>OX387361.1:4745000-5945000 GCA_947563465.1 Archips xylosteana | reverse complement strand
AATAGTCCATGCCAGAGACGGCCAAAGAATGTTACAGTGATACCGGAGTCAGACGAGGCGACCTTAGCACAACGGCGTACAGCAAATATATCAACTCAACATCAACAGCATGTGATACCTGTGATTATCAGCGGGAGCACAACGTCTACAAGTGATAGGGCAACAGTAAGTAGTATAGCGACAACAAGCAGTATGGTGGTATCGAGCGGTATGGCACCCACATCAAGTATTATGACTTCTAATAAATTATTCAATGTTAATGAGGTGTCACAAATTATACAGTCTATTGTAAAGCCCAGTCCACAGCCCATATTTAATAATAATATTAATATGATACCTGAATTTGATCCGTCACAGAAGAATTATAATATTGAGTTGTGGTTAGCGAAAGTCAATGAATGTGCTGTAATATACAAATGGGAGGAGGCTCACACAATTCATTATGCATTGCCCAAGTTAGTAGGAAATGCAAAGAAATGGTATCAGGGACAGACTTCTGTACTACATAGTTGGGCACAGTGGCAAGAACTTTTGCGTAAAGCATTTCCATCAGAATCTAACTATGGGATTTTGTTATTAGAGATGCTTGGTAGAACATTAAAATATGGGAAAAATGTAGATGAGTATTTTTATGACAAAATGATGCTGCTAAATGCATGCGAGATCTTCGGTAAGAAGGCTGTTGACTGTATTATACTTGGGATAGAGGATCATACTATACAGGCCGGTGCATCCTCGGCTCGCTTTGTAGAACCTGAAGATTTGTTAAAATACCTTAAAGATGTATGTAAAGAACACAACGACATGAAAAAAAATTCTTACATGTCTTGGAATAGACAAACCAACTTGACTCATATTGTTTGTAGTAAGTGGTCAGAGCCAGGTCACGAAGCAGTCCAAGGTAATAAAAATAATTCTCAAAATAGTCGAAATATTTCAACAGTAGTATGTTTTAATTGTAATGAGAGGGGTCACAGATTGCAACATTGTTCTAAGCCAATAGTAAAATGTGAAGAATGTAAGAGATTTGGTCATACCAGCGACAATTGTCAAATTAAGATAACTTTTAAAAAATAGTGACAAACAGGTAGTACTATTATTTGACGGCACATCATCAAATAATGCTATATTATCATAAACAGTTTTGCATCAATAAAACTCATAATGTTGAAATGCTTTGTTGATTTGGGGAGTGATTGCACTCTCATCTCATACATAAGACATGGTAAAAAAAAAATAGAGGTTTATTTATAGAACACAAAGAGTTTTAATGACTGGAGTGCCTAGTGGTTGGAAAACCTGACTATGAAGCTTGAGGTCCTGGGTTCGATTCTGGGTTGGGGCGGATATTTGTGTGAAAAATATGAATGTTTTTGCCTGAGTCTTTAATGTTTAATACATATACAAGTATGTATTTATCTATATCAGTTTGTTTATCCATTGTCTAGTACCCATAGTGCAAGCTTTACTTAGTTTTAGACAAAGTCAATTGGTGTCAATTGTCCCATGATTTATTCAGTTACCAGCAGTGGGTGGAATTACTGGGATTAATATCCCACTGTGAAATAAAACTACATTCCTGATAGAAATTGATTCAGTAGAGGCTGAAATCAGCACATAAGTTGTGGAAAATAAATACCTACAGGCAAGGTCATGAATATATGGTTACCAAGGTGTTAAAGTAAATATATATATATGCACACATGTTTGACACAATCTTTTTATAGATATTTATGTCTCTGACTGTAGGTACATAAACCTATGTTACTAGGTCAAGATTTCTCAGAGTTACCTGAAATGGTTATCACAAAAACAGATAGGTGAATTAACATATTTTCCAGTAAAGTTGGTAGGTACCTCAGTGATTCAGATCCTCTGGATAATGAAAAATGTTTGTTATATATATGTTCAATTGACTCAGAGATTAATAACATAGGCATATTAAACTGTTACTTAGAGATTAAAATTTTTGTTATGTATTACACACAATATAAATTACTGATTCCTTACTTACCATTATATTTACTTTAAATTAAACTGTCACTGTTAGGATATTGAAGATGCAAATATTTTCATAAAGGGAAGTTACAGGAATTTCAATGGCATTTAATATTGCGTTTAGAAAGGTTTTACAAATTATCTTAATGGCAAATGTGACCCTTGCCATCAACTGCAGTCACGTCGCGGCGGTGTTTATTTAGTTTGTTCAAATTAATACTATTAAATTCATAATATATTCATAAATTATATTTTGATAATTACAATTATCCTCAGGTATTGAAACAGTGTTGAATACCTATGAAGTGATTTATTTGAATAATGATGAATACAAAGGTACAATACTACCATTCATGAGAAAAATAAATAATTTAACACTTACAAATTAGAAACATTGGCTGTTATTGCATCGCTGCATCACTTTAGTGTGTGTTTATTGGGCAAATATTTCACCATCGTAACAGACTGTAGCACTCTTCGTTCAACGGTTGCCAAAAGAGACATAATACCTAGAGTGGCACGTTGGTTGATAGCGCTGCAAATATTGTGATATTGAATGTAAGCCGGGTTGCACCATGCAACACGTCGACGCACTGAATAGAAATTCGGCTTTGACGGCAGATGATGGTGACGTTGGTAGTAGTATAGTGCGCGTTTGGCAGCCGCCTTGACGTGTGACTCCGGGAAGAAGGGCTACGGTTTAGCCCGAAAAATGTTGAGTTAAACTCATCTTCAGACGTGAGTGATCCGTTTATTTTCACTACATTAATAGTAATCTAAACAGGGATTTTTTTTTCAAATTACACAAAAATAATAAGCTATTAAGTTGGCAGATAACTGATCTGATCCAAAATTAAATACAGATAGCTGCGGATTACGATTGCGCATATTATATTAGAAAGTAATTTTGATACTGATGATGAGATTAACGAGTTAGTTACGTCATAAATTTGAATATGTGATCTCTATTAAGTTCATCATTGATTTTGGTTCTTTTATAAAAGCTTTTTTATTAACTTGCAATGTAAGTATGTAACTTGTATGTAAACATGTATGTACGGTTGAAATCTTGGAAGTTCAATTTGAACCACTTCCAGTGGAAGGATCAACTTGGAATTTGGTATACATATGTAAATTGGATGACAATGCAAGTCAGTGCAGTCAACAAAAAGTACAGTCAGTTAAAAAGCTTACATTGAAAATGAGATTAATAACAAAAACTAATTTTATTTTTAGATGTCAATGACTGAAAAATCTGAGTAAAATGAGTATTGATTTAGGCTAAATAGAACTCTCTGTTTAAGAGTGGTATTTAAAGGCAGATAAAGTGAATCATTAAGAATGTTGTAAGGCGAGTGTGGCCTGCTTGAAAGATGTTTACTTTAGAAGGTGAAGCCCTCAATACAATATTTAAAATTAAATAGACTGTAATTAATGTGTAGAAGATTTAAGACTGCAATAGAAATACTTGTTACAAAATCACCTAGTCATGTTAGTACTAAGTTTGAGGGCAAACTTTTAGAGTCAGGTTGGCCGAACGATGTCTTGTACCTACCTACCTACTAATCATTTTTTTTATTAAAGTCATTGAAAGGCTAGGGTGACCCAGATTGATGGGTGAAGTCCTTGTTACAATGACATTATGTTGATCTGGAAAGTTGAGGGTGGCCTTGATGAAAGGTGAAGTCCTCAATGCAATATTGATTTGATAGATTGGAAATCGAGGGTGGCCCTGATGAAGGGTGAAGTCCTCGATGAGGTGTTATCAGGTGATTTGATTGGTTGGAAGTCGAGGGTGGCCTTGATGAAAGGCGAAGTCCTCGATGCATATTGAGTTGATTGATTGGCAGTCGAGGGTGGCCCTGATGAAGGGTGAAGTCCTCGATGCAGTAATGAGTTGATTGATTGGCAGTCGAGGGTGGCCCTGGTGAAGGGTGAAGTCCTCGATGCAGTATTGAGTTGATTGATTGGCAGTCGAGGGTGGCCCTGATGAAGGGTGAAGTCCTCGATGCAGTATTGAGTTGACTGATTGGCAGTCGAGGGTGGCCTTGATGAAAGGTGAAGTCCTCGATGCAGTATTGAGTTGATTGACTGGCAGTCGAGGGTGGCCCTGATGAAGGGTGAAGTCCTTGATGCAGTAATGAGTTGATTGATTGGCAGTCGAGGGTGGCCCTGGTGAAGGGTGAAGTCCTCGATGCAGTATTGAGTTGATTGATTGGCAGTCGAGGGTGGCCCTGATGAAGGGTGAAGTCCTCGATGCAGTATTGAGTTGACTGATTGGCAGTCGAGGGTGGCCTTGATGAAAGGTGAAGTCCTTGATGCAGTATTGAGTTGATTGACTGGCAGTCGAGGGTGGCCCTGATGAAGGGTGAAGTCCTCGATGCAGTATTGAGTTGATTGATTGGCAGTCGAGGGTGGCCCTGATGAAGGGTGAAGTCCTCGATGCAGTATTGAGTTGATTGATTGGCAGTCGAGGGTGGCCCTGATGAAGGGTGAAGTCCTCGATGCAGTATTGAGTTGACTGATTGGCAGTCGAGGGTGGCCTTGATGAAAGGTGAAGTCCTCGATGCAGTATTGAGTTGATTGACTGGCAGTCGAGGGTGGCCCCGATGAAGGGTGAAGCCCTCGATGCAGTCTTATCAGGTGATTTGATTAATTGGAAGTCAAGGGTGGCCCTGATGAGGGGTGAAGTCCTTGATGCAGTCTTGTCAGGTGACTTGATTGATTGGAAGGCGAGGGGTGGTTTTGATTGAAAGATGAAGCCCTCGATGCAATGCAATCTGGTCGATGCTCTACACAAGATGTGATTTGGGAAGTTTCATATGGCCATATTATGGTGAGGTGTGAAATGCCAAATAGGACTACGAAGTGAGAACTAGTTTGAGGACAAACTTGTGTGGTCAGGTTGGCCGAATGTTAGATATTGTTAAAATATTATTTGAGAAGCAAGTTCTTGTTCGTAAAAATATTGATTCGAGTTAATCTGATTGTATTTCTGAACGTGTGACAGATGTCACAGCGGTAGGAGTTTTAAAAAATAAGAGTTGATTGTCAACAGAGAGGTTTTGGCGCGTAAATGAAAAAAGTGTGTTAGTCAGTGGAAAGTTCAATAAATTAACTATATAACGGATTTGAAGACTTTAATTGTAGATTAGTTCTTTTACAATAATCCATTTTTTTATTTGCCAATCTAATCAGTTGCCATATTTTCATAATCTAAATGTAACGAAAAGCCGAAAGTAAGTTTTTATTATCTACCTAACCTAACATCAGAGTAAGACAACATTGCTTAATTTTTAGCGAGCGAGCGAAGCGAGCGAGCAAGACGGTTCGGAGCGGAAGCGACTCGGATAGATTAGGTTCAAAGGCTAATGCGGGAGCGTAGCGGAGCGAAGCTCCCGCATTAGCCTTTGGTGTTAGTTATTTTTTTTATAACCACTTACAAAACCCCCTACCCACATAGCAAACTCAATAAAATATTTGGGCAACATTAAACAACAAAATGAATGTTACGCTCCACACATAATTGCATGGTCGCCTTTTGTATCCCTGACCTTTGCGGAATAATAATTTTGCGGAATAAATATATATTTGGCAAATGATTCTACGGAATTTCATGCATTTGGATTTTGAATCATTTGGCAAATAAAAAAATGGATTTTAAAACATTTGGCAAAAGAAAATATGGTGAATAAAATTTCGGACAAACAATAATTTGGAAAATGAAAAAAAGGAGTTTCGTTTTCGGAATTTTAATATTCGGAAATGAGCTTTTCGAGAATATGATAGGTAACCAGTTTAAATGGCTCGTCACAAAACTAACACAAAAAAATTATACGGAAAATTAGGCATATTTTTTTTAACAAAATCAATAGCGCTTTTGATTCTGAGTAAGAAAACATCAAAACTACCTGAAAAAAGTAGCATTTACATTTTAAATTGGAAATACCTTAACCACAGATATTGCTACAGCTCGTTTGATTTGTTGACTCGTCGTCATAGCAACCAAACTGTAAACAGTGACTTCAGCGGCGCTGCCCAGTCAACCAAAATAATAATATTTTGTTTTATTAAACCTGGAGTGTTTATTGTTTAATATTAACCATTGTCTGCGGCAACTAAGGAGTTATCTCAAAGGTAGTAACATACGTTGTCATATTGCGTTTAGCACCTACTGCAGTGATATTATACGATATTCAATGATTATTTAACAGATTCAGTGCCAGTGGCACGTCTGCGATCAAAAAATTCTTACTTCTTTTCCAGTGACTTTCATTCGTGACTTAGATTATTTATGCACTAGATAGAGTGTCAGTAGCAAACATTGCGATACAAAACGTCCACAAATTTCTTTTGACAGCTTCATATTACGATCGCGTTACGTCATTCAAACTATATAAAGGGAGGCAAATGACATATAAGCCAAGTTGGCTTATATTTTTCGGGACGTTTTCATGCCGCCGAAGCTCTATCTAGTGTATAAATAATCTAAGATGCTCAATTAGCGATTGCCCGCGCCTCCGCCTGCAAAGAATTAAACTATTAGGTATGCAATTTTCCGGGGTAACGGATTTGCCACACTGGATGCGGTCTGCGGTCAGGTCAAATTGAACGCAGCCCGCATTATGTCTCTATATATTTTGTATAGATATACCTGACAGCAGACCGCAGAACGCATCCAGTGTGGCAAATCCTTAAAAAGTATCCTATATATTATGTTAAATATCCAGGTTACAAACTATATGTGTGCCAAATTTCATCAGAATACGTCCAACCGATTTAGCGTGAAAGAGTAACAAACATACCATACTCATACTCATTGACTCATTTATGTGGATTCAAGAAAAAATAAAAAAAATAAATATATATATCTATGTAGTACTTATATATATTTTAGCTTGATAGCTTGATTTGTAAACTTGTTGTATCTGTGTTAGTATAAAGTATGTTTCGCTTAACTGTATGCCTGTGGACATCTGTTATTGGCTTTTTGTCTAGTACTTAAGTCTCATTATAATGTATTATATTGCTGTTGATGCCCCAAATAAATAAAATAATATAAAATAAAATAAAACATCCACACAAATATTAACAAATTGAAATTGTATCGCAATCGCCAGCACACTGTATCCATACTAATATTATAAATGCGAAAATAAATTAGTCCGTCTGTCTGTTATCTCTTCCGCTGAATCGATTTAGATGAAATTTGATATGGAGGTAGTTTGAGATCCTGGAAAAGACATAAGATAGCTTTTATGCCGGAAAATTGCATAGTTCCCGAGAGATACCGATAAAGAATTCTTTGGAGATGGAGACGCGGGCAACAGCTAGTAATTTTATAAACTTTCTGCTAGGTATGGCTTACTTTCCGCTAGGTATGACCTGGTTAAGGTTGCGAGATCGCGTTGGATGCAGATGGCATGGCACCGATCTGTTTGGCGAGCCTTGGGGGAGGCCTATGTTCAGCAGTGGACGTCTTTTGGCTGAAATGATGATGATAGCTCACTTTTTCAATAGAAGAACAAGAAGAAGTGACTTCAATATATGCGAGAGGATACTGATAATAGCAGTTGAAACGCCAGGAGATCTACCTATAAATAGTTTCTATACTGCACAAGCAAAGCCTATCTTAGTTATATAAATTGTTTAATGTTATGGGAGCTACAATTCTATTGTTGAGTGTGTTACATTGAGTTCTCACATTGTGTTTAATTTAAATGCATGTTTGCAATCAGATCTACTTTAAATTAAACACAAAAGAAATCTAAACAGATCGTTTTCGTTTTAGTTCACCACGATGGATTTGAACCTTATGGACAAGCTGCGATTGTTGAACATTGATACGGAGCTGCGGCTTCAAATAAAAATGAAGCCCATGAGTCGTTATTATTTCATCACCTCAACAAACCCTGGTGAACAATTCTTCGTCTTCGCCTCCACCGCCGCCTGGCTCATCCGAAAAACAGGCAAAGACTTCGAGCAACCTAACGAAGAAGATGATCCTAACACAACAATAGCTAACATCATTGAAATACTACGAGAGAAACAAATAACAGTAGATTTTTCGTCGCACAAACTTAAACAAGGATTCGGAGACGAAGTTTGCTATATCCTAAACGTCCTGGCAGATGAAGTTATGAAAAAAGAAAATTTCGAATGGCAGAAACCTGTTGTCGATTTACCAGATACGGAAGAATCAATCGATGATATCGATCAAGTGGAAGACGAGACTGAGATAACTTTAGACAAAGTTGAAGAAGAAATGGCTATTTATTCCGAAGAGTCTGAAGGTGAGTTAAATAACGAAGAAGAAAAAGAGCCTAATAATGTAGCAGATAAAGTTCACGATTGGGAAGCGTGGAAACTGGAACTAGAAAGAGTAGCTCCTGCTTTGAGATTAAAAATAACAGCCGATGGAAGGGATTGGAGAGCACGGCATGCTCAAATGAGGACTTACAGAGATGAGTTGTTTGACAGGTTCAAAACTACTGGGACTCAGCTAAACAAACTTCACGCAAACATAAGTTCTACTATGGATAAAATTAATGCACGAGAAAATATTTTAAACGAGCAATTTGAACCTTTAGTAAAGGAATACGGGGCTCTGTTGGATGAGCTGAGTAAAGTTACTAATGAGTATAAAGAAGTAAGTATAGGAGTAACAGAAAGGCAAGAAATGTTAAATGAATTGACAGCCAAAGTGGAAAATATAAAACAAAGAACCGAGTCTAGAGGGTCTTCGATGAATGATAACTCTCCCCTGGTCAGTGCTAAGAAGGCTGTAGCAAATTTGAAGAAGGACATACAAGAGTTGGATTTTCAGATTATCGTGTTGCTTTGGTTGTTAACAACTAAAGAAAATCCTAATAGCAACAACCTTTTAGGCAATGCAGAGTCCAGGATGACCACAAATGAAATATTTTAAATGCTAATAAATGGTTATTATAAGATTGTAAGAAATAAAACAACGATACATTTAGAGACGGGCGTTTTATTAAAGGCGAAATTTACAAAAGATAAACTACAGTGACTGTTTTAAGAAGGTTCACAAAATAAACAATCATAAAAATAAAATATCAAGTACTAAAATAAACAATACAATAACTAAAAATTAGACTATTAAATAATCCATTCGTAACAAACAAAATTACTTTAAAAAATACATTGCTAAAAATTAATGTAAATTATTAAACGAATATTACAAAAACCGAAATAGTAACTTATAAAACGTTGGATTTAGGTGCTTTTTTTTTTGGAAAATCCCCTCTTTCCCAAATAGGTACTGACAAAACTAGGTCTGTACAGAAATCATCTGCCATCTTTCAAGCCGGCTGATATTTAAAAAATACAGTGTTTGGGTCTTTCGATGCTGTAAACTTAAGAAATTCTCTGACGGAGAGGTTTTTAAACCCCAGCTGAAAAAGGGGAGGTTTTAGTAACTAATTAATCAATGTCGATGAAGAGAAAGGGTATTAACTGCTGTACTTAAAGATGTCCGTGAACCTTAAGGCCGCGGACACGAAGTTTTTCCTGTTATTGCGTGTACTGCCTGATAACCACTGTGTGGCGGGTCTATTCCGACCGGTTCCATTGATGGAACTTGTTGGACTTTTTTCCCAGTAGTTACATTCAACGAAGAGGGTTTCCTTAAGGTGGAAGCGCACGCTGTAGGCGCGAAATTCAAACTTATTACAGTTTTTAATTTATTGTGGGTAAACGGTGTAACTGTTTAACTTCATATAGTATTTGCGCTTGTAAAACAGTGTTCTTTATATTATTGTGTAAAGTTTTTTAAGAATAAAACTATTAGCTTGATATAAAAGTTGTCAAAACGTTGAAAGTCCTAATTTCTATGTTTGACAACTTTTATATCAAGCTAACAGTTTTATTCCTAAAAAGCTTTACACAATAATATAAAGAACACTGTTTTAAAATCGCAAGTACCATATGAAGTTCAACAGTTACACCGTTTACCCACAATAAATTAAAACCTGTAAAAAATTTGAATTTCGCGCCTAGAGCGTGCCGTTCCACCTTAATGGAACTACCTGGACTTTTTTCCAAGTACCTAGTTACATTAATAATGCAGTTTAATTTAATGCAATTAAATGGACTGGCCATTACTGCCATGGTATATTCAATATACCTACTTTATATTGAAGTAGGTTTTACTGATTTTAAAATACAATGCCATATGTCCAATTGAGATATCACCATGCTATAAGAAACTCACTTAGTGATAGCTGTGATACTGATATTAGTGAGAGGAATTTTCATCGCTTTGTAAATTTTGCGACAGCTAGACACAGTTTAGACAATATCTGTATTATCTATTTTATCAAAAATTGTTAAACCTACTCACGTTTGTAGCATCGTAAACTTCATCCGTCTGTTGGCTTTTTAGATTAGCAAGCGTGTTCAGTTTCAAAGTCTTCTCTTGCGAGGTTTTTACTCGATATATTACCCATTGGTAGTACGCAATGGCTGATGTCAGATACAGAATAAAGACGAGGCTTACCAAATAGCTACGGAAGAAGAAATAAATCATTATTGTACTTATCCCACAAGCATCCATAATCATCCGGTTTTCGTAATAAAATTTCTTTTACATTTTTAAATCCATTTTTTCATCGTCTATTTTATGTGAGTGTGTAGGATTTTGTAGACATCTGCTACATCTGCGAAGAAATTTAATGTGTTTGAAGTTCCCTATTCGAACCTATTTAACCCAGTACCTAAAGGATGTTTATGATAATAATTTACAAGCTGATGCCTTTGCCCTTTCTAGGATTAAAAAGAAGTATCCAGTTACGGATATCGCAGGCTACGGATGTGGTAGTTTGTTTCTAATTAGTGATACATTTCTAGAATCATTTCAGTAGTTCAGAGATTCCTGCTGGTGGATCAGCATGACCAAACTAATTTTGGAAGAAAAAATGTCCGATCTAACAACTAACAACCTAGGGCAGATTGTTTTGGGGTCACAAAATTAGGACAGGCATTTGTTATTTGTTGGTATTTGTTGTTATAACGGCAACCGAAATACATCATCTGTGAAAATTTCAACTCTCTAGCTATCACGGTTCCCGATATACAGCCTGGTGGCAGACGAACGGACGGACCGACGGACGGACAGCGGAGCCTCAGTAATAGGGTTTCCGTTTTTACCCTTTGGGTACGGAACCCTAAAAAATAGAGATTGTTCGTATTTTTAATATACGATTAAAATTAATTGACACCTCTGAGTGCAGTGGTTCGTATTGAAGTGTGTTTTACCTTTTCTTGGATGAAAGCATGGTGACTTGCAATTTAGTTCAACCAATACTTTATTTCGAAAAATATTGCAAGAATTATTTTATTATGTTATGAGCTCTAATTGGATTCAGTTTTAGTCAGAACTTCCCCCTTTACTGTCAGAAAAAATACAGTAAAAATGTTGACGCTGTCTTAGAAGTTTTTAAATCTTTACCACGGAGGAGTTGCACCTTCCACGATAAAAGATGAATTTATGAAAAGGTTTAATGTGTAAAATTGAAGTTTGTGTCGGCGCATATCAAAGTCACTTAAATCCATGCAAATTGGTGTTGTAATGAGTGTTCTCTGTGCAACAGATACCTAGAGCTCAAAATGCAGTACTACCAACTTTAAGAGTTAGCCCAGTTCAAGAATATTAGTTCGATAACAATATGACACGACACGTTTTATAAGATACTAGCGAAGCGATTAGGTTCATTAGAAAAAAATATATAGTCGTTGTTTTCTAAATAAATCCAATTTTCTGCGCGATTTTCTTCTTCGCTTCAGGCTTCAGCATTTAATTTCCTGGTTTTCCGATGTGTTTTAGTAACAGTATTTTTTTATTTAAAATGAAATTATTCCTAACGGTAAAATCGTAAAAATAAATACAAATAAAATAAAATTTCTGAAGTTAGGTAATTTATTATTGTTGAGGAAAGTAAATACATATGGATAATACGAAATGAGACTCATGAGTTAGTCAGTTTTAAACATGTTTATAATTATAAAAACTCATGTACGTATACACAAGTTGAACAAAAATAATTAGTTTTTAACAAGGACGATTACTTAACCCTACGTATGACTTATTAGCACTGATCACCCCCCAGTGGCGTAGCGTGCCTTGGAGTGGCACTGTATCAAAATAAGTTGGGCGGCCCAAATGAAGGGCAAGGATTACACATGTTAGGGGCCTCTGTAGCCCGGGGGCTCCGTATCACTGATACGGCTGATACGGCGGTAGCTACGCCCCTGGCACCCCCCGTCGCATGCCAAAACACTGATTGATCAGTGACAAAATAACTATATATACCAAATTAGATGAGTGAATTTAATAAATTAAAATTCAATAAAATGTAGCTTTGGCTTTGATCAATTATAACTGTAGATCCACAGTCGCGCGCCCAAAAAAGGCCGAGCCAAATGAGCGCCACTTTGATAAAAGTGGCCTTCTTTTTTCTCAGAACGTTGCGTGAAATTGTCAAGTTTAGCTGTCAAGTGGAGTTTTGCCGCTACCGAAATTCGACTGTAATGAAGTAAAGACTAGGTTCCAATTTCTGTGTAGGTGATGATTTTATTTGTTATGCAACCAAATAAAAAAGTTCGGACATTCTTTGAAGGGGATTTTGTTCGGCAATGTGTATCTTCAGTTATAATTGATCAAAGAGCTTTGGTGATTTTCGCACTGATCAGTGCTCGGGCACACAACAGGGGCAGCGTTGAACAGCGTCAATGCATACTAAGGGTTAAATCAAGAGAACCGATAATGTCTATAGTCTATACAACGTCGTATTCCTTTAAAATAGTAAACCTAATGTATCTATAGCTAAACCGCTTAAATGAATCCCGCCCGCGCGGTACAGGGGCTGGGGGGGTAAGACGACAAAGGGGCCGAGAGAGGTGCGGGCGGCGAGCGCGCCTCGTGTGCCTGCCGCCCGCACTTACTCCCGCCCCCCTTTGTCATCCTACCCCCCAGCCCCTGCACCGCGCGGGCTAGACTCATTTAAGCGGTCTAGTTATAATAACTATAATAAGACAGTTTGGCAGCAAAATATTTACCTCAATTAAAGTTTCTTTATAACTTTATCTTGGCACTAGAAATGAAGATCTGCGGAGTCCTACCATAATTTACGGGTCCTACCCTCCCAGGGGGTATAGGCATTGCTTAAACCCAAAAATGGCCCTGAAACCTGAAAATGCATGTGCTGTGAGTATGTAATCTTTCACATTCACGTGCTGCTGTTGAAGGTCAGTTGAACAAAATAGTTTTCTTTTAACTCGTCCAACTCGCCTAGTTTGTAAAATTAGTATTTTTTTAAAATTTCCCCCTGCCATACCCCCTGGGCGTCGGACCTAAATAAAAAAATAATTAAATAAATTGGTAGGACTCGGCAGATCCTCATTTTTAGTGCCAAGATTTAGTACAAGGTTTCATTGAGGTTATATAGTAGTATTGTAGTATTAAGTAATTGTTGTTAAGCGACTCTGTATATCATAAATTGCTTGCCATACGATTAAATAAATAAATTGAGGTACATATTTTGTTTTTTCCTGTAGTAGGTACATTACTTTACAGGAACGCGACATTATGTCGACGACGTTAGCAGTCCTATTGATTTTATAGTCCTTGATTTTGTTATTAATATTTTGTCGTATAAAATATTTTATTCATACTAACTAAGTAGGTACTGCGTTTAATATTTTAACCTACGTTTATACTTACCAGAAATGTATGAGAGCTAAGTATATAATTTATGGCGCATTCAATACATTTCCCTCTATTTTTTAAATCATTGACAGAAAAAAAATCAAGTAGGTAAGTCAAAACAGACATTGAAAACCCAATGCCCATTTCTGATAGATAAGTATAATAAACATAATGTACAGTTTATGTTATTATATTATAAAATCTTGCATTGTAAAATTATTGCTCGAGTAAACAATCAATAAAAAACATATTAGTAGCCTTTTGATTTAACTATAAAACTATTTAAAAATTTATAAAAATAAATTGAACATGTTACGAATCAAAAGAGCGCACATTTTTAACGAATCTTTGTATCAAAATTAAATATCAACTTAAAAAATATACTGATTAGGAAAATACTTAGAAAATAACTCTCGTACTATTGTTACGTCATAACATAATATACATACTTTGCTTATTAAAAAGTAACAAAATTAATGTGGAACTAAAAACCTACAAAAAAGAAATTACCAATTTCAACTTTGGTTTCTTAACTTAACTTCTAAAGTTGCAAAGTATACCGTTTGACAGAACCGTGCATATACAAACGTACGGGGGTAACGAAGAACCTGTCGTTTTAAGAATCGGTAAAAAAGTCAGTCCATCTTTGCCAATATATCCACTAACTAACATTGTCTTCTCTTTTTGATCTAAGAGCAATAACAAGGACATATTTAACTGATTAAATAAGTGGTAGAGTCATGTCGAAGAAACTGAATCACGTACCAGGGTGATGAAAAGCGTTTCATAGCAATTGACAAGATTTCATATTTCTAAGACTATAATTTGATTCGTTCTCTGTATTCTGTTTGGAATGAGAAAGACGCTGACAGTTTTAAATTTTCACTAGGATTATTAATTAATTTATTACAATTTTTTAAGATGCGCTTATTCTAAAAGGGCATAACTCCAAAACTACCACACAATAGATCCATTACGTTTGTCTAGACTGTATTAAAAAAAAAGTGATAACGCATATCTGACGTTGAGGTTATCAAATTTAAAAATATTACAGCTTTTTTGTTGTTGTGAAAAGGCAAAGGAAACATATCTATTCTGTGGTACTATTGATAAATTCAGGTACATTTTTTAATTTCTTGTACTTTTTAAATATGGAGAAATAAATTATAATAAATATTTTTCCGTGTTTAGGAGGCAAAACTCTTTCGATTCCTGTAGTCATTTTTAAGTGTCTATAAAATTAAATCTCGTCAATTGTAATGTTGACATTCCATACATCTGTTAAAGAAATCATTGTGAAATCGGACGTGAAAAGGTTCCACCCTGGTACGCGATTCAGTTTTCTTGACTGTACTATACGACTTTTAATAATTTCACTGGACATCTTATAGTTCTTTTACTCACAGCCTATATCTGCTTACTTCTATGTATACAACGGCAATGTACTTACTATAGCTATAATGCGCATAGGAAACTTCGCTTTACGAAATCCATTCAAAATTTGTAACTATACCCAGTCCAAGATACCAAGTTTATACTAAGAGAATATAACTGCATGTGATTGGTTGAAAATAAGTAGCTAATCAGCGGCTTTAGCGATGTAGCACGTGCAACTGTGTTCCTTCGGTACTAGCTCGTTAACTTAAATAGAGTATAGTACAACATTAAGAAGTAGAAAATGGATGAAAAAGGAACTAATGTTTTGCGATAAAATGTGAGAATTTAATTTCTACTGTTTAATGCTGTACTCTACATTCTTGGACATTGTGAATACTGGCTTTATAAATCGAATTTCGTATCGTGCCTGTCCGTTCACGCTAATTGTATTAAGCAGACGAGTGAAAGCGATGGCACGTACGACGTCCGAATTTCGTAGTAGCCCCTCAGGTACGGGAAACGTGATCTGGACCAATGATACACCTACAGTAAATGATAATGATTCATCATCATATTCATATTTTTTTGTAACTTCAAAAAGTGAAAAGCTTAATTCTCTACATTAATGATCATTACAACGGCTATTAGTTAAAGATAAAACCTTTTTAACTGTTACGATAACATATTTTTTTTTCTTTGATTACGAAGAATGTAAAATGTCGAATTTTGACAATGTCAATGTTAAATAAGTAGGTATTTAAACTGTAGAGTGACCATGCACTTAGGAAACTATTCAATACATTTTCTTATCAACATTAAAAAAAAATCTCACAAATACTGGTAGGTACGAAATAGTAGCCTATAATAACCTTTATCCGGTAGGATTGGCCCTTCTCACGTCTCCTGAATCGTCATGTACGTGTGTCAAACCCACGTCAAACCTTAAGAAAAATGTGAACGATCAAAATGGAAGGTCAGCTTATTAGGCCGAATCTTTTTAAAACGTCATTGGGTAGGTAAGGTATATGTGTGACATTTTCACAGGAAAATACACCCGCTAAGTAAGAGTCGGAGCACACGCACCGAGATTTCCGTGACTAACAATGTATAACAATGTATTACATAAAATATTTTACAATTTATAAATATAATACTAGTAGGTGAATAATAATTGGGATGTCCCAATTTTTGACAACGTATAATAAATCGAAAACCATTTGGAGAAATAGGCTTTATGAATCGTTTTCAGAAATCAGATTCCAGAAATATGATAAACTGAATTAAATAAAGAAAATTTAAGTAATGACCTTCATTTGACCCCTGCAGTGAATCGTCACATAGGCAGATATAAAGCAGGTCTACACTCTAAAGCAAATTGACAGTTTGAAATGTTGCTGTCCTGCTTATAATAGCAAAGAGTGACAAAGACAGAACTTTAATCACATGATGCGCACCTGGCTTTAAACAGTTGTCATTTATTATAAAGTCCGAAATGTATAGAATACTCGCAATGTATTTTTACAAATTTAATTATTAAATTACTACGTTACAAGTAAATATGAAAGAATTTAAATATCAGATTTTTGTAAAAAATATCTATTTACTATCACACCATTAAACAAACAGGAATAATCGAAGCTAAAAGAAGATAAATAAATAAAACTATTTGTCATGGTTCATTTAGGACCCTAAGCCATGCTTGTATTATTGACAGTGACAAGACAAATCAGTAGTGCCACAGATTATGTTATGTACGGCTTGAATTTTTGTAGGCAATAGAACGTGGCTCTCTCACTGTGACGTCATCCAACGTATTTCTTAAAAAAAATTATAAAAAATTAAATACTCAACCAAATTCAAAATCGATGAAAATGGTATCTTAAAATATCCTATTCTTTCCAAAAAAAATATAAAAACTATAGGTTATTTTTTTTGGTACATCCCAATTGATATTTGTAGATTTTTTGCGCTATATGACCAATGACGTGCATCATAATCATAAATAATCTAAAAATTAAAAAAAAAAACTTGTACATATTTTACAGTAAACACTTTTCTTGATTTTTGATATTTCTAGATTTTTTCGCTACTTGCCCACCAGTGAGGTATAGTCGGGGTAAGAAAAGGTTCGTCACTTTTCGACTCTATGTCAACGAGTTAAGGTCGAAAAGTGACGAACCTTTTCTTACCCTGACTATACTTCATAAATAAAAAATCTAAAATTAAATATTCTTAAAATTGAAATAGAACGACATAAAACAGTAGAAAAATGGTGAAAATTGTAATAAAATTTCACATACAACATTGTCGTAATGTTTAAGCATTTTACGTCATAAATGTGACAGTTACGTACAACGCGGCATCTTCATTTCATTTCTACTCTTTTGTGAGGTAACTCTACTTATCGCACGCTTATTAGGAAACTGGCTCAATTAGAATTATTCTCATTTCAAAAATAAACTTTATACATAAAGTTAAGTTAGTAATTAAGGTTTAGTTTTGAAATGAGAATAATTCGAATAGAGACACTTTCTTATTAAACGTGCAATTTATGAAACTTATGTTGGTCAAATGACTGAATCCCGGTGTTGAGGTCATCAGCCCGTGTCCTTAGCTTGGTTGAGAAGCAGGCTCTTTGCCTGTCCCAGGTACAACGAGTCCGGCTTGTCGTCCAGTGTCACGTTGTATTTTCGCCGTAAGTCCTCCATGAATTCGTTTTTGAGGAGCGCAAGACATCTGTAAAGGGAATCATATTTATTAGAGTAAGTAAGGTAAGGTAAGGAGCGGAGAGTAAAGGAGACGTGCCCCGTGTTTGTTGAAATCACGGAACTAATAATATCCCCCTATACTTTGGTCAATTATAACTGAAGATACACATTGCCGAACAAAATCCCCTTCAAAAAGTGTTCGAACTTTTTTATTTGTTTGCATAACAATTAAAATCATCATCTACACAGAAATTTGAACCTAGTCTTTACTTCATTACAGTCGAATTTCGGTTGACACTTGACAGCTAAACTTGACAATTTCACGCAACGTACTGAGAAAAAAGAAAGCCACTTTTATCAAAGTGGCGCTCATTTGGCTCGGACATTTTCGGGCGCGCGACTGTGGATCTACAGTTATAATTGATCAAAGCCCCTATATACAGGGTTATATTTAATTCACTGACATCCTCTTAACCCTGAATTCCTATCACTCAAACAAATGTTTTTTGTTTGACGACTTTTTAAAATGAAGCACTTTTTTTCCCATACAAATACACAGAGTATCGTAAAAATAAGAGGAAATCTCAAATTTTCAAAACGTTCTTACACCAAAAACATTAAGTTATGAAAAAAGCCGTAAAACAAAAAACATTTGTTTAAGTGGTAGGAGTTTAGGGTTAAAAGGATGCTAGTGAATTACAAATAACCCTGTATAAAATTCTAGTGTCGCGGTGTTTGTTACCGAACTCCTCCGAATTGGCTCGACCGATTCTCATGAAATTTTGTGTGCATATCGGGTAGGTCTGAGAATCGGCCAACATCTGTTTTTCATACCCCTAAATGTTAAGGGTGGTTCACCCCTTAATTTTTGACGTGACAACGTCTAATAAATCGATGAAAGCCGGCTGCATACACGAAAAAGGATGACGCAATGTAAGTACATGAGCCGCGAGGGCCAGTTGCAAGAGAGCGGCGAACGCCAGGATGTACAATGCGGGGTGCGGGGGTACTCTAAGGCGGAACAAAGTTCGCCGGGTCAGCTAGTAATTATATGTATATTATATTTACAACTATCCTAGACTAAAAAAAAGTATGTACAATAAGAAAAAAGAAAACAAAAATATAAATTAATGATAAATTATAACTAAAACATATTCTAAAAGGTAGTCCCCTTAGGCAAGGTGCCGAAGATACAGGCAGCATTTCCTCTTAGAATAGCTAAGCTAATTCTTTGTCCGAGGAAGCTTGTTTTGTTTGGCGAGCCTTGGGGGAGGCCTATGTTCAGTAGTGGACGTCTTTCGGCTGGCTGAAATGATGATGATGATGTAAAAACCAGATAAAAGTACTGAAGTAGAAAAAAGCTAGTGTATTATGAACTCACAGCCGGTAGTGCGGGTTGGCGCGGAAAGCCGTGATGTCTGGTGAAGGCGCGTGCGGCGTGTGCACCACAAACGCGCCCGGCAACACCACCGCGCGGTAGCCTAGCGCCCTCAGCTCCACGCTGTGGGACACCTGTGGACAATCCCACAAGCCTGTAGACCACTATAAACATGAACGTTCAAGCTCATAATAAGCTAACCCCTTAGGGCCTACGCTAGCTGACGCGGATTAACCGGAACGGACGCCCGTCGTGCGCGCGTCTAATAAGAAATTGTATGAACAGCGCTAAGTGGCGCGGGCGCGTGCGACGGATTTTACGTACATTTTAGACCCGCGAGCGGGCGCACGCGGCGGGCGTCCGCGTCAGCTAGCGTAGGCCCTTGGGGCCACTTGCACAGTTCAGGGTTAAAAAATGAAATCGGTAACCCTGGGTTAAGAATGACAGTTCCATACATTTTGACACTTGTTAACCCTGGGTTAGCAGTTAACTCGGAGTTAAGTAGCTAACCCAGGTCCGCGCAAGCCGGCCTTAGAGCCTTATCACACGACACTAGCGATTTGCAAATCGTCACTACTTTGAAAAAATCTCGTATCTTAAAATCGAAAATCTGCCAAGTGAACTTTACTAAAAGTATATCAAGGTTCAATTTGGTTTACGTATTGATTTGAGATACGAGGTTTTTTCAAAGTAGTGACGAAATGTATTAAAGCCGCCGCACCGAGCTTCTTGCGCTAATCGATTTTAGGTATTCTATGCACTCGTGTATGTGTGCGTGAGAGCGGCTAGAATCAAAGCCGTGCGTAAACGCAAGCGACACATATTCCCCGTCCGATGGCCGAAGGAGAACTAACGCAACTACCTATACGGAAAAGGGGGAAGCACGACGGCTCAAGATAGGTTGGTCAGACCGCGCGTGTATTTAGGTATTTCCATCGTATTAATAAAACAAATACATATTTTAAAAATGTAGCAACACTAGGCCCTAGAAAAATATTTTGTTTTATTGACATTCAAAAAGTCATGACCTGCCGTGCAGTTTTCACGCCGTACTAAACAAATTGATTCGTTATGACATAGTTCTACAGTGGAAACAAATTGGTTGACTGTACGTTACCTAACATCTATTACGAGTAGGTATACCAGTGTTACCAACCCTACTGTTTTAACAGTAGATTTGCTGTTTTCACATCAATGCCCCTGTTTTCTGTTTCATTCCTAATTTTTACTGTTT
The DNA here is from genome assembly GCA_947563465.1 of Archips xylosteana. NCBI lineage: Eukaryota > Metazoa > Arthropoda > Insecta > Lepidoptera > Tortricidae > Archips > Archips xylosteana. Next base: position 5,924,577 of record OX387361.1, on the reverse strand, counting down.
TTCAATTACCGTTCAGCGCCATCGATTTATACTAATTTACCAAAAATATGTATGATTTTAAAAATGAATACGAGTCTGAAAATACTGAAGACGAAGCAATTGAGGATGAAAAAAGAAAATTTTGCTTTGATTTTTGTTTTTTATTATGTTGTATGTATGTCTGTATGTATGTAAACACTTTATTGTACATAAAACACAAAAATAATACAAAACAACAAAACAAAAAGAGTACAAAGGCGAACTTATCCCTAAAAGGGATCTTTTCAAGCTAACCTGGTTGTAATCAATATTATAATATAACAATGTATGTGAGTCCTACTAACTAATATAATTTTTAATTAAAAAATAAAACCGACTTCAAAAAAACACCCAAAAACTAAAACGCAAAAAATAAAATAAAAATTGAACCGACTACAAACAAAAAGCATAGAAATATCTTTCTTCTAACGGTGAAGCCACACGAGCGTAATTTTGTGAGTCGTGAGCGGCAGAATTTCGGTTCGCGCCATACAATATGCGGGCCATCCCGTGACACTCACATGACACAATGTATGGCGCAATCGAAATTCTGCCGCTCACAACTCACAAAATTACGCTCGTGTGGCCTCACCCTAATCTGTTTGAAGTCGGTGCCTCAGCTCGAGCCAGCAGGAGTGGTAGAAAGAAACCCAATAGATAGTAAGTACGTAAGGTCGATGGCTAGGCCCACTCCTGCTGGCTCGTGCTGAGTCACCGACTTCAAACAGATTAGGGTGAGGCCACACGAGCGTAATTTTGTGAGTTGTGAGCGGCAGAATTTCGACTGCGCCATACATTGTGTCATGTGAGTGTCACGGGATGGCCCGCATATTGTATGGCGCGAACCGAAATTCTGCCGCTCACGACTAACAAAATTACGCTCGTGTGGCTTCACCGTTAGAAGAAAGATATTTCTATGCTTTTTGTTTGTAGTCGGTTCAATTTTTATTTTATTTTTTGCGTTTTAGTTTTTGGGTGTTTTTTTGAAGTCGGTTTTATTTTTTAATTAAAAATTATTTTATTTTTTGCTTTTTAGTTGTATTTGTACATACGTATTTGTTAGATACGTAGGATAAAATCATCAGTTTGACCTCGAAATAAGTTTGTTACAAAATCTATTTTTAATACAAGTTTTTTTTTGCTCACTGTACTTTTTGCCCCTGGTTACCAAAGTACTCATAAAGACAAATCCAACGAGAGCAAATTTGATAGGGTTACGTCGTTTTATTACGGAGTTCTTATGGTCACTTTCCAGTTCCATGTTCAGACCCTGGTTACCATCTAGGATCAAAGTACTCGTCAAGACGAATCAAACGAGCCCAAACTCGACGGGGTTGTGTCGTTTTATTGTGGAGTGCCTTTGGCCATCTTCCAACGCCATCATCAGACCCTAGTTACCATCTGGGATCAAAATGCTCGTCAACACGAATCACACGAGCCCAAACATGACGGGGTTGTGTAGTTTTATTGTTGAGGGCTTTGGCCATCTTCCAGCTCCATCATCAGACCCTGGTTACCATCTGGGATCAAAGTGCTCGTCAAAACGAATCAAACGAGCCCAAACTCGACGGGGTTGTGTCGTTTTATTATGAAGTGCCTTTGGCCATCTTTCAGCTCCATCATCAGACCCTGGTTACCATCTGGGATAAAAGTGCTCGTCTAGACGAATCAAACGAGCCCAAACTCGACGGGGTTGTGTCGTTTCATTGTGGAGTGCCTTTGGCCATCTTCCAGCTCCATCATCAGACCCTGGTTACCATCTGGGATCAAAGTGCTCGTCAAGACGAATCAAACGAGCCCAAACTCGATGGGATTGTGTCGTTTTATAGTGGAGTGCCATTGGCCATCATCCAGCTCCATCACCAGACCCTGGTTACCATCTGGGATCCAAGTGCTCGTCAAGACGAATCAAACGAGCCCAAACTCGACGGGGTTGTGTCGTTTTATTGTGGAGTGCCTTTGGCCATCTTCCAGCTCCATCATCAGACCCTGGTTACCATCTGGGATCAAAGTGCTCGTCAAGACGAATCAAACGAGCCCAAACTCGACGGGGTTTGTGTCATTTTATTATAGAGTGCCTTTGGCCATCTTCCTGCTCCATCATCAGACCCTGGTTATCATCTGGGATCAAAGTGCTTGTCAAGACGAATAAAACGAGCCCAAACTCGACGGGATTGTGTCATTTTACTTTGGAGTGCCTTTGGCCATCTTCCAGCTCCATCATCAGACCCTGGTTACCATCTGAGATCAAAGTGCTCGTCAAGACGAATGAAACAAGCCCAAACTCGACGGGGTTGCGTCGTTTTATTACAGAGTTCCTATGGCCACCATCCAGCTCCATCGTCAGACCAGCTCCATGTTGCAATAATATTGCATTGTCATCCAATTTACACAAGCATGCAAAATTTCAATTCAGAAACCGGGAAGTGGGTTAAATTCAACTTGCAAGATTTGACCCGTTGAGGAGTTCCGTTGGCCATCTGTGATCTTCTTCATCAGATCCAGTTTACCAAATGACATTTTCTGAATGAAAATGCTTGACTAGATGCTAAAAATTCTAAAATCGTCATAGTTGTGCCTATAAAATTTGAGGGTTTCCGTCGATTTACCCAAGATTCCATCATCAGATCTTGACTTGGTGCCAATGGGACCACCTCGGGAGTATGCTCTTTTAAACAAAAAAAGAATTTTGAAAATCGGCCTACAATTGGCGGAGATATCGATGAACATACATAGAAAAAAAAAAAAAAATAAAAAAATAAAAATATAAACAGTGGAACATAGAACCTCCTCCTTTTTTTGAAGTCGGTTAAAAAGTAGGTAATCGTTTTAATTAAGTATATGAGGAAAGCATGAAATCTGCCTTTTTTCACTTTGTCTACTGTTTTCTCCTGTTTTTATATTGGTGAGCTGCTGGTTTTTAGTTTTTGGGGGTTGGCAACACTGAGGTATACCTACTTTAGTTCATGGCGTCGTCCCAGCCCTCGCCTGGTTTTTAATTTCATAAGTTCGCAAATCGCCAGTGTGATATATGGCTCTTAGATTTATCGCGATAAACAACACTGCGACGGTTTGAAATGTTTTAAATTAATGGCTGTGACGAAATAATAGGGTTCACCTACTTTTGAGCTTAGGCCTTCGGACACATTGGTACAATTTCCATATATGTACAATTCCACATTCGTACAATTTCACATTCTTACATGAACTACTAAATAATCAATAATCAATCATTTATAATCTCGATAGAATTTAGGTCTCTTTCAAAATACTTAAGTAATTTGGTCAATCAACTTTGAAACCGACGTTTTTGGCGTCTCCTGCGTTACCAAAATTGTCTCTGGCGTTACCAAAAAATCGTACTTCCAACAAGATATTTCACGGTTTAATAGGTTAAACTTACGTAGGATGGCATGTATTCATGCTATTCATCTATTAAATTACAGAAAAAACATGTTTACTTACAAAAATCTGCAATTGTTTGAAAAATGTCGCGGACAGATTAGTGTCGGTTTAAAAGTTGATTGGCCCAATTAATCAAAGCGGATAACAATTAATTACCTTATTCCAGCCGAAGCCAGAAAATCGTGTGTCGTATTTGGGCACGGAGCGGTGCACTACGAAGTAAGGCTCGTAATCCGATTCCCATTCTACCTGAAAGGGAACAACATTGTGAAATGTTTTGATCAGTTTTGGACTAGGTCTATTATTGTTTTACTGTTCAATGTTCCATGATATTCCTAAAATTACTCTCTACTCGCGACCACGGCGCCTCTGCAGTGCGGTAGAAATGTCGAGGTAGTTCCATCAATATTTTGAATCGTGATTTAGTACCGGGTGAATTATTGATTATGAATGAAAATCTCGAAAGTTCACATACTGATTGTCCCATAATATTAATTTTATTTATTTGCTTGAAAGTCCAATGGAATGTTGGCGACCGCAACGTACGATCGCGACTGGGTCGCGGGACCTATTGCTTAGTATGAATTAATATGAAGCATTGCAGTATGCGAGCGAGTTCGTACAAAGTAGTGGGTCGCGCTCGCGCGATCCTTTCGTGGACGTCACCACACCATCGAAACGATACCTTCATGGTGCGTTTACACGCTTGCCAAGCTTCGACAAGCTTTCACAAACGCCAACGTCTGTTTGTTATGGCTTGCGTGAGCTTGCCAGAGCTTGCCGCCGATCCGCGCCAGTGTCGGTTTTTGAACACAGACCAAAGGAAGCTTGCGGCAAGCGTTTGCGACGTGCTTACACGTTGACCCGTGTTTAGTGTCGCTTACGAGCTCGCGCTGTATAGAAGTATTTTATGCTGCGCTGTTTACATCTGAGTGTCGACCATGAGTACTTGGACAAACGACGAAACAGAACTATGGGCTTAAAAACATGTCTCGTGCAAAAACACGTCTGCCATGCTTGCCAATTGCAAGTGTGTAAATGGCATTCAAGCGTTTGGAGCTTGTAAACCTTTGGTGAGCCTCGGCAAGCGTGAAAATGTAGCAAAAGAAGGTGAAATGAGTGGTGAGTAAGGTACACTTTACCTCGTAAGGCGCAGTGGCAGCGGCCCATCGCGAGTAGTTGGTGGCGCGATGTCCCCGCGGCCACTCGCGCGCGCGGAAGGGCGCGACGTCAGCGCCGCGTCGAGCCTCGAGCCGCGCCAGCAACGCCGGCTTGTCGCGCGGCGGCGACAGCCGGTAACGCTGCGTCTCGAACGCCACCACCACTACACGGGGTTGTCAGTGAGTAGGTACCTCGTAAGCCGCTGAGGCGGCGGCCCACCGCGTATAGTTGGTGGCGCGATGTCCCCGCGGCCAGTCGCGCTAATAGTCTTGATACCGCTGGAATGAAGCTACCACTACACGGGTTGTACCTCGTAAGGCGCAGTGGCAGCGGCCCATCGCGAGTAGTTGATGGCGCGATGCCCGCGCGGCCACTTATGCTAATAGTCTTGGTAACGCTGCGTCTCGAACGCCGCTACCACTACACGGGGTTGTGAGTAGGTACCTCGTAAGGCGCAGTGGCAGCGGCCCACCGCGAGTAGTTGGTGGCGCGATGTCCCCGCGGCCACTCGCGCGCGCGGAAGGGCGCGACGTCGGCGCCGCGCCGCGCCGCCAGACGCGCCAGCAACGCGGGCTTGTCGCGCGGCGGCGACAGCCGGTAACGCTGCGTCTCGAACGCCGCTACCACCAAACACTGCCAGTCACGGATGGACGTTATCAAGATAATCTCGACTCGAAAGTTTCTCGTTTATTTGCTCAGATGCGTGTGCGTGACGTAACACGCACCAGTTGTAATAAATGAAACTGTAAGAGAGATGGCGCACCAGATGCATGCACATGGTGTGCCATTTTTATTGCAGTTTCATTCATTACAACTGGTGCGTGACACGCACCCGCATCTGGTCTTGGTTTAGGTGCTGCCCCGCCAGAGTATGGGGGACGCGATTAAAAAAAAATTACATAATTATTAAAATATTTTATCGTACTTTTTTTCGTTCGTTTCGTTTCGTTTAATCTTCTTTTTCTGATAGGAGGCCTGTGCCCTGCAGTGGGACTGCAGGCTAGGATGATGACTTTTTTAATCGTAAAAATAAAAACAAAAATTGAAAACCAAAATTTCCAATATTCTTCGCAGGGCACAGGTCTCCTCTCAGAATGAGAGCGATTGGGCTGTAGTTCCCACGCGAGCACAGTGCTGATTGGGAAAACACACACCATTGCATTTCTTCTCAGATGTGCGCAAGTTTCCTCACCATGTTGTCCTTCAAATTTCGCAGAAGGTTAGTGACTGCCTCACTTAACCAACGGCCTCTACAGAACCAACCTTCTTCTGCGGGTAAGGGTTGACCAGCCGGATGGCAGTTCGCAGGTGTTCGTACAGCCCCGCCATCGGCACGAAGTCCACGTCCACGAGGAACACGTACGGGGTGTTCACGCTCTCCAGCGCCACGTTGCGGAGGTAGTTCACTGGGTAGTGCATCTGGGGCGTTCAACCGTTTTATTTCATTAATATTTATTTCTATTTCTAATCTTATTTGATTAATTACACAAGTCAACAAAAAAAAACTTTTTTTGTGTTTGTTATTTAATGACTAGGTACCGATATAAATAAATGTGCTTGGAGAATACTTTAAAAAAACAGTAAATGTACATTTAACTCTTTACGCTGGTCCATTTTTTGTATTCCCGAAACTTTCAGTTTGACCCACGTATATAGGTATTTAAGTAGGTATTTACCTATATAATCTATATAAGTATGTTTGCATTCCTACAAAAAAAATAACAGCGATTTACGCGTAAAATCTACTCGATTAACTTTACCTGACCTTTTTTTTCGTCATGTCTAGAGGTTTTTTAATCGATCTAGCAGTAAACAATAGGCAATTATTTGAATTTACTTTGAAGAACCAGGGTATTGCGAAGGAAAATAATTAAAAATTAGGCCGTGTTCAAACCAAACGTATAGTCAGCCGCCGAATGTGAGCAGGCTCACTGAGCCCCAGTGTTAATATGAAAAAACGTGATAGCGTATTGTCGGTTAGGTGTGAACGAAAAAATGAATATGTATGGAAATACAATAAACTGCGTAACGCTCGCTCACTTTCGGCGGCTGACAGTCAGTTTGGTCTGAACACGGCCTTAATTCAATACAGGCTATACAGGATGTTAAATAAAAATAAAATCTGGCAAAAAGAGTGATTTTTCAAATTAAAACTATATGTCAAAAAAACTTGGCATAATAGTAAATGTGGTCAAAAATGTTCATAATGAACTATCACCCCTTAAAAACCCTACAACCGACTGCCAAACACCTTGTATAGACGATCTTTACAGATCTCCATACTTACAGAATCTTGTTTGAAAACTAGATGGTATCCAATATTTTTTCTAGTGCTGAGTGTGTCCGAGAAATCTCTGATGAAACTCTCTAATTCGGCCACGTCGCAGTCCGACAGGTAAATAGCTGCGCTCAGCGGACCTGAGAAGATCAATTTGATTTAAAAATATCATATTTGGTTTATAGAAGGTGGATAGCAGATAGCTTTATAGCAGTGGACGTCTTTCGGCTGAAATGATGATACAGAGCGATTCACAAGAGCTGGCACCAATGGATTGAACGAAAGTAATGTCACTATGACATTTTTGTAGGAAAATGACTGATGCATGTCCTTTTCATATTTGTGTGAAGTGTATTCAAATAGGTAACACATAGATACTTTCATTCGCTCATTAGATCCATTCGTGCCAGTTCTTGTCAATCGACCTGTACCTACCTGGTAGATGGCAAAATGGAGTATGATTAGAGTCGCATACTTTTTATTAACTTTTAGTACTTTTTTTCGCTTGATCAAACTAAAATTAGATTAAATATGAAATAACTTTGTATTTAAAATTTACCAACCTTCCCAGTGTTTAACGAGCCTCTCCAGGAATTGCAATCGATCCATAGACAGCTGGAGAACGAGCGTGACATCGAAATTGTCTATGCCCGTGTAGCTGTAGTCCATGTAGTACAGATGTGTGCGTAGCTTAGTGCGCTGCGCTGCGCGGAAACTCACACACAGGTCCGAGTTCTTTGTCTGGAACACAGAATAATATATTAATAAGGGTTCCGTGTGATCCGTGTCCAACAGTGTGCCAATGGGGCCCTATTGCTGGGACTCCACCGTTTATATACGTCTGTCACAGTGCTTTATCTCTTGAACCGTAATAGCTAGACACTTAAAATGTTCATCGATTATGTATTACACCTTCTTTAATTCTCTTGCTTAAAGCTCGTTAAAAATAAATCTTTTATTTTTATTAACTCTTAAAATAAACCCGGAAGCCCTGGGTTCGAACCTGGGATCTCTAACTCCATAGTCAGGGTCACTAACTACTCTATTCGGTCGTCTAAAAATTTTGCATGGTAATAGTTAATTGGGTCATTTTCAAATTTTGCGCAAAACATTCTGTTACTATTTGTATGGCGCTACCACTCTGTTACCAAGCATAATAACACCAACATTATTACGTAAGTTTGCATTAAAATAATGAAAAAAAATTTTAAACGAGTTTTGTAGCTGTAGTTTTATGTCTTCTGTACTATCATGCTCATTGAAATATTATCTTGGTGACTAATAAAGTAACTAATAAATAACAAAGATCGAGGTGAAACGCGATTAAAACTGACAGCAACGAAGAAAATTGACGATTGAGTTGCAAAGCGATATTTAAATACAACGCACCTTCAGGAAGATACTGACCCAATAGGAATTATTCTCATTTCAAAAGTAAACCTTTTGTTCTTTTAGCATTAAGTTCAATTTTGAAACGAGAATAATTCCTATTGGGTCAGTATCGTCCCGAAGGTGTTAATGACCGAGGTGAAATGCGATTCGGTGAAACGCTACAAGGAATTTATGCTTCATAGGTAAAGTACTAAAAAACGACAAGTTTACCGGCGCAAAATTTGAAAATGACCCATTTATGATGTCACTTCCATGCCGGCTTAATCGACTAGTTAGTAAACACTAAAAAGCTGTATAAAAGTACCAGGAGATACCACTGAAATTACAGGGCTTTGTAAACCGACCTTGTAAGTCACAGCTTCTGTGTGGTAGCACTTATGCAGCTTTTCGCGCAATATGTTCCCGTCAAAGTTGACGTAGGACTGGTGGATGCTGCGGAAGTATTCCACGTCTCGGATCTTGACGTTGTACTTCTTTGGAGAATTCCAATGGATTATCTGGAAATAGATCATTTGTTTTTTAACCAAGAAGAATCTCAAGAAGAGCTTTGATCAATTATAACTGAAGATACACATTGCCGAACAAAATCCCCTTCAAAAAATGTCCGAACTTTTTTATTTGTTTGCATAACAATTAAAATCATCACCTACACAGAAATTTGAACCTAGTCTTTACTTCATTACAGTCGAATTTCGGTTGACACTTGACAGCTAAACTTGACAATTTCACGCAACGTACTGAGAAAAAAGAAGGCCATTTTATCAAAGTGGCGCTCATTTGGCTCGGACATTTTCGGGCGCGCGACTGTGGATCTACAGTTATAATTGATCAAAGATTGTACGTCCAAAATTTTATTTTTTTACAATCTAATATTGTTTAATGTAAATTTGGCTATACCCTATCAAGGTGCATGTTAGGCTATGATCTAGGATAAGGTCTTATAATTCATACCTACCTTTAACACACTCTAAAACGGTTTTAGAACGTTTTGGGTTTAGTAGAAGTATAGCGTAATATAATGGGCGCACTCTTTTGTCCCGGCACTATACTTCGTTTTTTTAGCATTAAAAAGAAGGTAAGCTATCTTGACGTGTCTTTTTATTGGCAAACACTTTTGTATACAGCAAATGTGAAACCATTAACAAGGCCGTATGGCCATTTACATTCTTTTGGATTCATAAGTAATATTTATTATTTTTTTAAAAGCGTTTTTTATTAATAATATAAGACTCGTCAAGATTGTTTACCTTATTTCTAATGCTAAAAAAACGAAGTATAGCTACCCACAAAGATCGAGTCCCGGCCCACACAGGAGTTTGGGTGAACTGGGGCCTTGCTCATTTTACTTTTCGAGGACCAGCAATTTTTTGTAATGTGCTCTTCAAAAATATTGTTTTACAAAAACGGTAAACTGATCGCTTTTATAATTTAAAATTTGAATAGACAGATTACTAAGCTTACATTTAAAGTTATCAATTCGTATAAAAAGTAATCGTTATTAACTATAACATAGGTAACGCAGAGGGCATGCATTTGTACGAACTGCTGAGTTACCAATTTTTTCTACAAAATTCATGTAAGTTTAAAGTTTTTATGTTTGAAAATATAAAAATTAGTTATTTCAGTTTTTATATGAGTTATTTACACTTGAAACAAATCACCAAAGATTTAATGGTTACTTAAAAGTAGAATGGCCCGCCTACGAATTATCGTTGTAGGGACGCACCTACCCCCATTGGCCCACGTAAAGCTAAGCAAGGCCAGGGAAGAGACAAATTATAGCCATGAAAATAAAGTAAAATGAGATACTAACAATGACGTATTAGACACTGGTTGTTATTATAAAGCCCAGTTTAGATTTGCAAGAAAACTCATGCAAGTTGCATTACATTGCGCAGCCGAAAAGCGAGAGTTTATAGTGGTGAATCAAGCGCCGCAATTTAATGCTCCTTGCACGTGATTTCTTGCAGATCTAAACTCTGCTTTACACTCTGCCAAAAACATGCAGCAGTCACATAAAAAAATGTGATTACCTTAACATTATTAACATCTTCTCCGTAACAATTCTTCGCTAACGTATTAGTAGACATCTGCACATTGTACTGGCAACTTATATTGTAAACTATCTTTGGTATTTTTTTTATAATTGCATTTATGACATCCTGGTCAGCCAGTGTTGTAACTTTTAACCTATCGATGTTCTCGTTAACGGCATCATGCCATAGTGTTGTCCAGTCTGTGACGGTTCGGATCTTTTTTAGGTCTAGCAACATTACGCCAGTGTTGTAACCTCTGCCCAACGCTGGCCAGCGGGGTTCCGTATCGTAGTACCAGTTGCTTTCGTTCTCCACTAAACCTATGAACTGCAGAAGGAATTACATAATTTTTTATAGCTAAGTGCCAGGATTTGAAACTGGTACAGTCGAAAGCATAAATATGTGTACAGTCATCGCGTCAAAATTTGTAAACATCAACCTTATGGTTATTGGCATAGAGTATATATATATATATATTTTTTTTTTTTTGACACCTTTTTAACGTATATATAAGTGTAAAAACACACGTACACTTGACCATACCAAAAATACCGGTATATACTACGACATTTCGTCACTACTTTGAAAAAAGCTCGTATCTCAAAATCAATAATCTGGCTAATTGAACTTTACTGAGTGTGCAATAAAGTCCAGTTTGGTTTACATATTGATTTGAGATACGAGATTTATTCAAAGTAGTGACGATTTGAAGTTTGTATTGTGTCGTCCCTTTCAATCTTCTCTTTAAGAGGGTTTATACCTGCTGAGCTGGCAACGTTGCATTTTTGTTAGTTTTTCTCGATTATTCCATAAAAATTGAATGAAATTTAAAAATGTTTTGAATATTAATTGTTCTAATATATAAGTTAATGTGTCTACTGCAATAATAATTCGTGATAGACTTTTATTTTCTTTAAAAACGAACAAATTATTACCTAACGGTTTTTAAAGAAAATAAAAGTCTTATCACGAATAATTATTGCAGTAGACACATTAACTTATTTATTAGAACAATTTGTATTCAAAACATTTTTAATTTTCATTCAATTTTTATGGAATAATCGAGAAAACTAACAAAAATGCAACGTTGCCAGCTCAGCAAGTATAAACCCTCTTAATACTATAAGCGTGAACGGAACGGCATGATTCGAAGTTCGAATTTCGTAGTGTGAAGGCCAGTATTTTCGGTCTAGTTTCAAGCGCTAATATCGATGTCATCTTGTTAACGGTCATTGAGTAGGATTTGAAACTGGTACCAAAAATATCGGTATATATATTTATGTAAGTATCGTTTTCATCATCATTTCAGCCAAAAGACGTTCACTGCTGCACATAGGCCTACCCCAAGGTTCTACCGGTCCTGTACTATCCACATGCAACCTTAACTAGGTCGTCGCTTCATCTTGTTGGAGGCCTACCTACACTGTATCTTCCGGTCCATGAACACCATTAAAGGACCATTCGCCCCTATCGGCCATCAGTTCTACGAGCAATGTGCCCTGTTCACTGCCACTTTAAGTCTGGCGATTCTTCCAGCTATGTTAGTGACTTTAGCTTTTGCGGATTTCATTCTTTAGTAATGGTATTTTCAGTCTATTCAATTCAAGCGCTAGGTAATACCGACAATACCAGTACTACGGCGGTATCTACATATACCGGTATTTTCGGTACCGGTTTCAAGTCCCGCTAAATGGCGATTTATCGATTTATAATCGTACAGACGTAGTGGTTGTGCACAGTAGGAAGGTATATCTCTTGAATTTCATAGATATGTTTATTATTATGCATGTAGCGGTAACAGACTTACTTGTTCTTCACTCATATTCCTGAACATAGTCCATAGTTCGACGACGTTAGAAAGAAATGTGATATCAGAGTCCAACACAATAACCTGGTTCAGTGTAGCCGGTAGAATATCCGGGAACAGCAGTTTGACCAGCGCAAAGATTCCAGAATAATGGCTGTTCGGTACCCACGCTACTCGTGGTAAACTGTTTTGGGCATTATATGTTGTGTATTTCACTGAAAAAAAAAAAATGGTACATGGTTGGAGAAATGCAATTGGTTTTCATCATCATCATCATCATCCCAGCCTATATACGTCCCACTGCAGGCCACAGGCCTCCTTTCAGATTAAGAAAGCTTGGACCGTAGTTCCCACGCGGACCCAGTGCGGATTGGGAACTTCACGCACACCATTGAATTTCTTCTCAGGTGTGTGCAGGTTTCCTCACTATGTTTCCTTCACCGTAACGCTCATGGTAAATTTCAAATGCAATATTGCTCATAAATTCCGACAATCTCAGAGGTGCAAACCCAGGCTCGAACCCACAACCTTCTACTTGAGAGACCATAGGTCAAACCACTAGGGCACCACGGCTTTTTAATTGCAAAATTTCGGCCGAGTTCCAGCGATTGGTTTTTCGATCACGGACATTATCCTTAGATTTTCGTAACACAAAGATACGACGGCTGAAACTCTTCAGAGCTACACCCAAATGCCAAAATAGAATAAATAAATTAGACAAACTCTCTACATAGCCCCCTGAGTAATTAGGTAAAGTACCATCAGGCAAGTCCCAGGTCTCAAAGATACGGCTAATAGTATGTTGCGAAGCCGCATCCGCGATGAGGTGGAAGTGCACTGGGTTCTGGCGGTGATGAAGCAAAGACTTCAGCATCGGGGTCACGAGCCGAGGACACTTGCCCATGCAGACCAGTGCTACATGGATAGTTTCACATAAAGTTCCACTCTCGTCTGGGATCTGGAATAATAATATAATAATAATATAATATTAGGGGACACTCTCACACAAATTGACCTAGTTCCAAACTAAGCAAAGCTTGTACTATGGGTACTAGACGACGATAGACATACTTATATAGATAAATAAATACTTAAATACATAGAAAACATCCATAACTCAGGAACAAATATTCGTGCTCATCACACAAAAAAATGCCCTTACCAGGATTTGAACCCAGGACCTCTTGCTTCGTAGGCAAGGTCACTACCAACTAGGCTAAAGCGGTTGTTAAATGAAATGAAATTAGATACTACAGTGTTACTCTGCTTTATCACCCGACTGTCGAAGGAGGGTTACGTTTTTCGAGCGTATGTATTTACTATTTATGTATGTATCATTCTTTAGCACGCCCTGCAGCTTATACGGCTCAATGGATTTTGAAGTGTGAGGTGTCATTAGATTCTTCTCAGTTCCGAGAGTGACATAGGGTATGTATTTTCCCGGAATCCCCATGGTAACGGGAATTATACAGGTGGTTTTTTTTCATCTGGTATTCAAATTAAAGTTATTTTGAACTTGGCTTTATCCACTGCTGTGTCTAAATTAGTTTGTGTGGCTTTTTCCTTACACAATGTGAGGCTAGTTTACCTTAATCTATTAATAAACATAAAATGATATATTTTATCTAACATAAAAAATTAATACAGCGACTCAACAAAAAATTAAAAGCATGGTAGGCTATAGGCTTAGATTATTTATGCACTAGATGGAGCGTCAGGAGCAAACATCGCGATACAAAACGTCCACCATCCATTTGACAGCTTCATATTACGATCGCGTTACGTCATTCCGGTTGTGCTTAATGATACCAGTTAATTTCACATTCCCCAAAATGTGGGGAAAAAATATTAGAGGCCGATAGACGCGAGTAAAAGTGACTGTAAATGGTAATTAAATAAAGTATGAATAAATAAAACTAAAAACTGATTATATATATTTTTTTCTGTGGCAAAATCGAAATTTGAGCGGCCGCGGGGAAATCTAAACACGCGGTAGTGTGTCAAGCTAAGTTCAAGGAAATGAAACTGGCAAAGCAGCGCTGTGTGAATATTACACGAACCAATTGGAGCCACTTTTGACCCCTTCATAACTACAATACAAATAGATAGTAGATTGATAAATAAGGGTTGTACTACTCGGTACTCGGTGTACTCGGCAGTTTTTTTGATACTCGTACTCGGCCGAATAACTCGGTTCAAATGCCGAGTATACTCGGTCTAAATAAAATTATTATTAATCATGCGTATTAAAATAAAACGGGCTTGTAAAACAACCAGATTCGCAAACTTTTGCGTATACTCATTGTGTCAACAGTCACTGTACACAATCATCTATTTCCAATGTTTTTAAAATATTTAAGCAATTAATGTGCGGACCAAATGCGTATTACTCGTTAAACAAAAACTGACTAATTTGCGGGGAGAAGGCGGGGATCCCCGCGACGTTCGCTCGCGGTGGCTGGTAGCGCCGCGCGAACCTGTCTAAACCCGTTTTCGCGCCTCAAAACAGAACCGAGTAACTCGGCCGAGTACTCGGTTTGAGAAACTTTGAACCGAGTATACTCGGTAATCGGTTACTCGGTAAAAGTTGTACTCGGCGCATCTCTAGTTGTAAGTTGTAATTGATCATTTACACTCGAGTTGAACACTACTTTTTATCATAAATGCGAGGAAATAAAGAAAAACCGTTATGTTAAAAATATATACGCCATTTGTAACAGAGCGCGTCGCGCCGCCCTTGCGGCCGGCACCGGCGTCACGTCGCCGCGGCCGCCTGCACACCTTGCTGAGCTCGGTGCGCAGGCGGCAAGGCGCTGCAGCTGCACGTGCAGCAGCGCAAGGGCGGCGCGCGCGCGGCGTGGCGCAGCACGCGGCCACGGGGTTCGTGAATACAAAGGAGCACCATTCGATTTTCAAATTTACTTACATCCCTAAGGATGTAAATCGAATTTACATCCCGGATTTCAAGCTGAATGCAACCTACTTTCAGAGCTTGAGTGGTGAAAAAGAATTTATTTCCAAAAATAATAATGAAACACGGTTACATTACATTTATTTATTACACATTTAGTCATTTCTATAACGTTTCTCGCGCTGTCACAATGCAGACTGAAGGGAAAATGACAAATGAGTGTTGCCAATGTGTGCGGCAAAACTGCGGGGAAAGCGAAGCTGATTGGCGAATGTGTGGGGAGAGCTTCAATTCTGGGAAAATGAGGGGATTTTAAGTATGAACACAAATACGCGACATTTGACATCAAATTTCTGCTAGTCTTGATTAATTTCCTACAATTCACTATTCGCAACAGCTCGAAACTAAGTCACTCGGCCCACATAATTTTTCATTCCCCACCCGTGGGGAATTTCGACAATGCGTTTGGGGATTTTAGCATATTACTATTGGCAACCCTGTCATTCGGAATGACGCAATTGACATATAAGCCAAGTTGGCTTATATTTTTATGGGACGTTTTCATGCCGCCTATGCTCCATCTAGTGCATAAATAATCTAAGGCTATAGGCGGTGTTATCACTTAAGAGTGATTTATTTAACCAGACAACCTTAGACTTAGTTTGAGGGTGAAGCTATCCGCTCCTTTAAATGTTACATTTTAGTAATTTACTACTGTATTTCGAGATACCAATTAACTTTAAAACATTCACAGGTCTCTAAAGAAGAATATTTTGCACCTTTGGTACAACAAGAGCATAATTCCAATGGACAATAATAGATAATTATGCCCTTGCCCTACCAAAGTACTACGATATAGTCAACCAACTAAATTCTTTCCCATCTATAGTGACTACATTAGAAAAAAAAACTGGTTGTCTGTAAAGTCAGTTTACAGACGATAGTTTAACGTGACAATGTCATAACAAAATATTGATGAAAATTAAATGATTGCATACTATTGCCGATTGTGCCTTTCGCTCGCTCGTGCCGCGCTCTCGCTCTGAACGTTCATCGGCTCGAGCGTAACGGGACAATGCGTTATGTACTTTACACTGAGTCATTCTTTTTTGTGCGTGGAGCCGGCGTTCATCGATTTATTAGACGTTGTCACGTCAAAAACAAGGCTGAATGTCACATCAACTTTTAAGTGTAGTTTTTTTATAGGAAATTTCTTTACCACTTTACGGATGGTGGTAAAGAAATTTCTTAGGCAGTTTAAACATAAATAAAAATAATACTTACATCAGGAACTTGGTACATTGTAGCTGAATCAACTGTTATCTTGCTCATCACACTCTGCGACAACCTCAACTGTGTCTTGAAGACTTTATTCTGTGTCTCCAGAATGCTAATCCGAGAGATTAACCACCAATAGTACACTACTGACACCGCTATCCATATCCCAAATGGAATACCTAGCCAGGGTCGAAGAAATATGAAAGAGAGAACATTTTTAGATCGCATGTTTGTACGTTAAAATGCTGACATCCTTTTCTAACCCTGTAACTTTTGTATTCCTCCTTTTGTTTTCTTCCTGTTAAATTGATTATTATATTATTATGTATTGACTTTTTTGAATAAAGAATAAATGATTTTTTATTCCTCTCTAATTTAATTGAATACTTTGGGATGTAGCTACAGCTTTGTTTTGCACTTAGTTGCCATGGATTCTGTAAATATTAAAAACGACTATTTTATCGTATTGCATAAATTTAATATTTTCATTGCACAATTAGCTACGCTAGTGTATTATTTTTCATGCCATGCATCATTAAATTTATCTAGATTACTTACTGAAAACTGTATGAGCAAGCCATGTATCCCTCTGCAATTATTTGGTGCTTAAATAGTAATACGTTATAATTTACGTTATGCACTTAGTAACAGTAAAAGTATAGATTAATAATTAATAGTAAGTTGAATTGAGTAACAAGTAGTTTACACTGCACTGTGTCTACTGAGTACACTCAGATGATATAAGAGTTATCTCGTTGATTTCATGGCATTTATAGCTTTTTATATGTTAAACTAGGAACATTGTGTATTATTTATGCTTACAAAACATATTATCACAAATCATAACTTATTTAAGTAGCTTTCGTAAATACAAAACGATACCACGGATAGCTGTCAATTTGACATTTAGAATGTCAATGTCATATGGTTCGTGTTTTTTTTTATTAAGCTTTGGCTACTGGGGCAATCTGCTTAAATAAGTAGTCGTTCCATAGAAGTAGAAAAAACTAATAAGTTCTGTTCTGATAAGATAAGTACTATGTACTTATTCAGATACTTATTACTGTGACTTATTACTTCCATGGTTCGTGCACTTTACGTTTTACGTAAGTACGACCAATAATTGTCATGAACGGTAAAAAATTATTACGAGTTTTTAAAGTGAGGTTCGGCTATGTCGGAGAATTTTATTGGAATTCATTTATTTTTATGTAATGTAACATTAAAATGTCTTCGTGGCAGTTTGCTTAATAAACTATCCAAAATATTGAAAATATAGAAATAGGGCTGGCACTTGACTCTCTCAAATTTTAACCTTTTCAACGCCAACGACACATATATAGGTCACAAAGTACAGTGTCAAAGTGACCTTGACACAATGACATAAAGATTCAAAGCAGGTTTACGTTTTGTCGAGGCGCGGCGGTGAAAGGGTTAATATTAGAATAGCAGTTCAAAAAGGTAATGTGACCACGTCAAAGGTACTTTTAGTTTACAATGTTTTATAGTTTTATTTGTGTTTTTTTTTAATATATTATAGATTTTGGGTTTCTATGATAGAAAAAAAAAACTCAAAGTACTTAAAATGTGGGTAAATCGAAAATGGATTATTCTATACGGAACATCGAAATCAAGATAGATCTCGAAGACACTGAAAACTGTGTAAGTTGGGTATTGATTCTGGCTTATAATGAAAAAATAAATATAATCTTAATCTATTTTATTTCATAAACAAAACTTACATTCGAAGAGTAAAATTATTATTAGTTAAAAGTAGGTATTGATTTCAAAAGAAAATATAAAATGGCACAAAATAAAAAATACACTTTTTACTAGGTATACTTACGTCATTCAATAAACATCATTTCATTTCTACTGTCATGAGCAAATAATGCAGGTAAGTATGACCATGAAATATTTTATAAAATGGTGGGATCGCATTGATTTGTCATTACTCGTACACATACCTACGATACAAGTACCTACCTAACAATTAAAGTCACACTGGGTTTTAAGCACTAGGTACTTAGTTATTAAAAATATTTATATATTATATTTGTATATTATAATATAAAATACGTATACGTATAAGTACAATATGATTGTAAACAAAAAATGAGGAAAAAATTGTAGCTACAACCCCCCACACAATCCCAAAATGTTGCTTTAATTCATGACTCATGATGACAAAACATATATCCCTTTCTAACGGCAACTTTGGTAAACTTGTGTGAAAGGGAGGTTTTAGAGCGCTTGCAGACAGAGCGCGGTCTGGAGTTCCGCGTTCCGCGTTCAGAGTTCTGTACGCTTAGTATAAGTTTTCCTTCACTTCAATACTTCTCGATCGCGTTTACGTAAAAATTTCAATTCTATGGAAACATGGACGCGCGGCCGCGGAGGCGCTGTCCATGTTTCCCTAGTATTTGATTTTTTTACGTAAACGCGATCGAGAAGTATTTTGGTGAAGTAAAACTTATACTAAGCATACTGTATGCTTAGTATAAGTTTTCCTTCACTTCAATACTTCTCGATCGCGTTTACGTAAAAAATTCAATTACTAGGGAAACATGGACAGCGCCTCCGCGCGCACGCGTCCATGTTTCCATAGAATTGAAATTTTTACGTAAACGCGATCGAGAAGTATTTTGGTGAGGTAAAACGTATACTAAGCACTCTGTGTATTGACCGCTCGAGAGTTTCGACCGCCTGTTGTGTGCGTTATCGTAAGGGACTCAGTACATTCGAAAGAACGCAGAACTCTGAACGCGGAACGCCAGACCGCGCTCTGTCTGCAAGCGCTCTTAATCCTTCTATTATCGCTTGTTTAAGTAACTAAAACACTGGCTAGAAAAAAACTGCAAACTTAAAAAAAAACTTAATTAATTTCTGTCTCTCCGGCCCATTGCCTTGACTGCGGCTGTTGTTGCGCTTGCGATGTCTGTGGTAGACCGACAGTCTCATCATACGGCTGCGCTTCATAACCTTGGGGCTCATAACCTTCTTGGTACAGCGGTTGTATTGGCGGTGGCGGAGGATACGGCTGTCCATACGTGAATGGTACGTTACTGTCCTCAACAATCTTCACAGGTTCTGTGGGTAACGGGCTGTCTTCCGCTGACACGTCTTTCTTGTAAGGTATGCTTTCGTCGTCAGAGTTGATCCTGACGGATTCGTCGGGGTCGATGGGGCGGGTCCTGAGGGAAGGGAATGTTAATTAGGTGAAGAATTAGTTGGTGTTGCTGGGGTTTCCGCGGGTGCTTTTTTTCTATAAGTGAAAGAAGATAGTAAAAGTTAAGTTAACAGTGTGGTGTTCCAAGTTAAAAGTTGTCTTTAACGATAACTCAACCGACTTGCATGAGAATCATGATCATGACATGACAACAGTTCATTCTTACTTTATCATGTAATCCACTTCCTCCTTTTCTTCGGCCTTCCTCCTCTTGAGGATACGCCAGCCAATGCAGATGAGGACAATGACGATGGGCAGCATGACCGCACTGATGATGCCCCACGTGGCCCCCAGGGTCCGCGAGGAGTACTCCTGCTTGCCTGTTGGGTAAGTTGTTGTGTAAATACAAATTCTTTAGATAAATACGTAAACTATAGAAAAACTAGCGTAGAACTTAATAAGAAGAGGAATAGAAAAATGCAACCGTGCATATGGGTTAATAGCGATATGTCTTTATATGAACAAACATAGACTGCTAAAATCATTACATATCCTTTTGGCTTTGACGTAGTCTTGTAAAAATACGAACGTTTGTTCTCTGGAGGACAACCTTTCTAGGGTGTCTAATATGCATTTAACTATGGAACTATCTATTTAAGTAAGTTTATTTATCCGATACTAGTACCCATAACACAAGAATACTAAGGGTTGGATCTAGGTCACAAAGGAATAAATTGATATCAAATGTCTTGAAATATTATTTATTTACCAGCACAGTCTGGCGAAGTTAATAATAGGATTATTGCAGAGATAGTGGTTGAAAAAGGATTACATTTCATTGGTGAGTACCATAATGCGCTAAAACCTATGAAAACACAAAAAATGTGTTATTTTGATAGAGCGAGACGTCTCTCTATTCGTTAAAAGATATCGACACCGATTGCAGATTTGCGAAAAAAATGCACACAATACCATTTTTATTCCTCTGGTTATTATTAGTTACTGTGAAAGACCTACAAGAGTAAGGCAATCTCTAAAGTAAAAACGAAAATTTGAGCTCGGCATTGACCCAAATAAGGTTTAGTTTAGGTGAACGAGATAAGGACGAACCTTATGGTACCGCTTTTTGTTATCAGTGTTTGGATGGCCTCATTGAGACAATAGAATTTTCAGATCTAATACCATGAAACGTAAGTTTTGCAAGACATTAACTTAGAGCGCGCGCAGACAGAGCGCGGTCTGGAGCGCTGAGTTCCGCGTTCAGAGTTCTGCGTTCTTTCGAATGTACTGAGTCTCTTACGATAACGCACACAGCAGGCGACTGGAATTCTCGAGCGGTCAAAACACAGATCTCTGAACGCAGAACTCGGAACTCCAGATCGCTCTCTGTCTGCGCGCACTCTTACAGCTCCTTTGAGGTAAGTATCCAATCATATCTAGAGGATTGTTCTGGTCTCTTGGGATAGGAAGATCATCATGACTAGTTTTAACACATCATTTTAAATTATATTCTGTTGCTTGTTTAATTGATAAGTTTTTTTAAAACCTTATACTTATAGAGTCAAATTACATATACTTATGCTTGAGATAGCTCTATAGTATGTGTGTATGTGAACTCTTTATTGTACAAAAATAAGGAAAAAAAAACATTATTGACAACCGTATAGTATGAGAGCTATGCTGAATCCTAGTAAAACGACTGGACGGATTTGGATGTTGTATGCAGTGATACGATTAGCTGGGTCTCGTAACAACCCATATTATACTTTATATTCCGTCGTTCCCATGGGGACAGGATGTCAAAAATGACTTGTCCAATTGCACTTTAGAATGGTGAACTGGTTATATCTACATAGACATGTTTTAGGCAGTTAAACCTTTGTATGATTTTGCATGCCATCATGTTAAAAATTATATACCTACCTAACCTACTGTAAATTGTATACCTAATAGATTTTCTTTTAAATTATAAAAACCTTAGAATGTCAAAAAATGGAATTTTGATAATGTTTTATGCGGACGAAGCCGCGGGGCGGGTAAAGGCTATTAAGTGATATCTAAAGGATGAAGAGAGCAGCCGAGGTGTATTAAGGTGTGAATTTGTGGTATGGATTATTAACATAACGTCTCGTAAACTCGTAAACCAATAACTTATTCTTATCACCATCGGTCTAACTACTGTAGTATCATGTTTTTTTATCATTATTATCACATTGTTTTATCATTAAACGTACCTACAAATAAAAAATATGTGTATCCACTCACCTGTTCGGGGCGACCTCAATTCCTTTGTGTACACAAGATAAGAAAGCAAGTACTGATTCCATTCTCAATTTAGGAAAAAAAAAAACGCATCACATGGCAGAGAAAATTTCTATTCCACAAGACGTGGCATCGGCGGGACTCAAGTTCTTGCTTTCTTATTAAAAAAAATGATCGCTCATAAAAGACGTTATTATTCTACCGTTAGGTACTCGGACGGAACAGAAATTTCCTCTTACTGTGACATACATTCGTTGGAAAATTTGTTTAATACTTTTTACATTAAATATAACAAAATATAAATAGAAAAGTAACAGTATATAAACTCACAACAGACATTCAACAACAATGGGAAATAACAACAGAAAGAGAGTACGTAACTAAATGCTTTGTACACCTACGAGTGTAAAAATACTAAATCGGTGTGCTGTGTCTTAATGTTAAAGCTTAATCTATAATCATTCTAAAATAATACGTGAAATACTTAAGCCCTGTACTCCCACAGAAATTGTCATATGATTGGGCAGTGAGTGTGTGTATAATTCCTCCTACATTCCTAATTTCTTTAAACTAAAGCTTCATAAAATCCTACACTTCTAAAGATTCTCACACACAGTTAAGTCTTTTATGCTAAACCATGTCTATTAAACCATGGTTGAGCGACCACTAAAGGTGGGCACCTCACTTGCAGGAGGATCTATCAATGTCTCAACAGATTTACCCCTGACAGGTGGAAGGGTGAAAGTTTTTATTTCATCTGCAGGAGCGCTCTTTGGAGCATCTGGCAGCCCAGAATTATTGAATGTATTCCTTGGACTTATATCCGACGTAGGACTGACAGGTGGTGAATAAATCTCTGAGTACGTTGGAGAGTAATGGGATGAGATAGGACTGTATTGCCCATCGAACTTTGGAGCGTAAGGATCCTCAGAGCCGTCCTTAGTAGAATAACCAGAGTCACTTACAAGTGCATGACGACCTGTCTGTCGGGGCCTGCTAACGTATTCTATGTCTTTAGCTGGACGGGTTAGAGTGGAGTCTCGGTTAGACCCTGAATCTGAAGGCGAAGTTAAAGACAACAAATCTTCCTCGGACAGATCCCATAACTTTTCGGGGAACTCAACGTCAGGAGCGTTAGGCAAGGGTTCGTTAGTTCTGTAAGTTTTGTCGTACCCTCTACGCTTTTTAGGTAAGGAGGATTTGTCAGATTTGCCAGAGTCACTTTTACTGGAATCTGGGTAACCTATGCCTGAGCTTTCACCGTCCTGAGGCTCAGGAGGAGGAGGAGCTGCCCTAGTGATATTTGCTTTAGCAAGAGGCTGTTCTTCTGTGGGAGTATCAGGTATTTTTTGTTTAACATCAGAATCACTACGCAACGTAGATGATTTCATAGTATCTGTTAGATTTCCCATTGAAGCTGATCTGAGATTAAGTCTAGAGGCGGATTTTGATCGCGGTATGTCTTCGAAACGGAATCCTTCTTTGCCCTCGGAGCGCGGCTTGTACCAGCACCAGAACCAGCAGAGGCAAATAAGGAGCCCTAACGGTACAATAACGGCTATTATGACGCCCCAGGTCAAAAACAGAGCGCGTTGCGAGTACTCCTGGTTACCTGGATATCAGAGAATTTGGTCTTAGTTGATGAAGATCTTTGCAGATACAGATTCTTAGATGGCACGTTTTGAAAAACAAATATATCGCGATCAAGAAAGATTTTGATCAAGAGTACGATTATTCAGAGATCTTCAATCCGAGGTTCAAAACAGTGCAAACTGAATGCATCGATATTTCGTATTTAGCACTTGATTAAAATGAAGCAACAAAATGTAACCAAATCATTCAGTTTGTAGAGTTCTTAAATGCAATATTAAATAATTGAAACGTGTAAAAGGATGTTCTTTTTCGCGATAGATCTTTTTATACTGCTATAGTTGTACTTACGCAAGCATTCTGTGTATCCATAATCGGGAATGTTCCACCGGCCGTTATCCTCACACACCCGGCGCTTGTCACCAATCAAAATGAAGTCCTGATTGCACTCAAAGTTGACCTAAATAAGGAAAAGTAATGCTATGATGAGGATAATAAACATTCTGGTATAATCATACATATGTAGGAGGATAATCCAGATACTGGCACAACACGCAAAGAAATAAGTAGTTACATAATTTCAGTCATTGTCCTGTTTGGTATAATTGTGTCACAAATAAGTAATTTTAAAACAGTCAACTCTTAGTTGAAGAGTGCGAGTGAGCACGGCTATGGTTGTTGTTTGTTTATAATAATATGAACGCACTTGCAGCCTGTTACAGTGTGTTTAGGGCCGTTTGTAATTCAACATAGTTTCCTATCAATGCGTTCGACTTACCCGTGTTCCTGGGGTGAAGAAGAAGTTACTCTTCCTGCCGAAGCGAGGAGTCTCTAAGATACCACAGCTGACGATACGGCGAGCGTTTATCTCTTTGATGTTTGTCTACAAATAAAGATAATGCGAAAATTTAATACAGACTAATAACAAAAAGATCGTAACTTAAGATCAGAAACATCCCTTAAACTAAACACATTTTTTTCCAATGATGGCTACGAATATTAACACTTACTGATGTCGATTCTCCATGCAAAGAAGGGGCCTCCAGATGGGCAAGTTTGAATAAGGGTATTTTAATGTTTGTACGGTAAAACTGTTAAAAGAGTTAATAAAGTCACAAAAATATACCATAAATCGTCTGTCACCTCAACATCTACGAACATACTGGCACCAAAGAGGTTCTATGTTATTACCTACTACAGTCGCCTTGACTGCATCACAATTACGCGAACAATGGAAAATACACACGCAATCAATATAAACGATTAATTGCATGTCCTACTTGAATAAGTGTGAAGACACAATGTAAAATTTAAATTGGACGTGTCTAACACATAATGCATAGTATCTCTTAGGCTTGGGTGTTCACGAAGACTTTATTAAATTATCTTACATCGCATACCTAACTATAGGTATAGTCGGGGTAAGAAAAGGTTCGTCACTTTTCGACTCTATGTCAACGAGTTAAGGTCGAAAAGTGACGAACCTTTTCTTACCCCGACTGTACTTGCTTTTACCATTAGTCGTGGTTCTGGTGGACGAAAACTTTAGCACATCGAAAATATTATGCAGAATGTTTTAAAATTAATCCAAAATATTTCAGCAGGCGGTTAGGTTAGGTTGTCTGATGCCTAGATGGTTTTCAGAATTGTTTAAACTTGAGTTCAGTTAAACGAATTCGACCATCGTCTGATATAATTACTAAAATAAGATACACGGTTCACTCAAGTATTAGTAGTCGGGGTTCTTTTCCAAGGTTGGTTCGAACGCGAATCCAACTGTGAACTGTGCGACTTTAATGTAGTTCGGCTATTCGGCACGGCTGTCGCCGGCAAAAACTATCCTGGTTTTGATCACAATTGTTAAAATCATAAGTAGGGTTACACACTACACTGACCACATCACTCTTTAAAAACTCGACCACACCAACCACCTGCCGAGTTGCAAGAGCGCTGGCGGCTTTCGCGGTTGGCTTCCTGTTCAACCAACGCTGAGAAAGAACCGCGGATTGGTTCGAAACATGTCGAGCATACTTCGTCTACTAATACGTGAGAGACCCATGTCTCTTATTTCAATAATTATATCTGTGTCTCAGTTGTTTTAATTCAATCATCTTCGGATATATTCTGCATCGATTTCAAAACACTTTGTATAATTTAAGATTAGATAAGTATAATTTTTTTCATCATTTTTACAAAGAATTTAGAAATATCTAGTTATATTTTAATACTTACAATAGAAGACAAATAGTTCTTCGTAAACTCCGCCATGTCTCTATTCAGCGTCATACCATAATCATATCGACATTGGTACGAGTCCTGACATATTTCTATGGCTCTGTCGACGTCAAAGGATCTGTTGGCCGGTAGGAAGTCGATTGGTTCTCGAATGAAGTTCGGTATGAAGTTATTATCGTTGTAGTACGCCGCAGTTCGACCGTATTCTCTCGTGAATAAGGCTACACCTATGTCCCTTTGCTCTCGATCCGTCAGTTGCCCTGAAAAAGGAATATTTTAATCAACGAGATTTTAGAGCTGTTAGGACAAGACGAAGCTCATTTTAGCAAACTGAGGTCATAGCACGCTAAGGTTTATTAGGTACAGAAAGTGTTTTTCTCATTCGCATAGGTTTACTGGCAAGAAAGAGACATTTACTTTACGCCTGCGCAAAAACTTAACATGCGTAACTGTAGTGTTGCTTTTAAAGTCCTCCAATGGTGACAATTCTATTCTATCTGGTATATATTAATTGACAAATTGAGATTCAAAAGGATCACGATCCCTCTAACACCGATCATTGGTCGAACCTTCTATCTTTAAAAAGTATTGTCATTAAAAGTTTTAATGACGACCTGATGGCCTAGTGGTTAGAGAACCTGACTACGAAGCTTGAGGTCCCGGGTTCGATTCCCGTGTCGGGGCAGATATTTGTATGAAAAATACGAATGTTTGTTCTCGGATCTTGGGTGTTTAATATGAATTTAAGTATGTACTTATCTATCTATATAAGTATGTTTATCCGTTGTCTAGTACCCATAACACAAGCTTTATTTAGCTTACTTTGGGACTAGGTCAATTGGTGGGAATTGTCCCGTAATATTTATTTATTTAATGAGCTTCTGCTGCTTAAATAATATTTAGCGATGGCCCAACATCGGAACTCAATATTAAAAAAATAATACTTACAATGTTGAGCAAAGTCCCTGTGAGCCGTTTGGAAGTTGTTCAGATCAACAGTGGTGAGGGTTCCATCTGGTCTCGTGAAGTCGTCATTAACATCGAAGGACCAGTTACCAAATAAACCTCGTGTTTGGTTCTGGAAATAAGGAAAGAAAACATGGTTACATAGTTGAAAGAAGAATGTTTTTTTTTTTCATGACAATTGATAAAACTGGCGGAGTTCAAATCGGATTCAAAATTAATCTTACTTCAGTAAATCGTGAACATAAAAATCTCATTTTATTGTTGTGGAACAGTGAAAGTCTTTTCTCAACTTACCACGTAAGTCCACGGCAGATAAACCCTGGCACTCATAAAGCCCTTGTTCTCGATGACCTCAACTCCAGCTCCCGACGAGAACATGATGACGATTTCTGACTGGTTCAGGATATACATAGGCTGGTAGACCGTTACACCTAAAAATAAAAAGCTAAATCATGTTATATTGATCCAAAGACCTATATTGATCGACAAAGGTCTTCATTAGACATCGGTCAATGTTGTAGACCAATAAGCTAAAGAAAATTTGGCTTTGTTATTATTGTAGTCGTAAAATGTATACTCACCGGAAAATGTAACCGCCCTCTCTACATGTTTCTAAAGAAGGAGAGCTATTAGATTTGCTGGTGAATATAATTATATTGAATGAAATGTATGTATGTATGTAAAACTCTTTATTGTACGTAAAACATGAAAAATAACAGTTAACAAGAAAAACAGATGTACAAAGGCGAACTTATCCCATAAAGGGATCTCTTCCAGTTAACCTTTGAACGATTGACAGGACATCAGAGACAAGAGTAGGCATACAATGCTGAGTAAAAGAGTCGAAATCAAAAGTAAACCCAAACCAATATACTTAACATAAACAATACACATGCATACAAAGAATACACGCAACTACACACTAATAATAATATATTATATACTTAACTAGTTAGGCTTCATAAGACTTCTTACCTGGGAAGTATTGTACACGAAGTGCTGATCGATCGAAGTATACTCGTTTGTTATCCGCAAACACGTCCAGACGATATCTCCATTGCGAGTGTGAAGGTCGTAGGCGTACCTAAAAACGCAACAAAAATATGAATATCTGAAACTGTTGAGACCTGATTTCGTACATATCAAAGATGATCTTGAAACTAATACTTTGCTAGTTTGCATGGGTTTTTCTTGCTAAAGAAAGTTTTGTAGTTTTTCTTCTAAATCTAAAAACAATCTTCTTGCTCTATCTAGAGCTAGAGTTCTGTCTATGGTCACTCTCTAGTAATTAATGCTTACCTCAATGGGCACTGAGTTGTTGGAAGCCGCGACGACAGATGTGAGATGTGTCGCGTTGACCTGCCCATGAATGTTGCGTGCAACTTGCTCGAAGCGTCCTTGCACGTCCAATTTGATTTGAGGCTGGTCCACTCTCGTCAAAACGTATTCACCTGAATAAGAATACAAGAAATAAGTTTCAACAGAATACTTTCATGATGAATATTAGCAAAAAGACGGACGCAGACGCTAATATATATATATCTATCTATCTAATACCTTTAAACGAGCAATTCTTGTATATATATATAATCAGAATCTCATAAACGGCTCCAACGATTTCGATGAAATTCGGTATGTGGGGGTTTTCGGGGATGAAAAACTGATCTAGCTATGTTTCATTTTCAGAAAATCGCTTTTACTCGTGTTTTCCGGCTATTTTTGTTTGCATTA
Organism: Archips xylosteana; assembly: GCA_947563465.1. NCBI lineage: Eukaryota > Metazoa > Arthropoda > Insecta > Lepidoptera > Tortricidae > Archips > Archips xylosteana. The sequence continues at coordinate 5,896,338 of OX387361.1, read as the reverse complement.
GAATACAAAGCTAAATTTCGCCGGCTTCGAGCAGATCAAAATAGCACAGTAGAAATCGGGTGGTTGCGGATCCAGCTGACCTCGGTTCGATTCCACGTTTTTTTAAGATTTTTAGTTTTTTTTTAAGTTTATTTTTCATGAGAAAACGTCAAGTTTCTTCTTTTGTGAGAAAAAGGTACTTTTTGTGAGAAAAAGTATTATAGGGAACGTGCAGTAACTATAGGCGGCAGCACTAATGCGACAGAAGAGACACTATGCGGACAGTAAAACAAACTTATCAAGGTAAAACCTAAGGGTAAAACATTCAAATTGATGGCACCCTTATGGCACCAGTTGGCAGCACCGTCTATGTGCACGTTCCCTATTGGGAGCACAGAACAGGAAAAACCGGTTGTCTGTAAAGTCGGTTTACGGACGATATTTAACGTGACTCACCCCTCCGCCCCCTCCGGTGTTTTTGTCAAATATCTTGAAAACGGTGAATCCTACGGCAAAATCAATGAAATTTTCATCCCCTGCACTCCCTCCCCCGCATCCCCCGCACCCCTCCCCCTCTCACCCCCACCCCTCCGGTGTTTTTGTGAAATATCTTGAAAACGGTGCATCCTACGGCAAAATCAATGAAATTTTCATCCCCCCTTTGATACCCACGCACTCCCTCCCCCGCATCCCCCCGCACCCCTCCCCCCGCTCACCCCCACCCCTCCGGTGTTTTTGTCAAATATCTTGAAAACGGTGAATCCTACGGCAAAATCAATGAAATTTTCATCCCTCCTTTGGAACCCCCGAACCCCCTCCCCCGCCCCTCCTCCCTCGCACATATATAATCAGGATCTCGGAAACGGCTCCAACGATTTCGATGAAATTTGGTATGTGGGGGTTTTCGGGGATGAAAAATTGATCTAGCTTGGTCTTATCTCTGGGAAACCAGAAAACGCTTGGTACCGAGTTTCAGCCCGAGCAGAGCTCGGTCGCCCAGGTACTAGTATTTAACTGTTACCAGTTTTTGGATAGATCTATAATCAACATTAGAAATACAAGTTTAGTTTGAATACATTGATGGTATCATCTACGTATACAGTTATAAGAAAACATTACCTGGCCGAAAGAATATATCATCAAAGTTTGGTGTCAAAGGTTAAAAGAGTACAGAAACTGTTAAATGTCGGCTTTATACTAGCGACTATTGTGAAAAAATTACCTTTTCCATTGAATGTGTATTGCAGATCGTCGAAGGTAACAATGTGTGGGTCTCCGAAAATACCAGCGACTCCAGGAGACTGGTAAGCTACGCAATCTTGGGATGGCCGTCTCTCAAATCTGTGAAAATTATATTAATTTCATAAACAGATACAAAAGAATTTCAAAAAAATGCTAAAAGTTAAATGAAAAGTTGATCTACTAAATTTATCTTATCCGTGACGTCAATCACATGTGAAAGTAGATACAGTCAATGTACTTACTGTTTGAGATAGCTCATACCTGAATGTTTCACAGCCTACGGCCTGTTCCTCTTGCCACATACAGCACTGATAGAATGGAATCATGTCGTGGAACCAATTGGACAGAGACGGGACCTGTTGACAAATAAGAAGTTAAATAAAACAGAACGTAATTCTAAAAATAAAAATCCTAATTAAGCAGAGTTCACAGAACGATGTAAAGATGAGCGACATTTAATTTATATGACAGGTGATATTGATTTGCATTTTTACCTTGTTAGCTTCATTATAAGGAGTGAAACCAAAGTCGTGAGAGCGCAGTGGTCTTGAACCCCACATTTGATCGTAAGACATCATGAGGAAGCCGTTTTTATCATAACAACACTGCTGACCAGATCCTTCCGCACTGAAATAGATTTTCCGTATAAATATTTGGACACCAGTTTCAGTTCTCTAATGAACTTGTTCGTTAGAAAACATTTCTACGGTATTAAATGAAGAGGAGATTTCTTACCTGGGTCCACCGCTCCTAACACAATGAATAGCACCCCAATGGTATCTACAGGTGGGATTGGTATCCTTGTCGCAAGCAAGGTCTGGCATGAAGCGACCTTTGTCCAGTAACGCATGTTCCAAGGTACAAGGGCACACTGGTACTTGAGAGGCGAAGTTCTTGAGGAAACGGTCGGTTCTAAGCCAATTGTTGCACATGGTCTGAGACCAGCGTTGCCCATGGAGCCTCTCCCATTGCGGGGCGAAGTACCAACCGAGAGGGATCGGTCGACTCCATAGTACTCTGTAAAGATGCAGCGGCAATAAGTAACAATAAACTTGATCTTGAAATTGTCATTAATCTCCTGTTTGGTACTCATAATATAAAGTTAAATCAGCATTAATCAGATTAGGAGACATTTTTGAAATCATTGTTAGTAGTGTTAGTTATTTTTTTAGTTACAAGATAAAAAAACTTGTAAACGCTCACATTTTTTCTTTTCCACATTCACTATAGTTATCAATTGTGCTACTTACGGAGATATCGAGACACTCTTAAAAACTTCAGGAGTGGTAAGATTGATTTGAAGGAAACCAAACTGCATGTCTTGATGGAAGAAGTTCTCCCTATTCCTGAAATTCTGGGGGTTGATGATATATTCGCCGGTATTTGCTACTCCGGCTTCGATTATGTCAATGAACTCAAGCTGAGGTCTGATGGTAACTTCCTTGTAGCCCCATAACCCGATTTGCAGCTGCACGTTAAGGTTAGTGGTTAAATTGAAACGGTCCCAAGTGATTTTTATTTCAGGTGGATAACGTTCATGAACGGAATTGTCAGAGAAGAAGATCTTCTCTGTCGCCATGGCTGGTGTTTCTGTAAGCAAATAAATGAAAGTTATTTTCAATCAATTCAAGGATAAAGCAAAGACAAAAACTGTAAAAGAATATGCACAAAACAATAAAATTAATATTGGAAGTTTTAATAATTTTGAAACAGTTACTGAATATACAGTTCAAAAAACACTTACCGACGAAGTACTTCCCCTTCCATTTGTAAGGTTCATTGTTGATCGCAATCTCGAATCGCGCATAGCCATTGTGCCAGAATCGCGGTTGAACACAAATTGCTCTGTTGGAGTCAACCACAGCGCCAATGACGGATTCCGTGTCAAACCGGCAAGTGATCCTATCATCAGGCTTGAAGCAAGGGCCAGTGATGTTGACGATTGTACCACCTAACATGTTCCCGCTCTCTGGAGCGAACATAAGAGGAAGGTTGGCGCCGTCTGCGAGAAAAAAACTGTGTTAATTTGAGGTCGTAATGTTGGTTTTTATATTTTCGTTTGATGACTCGTCTGATGAGGTGTTGTAACTAAAATAGACTGTTAGACTTAACTTTAGGCACATGACGATATAAACGTACATATTTTTTGACGAAAACAAATGGTTTTTTTTAAGTAACTTTTCACTTTGGGTCTTCTTACTGCTTTAACCGTAATATTGATCGGTTTTAACACTAAGCTTACCTATATCTTTATTACACGTCCCCATGAGTATTTTCTCGTCTATCCTAAATATGTGTCTTCCTGGAAACCCGTTGGCCCATCCTCGACCAGTCAAATCTCTCAACACTGAGGCCTGGGAGTAAGGTTTGTATTCGTAGCTCTGGGTGCCGTTGCCAGCATTGAATCCAATCTGTGGTAAAATAACGATTGAGTACTATACTTTGTTACGTATTTTATAAACATGGTGTCTGTAAATGGAGAAGATTCGTTCTGTAGGAATATAGTGCTTGCTATATCTGCCGCTGGTAGATAAAATTTAGATTAAATTGGATCCTTTAAGTGGCTTGCATTTAGGTATTAATTCCCAACTCTAATGTCAAAATCAAATACAAAACAAACTTATAACTCGAATTTCAAAGAAAGTCCGGCAATTTCCCTACGTGTCGACCTGATTAATAGTTATTTCTTCAATTGTTTTTAGTTAGTTAACTTACATATGCAGGGACACCTCCTTCTCCGTTGGTGGTGTCACCACCAGCTTCAGTGTGGGAGCTCCAGTTAATCTCCAAGTAGTTGAAGATGGCGTATGTGAAGACTTCATCGGTCGCCAGCACCATTTGGAAGGAGTTGGTCTAGAAGAATATGATACCAAGGTTACATGAAATGGGATTATGACGAACCACGAGTCTCCATTTTGTTTTATCAATCTTGATCTTGCGAATCAAAATAAGATGATATAGGTACTTACTTAGTTTTAGAGAGACCAATATATGGATTACCGAAAGCTAAGATTACATAATTTGAGGAGACCTACTGGGTTTACATATACGTCGAAATAAAACAGGTACGTACGACCATTTTAAGAAGAAATATTTTTTGTTTCACATCATGTTGTACCGTCTAATGCCTAAGGGCCTTTTCTATCTCCCGATAAGCAGTCATTCCAAGGTAGATAACAAAATATTTATTAGACAGATAAGCATACAAAACTATCACTAATTTCATAACTGAAAATTGTATTATTCTACTTATGTATCTGATTTATTTGAATTATCCACTAAATTAAACATAAGTAGGTAAAAACTAGATAAAACAATGTATTATTGCTAGGGGCCCATTTCTAAAATATAGTATCTGTCGCTTTTATTGCTGTAAAACTGCCGCTTAAATTAAATTACCGACCAGTCTAAAAACTGACATTAAGCGAATATTTTCTATTACTTTACTCGTATTTCTACTAAATTATCACCATTTTCAAATGATATTTTTACCCACGACGGTACGGAGAAGGTATACGCGTTTGGGATGAGAGAATATTTGTGGAAATCAATGTTGCCATTTATTTACAGGTGTGATTTAAAGAGATGGCTACCAGGTAAGTAGATGTACATGAACCACTCACCACAAACAAAGAGTTGTCGATACCACCGGCGAAAGACATGTTCTTCCAGGTGATGGTGACGGCGTGCTTGGGGAAGAAGGTTTCGGAGCCGATAACGCCCTCACGCACGTCCCAGGTCACGCGCTCGCGCATCTCCACGCCCAACTGATCTGTACGAGTCTGTGAATAGACGTTAAAGAAGAATAGATGTTAAAGAGCAATTCAGTGGCATACATGGCAAAATTCTAATAAAATAATTTATGTCAGTATGCTGAGATGAGGAAATTATGCATGTGTGTAAAACTATAAAGCTACAAAGTCGGTGATATAACTCATTTGTAAGAATGTGAGCATACAAAAGAAGAAGAGACATAAAAATGTCCAAAGGAATTAATAAAAACACTTGAAGGCATTTTGCTTCACATATGTATCACGCGTAAATTTGTAAGATCATGATGCATTCATTATACTTACGTCTTAGCAAGCCTTACTTACGTTATAGCTAAGATATCGAATGATGGTTGAATGGTGGTTAGCCTAGTTGGTAGTGAACCTGCCTACGAAGCAAGAGGTCCTGGGTTCGAATCCCGGTAAGGGCATTTATTTTTGTGATGAGCACGAATATTTGTTCCTGAGTTATGGATGTTTTCTATGTATTTAAGTGTAAGTATGTTTATCGTCGTCTAGTACCCATAGTACAAGCTTTGCTTAGTTTGGGACTAGGTCGGTTTGTGTAAGATTGTCCCCTAATATTTATTTATTTATTTATTTCGTATTGCGCTGTCAAACTCACCTGCAAATCTCTGTCCATTCTGAAGTAGACACCGGGCCTTCGCTGGTCTGGGTCTTCAGGCCTCATGTTTCCAATACGGCACTTGCTGAAGAAGATACCGATGAAGGAAGGGTCATTGATCTGCGGCCAGTCCCTGACTGGGAAGGAGAGGGGGTAGGTGTAGTGGTCCGGAGGGTCACTGAATTGGATGTAACCGTTCATCGATACCTGAGAACAGAAAGCAAAAGAAAATGAAAAAAATGCACTTCGATGCGTTAAATAAATACCTCGTTTATGCTAGTGTAACTTCAAGGGACTATCTGAAGCATTTGCAACTTCTTGCCTCGACAAGCTTCATCTAACAAATAAGTCAAAATACTCACACGAGTGTAATTAAATCTGAATCCAAAGAACGGCAGCTGAAAGTTGAAATTCTTGTGGATCTGCGGCGTGGACGTGTGTATGTCTCTCTGATAGTCTCCCAAGTTTTCACTGCCACCCTGGTCGTAGAACCAGTAGAAGAAGTTGGATCGGATTTGGTTGAGTCTCGTGTTCGTGATGACGTAGGGCTGGCCATTGTTTTGGTAGCTGGTGGCGGGAAGGACTCTGCCGTCGATGTGAGCTAGGAATGTTTAATACAGAAATGAGTTATAGAAGATCCTTAATTCTTCTAAGACCTCGGAAAAAGTGGTATGCGTTGCGTAGTGCTTAGAGTGCAACTCTATTTGTGAAGAAAAAGTAGAAGTTCTCTGCTACTGACGGCCATGTCGAAAGTTTAAGCTATGAGCGCTATGTTTGGCTATTCATTCGAGCATACCTTGTCGAAAGACCTCCGATGGATGCTAAAGATGTCGGGAATATCTAAACTACAAATATATGTGTTACATATGTTTGGAATGCGTACAATTTAAATTTAAGATTGAGTAAGTGAAATACAGAAGATTGCACATGCTAGTCGCTTACTTACTATCCCTTTTGTCCTTTCCCTACGCCTATAGAGTTGTACCTACACCTAGAGTTGTAAATAAGAGCGCTATGTTTGGCTATTCATTCGAGAACAGAAATGTCGGGAATATCTAAACTAAACTAGAGATGTATATGTTATGTTTGAGTTGCGTACAATTTAATCTAAAATTGAAAAAGCGAAATACAGAGTATCGAAAATACTAGTCGCTGTTATTATTGCCTTTGTTCTCTCCCAACGCGACGCCTATAAGTAGAGTACCTACACCTACTGCTTACTTGACAATTTTAGTGAATGGACGTACTGTGAACAGAAAATGATTCCTAATAAGTCTCAAATTGATTATTTTACTCGATTCACTATTATCGTCTCCATCCTTTGTATCAACGTAGCCTACAGCTTGCGCTATCGAGCGGTATCGGTTGATAAGCTATCGGAATCCGACAGGTTGGAAGTAATTCCTAGTAGTATGATGTCAGTCGACACCTAGTAATGCCTCTTTGTTTTGAATCTAACTTATTATTGTAGCTCGATGAAAGCTATAAGAAACTAAATAAGATTGACATATGGAACTGCACATTTTTCAATTTGACCACATAGGTACGTTGTTTGCAAAATCAAGTTCATAATTTCGTGGCCGAACATTTACACAAAATTGTTCAATAACATCATAATGATTAGCTAAACCTGACTAAACCGTTTGAACATCAATATTTATATTTGATAATATGCCAATCCATGTTTGACCATATTATTGTGCAGGGTTTCTATGATATCAGATGTAAGATTAAATCGCATTTTTCGCATTTTACCCTCCTTTTCCACTTTACACTTAGCGGTACTTTACGAATATGAACAACTAAACGCACGGCCACTTCATGACTTCATGATATGGTCACTAATGTTTAACCATATCATCAAACGATGAGTGTTGATTGGTCTGGCCAGACTAGATCCCATCGTGATGCGGCAGCTGGTATTGTTCTATATCATGAAATGCGACCATTTCATGAAATGAATGAACACATCAGGAAGTGATCAATTCTAAAATCAAGCTTAATAAATAAAAAAAAAAATATATATATATATATATATATATATATATATATATATATATATATATATATATATATATATATATATATATATATATATATATATATATATATATAAGAGGGGAAAAACGAGCAGACGGGTCACCTGATGGAAAGCAATCACCGTCGCCTATGGACACCCGCAACACGAGGGGAATTACAGGGGCGTTGCCGACCCTTTTAGGAATTGGTAGGCTCGTTTTTTAAAGATCCCTAAGTTGGAACGCTCCGGGAATGTTGCCGCAGTAAGCTGATTCCAGGTATTCGTCGTGCGAGGAAAGAAGTTTCGCTTAAAACGCACGGTAACACGGCACGCACTGCCAATCATCAAGATGGTGAGGATGGAAAGACAGACGGTTAATCGAACTGCGGTAGTGGAATTTAGCCGCAGGCAGCATTTCGAACAGTTTAGTGAAATGTTAAAAAATTTCAATCATGCCTGTGTAATTTTCTGGTGATTTTAAAGAAACAGTAATAAAAAGCTACAACAGGCACATTTCGTAACCTTACCTATGTTTTGTGCCTTTTGTCAATTTTAAAAACTTTCATGGCTCAATGATTTGATTATGGTAGTAACACGGTAACTTATGAATGACCCGTTTGTAATCTGTATTATTGTTTGATGATTTCACAATTATTTTTCTAAGTTCTGACTCAAGCACTAACTACACACGCAAGTGTTGTTTGACTTTGATAAAGGTATGAATAATCACGTTCCGGGAATGTAAGTACTGGTTTACTTATCAATTTATGCTACTTACTTTGGAAAAGTTCTGTCAATAATCACGTACCTAAGTAAATAAGTTAGTACCTAAGTGACCGAGCTACACTCGAGTTAAAACCCAAAAACACGTTTTTACCCAGAGATAAGACCAAGCTAGATTGATTGTTCTACCCTGAGAAACACATAGCAAATTTCACCGAAAATATTGAATTGCCCGTTTATGTTGGCCAAAATAATTTCACTATGTAGGTAAAATTCTATACAAGTCATCATTACAGAAGGTCATCAGCATAAGAATGATACTGACAGTGTTACAGTGTTGTATTACAGTGTTCTCAAATAGCGTAAAGTTTAAAACAAACTGTCTCTTTGAAATATCACCTTCTATATGATCATCTTTACAGAGGGTAAAAAGTTTACCTCCTATGCCTTAGGACATCACTAACCCTTGTTCATTATCTTACTAGATCTCCACCGTCTTCTCTAACTCCTCACCTACCTCTATAAAGACGTTAATATAGAATCATGCTGAACCAATTAACATTAAACTTTATTTCGTGCTCTGCTCCACTTTGAATTACCAAGGGTTATTTATCACATAACAATAAAGCTGTTCTATAAAATATAGATTAACTTCTACGAAAGCATCTTCAAGTGGTTTCCGCAAAATGTGTGACGTAGTGTGTAGTGTAAGACCATCCAAAAGCATTTCCGGAATGACTAAAGATTAACAACATACTGCGACGTCTTTATCATAGAAGAAATATTGCCATCATTCAAGATCTCCACTAGTTATATTAAAAATAGTATCAAACATAAGGTTTTCATCTAAATCATCGCTGACCCCGTTTCGCCTAAATGTTGATCCTTCAGCCAACACGATGAAATCATTCCACATTTTAACGCTCACAAATTTTGAAACAGCATTTTGTTTATCTGGTAGATAAAGGGTCTTATCTTTTAATTGGTAACGTTGTTTGCTGTAACCCTACTAGATAGAAGTGGTATCAAAAACTAAATGGATAGAAGGGTAAAGAAGTACGCGCAAATTGGTCGGTTTATAAAGGCTAGGTGCGGCCCTTATCAAAGATTACAATGAAATGATAAATTGCGGGGCGAAAATGAGGTTTCATGAAGTAATTTGTTTAACTAGAATAACCTACTTAAAACTAAGAGCAATCTGACTAATCACAGGATTAAACAATAAACCTAGGGTTAAAAAAGTCCTCACTTACATGATAGTTACTAAACCCTACAAAAACTTCGATAAAAGCAACTAAGTCATTTACTATAATGTGCTATTTACTTTAATCCATTAATCTCTCTTCAATTAAGGCCTATTTATTTATTGAACAATCTTATGCATCCTCTGAATCATTCATTAAACATGACTCATTGGATAGTAACGTAGTGTCGCCAGGTAGGTTATTCCACCCATTCGTGACAGTTTTCGGAAAATGATCTCATTAAACTAAGAAAGTACTATGTTAACCTACCATATTCATTGTTAGTCACGGAGGTCGTAGGTGGGGTTAACAGCTGCTTTTCACTCTGGATATCACCGTTACCATCATTGTTGATGTTCACAGCTTCCAAATCGACAGGTCCATCACTAATCAAACCGTCCTGCAGCTGAAACTTCCCACTTTTCACTTCCAATGGCTGCGTATCAGGGAGAAATTCAACTGGTGCTTCATTATCTACTATTACATCTTCATCCGGCCTCGGACTAGTCGCCTCATTCACCACTTCTGCGATTACCTCATTTTCAACGCTTAATGTTCTAGCATCCTCGTTAACTAAAATGTCTTCTTGTCCAATAACACTAGCACTGAGCAAAAGTACAAAGAACGCTAATTTCGCGTTAACCATTTTAACTTCACTTGTTTTTTCAATCACATTATATAGGTTTTTTGTTATCTTGTTGACTTTCTGGACAACAGGTGCCTAGCTATTGTGGTCGGCGACTGGAGTGTTGGTTCAGTGTGTGCTCGTTGATACGGCTTTATCTGTTAGAGATATGATAAGATAGTAAATAGGAACGTTAGGTGTGCCAAATTCTTTGTCCTAATCCATACCCTTCTTTAGGAGTTTATTTGCTTTAAAACTTACTGTAATTAAAATCAAATGTGTAATGTCTTTACTCAAATAAATAACTGACAAGTGCCAAATTATTCCGTTGGGCTAAATATCTAGATAATACATTATGAATATATTTTCTGGCACATAGTTTAAACATGATACTTCTATGTGATCCATTACATCTATATCTTCAGTTTTGAGCTAATTATTAGGTGAGTTATTCTAATTTTCATCTTATTTCAACACAATAGAATTGACAATAGCTCTATCGGTTTCATCAATGTATGTAATGTGTGTACGTCACAAGCTTATCAAGTATGTTTTTCAGTAGGTAGTCACTTGTTTTCAGTAATGTTTCTTCCGAGTAGGAAGTGTTAGTCACGCCGGATGTTCAAGGGCTCAGAACGATATAGTTAGATCCGCCTTTATTACGTCAGTTATAATGAGTTGCGTCTCGTTAACTACTTGTCCTAATTCGCTTGCATCTCAATTGGGGATGTCTAATTTTTTGCAATGTGTAGTAAATCGAAAACCATTTCGAGATAAATGCTTTCTAACCCGTTTTCTGTAGTTATTTAATTTTAATATTATGTTATGACTTTATTACATACCAAATAAGAAATGACCTTCAATTGACATTGGTGTAAATTGCGTGACTGGTCCAAGTCGTACTTTATTCTGTGCGGTTAGAATTCTTCAAAATTTTACGCGTGGATTATACTACGGAGTTTGATTTGGACCTGCTGTCTGACATCTAGCACTTTGACAGCGCCAGTAAAGTGACAGAAGTGAAAGTGTACCACTACGCAAAAAATAATTAAAGGGGTTGCCTTATCGTACGCATTTAGATACATTTAGAAAATTGGCAGTGTGGGAGCTCTCAATTACAATCTGACGTCATCAACCAAAATAGTTTCAGTAATTAATTTTGAAAAAAGTAGTGAACTAAATGACAAAATATTGAAATTAGTTTCTTATAATTGACTTTTCTATACAAAAAAAATATAAAAACCAGTGGTATTTTTTTTTAGACATTGCCAATTCGCTTCTCGTATAAGCTCTAAGTAAGCCCGCAGGGGGTGCAGTTCAATTTTTGCAATAAAACGCTCAAAAATATGTATGTGTATATATAATACTTCATTGTACAAAAAAACATGTACAACTAACACAGATAAGAAGAGACCATTAAAGGGATCTCTTTTAGTTGTTAAACCCTTATTAAGGTAGAGGCAATTTAGCGACCATATGCATTGACTTGGAAATTCAACCTTATTTAGTAATAAGTCACAATATCCATTGTAATTATTGAAAACTAGCGACCCGCCCCGGCTTCGCACGGGTGCAATTATATACATAGAATAAACCTTCCTCTTGAATCACTCTACCTATTAAAAAAAACCGCATCAAAATCCATTGCGTAATATTAAAGATCTAAGCATGGGTACATAGGGACAGACAGACAGCGGGAAGCGACTTTGTTTTATACCTACTACTATGTAGTGATACTACTAGCTTTAGAAATATCCTTTATCAGGTATGTATTCGATAGCTGCTTTCGATTCTGTGGTGATATGCTCCAATAAATGGGGCCTTATTAAGAGTTAAGAGGAGGAAGTTTAAATTCTTGCAACAGTTTCTTCACTGCCTAATACTTACACGGTGTCTCAAAATGAATACGGAATATTTCATCAGGTGGTTTACTTGGGTTAATTTGAACGAACATCCCTGTTTTTTCATGTTTTGGGGTTCCGTACCCAAAGGGTAAAAACGGACCCTATTACTGAGGCTCCGCTGTCCGTCCGTCTGTCCGTCTGTCACCAGGCTGTATCTCATGAACCGTGGTAGCTAGACAGTTGAAATTTTCACAGATTATATATTTCAGTTGCGGCTATAACACCAAATACCAAAAAACCGAATAAATTAAATATTTAAGGGGGCTCCCATACAACAAATGTGATTTTTTTGCTCGTTTTTGCTCGATATTGATAACGGCAACAGGTAGATACTTGAAATATTCACAGAATATATAATTATATAGGAATTAACTTTAAAAATAAATAATTTAATTAAAATAAAACAAATATTTAAGGGGGGCTCCCATACAAAAAATGTGTTTTTTTTGCCGTTTTTATAGATAATGGTACGGAACCCTTCGTGCGCGAGTCCGACTCGCATTTGGCCGGTTTTTTTTTAAAATTGTGGTTGACAACTTTACTGTTTCTATCAATACATTGATCCGCCGAGCAAAATTTCCGGTGAAAAATCTTTGTAGGAGCGTTAAGTAAAACTAACCTAATCTCCTAATTAAATATACCGGAATAATTAAAAAAAATGTATTTCCTTAAAAAGATAAACAACCAAACAATGTCAAACACTGCTAAGTGTTTTTGCAAGTGATATATTGTAGGCGCTTCGGCTTGATCCTGTGACTCAAAGTCGGCTGTCAAAGTCAAATAACTACGTAGTATAAATCATCCCAGGTGAATTTTTCGCTTCGAGCCATTACATTTAATTTGAACCTTAATACTATGGCGATACCGTTTGTTTTGAAAGAGAAGGGCTCGAAGCGAAAAATTCACCTGGGAAGATTTATACTATATAAAACAAAGTCGCTTCCCGCTGTCTGTCTGTCCCTATGTATGCTGTATATTTATGTTGTATATTTAAAACTACGCAACGGATTTTAATGCGGTTTTTTAAATAGATAGAGTGATTCAAGAGGAAGGTTTATATGTAGGTATAATACATGCATTGCACCCGTGCGAAGTCGGGGCGGGTCGCTAGTTTTCTTTATAAAATTTACGCACAAGCACTTGCGAATGTCAAAGAGTCTACACCGGTTTGGACCTTATTGAGAAGAATCCGGCAAGAAACTTAACAAGTACTTTAGTTTTAGTTGATTTTATTTAATTTTAATCTAGGGTAAAACCACCAGTGAATGAACCCCCTTCCTATGCAATGGTAACACTTGGTGAATTTATTTTCGACCTATTTCAACATGGCCGGTGTTTGAAGTTCACTGTTTCTGCTTTTGAAGTTTTGTATGGAAAAATTAGATCCCAGGTAAGAACTGTGCATGTTTGGAGTAACATTTGAACTGCTTATTTGATGTGTACCAGTAAAAAGTTTAGCTATTTGGTTAGATTAAGAGTTAAATCTTCTATAAATGTACTCTTTGGAGGCTTATTTTGCGATTAAGTTATTATTTTTAGGTGTTAAATTACTGGCTTATCAAATGTTCTAAAATCAGTAAATGAACAGTCTGTTCATTTACTGGTGTCGGGTCAATTTAGTTTTTTACTTAAATTTAAATCTTAACGTAATCGTATTAAGCTTGTGTTTTCAGATTCTGCATAGAAAACGATTCTGTTTCTTTGAACTAGTATTGGAACACTAGTGTTCATTCATAGGAATGAGAAATCTAGTAAATGGACTATAGAAATTGGCTTTGTTCATTTACTAGATACCTACTAATCCTATGTATGAACAACGTAGGTAACGATGGACGCCATTTTGTTTATGTCAAATAGCTGGCAAACGAACATGAGGGTCACCACATGGTAAGTGATCACCGCCTTGGAATACTGAAGGTACTGTACCTACGTGGTACCTACCTCAAGTTTTTATAAAATAATTACTGAAGAAGAGACTTCGTTTTATGTTGAAAATGTTTTTTAAATGTTGATTAAATCAAGCTAAATAGTGTTCATTCACTGGGTTTTACTATGTTCATTCATTAACTTTTCGTTCATTGACTAGGTTTTTGGGTACCTTTTTACAAATTCTTCCATAACTCAAAAACTATACACGTAATAAAAAATCGCAGAAATTGAATTCTTGTTTATTAAATGACGATTGATTAAATTACATAAAACTATTACAATTATTAATAAATACAGAGTAATGATTTTTTTAAGTAGAAAAATTTCTTAAGTGTTCATTCACTGGTGGTTTTACCCTAAGTAGTTTTAATTGTTAGTTTCTAATTTAACTTTTACTAAATTTTAAGTGTTTGATGTTTCATCTTAAAATTATTACGACTAGCTTATAAAGGCTTAGTCTTGTATACGGAACATACTCAATCTCATAGCATACCTACCTACACTTAAAATTTAGTAAAAGTTAAATTAGAAACTAACAATTAAAACTACTTAGATTAAAATTAAATAAAATCAACTAAAACTAAAGTACTTAATTTTAGGCAGCGGCAGCAGCAGAAACGGCCGAAATCGCTAAGTCAGAAAAATACAGTGGTTTCAGCGCCGAATGTAATATTGTAACTGTACCTTTGGGCGTCGAGACCCTTAGTTCGTGGGGCCCTGGCGCTCTGAGTCTCTTCAAAGACTTGTCAAAGAGACTCAGAGTTACCACAGGAGGCCGAAGAGCTGGCAGCTTCCTCGCTCAACGCATCAGTATAACAATCCAGCGAGCAAATAGGTACTGCCAGCGTCTTCGGTACCATGCCGCAGGGGCCATTTTTGAAATTACTTTAGTTTTAGTTTATGGTAAGGTTATTTTGGAAATTTTCGAAATTGTGATTTCTTCTAGTCGTATATTTACATCCAACCGTGTTAGTAAGCGTAGCTGTAGCATGGCGGCGTTTAGTATATCTGCTCTACAAAGACGTGCTCGAGAAACACCTTAACGCCTGTGGTATTAACCCTACAGCTTGGGAGAAGCTTGCTACAAACCGGTCTTCATGGCGCATCGCCATCCTTAGATTGATTAGCAGTTTTGAGAAAAAGGGGTTGAAGACTCTTGATCTCAAACGCAAAACTTTAAAAGTATAAGTAACACCCAAGCCCGTAAAGTTATAATTCACTAGGCCAGCTCTTTTGAGTGTCCTATGATAGAGTTTTAAATACTAAATTCAGTCAGAGTGATATTGGATACTGCTCATGC
Organism: Archips xylosteana; assembly: GCA_947563465.1. Lineage (NCBI taxonomy): Eukaryota > Metazoa > Arthropoda > Insecta > Lepidoptera > Tortricidae > Archips > Archips xylosteana. The sequence continues at coordinate 5,880,977 of OX387361.1, read as the reverse complement.
TGAGCGAGCAGTGATATTTCTGTAAGAAGCTAGTGGCAATCAACTTTTTGTTGGCATTCAAGTGAATGAACCCTAATGGAATTTTCTATAATTATTAAAAAAACAGTAACACTAAATATTTTCTTATCGCAATTACACAATTAGATCCTTTGTTTACAAGTGCAGTGCACTTGAAGATACGAAATAAGGACATCTTTTGAGTGCAAAATGCAGCACGGCACCAAACTGTACCACGGAACTTCTAAATGTACCTACACAAAATATACGGTAAACTTAGCTGCAGCTAATCCATTGAGTAGTTTATGAAGAGAAGCTATAAACATACTGTTGGTCAAAACGCAATGAATGGCTTAGTGAAGCAGGATGGTGAGTTTAGTGGTAGGAAGACCATACTTGAATAAAGTCATTTATTCAATAAATGCGTTTGGATAGTAATCCAAAATGCGCTAGTAAGCGCAAGAGGATGGAATATTTTTAATTTTTATATTTTTATGCCACTAACCTTAGATTTAAATAACTTGTAATTACCATTGTTTAAGGTCCGAAATAAAATACTTATTTGAATTAATTTGATTGTTTATTTGAAAGTTAGTTTGTTTGATTACTTGCCTACCATCAGGATATTATGCATTTTGTTTTCTGTGGCAAAAGTAGACAATCATTTTGCATTAAATAATCTAGGGGGTTCGCTTTTTGAGGTTAGGCTCGTCGACTTTCTCAAAATTTACACTTTCTCTGAAGGTGCTCTGAAAGCACTTCTTTAGAAGGATCACTTTCACGGTAGGTGCACTATCTCAAAAAATAAACTTTTTCAGATAATAGAGAGTTTTCTCTGATGGAACATTTTCCCAAAACGCTACACAGTTTTTCTAAAGAGCCGTATTTGTGAATTCATACTTCCACACTTAATATTATAAATGTGAAAGTGTGTGTTGTTTGTTTCCTTCTTTCACGTCGAAACCGAGCGACGGGCGAAGCCGCGGGCATCGGTTAGTGTATATAAACGGCCATTTCATAAAGGTGTGTCTACTTAACTTACACTTTGCGAAATTGTGTGTTGATTTGAAAAAGCGTACTTTTTGAGAAGATGCTCTGTTGGGTAAGAGCTTGGTAAGAGCTTGTATGGTAAAGTGTGCATTTCGAGAAAATTCCCTAAATGAGAAGGTGTACGTTACGGGAGTGAAGATATTGCGGAAAGTGCACTTTGAGAAAAATTACACATTTTGGAAAAGTAAGTTTTACAAGCCTAAGCCGCTTTTTGCAAAATTTTATTTAACATCACCTCGATATTTTTCTTTGCTCCAAATCTTGCGAGTTAATTTTAATCTACTTCCAATGATCGGGTTGACTTGAAATTAGGTGTACGAATAAAGATCGAACAAAACCTAGATATTAAGTATGTGAAGGATTTTTTTAAGAAAAACTTATTAGAGTCTAGATTGAAGTAGATTTTTTTAATACATATTTTCATTATAAATAAATTTCCTAATAGAAAAACAGACAATCTCATATTATCTATGCATCCCTACGAATACGATTAATCAAAAATTGACATAGAAACAACCGATAATAATTAATCACTTAACTGGATTAAAATCATCCTCCGTGTAACGTTAATCCGATCACACCCAGTGAAAGACCGATAAATGACCGTGTGCATGCGCATGCAATACATCACCAATTACACTCGTTGAGCCAATAGACGCCGAGCATTCGAACAGAGAACACCGGTTGTACTATTTTAGAAAATTTAAATTTGAATTTCGAATCATGCCTTGCGGAGGTTGCGGTGGCAGTAAGTTTTTATATTTATTTTGCAACAGTATCGACAGACAGGATCGCTACTTTAATTGGAAACGTGTTATAGATGTAGACAGCCTAACATCCCACCGTAAGATAATGAATTTATTTGTTTTTAGATCGTAACGTCACTTAAGACTTAAGACAGTATTATTCGCCCGTTATTATATTTAATTGAAATTACCCGTGATTGTAATGTTTTTAAGTAGATGAATCGAAATATCGAGAGCTCATTAAACATAATCATGGTCTACATCCCGTAGTCTCTGCTTGACATATGGCCTCTCAAGCACCATTTGCATTTGAAATTTACAATGAGCTTTACGGTGAAAGAAAACATCGTGAAGAAACCTGCATGCATCTACGAAGACATTCAATGGTGTGTGTGAAGTTCCCAATCCGCGTGGAAACTAAAAGGATTTTAAAAGGTGGCCTGTGCCCTGCTGTGGGACGTAAGTATATAGGCTGCGATGATGATGATCACGTAGCAAATAATATATTATGTATGTCTACTGAAAACCCCAATTTTTGCGTTCTTTGGTGTCTATTGACACTGCCAACTCTCCAAGCTGTTAGCAACTTTAGTTACCATTTGGTGCTCAAGATTGCGCATTCGGCTTGGGTGTATTTAGTCTGGATGTTTTGTTTAATTTGTTCAGATTCTGATTCGTTTGTTTTTACAAGCTCATGTAAAACCAACTCTTATTTCTCGTTCGTCGCTGGCCGACATTGTTTTGGTTTGAATTTGCCGTGTTATCGCACATTACATGCTTATTAGGAACTACATGTTCGTGTTGCTAAGTTGTATTGGTTAACTTATGTTACGATTAGAATGGACCAACGCAGAGTTATAGTACATTACTAAAGAGATCAGTAAGTAAGCCATACTGGACAAGTACGTTTTGAAATCCGAGCCATAGGCGAGGATTTCTATGTACGAGTCCAGTATGGCACTTATTAGTCGAAGCTTTGTAGTGCTTTTCTCAAAAATATAACAAAAACTACAAAGACAAAATAAATTACATGACAACGAAATATTTCCAAGCTTTTTGAAGTATGAACTTTTTTTAATAAAAGCGTCATACCGCCTAACTCTTAGAGTTGGCATAAATATTTCTTAAATTAAATGAATTTGACTAATCTATTCATATTTATGTTTCAAACAATAGAAATCCTAATAAAATCATATTTAAAGCTATAAGTCATAACATTTATAATAAACTATTCGTTTATCATTCAACCTTTTTAATGACGCAAAGTTGAGACTTTTTGCACTATTAAAAAATATGACATATTTTGCAAGGAGTTCTAAGTTCAAATTACAATGATGTTATATGAAATATTTATATCGTACTTACTGGACACTTTTTCATTCCGAATGATCATTGTCCGGTATTATTAACTTACTAGTGACTTTTTTATGATGTAATGGCGGCTTTACGTATAATTTTTGGGAAAATATTATTTGAAGGGTAGGTACTCGGAAAGAACTCACCTTTTTTGAAAAATTTGATTTTGATCTCAAAGTGTAGCTCGCAAAGTACGATTCAACAAATCCACCTCCTGTGACGTCAACTTACCTCTTTGCTAATTCAAATCAATTTATATTTAACAAATGTCGAAGACTTTAATCGGTTAACTGATGTAATAAAAAGGCTTTAATTTTAAGTTAATTTTAAGTACAGTTCGCCATCATAAATGTCTGAAATATCTAAACACAAAATTGACAAATAGTGCAAATGCGTATTCGAATATTATCGATAAAGTACTTAAGTACTCAGATTTTTTCACGGCGACTGTATCCAACTGCGCAATCTGGGTGAAGGTACATCCGACTGTAGTTACTGGCACGTAATCGCTTCATACTGAGGTACTTAATAAGAGTAATGAGCTACTGTAGTAACTACAAGAATAGCAAAATAAATTTCAGGGTGATTCAATATGACATGCAATAAACTACCTCTGTACATTTCTATTTTAAGTCTTGTGGTATTCACTATAGATTATCATGGTAATATTGTACATCATCATATCAGCAAAGAGTTTCATAACGATCGGTGCTGCACTTCCCACATCGACCTTCACCAGATCGTCGGTCCATCATGTCTCAACAGGTCTTCCTTCGCCATGTCGTTTGGTTCGCGGTTGCCACTCTAGAAGCACATTGCTTGTAGAATCGACGACCGATGATGCAGAGTAAGGTTAACCTTACTGCATCATTGGTCGTGGATTCTACAAGCAATGTGCCCTGTCCACTAGCACTGAAGTCTAACATTTCCTAGCTGTGCCAGTAACTTTGGTTCTCCTGCGGATGTCCTCATTTCTGCTTCGTTCATGCAAGAAGACTCCAAATATAAGCTCGCTCCATCTCTCGTTGAGTGACTTTGAGCTTTAGCCATTGTCAAAAAAAGACTAATAAGTACCTACGTTACTATGAAAAGGTTTTGCCAAAAAAACGAATAAGTACTAAAACATGTTATAAAAGGAAGACCTCTTAGGCATGGTTCTGAAATACCGGCAGCGATTCCTCTTTGAATAGCAAAGCTAATTCGTTGTCCAAGAAAACTGCTAGCTCTTCGGTCCCCTGTCACGTCGACCCTTTTTGTAATTTCTTTGTAAAACCCCAAAGCACTATTAAGGAACTTAGAGACCAAAGATTTCGACATATTCATTCTCGTTTACGAACTAGCACGTGAGATAAATTGCTTTGACGAACCCCCTCAAATCCCCATTTCATCTCTCACTGTCATTCCTTCCTGCCTAAATCTCTCTTTTCTTTCAGACTGCAAATGCAGCACGAGCCAATGCGGAGCGTCCTGCAAATGTGACTCTTCCTGCAGCTGCGCCTGCAAACAGCCCCCTGCAGAAGCCACCAAGACCACTACGAAGAAGTAGAAGTTCAGGGGTTAAGGGGAGGGGAATCTTCGGGCTTCCAGCACTGTTGTCCAGCTTAAATTAGGATTCGCAAATCGAAGTCCGTAATGTAATTGTACCGTCTCACTCACTCTCGTGTTAAATACTATTAGTTTGAACGAGATAGCATGATGCGAAGATCGAATTTTGAACTTTGTAGTATAAGGCCAGGCTTTAGCGAGGGTCCATATCAATGAAGTATAACCTTTTACCTTGTTACTCCGCCATCAATCTAACGGCTCGGGCTCAGAAGCGCGACTGACTATGCGACGAGCGTTTTCTCTGTTCATTGCGCGGCCGATACACTCGCTCCACCAGGTTACCTTGCTTTGCACGCAATGAACTGATAAAACGCACGTTAGCCCGCTGACCGCGTGTCGCCGTGGCTGAACCGTACAAACAAACCCCGTCCTTGCAGTCGGGTAAAAAGCTTTTTACTAGCGGAGTAGAATATAAAAGGTTTTACTTTATATATTAACAACTGCATTTGCAACAACTTAACCGAGTATGTGAGATTTTAAAAGACCCTATTTTTTTTAGTAACAACTAAAATATACCTTCAAATATTTCAGCAAGTGGCCACGAAATGTTGAAATGCGTACTTCATGATTTTATTTTTTATGAGCAATGGCGTGCAGCTTGAACGAAGATGTGTTAGGAGCTAAATTGGCCCTAAGTTTTGAAAAGTACCTACTAAGATTTCTTGACATAATGATTATACATTTGCCATTTTGTAAAAGCCTATTAAGTGACTAGTAACATTCTTGACCACAACAATTATTCGCTATTCATTTACAGGTAATCGATGATCGTAAAGGCCTAAAGGCACTTAGTAATTAAATTAATAAAGATCTAATTGCAATTGAAACAGTATTTCTCTTATAATTTATTTTATATTTTACCTACTTTCTTCTCTTATCGAAGTTTATTTTCCTACCATTCATACCTTAATCACCATCTTCACTCACATTATCTATAAGGACTTTGCTTCTAATTACTTAGATCTTTGTTGTGGTCAAGTAGTGAACAATAATATTTATTTAAAATTGTGTAAAGTCTGTTAGATATTTGGTTAACAAAATGAAAGAATATTTGAGTTACATTTTTGATTTAATCTTTTATTTGTCCAAATAAATTAGTCAGCAACTGCCTGTGTCTTTTTCTATATTGGATACCTTCGCAAATTATTTCATACATGTACCTGAAAATAATAAAAAGTATAAAAATATTTATGTTTATCTTATCATTCACGACTCGAGTGAATATAGCTTGTCTTGAAAATAAGTAGGTAGGTAAACGTACCAATGCTCGACACCTCAACGCCCAGTAGATGACACCCATCTCACCTGTCTTACTATGACATAAGATTGAAGGTGCCATGTTTTGGGTCAATGTGTTTGGCACGTTTACCTTAAGCCAACAAGTTACATATCGGGGTTTTACAAAGATTTACATCGGAAATTATCACCGCATAAGGCTCATACACATTTTAAGTTCGCGTATCTCCTTTGGACATGGTAAAAGTTAAGGGTATATTGGTCTATTGCCAATGTTTTAGTCAAGTCTACATCGGCGGCCCATTTGAATCTTAAGTTTGCTGACTCGGAGTCACTAATTGTAGGTCTACAGGAGAGACAACTTTTGTTTCTTACGCTGTGTCATAAATAGAGCCCGTTATCTTGTCGCACTGTCATTACTTTTCAGTAGAGCGTGAATGTTTTTTTATCGACTATCTAAATGTCGATGCTGTATGTCACTGATAATTTCAAAGAGGAGTCACTATAGATGCTATTACTTTTGTATAAAAATATATATAATACACGAAGAAATAAAAGTTGCTCTACATTTTTTGACGTCATGCTGCGTCTTCTATTTGAAAAGATCCATTTTAAAATATAAAAACTTCTTTCCACTGCGACAGATGTAATGGGAGCGTACTTAAATAAAGAGAAATATTGGAGGCTATTGGAGGAGTATTGCATGGATCGTCGTTCATTACTTCTATTTCTATGCCTCTGTTAAGCATATCAATTTTTTGCAATGTATGATACTTATCCAACATTTCTTTAATGATAAAGATAGCTTTTTATAAATATGCCGTCCCTTTTCATGCAAAACTTACTTCAACAACTGCTTCTTTACATCACTTATTACGGCAATTGATTCTAAAAGCTCGATTGATTGTCTCTCTAATTTTGGGATTGCTTGCGATAAAATTGACATGTTATCCCTTATTAACTGTAATTCTTTTTTGACATGGCGAAAATTCAATTGCATAAACATCGATATCAAAAAGGTCGATAAAAAAAACATTCACGCTCTACTGAAAAACAATTTCAGTGCGACAAGATAACGGGGTCTATCATAAACACATTGTGTCACCATGAAAACTTAGATAACCGTTGAGTGTATTTAACACACACAAGCTTATAAAAAAACTTTTATTTTGGGCAAGTAGAAGGCGTGTTGTTTTTGTGGCATTACCAGCAAGATGATGGCTCGCCGCGCAAAGTTAGAGGAGGTAAGTAGGGAAATACTATATACTTACTATATTTCACTAGTTTATAGGACTAACAACCGGACTACTGCTAGAGAAAAAACATGGCCCGCCCATCCACATTACTATTTATTTTTTTTGTGTTTACTCACATATTTACGAAATAATTTTTATTTAGTAGTATCTGCTTTTGTTTGACGGCTGTCTCAACACGCACACATGCGTTGAAAGTTTTGTTGTGCTTTATAAATACTTTCACAATACATTGAAGACTTCTTTAATTGTGGAGGGGCGGGCCATGTTATCGTAGATCATCTATACTAGGGGGATAAAACGCTCGCCGCGCCGCCGTTCGCGCTCGCCGGCCGGGCCTTAAGGCCCCTGGACATGCCTCTTTCGCATGACCGCGCAAGATCATGGCTAAACTTACTGTCAAGTCCAATGTCATGGCAGTCACACCCTGGCGCACAACTGGCAGGTTCTGGTACTACATCTGTAATCAGATAACCTTGTAAAGTACCTTAAGTGTTGGGTATTAGTAAAGCCTTCCACAGACCGCAGCGCAAAGCGTGCGCGCGACGCCGGCCGACGGAGCGTGTGAAGCGCGTTGTATAACACTGAATCATTATATACTTACGGTGACACTGGCAGCGTGGCAAAGCGTACAAGATTCAGTATTATACAACGCGCTGCGTCTGCGTCTGCGTCGCGCGCAATTCATTCCATTGAGGTCTGTGGAAGGCTTCAATGAATGTTTACCACACTTTTTTAGGGTTCTAAGTCTTAGAAGGACCTCTAAAGTTTCGCCATTTCCGTCTGTCTGTCAGTCCGTCCGCGACAGCACAACAACAGCCTGACAAAAAAAACTGTTTAATGACAAACTCACTTAAATCCTTTAATAAACAAGATTTAAACAACATCCATTACAAAAAGTTCCTGGAGGAGATCAATTGAGTTATTGTATTATGTTAAATACGGCAAAACGATGCTCATTAATGAAGGAGCGCGACTTTATAATAAAATACCCTCACATATCAAAAATGTGAGCTCATTTCACGCATTTAAAAAACAGTTAGCTAAAAGTTAGTTAGTTCTCAAATCACTATACTAAATACTATAATACCAGGCCTCATGCATGCCATGTACTTACGCGCGATATTTACCTACCGCGGGGACGATCGCCTGCGATCGAAATTCCAGTAGGTTGTCACAAGCGCGCGCCGACGCACGTTCATTCGTGTTCCACGGAAAAAATATGCCGCCTGAACTTTTATAAGTGAATGGTGAAACAGGGGGCAAATTTTAATATGACTATGCTAGAATTAATAGCTAATATAACAATTTGGAAGTTCGTATCGTGCTGTCCCTCTTACTCTTCTATAAAAAGCTATAAGCGTGAGCGGGATGGCACGATGCGAAGTTCGAAAGTTAACCTCCGTATTTAGTATAACGCTAGGGTACTATGAGCATGGCAATGTGTTCTACGCATTACAATAAATATGTATGTATGTATGTATGTAAAACTCTTTATTGTACGTAAAACATGAAAAATAACAGTTAACAAGAAAAACAGATGTACAAAGGCGAACTTATCCCATAAAGGGATCTCTTCCAGTTAACCTTTGAACGATTGACAGGACATCAGAGACAAGAGTAGGCATACAATGCTGAGTAATAAAAAAAAGAGTCGAAATCAAAAGTAAACCCAAACCAATATACTTAACATAAACAATACACATACATACAAAGAATACACGCAACTACACACTAATATATTATATACTTAAATATCCTTTTTTGTTAGGATTCCAGAGCTAAAATGGCAAAAACGGAACCCTTATAGTTTCGCCATGACCGTCTGTCTCTTTGTCCGTCCGTGGCTTAGCTTAAAGAATATTAGTGCTAGAAAGTTTGCATGGATATAATATATAGCAATTATCCCGACAAAATGGTAAAACAACATGTAGAAAAAAAAATTTTAATCCAAACTGCCAGCCCTTGTCACTGTCGGCACGCACACATTCTTAAGGAGACGGAGTAGTATAATCTGTGGCTACAATCGCGGTAAGTACCAAGATTTTGTACGGGATGCAGTATCTGTTACGAAGTAACTATTAAGTAATCTGTGATAATACTTACATCCTCATCTGTTTGTGATTGTTTGTGAGATTTATTACTTGTTTAGTTTATGTACGTTCAATGAATACGAAGGCAAACATCCATCAAATAGTTGTGAAGTTTAAATGATTGTTATCACATAAGTGACGATTATGTCTTTGTTGATAGTAAATTTCTTTAAACCTAAATCCAATTTAGTAACTGACCTGTTTTCGGTAACAAGATCTTCATTGCTAACAATCTAGTTTTCCGTTTCAATTATACTGCCTTTTGATCAATTGTATGATCTGATCAGTTGTATACAATAGATAACAATCCCACCGCACTTGAGCACTAAACAATGGAGTATACGGTCTATTAACTTATACCACTGTTCTTAAAACACGGTTTCGGATAAAAACATTCTTGCTTTTTTCTGTAAGTGCTTCAATGAAGTTCCACATTTCCACAACGATCAGGGGGCTACTACGAAACCCGAAATTCGAGTTCGTATCGTTCCGTCCCTTTCACTCTTGTTTTTAATATAATTAGTGGGAAAGGAACGGCACCATACAAAGTACGAAAACCGTGTTTCGTAGTATAAGATCAGTCCTACGCTGCCCGCATCCAAGTAGTTTTAGCGACCTTTACCAGCCAATCACAGTCCCTCATTGATTCACTAGAAAATGTGTGATATATACATTGTTGACATGAAAAACAAACAAGTGCGAGCCGGGTCGCACACCGAGGGTTCCGTGATGTAGGTCCGTCCGTATAGGGTTCCGGATCCAAAATGGCAAAAACGGATTAAGTTTCACCATGTCTTTCTGTCTGTCCGTGCGTCCATCCGTCCGCAGCTTAGCTTAGGCGGGCTTACGCGGACCTGGGTTAGCTACTTAACTACGAGTTAACTGCTAATCCAGGGTTAACAAGTGTCAAAATGTATGGAACTGTCATTCTTATCTTAACCCAGGGTTACCGATTTAATTTTTTAACCCTGGACTGTGCAAGTGGCCCTTCGAGACTATAATAAATAAGTGCTAGAAAGCTATAAATTGGAATGAATATAATGCAGGAATTATCCCGACAAAGTGATAAATAAAATAAATGTAGAAAAAATATTTTTAGGGTACTTACCTTCTATTGACCTTAAGTGCAGGTCCCTCCCTCCTATAAGAGCTAAACCACAGATTACTTAATAGTTACTTCGTAACAGATACTGCATCCCGTACAAAATCTTGGTACTCCGTCTCCTTAAGAATGTGTGCGTGCCGACAGTGACAAGGGCTGGCAGTTTGGATTAAATTTTTTTTTCTACATGTTGTTTTACCATTTTGTCGGGATAATTGCTATATATTATATCCATGTAAACTTTCTAGCACTAATATTCTTTAAGCTAAGCCACGGACGGACAAAGAGACAGACGGTCATGGCGAAACTATAAGGGTTCCGTTTTTGCCATTTTAGCTCTGGAATCCTAACAAAAAAGGATATTTATTGTAATGCGCAGAACACATTGCCATGCTCACAGTACCCTAGCGTTATACTAAATACGAAGGTCAACTTTCGAACTTCGCGTCGTGCCATCCCGCTCACGCTTATAGCTTTTTATAGAAGAGTAAGAGGGACAGCACGATACGAACTTCCAAATTGTTGTATTAGCTATTAATTCTAGCATAGTCATATTAAAAGTTGCCCCCTGTTTCGGCTCGCGCTTGTGACAACCTACTGGAATTTCGATCTTAGCAGATCGTCCCCGCGGTAGGTAAATATCGCGCGTAAGTACATGGCATGCATGAGGCCTGGCTAAACTGTTGGTTTAAAAATTTTGAAAATAAAAACATGTTGGAAGTACCTAAATATATCAAATTAACAGTGAGTAGGTATAAATAAAATAATTGTGATCATAAACAAAGTTAATGTTAATAATATAGCTAAACCTTTTAAATGAGTCCTCGCCTGCGCCGTATCTACAGAGGCTGGGGGGGTATGACGACAAAGGGGCCGAGAGAGGTGGCGAGCGCGCCTCGTGTGCCTGCCGCACGCACTTCTCCCGGCTCCCTTTGTCGTCATACCCCCAGCCCTTAGATTATTTATGCACTAGATGGAGCGTCAGTAGCAAACATTGCGATACAAAACGTCCACAAATCCATTTGACAGCTTCATATTACGATCGCGTTACGTCATTCCGGTTGACACTGTGTGCGTGCTTAATGATACCAGTTAATTTCACATTCCCCAAAATGTGGGGAAAGTGAAGCTGATTGGGGAATATGTGGGGAGAGCTTCAATTCGGGGAAAATGAGGGAATTTTAAGTATGAACACAAATACGCGACATTTGACACCAAATTTCTGCTAGTCTTGATTAATTTCCTACAATTTTATTATTCGCAACAGCTCTAAACTAAGTCACTCGGCCCACATAATTTTCCATTCCCCATACGTGGGGAATTTCGACAATGCGTTTGGGGATTTTAGCATATTACTATTGGCAACCCTGCAAATGACGCAAATGACATATAAGCCAACAGTTGGCTTATATTTTTACTGGACGTTTCCATGCCACCAAAGCTCTATCTAGTGCATAAATAATCTAAGCCCCAGCCCTTGTACCGCGCTGGCGAAAACTCATTTAAATGGTCTAGCTATAACAACACATAGGGTGACCCTTAGTGAAAGCGATATTATATTACGGTACGCAATATAGGTGTATGGATTTTTTTGTAACAACTACGGAACCCTATTCTGGGCATGTTAGACACACATGGCCGACTTTTTTAATACTTACAATATCATTGAATCCATCGCATCCCTGTTTCCATTTCCTTTGTTATTTCATTGTCACTTTTTACTCGCTTAAAAACAGAGGTTGCAACCTTGCCTCAGTTGTCATTTTTTCTGTCACTGTCGACGTTTAAAAGCGTCAGCGAAATGGGTAAAGTCATCAATTCAACAGTCTCTTAGTTCCAAATAAGTACATTTAACAAATCAAAATGCCTGCACCGTGCGAGCCCTGCAAAGGTAAGACACTGTTGTTCGTAAATTTATAGTTTTCAACATTTACTCTGGCCAAAACCGCGCCCTAAGGGCCCTACCATACAAGCGATTTTCTTCGGCGAGTTTACGGCGGAGCGAGATCGCCTAGCAAATTTCTGTTGGAAAGGCCACCCTCACACTAGTCAGTCCGCTTAACTAGCTTATAGTACTTCTTATGCCATGGAAATGTACCTATCATCATCATCATCCCAGCCTATACAGGGTTATTTTTAATTCACTGACATCATCTTACCCCTGAATTCCTATCACTCAAACAAATGTTTTTTGTTTTACGACTTCTTAAAATGAAGCACTTTTTTCCCCATACAAATACACAGAGTATCGTAAAAATAAGAGGAAATCTCAAATTTTCAAAACGTTATTACACCAAAAATATTAAGTTATGACAAAAGCCGTAGAACAAAAAACATTTGTATAAGTGGTGGGAGTTTAGGGTTAAAAGGATGCTAGTGAATTACAAATAACCCTGTATACGTCCCACTGCGGGGCACAGGCCTCCACTCAGAAAGAGAGGGGTTGGGTCGTAGTTCCCACGTGGGCCCTTCCCGTTTTCCTTCACTTGTAAATTCAAGTGATTTCTCACATAAATTCCGTCAAACTCAGAGGTGCGAGCCGGGATTTGAACCCACGACCCTCTGCTTGAGAGGCCATAGGTCAAACAACTAGGCCACCATGGCGGCAAATATAAATTTACCTCTATCCTTCCTTATTTCTTGTTTAAATCACATACGTGATTTACACTCTCGCCTCGTCACCTCGCCTCGCGCCTCGCCTCGTCGTCTCGCTCCGGACGCGAGCGTCAAAATCAAGACAAATCACGAGACGAGGCGCGACGCGCGCCTGTTCACACTCTCGTCTCGTGGCTCGTCCCGCAGTTCGTCTCGCCACTCGTACGAGAGTGTAAACCAGGTAACAAATAAGGCCTACGAGTATCAGAAAAATAACATCTTGCTATTTATCCTGCCACTTACATAGATACCTGCCAAGAAGGAGCGGCATGCCAGGACAACTGCGCCTGCGACACCAACTGCTCTGACTGTGATACAAAACCAGGTAATTTCACCGCTCATAGGGCTTTGTAGTGGTAAATAAAAAAAAAAACATTTAAGGCCAACACAAACTGGCGGCGCAGGGCGCCAACGGAGCATGCCCAGCGCGCTCTATAACACTGAATCAAATATACGGTGACACACACCGGCAGCGGCACACCGTATCTGATTCATTGTTATTGACCGCGCCGGGCACGCTCCGTCGACTCCCGGTTTGTTCTGGCCTTTAGTGCATTTTTGAATCAATCCCTTATTGCAAACAACATTAAATATGTATGAAAAAGTTTATTGTATAAATAGATTAATATTCCAGAAATCATACAATTAAGAAAAGTGAATTCGCACCTAATGCCATTATAAGTTAAAGCAGTATAATCCTACAAAAACATATAAATAGGCTTGCAAGAATCAAGTTTTAACGCTTTCGCTGCCGGCTTTCACTTATTTTTTTTTTATACTTACAGTATAGCTTGCGTTTAACCCATGGACTTAATACCTAACCAGGACCATGACCCATATTACCAAGTCATACAGTTTTATAATGGCAACTAGAGACAGCGGTCCGAGAGATTACATACAAACTAGAGAAACTAGAGAATTGTGTCCCACTCACACCAGTACTTGATCACCCTAATTAGAACGAGATGCAATTCACTAGTTAGTTTTATTTTTTTTAAGTCCATGGTTTAACCACAATCACGCCTGATGGAAAGCGCAGATGCTAGATTTCTTCTAGCTTTAAATGTAGCCACCTAGCCACGCTCTTGACGCGATACACTTTCAACAACGACCAATGTTCCACCACAATCAAGAAATCCTGAAAAAAAACTAAGCAGCTAAGAACATGGTATGTGTATACCGGTTTCATTTCAAGAAACCTTGTATATGGCAAAATATCTCAATTTGTTCTCATAACAGTCATTTACAAATTACTTTGCGAATATTTTTTGCCAACTGTTTAAGTATACTTATTGCTTAAACTAAAAAAAAACTCCAAATAAATATATCTTAACAACTTTGCCCAAAGTATCTTGCATTTTATTGGGTTATTCAAGTCAAAAGCAATTTAATACTGCTTTTAGAGACACAATTTACGAGTTTCTTTCGATTATTTTGGGATAAGACGTTTGATGAACACAGTACCTACTTATTGATTTGTGGAGTATAAACTGAGCCCGCGATTTCACTTGCCGTTTAATCCACGAATATTATACTTACCTAATTAAGAAAGTTCTTAAGATGTTTGTTACCCAATCATGAAATAATAAAAATAATGAGATATGCAATGGTAGGTGTCCGTTATCTCACTTCATAGCCCTGTAATCCTGTCCACAACATTCCAACCCCATAGCCCATCTGTTTTGCTTCCTGCCTGACAGTCCATCTAGTAATCTTCATGGTGTATATTAGGAGATATATTTCCTTAGTTGCGCCCACCTTATTCATATTATATGGTACCAAAGGGCTCTTCATGTTCGCTTCGGCCCCATGAATGCCTTTCAAAATTCAAATGACCGGGGCCCTGCGGGCCCGTGATCGGAAAACAGTGAGTACCTACCAACAAAAAATCATGGTTTCCCTTTGGGGAATTTTTTAAGATCTTTATTTTTATGATTTTGTTATGAACTTAAATAATATTTATTGTTGCAGGTTGCTGCTAGTTGAATGGGGTATTGGCGTCTACTGCTCATCTCGTCGGTTTCAGATTTTAATTGATAGTGTGTAATGTAATTTATTTCTGCAATTAAATCAGTGGTGCCCATTTAAAACAAGTTTTATTAATTTAATACTGAACTGAAACAATCACTTTGCTCACCCGCGACTTTACGATAGTTACGTTTATAAATGTAAGAAATGCGTGTTCAGTTCATGCAGTTCCTCCACCTCCACACTGTACGAACACACACAAATCACACAAACCCAACTATCACCACCACATTTGTCTAACATTTGGTAGCATAGGGTACGGTTGTGCTACCAACTCTGAAGATGAGCTCTGGTTGAGTTCGAAACGCGTCAGTGTAGTTTGGTGTAGGTACGCGTCAGTGAAGTAGGTAAACAAGGCTTGTGTAATGGGTACGTGCTTAAATACATATGAAAACAAACAAAAACTTCACTCGACAACAAACATTCATATTTTTTACCCCCGACAAAGTTTGACCGCTAAGTGTGTGTGTATGTGTGTGACTGTGAGTATGTCTGTGCCATCATAGCTCTTAAACGGGTAAACCGATATGGACGCGGTTTTTTTTTATTTGAAAGCTGGTTTCTTGGCAATGGTTCTTAGACATGTTTCACCAAAATTGGTTTAGCCGTTTCAAATTTATCAGCCCTTTTGTTAGCTGCGGAAGGGATCTTAGACGCATAAATCGCATAATGGACATTTACTTTATTTTCAAACATACGTTGACCTAATTGCGTTGGGGGTTTTTAATTTTTTAATTTATTTCATACATATAATCTGCACGGAACTAGAACTGCACGGAAGTAGAACTGACGGCCGATGGGGCCGAAAGGTTCTCGAGTGGCGTCCGCGGACCGGAAGACGCAGTGTAGGTAGGCCTCCAACAAGATGGAGCGACGACCTGGTGAAGGTAGCGGGAACGCATTGGATGCGGATGGCGCATGGCCGATCTGTTTTGCGAGCCTTGGGGGAGGCCTATGTTCAGCAGTGGACGTCTTTCGGCTGAAATGATGATGATAAATATTGAGATCGCTACTTCAAATCCACTCTCTACTTATTAGGTACTAACTGCTAAAAAAAAACAAAGTATAGTTTCTTTTGAAGAGAATTGTAAAATTATTTGTTCAGGTCTTTGATATATTAACATTGATTATACACTATGTAAATACATATTTATGTAATCCTATCCAACAAAATTATAGCCAAGTTAATTATGTTACTATAATTACTACACATCTTGTTAGTATTTAACGATTACCCCTCAATTTATAACTTTTATAGAAATTACTAAACTGTCTTTTTAAAGTCGGCTAACATATAATGTCAAAACAAATAAGCACCAAGCCGATAATAGTAAACAAACAATTCTAATTTGAATAACAAATGCTACTATCACCACAGCTTACCTAACAAACCGGAAAATCAATATTTACTGTTAAACTAAAGTTTGACAACAGCTAAGTATATTGAATAAATTAATGCTATCCTACAAATTAACAGTGGCAATTTTTTTTTTCAAGTGTATTCTTTATAGTATTGTACCGTTTTTTGCCCAAATAAACATTAAACATATTCATTCACTGACCCGTTTACCTTTACTTGCCAGAATTTCATTTGCCCTAAATTCATCTGCCATAACAACTTTTGCCATAAAATATATATATGCGTGAATTTTTCAGGATTTTTAGATCAATCTTTCAACTGACAAAGAGAGTAAAATAAGTCCGTGGGAACGATAGTCGTGGAGAAGTACTCTTTTGTATGGTGTAACACAGCACTTCCATAAGTTCCTTGATATCATGTGTGACAGTACCTACCTAGTAGGTAAGATGGGATCCATCCACTCTGGTGGCATGAATTTTCACGCATAATTCATCATTTGGCATTATTCATTATTTCGCATAACTCTTTTTGCTCAGAAACCATTATTTTTTCAGGAGTTTTGTGGTTATCCTGCAGGACTCTATATTTGAGGTTAGGTTTATTTTATAACAATTCTGAATGATTAATAGTTTCTGAGAAAAAAGAGCTATGCCAAATTATGAATTATGCGTAAAAAAAATATTATTATTTTTTCTTTTTTTTCCGAGGCTTAAGTGCACCTGTGTGACTATGCCAGCCTCATTGGGAGACTCAATGGCCAAATTCATCAAACACTTCTCCCGCTATGTCCAGATTCTCTGGCTGCAAAGGAATGTTTGATGAACCTGTATATTCGTACTCATCTTCCGATACAGGACAACTCAAAATAACATTCATTGCCCCATTAAAAAGGTATAATATGGTAGGTCAAATATGTCTCACGTTTATCCTTAATCAGTATACCTAAACTCGACCACAAAAAAAAAAATTATGCAATCCAATATGGAACCAGGTAAGATCCTATTTCAGTGAAATTTAAAACGAAATATTAACTTAACAATTTATTAAGTCACAAGAGGCAGTGGAACAGCACGATAGTGAGGAAGAAGGTGACGCAGAAGGCTACGGGGAAGCAGGCCTCGAGAGCGGCCGCCACGCGCGCGCCGAGCGGCCGGCGCCTGCGCTCCTCATCCATAACTTAGCAGCATCCACCTGGAAACAATAGTTTGATAATTCATATATCATTCAAAACTTTAAAAACCCCCAACACAATTTAGTCACGCAAGTCACTCAGTTATGTTTGAAAAGATATGTAATTCGCCATTTTATGGTGGCTGCCATCTTGAATTTGAAATTTATCATAGTGTTCTACTAGTCAAGCCCTTTCATTTGATACCCATATTGAGGGAGTTATGAAAAAATATGTAATCCGCCAGTTGGTGGCGGCGGCCATTTTGGACCGATTTTCAACAAACAAAGCTAAGAACACTTCCAACTAGGTAATTCACCTTCCAAACAAAAAAAAAACAAAATTAAAATCGGTTCATCCGTTTGGGAGCTACGATGCCATTTTTATACTTTAACGGAATAGAAACTGCGGAAAAGCTACATTTTAACGATTACATGTTTTTAAATTCAAACTATTTTACCTTTGGAAGTGCAGTCGTTGCAACCCTTGTCCTTACAGACGCAGTTGTCTTTACAGGATCCTTCCTGGCAGGAGTCTGTAAGAAATAATACAGTTATAGCTTGTACTACCGAAAAGCAGGCTAACGCATTATAATAACGCCCGAACGCCTACGATCACATTCACCACTTGTTTCTTCCTTCTACCTTCAACCATATGACTGAAAGAAGTGGTGAAAATGATTGCGATTCAGAGTTTGTTTGACAATAGGGCCTCATTTTTTGCAAAAAGCAGGGTAAAGAGCATGCAGCGCGGAGAGAGGAAGAGAGAGAGCAAAGGCGAAAGTACATAGAGTAGTCTCCCCTCAACCCGCAACTTATTCCAGCTCTAAATTGACTACCTTTTCCAAATTGGCAGATTCTCCGACTTTCATAAGTGCTTAAAAATTTTCAAGGTATGAAGACTGCAAGGGTGCATCATAAAGTCACGAGTTACAACTGTGCGCAACCGGTGGCGCGGTAAGCGATCTCTTCTTAGCACCTTGGCAGTAGAATCGGTGTAAATTTTGAGCTCTACAACGCTCATTCACTTCTGCTGCTGTATATTGTGTGTCACCAGTTAACCGCTATTCGCTGAGAGTATTGATAAACAGGGAAATCGCTCGCCTCGCTTCGTGGCCGCTCCGTTTTCTTGCAGTTGACACGACAATTTATTTTTAAATCTGCTGGAAGGAACACGAGGCAAAGGAAGGCCAAGATTAACCTATTTCACCTGGTCGAAAAAGGAGAAAGGAGAAAGTTGGTGTCGTATCAAATCAGGAAGTCAAACAGCTGGCCGAAGACCGTGGGGAGTGGCGGTTACTCCACCGACAAGAGAATAGCTCTTTTTAAGAGGAAGACATACCTTTGCAAGGTTCGCAGGGAGCGGGCATGATGAGTTGATCTTCGGTGTTCTTATCAAACTGTGCCGATTCTACCGTTATGCCATGTTTTTATACGATAGTATCGGTGCAAAAACTGCATTAGGAGCAAGGTTGGTGTATTGTTAATATTGTTATCTGTTATTTGTTTGGAGTAGTTTTATAACTTGATTTTAATAATATTCCTTTCGTGCTGAATTAAGCCAAAATTTTATATGAATTAAGTATTTCTCATCTATACTTACTTCGTTAAAGATAATTGAAGTTAAGTTTTTTAATTATTACTTTCACTCGCAAGCAAGGCTACTTAAATAGATTTTAGTGGATGTTGTGATGTTGTTGAATTGCACTAATATTATCATTACCATCGTCCTAGCCCATAAACTTCCGACTACAAGGCAAAAGCCTCCTCTCAGAATGCGGCTGAGGCCGTAATCCCACTTCACACACTTCTTCACACACACCAGGCTTCCTCAAGGTGTTTTCCTACATGGTAAATTTCGAACCACCGTGTACGCGCAGAAAAAAACGCTAGTTTGAAACCGTCCTAATCTGAACTGAATATTTCTAGTTTAGGTAAAACCTTTACCGATCTCGAATTGGTTCCGCCTTTATTCTTATCCCGGAAAAGCTAGTTCTGGGTCACGCTTGGCCGCGGAGACTGTAGGTGCCTACCATCTGCTTCATCTTTTGTGTCACTTCCTGCCTTTACAGAGTCAGCCTTCGGTTTAGATATTTGGCGATATTTAAGACTTTTGATTTATTTTATTATATCATTCAGACACTGAAAAGCGACGAAGAAGTATTGAAGAGCAATGTGCCAGACTATTGAAGGTAACCGTTTTATTTTCGTCAATTAGAATTTCTTAGCCAAAATTCGCAAGCAGTAACAACTTAACAATTACATGGGGCCGATTTTGATATCACATTCGTGGAAATATTGTTTGAAATCAGTAAAAATATCTGTATTGTGATATTGCTACACAAGCAAAACCAAACCACAATTTTTTACCATTTTC
The DNA here is from genome assembly GCA_947563465.1 of Archips xylosteana. NCBI lineage: Eukaryota > Metazoa > Arthropoda > Insecta > Lepidoptera > Tortricidae > Archips > Archips xylosteana. The sequence continues at coordinate 5,860,952 of OX387361.1, read as the reverse complement.
GTATGGTATTATCTGACATAATTTTATTACTATAATCACTCACTGTTATTAATAATGTAAGTATAGCTAGCAGAATTTCCGTAACGACAAGTTTTTGAATCTCAATAGCTCTTAAACATTTTCATAAGGCAAATTGTTACGGTCCGAGATAACGAGAATAGTTTTCTGCTGTAACCAACAACTTTATTGATTGAGTATTTTCCTAATTGAAACAATATCCTATTAAAATACGAGTACAAGTGTGTTGAAATTTATATACTTAAGTACGAAATTTTTAAATAATCTCTAACTGTGAAAACTACAGATTTTTTTCAATTTCACTAAAAGGTTGAACACATATGTAACCTAACATTTCTTTGTTTTTTAAAGAAACCGTGCAGCAGCATGAAGACAACTCAAAGCTGCAGAACACCTCAAAGCTACAGGAGTCTTCCAGCATCCAGAAGCCTTCCAACCTCCAGGATACTTCAGATCTTCAGGACACCTCAGACCTTGACAGTTCAGAACTCAAAGAGGAAGTTTGCCCTCCCGACTGTCCTTGCAGACGTAAAGAGGAGTCAATAAAGTCGTCCATAAAGCTTCAGATCCTCTTCAACGTCCTGGGAATATTCTTCGCACTCTTCGCAATTTATCTGATGGTGACGTCAGACTCAAACTTGTACCTGATCTTTTGGATATGTTTCTCCGTTCTGAGGCGGATGATGGGGAAGAATAGAACGCTGAAAATGAAGAAAGATTAGATTTGTTGTTTGGTTCTGTTCCAGTAAAGGAAAGCCGTAAGATTACAAGTGACCGGTGACACGGTGAACGATTTACATTGCGTGCGTGCGATAATACATTGCGTATTATCAATTGACTCTTGTGCGTTAAGAATCTCGACCATGCATGCAATGATAGTGAATTCACTCGCCGCCGCGCTTCCAGCTGTAAGAATATAATAATTTGGTAATCCTTCTACTGCGGACACCTCCATTCCTAAACATTGGCCTGTCGAAATATTTGAATGTTAATTTATCTCCCTATTTATTCGTACTTATAAGTAACTTATTAACCTTCATTGTTATCACTGGTGATTTTATTTAAGAACAATAAATTTTCGCTTGCTCATAAACACAGTAAGTACGTTTCTTTTCATTTTATTATTATCTATACATATAAAATCCTTTGTCCTGTCCTGACTGACGGATCAACGCACAGCCTAAACCGCTGATCGTAGAGACCTGAAACTTGGAGGGTGTGTTCTTTGTATGACGTAGGCATCCGATAAGAAAGGATTTTCCGTAGTTCTACTTCTAAGGGGGTAAAAAAGGGGGGCAAAGTTTGTATGAGACATCTTGATTCCTTGGTCCAATCTACTTCAAATTTTGCATAAACATTCTTTAACAAAATTGATGGAAGACGTGTTTCGTATTTTATTGAAATTCATCCCTTGACGGGGTCAAAAAGTAGTAGAAAGTTATTTTGGGGGTGATTTGCTTCGAAGTTGATATCAATACTCCTTAGTGCTTTTGATTTAAATTACATTTTATTTTGACACATTGTAAACGAAACGAAACTTCAAATATTGCAAACCATTTTTGTCTACGTTTGTCAACCACGTCTTGATCTGATCTCTGATAATAGCTAATTATATGTATTAAGTATTTGCATTTCACCAAGTTTTTGCTTTTACAAGCGCAGCGTGGGACGTCCACCAACGAGATGGACGGACGTTTTGGTGAAGGCCGCAGGTTCAGGGTGGATGCAAGTCGCTTCCAACCGTAATGATTGGACGTCAATGAGGGAGGCCTATGTCCAGCAGTGGACGTCCTACGGCTGAAATGATGATGATGATGAAGCTTTTATGCGAGTTCAACCTTTTTCGAATAAAATCGAATTGAGTATTCAAATATCATTGTTGAACTCGCATAAAAGCTTGGTGCAATGCAAATACCTACATATAAAATGCTTTGTCCTGAAGTCCTAAATGACTGACTGCCGGATTAACGCACAGCCTAAACCGCTGTATGTAGAGACCTAAAACGTGGAGGGTGTGTTCTTTGTATGACGTAGGCTTCCGAAATTATATATATAATTATATTATTAGCCTTTGTACCTAATCTATCCGAGTCGCTTCCGCTCCGAACCGTCTTACTCGCTCGCTAAAAATTAAGCAATGTTGTCATACTCTGATGTTAGGTTAGGTAGATAATAAAAACTTACTTTCGGCTTTTCGTTACATTTAGATTATGAAAATATGGCAACAGATTAGGTTGGCAAATAAAAAAATGGATTATTGTAATTCGGGATTTTGAATTTGTTGGCAAATAAAACTGTGATTAAATGAATCCGTGGCATTGTGAAGTTGTGGAAAAACAAAACGTATGGATTTTAAAAAGTCGGAGAACCGTTTTCGGATAAATGAAATTCGAGTAAAGGAGTTTCTAAACATCGATAGGTTCCCGCTGGGTTGACATTTGATTGAGAGGCCATAGGCCATAGGTCAAATCAGCGTATTAAAATTAAAAAATGTAAAATTTGGGATGTCTATTAAGTCCTCTATCATGCAAAAACTCCAACTAAGTATATACAAATGACCGGGTAAGGATTTAATTCAGCAAACTTTGTCTCCATTTTGCACCTCACAGTTATTCCCATTTCAATCTAATGCAATATTTCTACTACGAATTAACCCACGACCCTCCGCTTTAGAGACTACGACTTTGAAGATCCTGTAAAAGAGGTGAAGACTTTCCGAAGAGCTAAAGGAACAATTTGTTGACAGAACTAAGATTTTTTTGGGCGAAAACATTTCGTGGAATTTGCTCTTGATAGTTTTTTCTCCTCATATTTACGCGGATCATTGCCTTACAAAAACGTTGCGATCAAGGTTGCGGTTGTACAGTCACCCAAATAAATCTGCCACCTTAAAGGTTGAACTTGAAGGTCAAATTAGCATTTAATAATAAGAATAGGAATGTTATCGCGTTTTTGTGTCTCCCCTGATAGATAGATAAATACAAACTTTATTCACAACAAATACGTACAAAGCTCAAAGATAGATAATTTAAACAGAAAATTCACAAAACAGAAAAAAAAATTAAATTAAATTTAATGTTTAATGTTTTATTTTAAATTTAGACAAATAAAATAAAATAATTTAAAAGCGAAAAAGTTTTTCGGGTGCGCCGGTGGGATTCGAACCCACGTCTCCTGGGTATGCGTCCTTTTTTTTCGCTTTTAAATAATCTTAGATTCGGTGAGCAGCCGTACTGCTAATAAAATAAATAATATTTGAATTAATAGATGTGGTACATCATTTCTTACGCATTTCCAATGTAATTTGGAACGTAGGAGTCGTAGCTTCTAATAGTTGCGATGGATGTTACCACACGCCACTGTTGGCGTATGTAAGCGATTAAGAATTTCGGGGGAGTCGGTTGGATGCGACGTGGTTCAATTGGTAGAACACCCGTTGGTGCGCATACCCAGGAGACGTGGGTTCGAATCCCACCGGCGCACCTGAAAAACTTTTTCGCTTTTAAATAATCTTAGATTCGGTGAGCAGCCGTACTGCTAATAAAATAAATAATATTTAAATAAAATAAATCTCGTAAGTTCCAGCGTCGGTCGGCCTCAGAAGACGTTGAACACTTTGCCACCTTTACTAACGTGACATATTTTAAACTTCACAATATAACTGGTTATTGCGACAAAGTACTTTAGTGTTCAGCAACTTCTGAGGCTGACTGTACTTCATAAAGTAGTAGCTATTGCCCGCGACTCTATCTGCGAAGATTACTCATGTTTACGTTCTTGCAAACTGTGTTGCAAACAATAATGATGCTAATCCGTTTGATATCTGAAATAAAGTGCGACAACACAAAGAAAGCTACGCACTCTGCAACGCAAATATTAGTGGTGTCAAAGATGGTGATAGGAAGCTTCTGGTAAAAATCGAGTATGAAAACCACTCCAACCTCTTTCATCTATTTATTTTTTTACTACTTAACGATGCACTTTTCAACACTTTTTTCTGTAATGGTGGCTATGATCGAACCAGTGCAGTGACGAGAGAGTTTTATTTTTTTAACCTTGTGGTCTTGTTTCTTAATTCCTATTGGTAGAAAATTCAAATTAAACGCAGTAATAGGTAACTTTTATTGTGGCTCACAACACATTTTTAAGTCAACCAATCACAAGAAAGTATTCCAAAAAAATACCAAAGACAACGAGAAGGTTAAAGACTTGGTACTGTAGTCTCTAGGACATTTCCCGCACAAAAAAGTTAGGGACTAATGTAGTCTCTAGGACGCGTGAGAGTCAAGTAGTTTTTCTCGCAACTTCGTCCGCGTACGATGGAAATTTACTGTCTACTCCCGGTCTCAATCCCGCGGGAAAATTCAAAAAAACCTTTTTACTGCACGCACCTCTATGATCCTAAGGGAACTGTTACTGAGATAGAGTCCCTTGCACCATTACCTATAGTATAAAACAGTCGCTTCCCGCTGTCTGCCCCTATGTATGCTTAGATCTTTAAAACTACGCAACGGATTTTGATGCGGTTTTTTTTAATAGATAGAGTGGTTCAAGAGGAAGGTTTATATGTATAATACATGCATAATTGCACCCGTGCGAAGCCGGGGCAGGTCGCTAGTTGAATATATATCAATATCTATACTCTATACTAATATATAAAGCTGAAGAGTTTGTTTGTTTGTTTGTGTGTTTGTTTGTTTGAACGCGCTAATCTCAGGAACTACTGCTCCGATTTGAAAAATTATTTCAGTGTTAGATAGCCCATTTATCGAGGAAGGCTATAGGCTATATATCATCACGCTAACACCAATAGGAGCGGAGCGGAGTGGAAGAATGTTTCAAAATCGGGGGTTTTTGAAGTAAAACTTCTATATCTCGGGAACTACAGCTCCGATTTGAAAAATTCTTTCAGTGTTAGATAGCCCAGTTAGATAGGGCGCGTTGGGAGCGGGTGGGGGAGTGGGTTGGAGGCGGCTTGAGAGCGGGTTGGGGGCGGGTTGAGAGCGGGTGGGGGGACGAGTTGGGAGCGGGTTGGGGGCGGGATGAGAGCGAGTTGGGGGCGGGTTGGGGGCGGATTGGGAGCGGGTTGGGGGCGGGTTGGCAGCGGGTTGAGAGCGAGTTGGGGCGGATTGGGAGTGGGTTGGGGGCGGGTTGAGAGCGGGTTGGGGGCGGGTTGGGGGCGAGTTGGGGGCGGGTTGGGGGCGGGTTGAGGGCGGGTTGGGGGCGGGTTAGGAGCGGGTTGGGGGCGGATTGGGAGCGGGTTGGTTTATTATGAAGTTTCACTTCTTCCGGAACGATCTAAGGAGAGCCATAATTGATGAAAAAGCAAATTGGATAAAAAAATAAGCTGCCAAAATTACTAATTCCACGCGGACGGAGTCGCGGGCAAAAGCTAGTATAATTATAAATCCTGTTTTTTCCTTACCCGTGTTTTTGAAAATCCGAAAATTAGATATTTTACGGTTATAATCACCTACTTACTTGCCTAATTTAAAGTCTGGAACAATTACAGTTACGTAGAAAGGGCCAGCAAAAATATCAATTCCATTTATCTGTCCCGTGGGAATTTACAGTAGAATCACTCTCTATCTATAATAATATACAAAATTTTAAATCTTAGTTCCTTTTTAGCCATTTTCTACTATTTTATTTCGTATTCTAAGTATCAAGTTGTTTTTAGGGTTCCGTACCCAAAGGGTAAAAACGGAAACCATATTACTGAGGCTCCGCTGTCCGTCCGTCCGTCCGTCCGTCCGTCCGTCTGTCCGTCTGTCACCAGGCTGTATCTCGAGAACCGTGATAGCTAGAGAGTTGAAATTTTCACAGATGATGTATTTCGGTTGCCGCTATAACAACAAATACTAAAATGTAATAAAATAAATATTTAAGGTGGCTCCCATACAACAAATCGCAAATTTTTGCTCGTTTTTGCTCAATATTGATAACGGCAACAGGTAGACACTTGAAATATTTAATTATAATATGTATTGACTTTAAAAATAAATCATTAAATTAAAATAAAAAAAAATATTTAAGGGGGATCCCCTACAACAAACGTGATTTTTATAGATAATTGTACGGAACCCTTCGTGCGCGAGTCCGACTCGCACTTGGCCGGTTTTTTTTTAATACGGCTGCTTGCAAAAACTCAACAAATGATTTTCACTGAAAAACTGATCCAAGACCTATATTTTTATTTTTTTAATTCTCTTCGTCAAAAAAAGTACCTAATCACTTACTCAGAAACTGCGTAGTTGGTTGATTGAGACAGTTGTTACAAACCTTTTAGTTGAGTAGTTATGTGGACTGTTCAACAAATAAGCGTAGCAATGATGTGGAGGCACCGCTTTCTTTCTTGAGTCTTGGGTGTTTTTTAGTACCCATAACACAAACATTGCTTACTTTGGGACTAAATAAATTAGTGTCAAGTACTCTGTGATATTTATTTATTTACGTCAGTAAACAATCCTCTTTTACCTCCCGTTTTCGATCCCGCGGGAACATCCGAAAAATCCTTCTCACAGCATTTGTATGATCCTAGAAGATATCAGCCAAGTATCAAGTTTCTATAACAGGTACAGTTAAAGAGATAAAGTTACTTTGAGTGGAATATAATTATAATACGTAATCCTGTTTATTTCTTATCCCGTGGGAATTTTTGTGAGTAAGAACCTTCTACAAAAGAGTGGATATCATAAAAAAAATATGAAATCGGTAGTCGTTTTTAAGTTATAGGATGACCAAGGAAAATAGGAATGAATGAATAGGGTTATAAAAAATAGTCAACGATCTATTCTCAGACCTACCAAATATAGACAAAAAAAATCATAAGAATCGGTCAAGCCGTTTCGGAGGATTTCGATAACAAACACTGACACGAGATTTTTTTTACATTGTGTGACATTTCTATTCCTTTTTCTATTAGTTGTGTAAATTTCTATTCCTTTTCTATTAGTGGGTTGCCAACCACTGGTTACGTAGGATCGTTCACCCCGCATGGCGGCACTGATTGGTGCAAAAACTGCCTTCCACGCCTAGCGAGATTACTAGCCATGAATAGAAGGCGTAGGTACTCAGCTACGACATTGTAAAATTAAATAACGTGGAAGATTGAGTATCTTAATATCGCAATTTTGAGCTACGAGGTTCTTTCTACAACTTTGCTAATCTATAAAGATAAACAACAACACAGCAAACAAAACTATTTTGTTTCCCGGACGGACTGTTTTCTCTCTGATTCTTCTTATTGTGTACTCTATTCGTATTTCAGATTCAGCAGAGTCATTATTCGAGCGTTTCAACCGCCTCACTTTCGTGGACACTTTTTTCTAGAAATGGTAAAAGATTATGATACAGTTTTTAATTATGTGGTAGAAGTACAGGTCCTCTAATATATAACCGAAAACGCCATCAAAATCTACAGCCGTTTCGTAGAAAGCGTGACCACGAAAGTGAGGCGTTTGAAACGCTCGAATAATGACCCAGCACAATTTTTCTATTCATCACTTTTGAATGGTGCTTTCGATCGATGTGATTTCAAAAATCGAAGAACCGAAAAATCGAAGAGCCAGAAAGAAAAAGGAAACCGTGAACGAAATAAGCATAAGATCTTATCAAGAGGGTGTCCCAAAACTCAACGATAACTTGGTATCGTGCGAGAAGCCAAGTCGTAACAGTTCTGGAAAAAATCCGTGTCACTTAATTAAGCGATAATAGATTTTTTACTTTCGAAAATATTTAATGCTAAAAGTAATATTTTATGTGACTCCATTATCGCTTAACTAAGTGACATGAACTGAAACAATTACTTTGCTCACCCGCGACTTTACGATAGTTACGTTTATATAAGAAATGCGTGTTCATGCAGTTCCTCCACCTCCACACTGTACGAACACACACAAATCACACAAACCCAACTAACACTACCACCAAACTATACTGACGCCATGTTTTAAGTGACATGGTTTTTTTTCTTATTTTTTATTGCTCCGTAACTCAAAAGGAAATAAACGTAACGCTTATGGAATCACTTTGTTGTCCGTCTATCCGCGTGGAGGTATCAAGTAGAAATTAAAACCATAAAACCGTATACTCAGGTCTCCAGTCACCAGTCCCTTGAAGCTGTGAAAAAAATCAAACATCTAAGTTAACATAACAAAAAGATACGGCCGTCTTTGCCGCAAAATACGTCTATTTCGACACTCAAGGGAATCAAAATTTATAGGGTATTTTCCGTTGACCTAGAACTATGAAATTTGGCAAGTAATACCGTCTTATACTACAAGAATAGGGAAAAATCTGAAACAATAGATTTATAATTTTGTAAGGGGGTCCCGATTTACCAATATAAAATAATACGACACTGCGTACATTTTACTTAAAAGTAGGGCTCTGCTAACACTGGATTACAATAGATACGGCTGTTTACGGCGTATATTTTGACATACCTACCTACAAAGTACGGAATACTTGGTGCACGAGTACGACTCAAATTTGGCCGGTTTTTTTTTTCAGAACTGGAATAACTTGTTCTCTGGCCCGTTACCAGATTGTTGTTGAATTTTGGAACACCCTGTACCTATTATGCAAATGAGGCGTCACGTTGTTAGTTACGAGTAGAGTCATGTGGGGTAACTGTACGCAGTGGGTAAGTGTACGCATACGCAATCCCATTCATTTCGGACTAAAATGCATGGGTTTGCGTACACTTACCCACTGCGTACAGTTACCCCACATGACTCTAAGTATGTGAAATGTCATTTCATTAGTTCACTACAGAGATTAGCACCATAGAAAACAAGGCTAATTAGTGTAAATAGTTAGCATCTGTTGTAAGCTTATTTAGTACAATACTATGCACACTTTCTCTACCTTCCTTATTTGTTTTATTGTGAGAGGGAGGAAAACAAGCAAGCGGGTCATCTGATGGAAAATTATCACCACCGCAAATATCAACAACTCAAAGAATCACTGATCTGTTGCCGGCCTATAAAAAAAGAGAGCGAATAGTTTTCCAACATAATCAGTCAGTTTCAAAAATGGTTCATGATTGACGTCGATTTTAAGTTTTAAAAATAATTTTGGTTCAAGCCTCCATGCTAAATTGTGTGGCCCACTAGGTGGTATGCTTACTTTCTATCCAATGTGAAAGGTTAACTGAAACCTTATGTATTTCTTTCTATATATATATATATATATATATATATATATATACTTACATATATACTTCCTGTATAATAACTGGCCGGCCAACGTTCAATAACTGGCCACCTCATACTAAAAATAAAAATGAACTAAATTGAATTCTGTTATTGGCGATTTACCCTACTTGTATTTCTGTATTGTTTTCTTGGTGGTTTACAACAAAGATTCATTGAATTGTATTGTAATGTATCCTCCTAAGTCCTTACGTACCATCGACAAAAAGGTCGCCTTGACACCTTAAATGTCCATTTTGCTTGCAGTGGCTGTCCATACCAATCCATACCAAAAGAACTTCAACGGCTGCAAGCAAATTTGTTTTGAAACTGGGCAGGCCTCGGTTTTGTTGAGTGTACTTCATAAAGAACAAATAAACGTACTGGATCTAACTCATTTTTTCCTTTGCGTCTCTCCGGTAGGCACCGAAAAAGTTGAAAGTTTTTAGCCAATATGTTGTGCTCAAGTCTACATTGGCGAGTGAGACTGGCCTATTTAAATAAAATAAATAAATAAATATTAGGGGACAATCTTACACAAATCGACCTAGTCCCAAACTAAGCAAAGCTTGTACTATGGGTACTAGACGACGATAAACATACTTATATAGATAAATAAATACTTAAATACATAGAAAACATCCCTAACTCAGGAACAAATATTCGTGCTCATCACACAAATAAATGCCCTTACCGGGGTTTGAACCCAGGACCTCTTGCTTCGTAGGTAGGGTAACTACCAACTAGGCTAAAGCGGTGTCGTTGAATAAATCATAAGTTTGCTGACTCGGAGTTGCTAATTTTACGTCCACAGAAGAGACAACTATTGTTATTTGAGCTGTTTATGACCCTACTTAAGTATAATATGAACAACAAATTGTTCAATGAATAAAGTATTGTATATGTGTGGTGAAGTAATTTCCGTAGTAACATAACTGGTGATCGTGACTCTCGTCCAGTTAAGCAATGCATTTGTTATAAAAGTCAGGAGTCAGGAGGATGTAGGTATACTACACCTACGCGGTTCTATTTCCTTAGTGCTAAAAGGACCAAAGTAATTAAAGTCTTTCGAAATATTTTTCTTAAATTTTAAAAAGGTAAAATTGTTTGAAAATTCGAAGTGGTGTTTTAAGAACTCTCCTAATAATATAAAAGAAAAATTAATAAAAACAGGTAGGTAACCTAAAATATTTAAACTAAATGTTTTTAAATCTCATTTGTCGAAAGTGATGAATTATTTACTATGCGGGCGTATTTTATTTAGTTTATTTATTTCACAACTTTTCTTTTTGACCATAAAGTTGATTACCAGGTAGTTTTTATATGTAGATATACTAAACCATTTACCGTTAACGGAACTTTAAGGTTAAGTTAACGGAATTGAAAGAAAACACGATATATAAAAATCAAGTCTGGAGTAAACTCCAAAAACATTGAGTTAATTCTTTTTTGTCAAGCATCAGCTGAGTTAGGAACACTCATCTACACTAATATTATAAAGAGGAAAAATTTGTACCTATTTTTGTATGTTTGTAATGAATAGGCTCAAAAAGTACTGGGCCGATTTAAAAAATTCTTTCACCAATAGAATGCTACATTCTTCCAATTTGACATAGGCTACATTTCATTTTGAAAAAAATTAGGGATCCTTGGTAAAATTTGAACAATGTAACCGAAGGTGTAGAAAAATGAGTCTTAAAATGTCTTTCGTCGAATGCGCTGCCGAAACTATTAGCGATAGAACAAAATAATGTACAGCAATATTGAAGAACATCATAATATCTACAAAAAACTCCGCGGTAGCATATGTCCAACTATTGTAGTTATGTCACTACAACAACTTTTTTCATTTTAAACATTAATGAAAATGCTAACCAATGTATAATATAGTTGTACCCGTGCGAAGCCGGGGCGGGTCGCTAGTTTTAACATAAAACAAATCGTCCTGTAAGTACCGAGGTATATTTTGGTCTATCGCATACGAGCTCCAAAAAAATCCATCAATCTACATTCTACACCTACACATTTAAGCCCAGTTAAGAGTTTAAAAAACATCCAATTGCGTTCAACATGCAACATTAAACCAAATTGTAAAATGTCTATTGTACAAAAAAGGCCGTCTACACGCTTTTTTACAAGCTTTTTGGAGATCTTGACGTGATTAATGATGAATCATTATAATTGCCGGTGCAGGTCGTCAACCTCTGTTACCTGCCTGTATATTCTGTCATTGCTTTAAAACATTTATTATTAAAGAAACTTGAGTTTTTAGAGGCCTAAGCCTCTCGTGATAATTGCATGACAATAACTTATACCTATTGCCGTGTTGTATAGTTTTATCATTATGTAATAGTTACTTGCCGTTACTTTTTATACGACTACGGTAAAGCCAAAAGGAAGTGTAATGATTTTATAACAGTCTATGTTTGTGTGTACGGATGTTCCACCGTAGCGTCGAAACTACTCATCCGATTTTAATAAATAGGGTATCAATCGATTCGTTATTATGCTCCGGGTGACATAGGATACCTTTTTATTTAAAAAAAAATATTGGTTGGATTTTACAGTAAAAAAACTGAGCGATAATAAAAAAAAAATTACCGCACAGCGGCGTGTGAGGCATTATTAGATAGGTCTTAAAAAATGATGTAGAGGTTTCTTAGTAGGTTTTTGGTTTATGATAAGTTTTAAGGAGCTATTAGCTCCGAAAGTCGTCAAAATTCACAAAGTTATCTGACATCAATTTCAATTGAGCGGCAACACTACATTCGTTTTGTAGCAATACTAAGGTAAACGTACTAATGCTCGACACCTCAATGCCCAGTAGATGACACCCATCTGTCACCTCTCTTACTATGACTTAAGATTGAAGGTGCCATGTATTGGGTCAGTGTCGAGTACAGGGACGTTTACCTTATACAGTTAATAAATCGTCCCTCAGCTCCCTCGCAAATGTGCGACCAGGATAGCGTACCTTGTACTGTAAGATTGACCAAACGATTATTCCCTCCGAAACTCACAATTCCCATTTGTTATTGGGGACTTCAACTGAAAACTGGGTAAACGGGATGGGGAAGAGCTGCGAATGGGGCAATTTGGAGTAGGGCGTAGGAATCACCGGGGCCACCTACCGGCCGGCTTCATGGAGAAGGAGGTACTCTATATAATAACAGGTCAATTTGAAAAAAAAAATAGGTTTATGTTAGGTTGGAGTTGTGTCAAGGCGAGAAGCGCCAAACTACGCGGAATAGGGGCTCCGCGAAGCGGAGGCCCGTTGACACTGCCCCAGGAAGCGGGACATAAGGTGACTGTCCTCGCTTAGGTCATTATTAGGTTATGTTAATACTCAATTTATTAATTCGGCGAAATAAACTTCTGCGAAAACTAACTTTCTGCGAAACTAGGTTATGCGTAAGTCATTTTCTGCCAAATTACTATACGGAATTCAGAAAATATGCATAATATCAATTCGGCTAAAATTGGATATGCGTGAGAATTCAGCGACATCAAATTATACGAGAACAGTTTCTGCACAAATACAATTCGGCTTAAACACATTATGCCATATTAAAATATGACTAAAAAAAATTGCGTAAACAGGGGAAACCGACCCGACGGTGCACGCGTGCGTTGCGGCAGGTTATACAGAAAACCGAGGAGTATAACCGTCCCCTTTGCCTAGCATTTGTGGACTACGAGAAAGCCTTCGATTCAATCGAATCTCGGGCTGTGCTGCAGTCTCTCTAACGGTGGAAAGTAAACTACCGGAACATCGAAGTGTTGAAGGTCTGTGTAGTAACGCCACATTCTCCGTTCAACTTCAGGTGATTTTTCCGAAACTGTTCAACCGCTGCACTGGAGTATGCGTTCAAGACTCTGTACTGGGAAGGGCATGGCAATAATGTAAATAGCGAATAAATCACTCACATTTGATTTGCCGACGAAATAATGGTCATGGCTGAGACTTTGAAAGACCTCAGTGCTATGCTCGCTTCGCTTACCTCGGAAGAGTCTCCGAATGAGCTGGTATTACAATAAACACGAACAAGACAAAACTCATGGCGAATATCCATGTTGTACCAAATCCCGTTACAATCGGACCATAAATAATGATTTGTTCAGTACCTAAGCAACCCTTAAGGCAAGGTGGCATGCGACCACGGCTCTCCTCTGAAGTCTGTATAAGAATTTCGGACAAGAATATTTTCTTGCTTTTTTTTTTTTTTTTTTTTTTATGATAGATAGGCCAGACAAACGAACTAGTGGGTCACCTGATGTTAAATGAACACCACTGTCCATAGACACCCGCAGCGCTTTACACGATGCCAGTGCGTTGTCGGCCCTAAAGGAGAGGGAATAGGGGAAGGGGGAGAGGGAAGGGGTGAGGTATTGGGCCCCCGGCACTCTCACTGACCGTACGAAACGCAAGCAGGATTACTGCTGCTTCACGCCGGTGTTCTGTGAGAGGGTGGTACTGCCCCGGACGAGCCGGCCCATTCGTGATGCAGCGGCTAGCTACAACATGGCTCTACCACTACAAAACCACTTGCCACCACTTGCTTGATTGAATCAGGCGTTAATTTGCGGAGGTTCATATTTGTGGTCCGGGAGGACCATATTAATTGTGGATAGTACTTCAAATTTTTCTTATTTCATACTTTTCAGAGCGCGATTTTTTCCGTAGTCAGGTTTCAGTTTTTTAAACTATTTTTTTTTAAACAATTTGGTTAAATCTCTAAAAAATAATGAAAATTATTTTATACGATATGCAGTGCCTTTAAAACCAAGCCAGCCGGCAGCGGACTCAAGTCGGTGCCGTGTGCCGCGGATGCACATACTGGTGGCACTTATTATGCAAAGCGGGATTCTTAAACTTTTTAATTACAAAGAAGCGGTTTTTTCGTCGAAAGCGGGACATACTAAAAAAACATTTAAACTCAGTGTTTTTTTTTTAATTTTCATCCTTTTATTTGAATTCCAAATTACGTTTATAGCCCAAAAAGCCACATAGAAGTTATTTTCATGAAAATACGTACAATCGGGACTAACCCTGTCACGCACGGGACATTTCTTTGGGCCAAAAATCGGGACGTCCCGCCAAAATTGGGACGTCTGGCAAACGCTACGCTATACCCACGCATAGCTACGCCACTGGTTATAGTTATGGTAATTTGATGCATCTCGCACTTTTTGTGTCTTAGGTACTATACTACTTTATGTGAGATGTAGGAACTGTCATCATCCCAGCCTGTATACGTCCCATCCAGGGCACAGCCCTCCTCTCAGAATGATAGGGCATGGACCCTAGTTCCCACGCGGGCCCAGTGCGGATTGGGATCTTCACACACACCATTGGATTTCTTCGCAGGTGTATGCAAGTTTCCTCACGATGTTTTCGTTCACCGAAGCTCATGGTAAATTACGAATGTAATTTCACACATAAATTCCGAAAAACTCAGAGGTGCGAGCCGGGATTTGAACCCACGACCCTCTGCTTGAGAGGCCATAGATCCAACCACTAGGACACCACGGCTGTAACTAATAACTGCAGGAAATGTCATAAAAAATGGTAAAGAACTTGCTCGAGTATACACCAGTGGTACTGGACGTAAGGAAGCCGTTTCTATTTTCACCTGAGCATCGGTACTCGGCGCGGTAGGTATCAGGTTCGGAACCGGTTCGGGCTGTTTTTGTTTACGGCCCAATCATTTTATTGTACTTGTGGCTATAAGTTACTATCTCACTCACTCTAAGAGCCAGCTGTTGCTTAAGCGGGATTATTTTTTAATTAGCAATTAAACTTTTTCGATTAAACATATCTGCGACTGAATTTGGACCACGATTATTTGTTTAATTAGTAGGTATTCGATAATTTGCCGCATCTCCCAGCGTCAAGATCACGGGTAAAGATTTTGCGTTTGGTTCTTTTCTTAATTCATCTTAGTTAATCCAATCAATTACCTATATTAATTGAAGGTCAAGTCTTAAAACATAGAGCCAACTCGTGTTAAATGCCACACAGCTCCATGATATTTTAAAACATATTAAGTACCATTTTTTGGAAAACGTCAAGTTTCACTCTAAATCATCGCTATAAAATGAGGGGAGAACTGTGCCGAAAATTTTATCACTTAAATATTGTAATTAAATACTGATGATATATGAATGAGTACGATTTTGGGGGAGCGGTCGTGCCCCCGCGTTGACACCCCTCCATCCCCCACCTACTGAAATGCTGGCATTAGAAATGGTTCCATTATTATAATGTAAGATGCTTGGTTAAAATAAATCGGTTCTTTTGGTGTCTTATTTATTTATTCACTTCTAACAATTACATTCTGTATGGATATAGACACTTAGATATTTAATTTCTGTTCCATCAAAGATATTCGGGACCATAATCGTCTTAGACATGTAACACCGAGATATACAATTTCATTGAGATTTGAAAAATTCCGAAATTCAATTAACAGTCAATATAGACACTTATTAACACCATTAAAGTAATCATTCTGAATTATTTCAATGTAGTCGTTTAAGTTTATGTACTTATGTACCTATACACAGACCGGTGGTATAGCATTCTATCACAATAACACTTGAGCCTTCAATTGGCATCATGTTCCCATCATACCTAGTAAACCTACAGCTAACTAAACTTAACATGATCAAAATGAACACAATCATCAATTAAGGTACTCATTAGTTCTGATACTCTAGGAACGCGCGGACGATTAAAAATCATCTTATTAATACAGCTAAGAGAAAAACAGTCGCTTCTTGTGCGATTTAAGAACAGCATGATTTTTTTATAAAGCTTAAGCAGGCAAGTCAAAATTGGCAACGTTTACTTGCGGCACGTGTTCTGGGTCAGTCTTGAGTTTGGTCTTCGCGTCGCAGAGACCTACGTCCTGCAGTTTCCACTCCCAGCTCATCTTCTGGACGGCATGCAGCGTCTCCGCTTCGATATGCTGCCGGCGGAGCATTCCCTCCTTAATCTTCTCCCACTTATCGTCTACTTCTTGCAGCCAGGAGTTGATTTGGCGACCGTTGCAGCGAACGCGGCGCGTGCTCCGATTCTCCTCCTGCTCTGGCGGAATGTCACTGTATATATCGCGCCCGCGGAGAATTGTGCAGACAGAATACGGCATGGCTTGGTTGCTGACAGCCCTTTCAGCCCGGCCGTGGATGCGCAGTATCTCTTGCTCGACCGCTAACACTAACTTCTCCCTTTCGACTAAATGCTGAGTTTCCATGTGGTTCCGTTCTTTCGCTTGAGATTTAAACTCTTCCGCCATTTGTGGGGGCATTGATGACGGAATCACGATCTTGACACTGTCAGGATCCACGTTACCCTGCAAAGTGTAATTGCGGCTGATCATCAAATAGTTGTTAAAGTCTTTGGGAGGTTTCGGTTTGACGGGCTGAAGGGTTTTCTGGCGGTTCTCGATCTGCTTACGGATGTGAATGTACATCTGGTAAGCATTAGGATGGTGCATAGCTTCCGCTTTGGCTCTGTCGATAACATCAGTTTTGGTTAACTGAGCTTCTTTTGCGGCTCTTATTTTGCGTTTTCGGGGATGTATGTCGATGGGTTCGGGGCGTGCGCTTGCGGCGCTCGAGGCCTCATCTTGGGCCGCGGTGGTCGGGGTGGTTTCGGGTAAGATCGTGAGTCTTTCTTTGTCTCTGTCGGCATCACTGTTCCTGTGGGAGCGGGCAAGTTTCTGCGCCAGTTTGACGGCTTTAATCCGCGTTAGTTAGCGCGTCTCTCGGTCTATGCTCGGAACGCAAGGAGCTCCGATCGTCCGATTCCCCCACGTAGCAACTCAGTTATTGACCCGAGAGCGCGCTCGTCTGTTCTAGATGTCTGGGGACCGCGGTTGCGCGCGCACCCAAATCGGACAACTTCAAGTCTAGATATAAAAAGCACACCAGCGATGCCGGCTCCCTGCGACTCCTGTAAAGGTAATAATTTATTTTATTAATAATTATTATCTATACATTTTAAACCTTATAATTATTTTATAACGCATTGTCACTAGGGCCATGTTTTCGTAGCCTTTGTTATTGTTTTGCCGGCGTGACACGACGTGGCTTAGATATTTTGTCAATGACGCAGTTACGGTGTTTTTGGTTAGATTTAAAGTTTACCATTTTTTTCCGGAAATATAAAAAACCTATTCAACACTAAGAGATTTGTCGATTTAACTTAGAAAAAAACCCCAATTTGTTTCTTTTAAAATGTATTGATGCAAATGTCGCAACGAATATTATTTTTACTTAAGCCTTTACACGTACTTTTGCTTGCTTGTTATAATTACAGCCACACACAACACGAATTGTACTCCCTTCACGACTGGTTAAAAATAACTGGGAAGTTTAACCGATTACTTACTTGTAAACTCGATATCGGACTCGTTCGGAGACACTCGGTGCAACGGAGTGAAACGTCAATGCATTTTTTCTGCCCGGAAGTGATGTTATAGATTTGAACGGTGTATGGATTTTATAATTCTGTTTAGGTACTACGGTTTAGAAAATCTTTGCGGCACTTCTGTGTGATTCTATTTTAACAAGCTTTTATTGATCTTGCAATGTTTTTGTAAGTACATAAAGAACTCGTCTGTTTCAAATCATGCAATTCTAATTTCACCATCCCGCATTATACGACAATCGTGGCAGCTGCGTTTTTATGCGTAAGGGTAGATTTTGCTGAAATTTACGAAACTCATATCTAAATGCATTGTTCAAACCAATTTTTTAAGTACTTAATACTTAGTTATAATTTTTAGTGCTTAGGTATTTGTTATTTTGATTTTCTTCCATATTTTTGATGCCATGTTTCATAATCATAACTCACGTAGGTAATAGTAATAGTCGAGGTATGGTCCGACTGTTTCGAACCAATTCGTGGTTCTTTCTCAAGGTTGGTTCGACCGGGAAGCCAACCGTGAACTAGATATACCTTAGTAACCTTAGTAACCCGTATATCTTATTTTAATAATTGTGTCGGTGTCTCACGGTACTTTTATTTCATAATAGTTACCATATTATTTTAAATTTTTAAAATACCTCTGTCGTTTGATTGTAGGAAGTGTTCAACTTAAAAAAAATCGTTTTAACTAACTATCATCATCATCATCCCAGCCTATATAGGTACGTCCCACTGCAGGGCACAGGCCTCCTCTCAGAATGAGATAATATAATAACCATAATGTATAAAAATAAAATAAAGCTTGTATAGCTTAACGAAAGACTCCTTCAAAATGTCATTCACATAGCCCTAACAGTTTTCATGTAAAATGCCCAAGTCAAAATTTTAAGGGTTTTGGCCATTTTAGCTACGAAACTGTAATAAAAAGAACATTTTACGTATAATGGCTGAAAATGCTCTAAATAACCTAAGCTACAGATCTGTTTGTAACTTTTCTACTAACTTATAAACACCCTGCATTCTAAGTCTACGTACAGTCGGGGTTCGAAATTCTTCGTTAGTTTATTAAATCGATTCCTTTATCACAGGCTTTCTTAAAGTGGGGTCCACGGACCCCTTAGGGGTCCGTAGCATGTGTATCAGATCAGGGGTTCGCAGTAGGTTAGTTTGTAAATATATTAATTTGTGAGGAAATTGTGTGGTGTTTAATTACCAAAAAAAAATTTTGGCAGGGGTCCGTGGAATTGTTTAAATTGTGAAAGTGGTCCGTGACTGCAACAAGTTTATGAAACCCTGCTTAAGACGCTGTCAACACTAACGTCGGCGCACACTGTCTATTTGTATCGGAGTAAACGAGATGCCGCTATTACTGGGCAGCCGGGTATATTGAAATTTATCGGGCAAATATTTAATTAAAAAAAAACTGTGGATTATTTGTGAAATATGACTCGTTAGCGGGTTAGGTATGAATATGTTCACTTCATGTTTTTAATTGCAGACGCATACGCCAAAAAAATAAAGACATAGAACCGTTTAATGATGATTTTAAGACCTATCTTTGCAATTATTTTCTATCGAGCCGATTTCGTCCAATTATGTATAGAGTCTGTCCACGGTCTTTGAAATATGATGAATATTAACATATAATTTTTTTGATGTGCTAGAACAAGCAGTTTTTCTTAAAAAACTGTTTAAATGACATCAATTTCAACAAAATTAGGTGTTGTCAGCCTCTTAATCAAGTCACTGACTCTTAGTATCTTTTTAAATAGGTATGGGAAACGTCAATGCCATATTCTTTTTGTTTGAAATAAAATACTTATTGACTGGACTGATCTTGGTGCAGGCAAATGTCAACTTTAAGGTGACGAACCTTTTTTGCTGTTTCTACCTTTAAAAGAAACCTTTCTAAATGACTGATTGTCTGAAAGACAACGTACAGCTTTAACTACTGGAGCTAGAGCATCAAAATTTGGCAGACAAATTCCTTGTACCTACAATTTTTTATTGATTTCCGTACGAGCGATGCCGCGGAATTAAGCTACTTAGGGCCACTTGCACAGTCGAGGGTTAAAAAATTAAATCGTTAACCCTGGGTTAAGAATGACATTTCCATACATTTTGACACTTCTTAATCCTGGGTTAGCAGTTAACTCTGAGTTTAGTAGCTAACCCAGGTCTGCGCAAGCCACACACAAAGCGTGTGCACAAGCGAACCTTATAGGCAACTCTGTTGCATGGGCATTTAATTTATTTTCAAATAATTATATGTGTGTGTGTGTAATCGTCACCGATTGGGTTCCAAGCGTCGGCACCGGAGCAGGGGCAGACCAAAACGGAGATGGCGGGATGACTTGGACCGTTTTGACCCATTTTGGCGGGATTTTGCGAGGGACTGAGACGGATGGAAAGAAAAAGGGGAGGCCTTTCCCCAGCAGTGGGAGATCCATTAGGCTAATTAAAAAAATATATGTGTGATCTAATTGCGTTGGGGTTTCTAAATTTTTTAATTTATAGTAATATGTTCACAGGAGTGGTAACTTTTGTTTCTTACTCTGTGTATGACCCATCTATAATTCATAACTCAAATACATGAGTGATGATGATTGTGACGTCGTTTGCAGACACGTGCGGCAGCGGGAAGGCGGCGTGCGGTTCGAGCTGCACCTGCGGCCCAAGCTGCGCGTGCGGCGATGGCAAGGCTTCCGGTAACTACACTCTGGCCTTACTACGAAATTCGATTTCCGAACTTCGTATCGCGCCGTTCCATTCACGCTAATAGTATCAACCAGAAGTTTGAAAGGAACGGCGCGATATGAACTTTGAATTTCGAATACAAATAATGGCAACGCCATCAGAGTTGAGGTCACAAACACAACACAACACCACGTCATGTAATAACAGCGGGATTTTGACATTTATTCGTACCTACCGATAGCAAGTTCAACAGACTCAACATAGATTTACAAGATTGACTAAAAATTTCTTCAACCTATTTCTTTAAGAATAATTTAGGAAAATACATCTATTTCAAACAAAACAGAAAATAAAATATGTATTTTCATCTATTTTATATAAATCAGAAAAGCATATTTTTCGCTATTTAAGTATAAAATACCGATTTTTTAAATAATTTATTGAATCAGGCTTTACTTTGCGGGGGTCCATATTAATGAACTAAAACAATTCCTTAAACACACTGCATGAACGCACATTTCTTGCATAAACGTAATTATTGTAAGGTCGCGGGTGAGCAAAGTAATTGTTTTAGTTCATTAATACCGATTTTTTCTTGCGAATATTTCTTAACAGTTCATTTAGCCATTTAGTCAAAATAAAACAAATTGTTTGACACACAAAATACAATAAAATAAAAGTCAAAATATAAAGTCAGTCAAACAAACCGCCCCGGGTCGCACCAGGCGCAAATGTGCCCAACACGCCAGCCGCATTGCCTCTCTGAACCGCGATGGACAACCTTTGCACCAGAAACAACCCAGAGCGATGGTCAAGACCTCAACACAACAGTTTCAAATTGCTTTATTTCAAAAATAGGTTATATGTCAAATGAAAAATTATAATATTGCGTATCATTAAGATCATATCTCACATATTCATTCACTCAGTCATTTCATTCATTCTCTATCTGTTTTACAATCAGTACTTTATGTAGCTGTGTGTGTGTAATCATTCGCCTCAACTCTCGTGGAGTTACCTATACAAATGACCCACGCTGATACATCGCGATTAATGCATCGCTCCGTATTTTGTACCCCGCACGCATATGACAACGGTTATACAGGGTTATTTTTAGTTCACTGACATCCTCTTAACCCTGAATTCCTATCACTCAAACAAATGTTTTTTGTTTTACGACTTTTTAAAATGAAGCACTTTTTATCCCATACAAATACACAGAGTATCGTAAAAATAAGAGGCAGAATCAAAATTTCAAAACGTTATTACACCAAAAATATTAAGTTATGACAAAAGCTGTAAAACAAAAAACATTTGTTTAAGTGGTAGGAGTTTAGGGTTAAAAGGATGCTAGTGAATTACAAATAACCCTGTATAGTAGAGGAGACGTGGAAGATCGACCTTCACCGATCTGTTAGCTCGATGAGACATATTTTTAATCAAATATAATTTATAAACAAATATGCATATGATAACTTGCCTATCGAATAGTGTTCATAGATTTTTTTTTGTTTTTTTGTGGAGTGCCTTTAGCCATCTTCCAGCTCCATCATCAGACCCTGGTTATCATCTGGGATCAAAGTACTCGTCAAGACAAATCAAACTAGTCCAAACTCGATGGGGTAATTCGCTATTTCATTAATTCAGTATGGCCAAAGGCACTCCACAATAATCGACACAACCCCATCGAGTTTGGACTCGTTTGATTCGTCTTGACGAGTACTTTGATCCCAGATGGTAACCAGAGTCTGATGATGGAGCTGGAAGATGGCTAAAGGCACTCAAAAAAAAATAATAAAAAAAAATAGCTATGAACACTTTTCGATAGGCAAGTTATCATAGGCGTATTTGTTTATAAATTATATTTGATAAAAAATATGTCTCATCGAGTTAACAGATCGGTGAAGGTCGATCTTCAACGGCTCTTAGACCATTACAGCCCGGCCACGACTCCGCGCGACCGGCGGCAGCGGCGAGCGTTTTATCAGTTCATTGCGTGTGCCGCCAGATAATCACTGTCCGGCGAGCGTCTCGACCGCGCAATGAACGGAGACAACGCTCGCTGCTGCTGCCGGCTGGCGTCAATTCTCATTCACAACATTTTCTGTCATTCACAACGGATTGATGAATGTTATTTAATGTATTTAATTTTCATCAGTCCGAGAGGGTTACACAAACATTCTGTCGTCATTCTGACCAGAATGATGGACTGAACTGTCGCCAGAATGAACGTGAAACCGATGTCTTTCATGATCACTGCAGTCAACGGCTGCTATAGATATGAAGTAAATCCTTACACATGGCACACTATGAAATTTTGGAATATTGACAATGCCATAATTATTATACTAAACGGAACTTATCACGCAAACAATATTTACTTTGACGTTTCGGCCACATTGCAGCTGCTAATTATGAGTGAAAATCACGAAAGCTTAAAACAGTTTGCGTGTGCCAGAATAGTAATGGCATTTTTTACCTATCAGGGTTTACTTCGTAAAGACTATAAATATAGGTGTATTTTGATACGGCACCACCACACAGAGTGGTAATTTAGTACACACACTACCATATTTACAGAATTTGTTCTTTTTTCTCAGGTGGCAAGCCATGCTGCCAAGGCGGCAAAAAATAAGCTGCCAGCATCCAGCTATGATTGAAAAATTAAAATATTTTCGCGCTTGTAGATTAAATTTACTATAGGTACAACAACACAATGAATTAAATACGTAGGCTTAAGCTCAATAAGGCACATAATATACGTATAAATGTAGTAAGCGTAATTATAAAACCTGTTTTAAAAATGCATGCGTTAAAAATGCGTTAATGATTTTAGAAAATATTAAGCAATGTTTGAAATGTTAGATTAGTTGGTTAACTGTTGCAGCTTATAAAGATATATATGTAAAATTAGCGTAGTATTTTGTCACATCCAGTGTTAGAATACCTACTCGTGTTAAAGAAGTGTTTAGTACTTGTAATACTCATTAATTTAAGATGTTTGCGAGCACACTACGCATTAAATGTATAATGTTGTGGAAATTATAGTGAACGTTATGATTATAATTATAAAATAAATAAAAATTTGAGTTTTGTTTCCGAGATATACCTACCTTTAAATGTTTTCTTGCATTAATAATAAAGAATCGGGAAATGCGTTTATTAAGTAAAATTTAACCTGTGTTTATTGAAGACAATGCAATAAAAGTAACTGAGAGGAGGCCTGTGCCCTGCAGTGGGACGTATAATAGGCTGGGAATGAAATGAATTAAAAATAAGACCTAATTTTTAGATTCAGAATACTCAAAATAAATATACCTACTTACCTACAAAAATTGTAAAAAAAAATATTTGAAATTTCATAATTTATAGGTGACATTGTGTTTTCTTCCCTTCTTTTTTAACAAACTATATATGTATAAATGCATTATTATTATTATTATTGGCACGGATTTCCGATCAGGGCTACATGGGGACCCAGTCATTTGAAAGGCATCCATAGGGACGAAAAAACATGTATGTTTAAAGAGGTCTTTGGTACCACCTTAAATGAGCGCAACAATGGAGGTTTATCCCCTTATTCACCATGAGGATGTGTTAGCACAAAGTCCTCTACAGTTACCGAACTATTGCCAGGTACGAAGCAACATGGATTAGGCTATGGGCACAGATAACTAATAGTAACCTACCTACGTATGGGGTTGGAATGCTATGGACAGGGTTAGCGGGCCGTGAAGTTGGACTATCTAATCTATCTATCTAATCTAATACCTTTAAACGAGCAATTCTTGTATATATGTATATATATATATATGTATATATATAATCAGGATCTCGGAAACGGCTCCAACGATTTCGATGAAATTTGGTATGTGGGGGTTTTCGGAGATGAAAAACTGATCTAGCTATGTTTCATTTTCAGAAAATCGCTTTTACTCGTGTTTTCCGGCTATTTTTGTTTGCATTAGAATATAAAGCTAAATTTCGCCAACTTCGAGCAGATGATAATGGCACATTAGAAATAGGGTGGTCGCGGATCCAGCCGACCTCGGTTCGATTCCACGTTTTTTTCAAGATTTTTAGTTTTTTTTTAAGTTTATTTTTCATGAGAAAACGTCAAGTTTCTTCTTTTGTGAGAAAAAGTTACTTTTTTGTGAGAAAAAGTTACTTTTTGTTAGAATAAGTATTATAGGGAACGTGCAGTAACTATAGGCGGCAGCACTAATGCGACAGAAGAGACACTATGCGGACAGTAAAACAAACTTATCAAAGCTTATCAAGGTAAAAATTCAAATTGATGGCACCCTTATGGCACCAGTTGGCAGCACCGTCTATGTGCACGTTTCCTATTGGGAGCACTGGCCCTATACTACGAAGCGCGAAATTCGAACTTCGTTTCATGCCGTTCCGCTCACGCTAATGGTATTTATTACGAGAGTGAGAGGGACCGCACGATCCGAACTTCGAACTTCGAATTTCGTAGTAACTCCCCAGAACAGGAAAAGCCGGTTGTCTGTAAAGTCGGTTTACGGACGATAGTTTAACGTGACTCACAACCTCCGGTGTTTTTGTCAAATATCTTGAAAACGGTGCATCCTACGGCAAAATCAATGAAATTTTCATCCCCCCTTTAATGCCCCCGCGCTCCCTTCCCCGCATCCCCTCCCCCCCTCTCACCCCCCCCCACCCTACCGGTGTTTTGATCTCGGAAACGGCTCCAACGATTTCGATGAAATTTGGTATTTGGGGGTTTTCGGGGATGAAAAATTGATCTAGCTTGGTCTTATCTCTGGGAAAACGCTTGGTACCGAGTTTCTGCCCGAGCAGAGCTCGGTCGCCCAGGTACTTATACCTATACACTACTATACCATACCCATATACGACAATATTATATTGAACTGAAACCATTACTTTTCTAGCCCGCGACCTTATCATAGCTACGTTTAAAAAAAATTGAGCCCTGGTTAATAATAACAATAATTTATTTAGGTTGGGTTCGAAACGCGTCTGTGTACTTAGTTTGGTGGTGGTTATAGATGTTGGTCATTGTTTGTTGCAAAAATCACAGAAAAAAAGATGCTTAATTGGGTAGGGCCACGAAGTGTTTCAACCGCGTGTCCCGTGTGTTACCAATAGACTAATAATACGTCCGTCAACTAAAAAATCTCAGTGAACACCACCACGCGTGATGTGGTGTGTGGTCGCAGAATTGCAATTGGTTTTAGTTTATGGACATTATCCTTAGATTTTGGTAACACACGGGACACGGCGGTTGAAACGCTTCGCGGCATCACCCAATTACGCGCGACGCGCGCGGCTAGCGTGCGAACTGAAGGCCAAGCGACAACCTACTGCCATACTTCTCCCCGGGAGGAGCGCCGGCCGAACATACCTAAACTGCGGAGTGAAACCCCCCTGACCGTGGTAAACATTTAAATAAAACATCAAAGTCCAATAAAAGTTTCTTTATTATAGGTAATTCTTAAACGACAATGTATATGAATACAATATCTCTTGGAAGCAACTGACAGGACTTCATCGAACATTTTAACACACAATAAATTTATTACCAATAGGTACTACTTCCTAAAATATATAGGAATTCAATTCTTAACCTAAAACATAATGTATCTCGCAACATCAATACAATATACAAAGAATAAAACGAGCATATAAAAAGCTGTATCAACTTAAGTTACCAATTTGTTAAAAACGGTTTTTTATAATAGTTTAGGCCGTTTTTAGTAAGTTATGTTAAATAAGGGTTCGCTTTATCCTTTTGCGGTGCGGCACCTTAAACATTGAAATAAATTATGGATAAGTATGCGCTTAATCGATAAGAAATCATAATCAGTCTGACATCAGCAGCCATATTCCAATTTTGATTGAAACAATTCAAAAATGGAACCTGAGTGTCGATGTGGCCATGCATAAAAAATAACACATTGAAATCGGCCGTTTAGTTCAGAATCTTCGTTGTAAATTGAAATAATACATACAACACATTTTTCAACAAAGAAACAATCGTTTTTGTATATCTAGCAGAATTCCACATTAATTAGATTAGGTACTTAGAACCTTAATATTTAATTCAGAACATATTTATTCCATTTTCTTGCATTTAAGGTTAACATTATGTTTAGATTTCTTTTGTAATTAATAAAATACCGTCAATTAGTAGGTACTATACTACGCCCTTGAGCGTTTATCATTGGAATTCTACTTCTTAATCGTCTAACTTTATTTAGAAACATTCCAATTATCAACCGTATCGAAATTTTAAATTCCTACATTTTATAATGAGAAAACGTAACAATAAATTTTACCATAGTCGTTAATAATGGACTATTATCGTTATAAAACATATTTGCCATAGAAAATTATTTCACATGACGCAATAAATAGATCCTCTTAGGTACTGTTATATTTTTAATATATTAAACAGTAACAATTACATACTCAACAAAAATA
This sequence comes from Archips xylosteana, assembly GCA_947563465.1. Lineage (NCBI taxonomy): Eukaryota > Metazoa > Arthropoda > Insecta > Lepidoptera > Tortricidae > Archips > Archips xylosteana. Next base: position 5,834,135 of record OX387361.1, on the reverse strand, counting down.
TGTAATATTTTTTTAATAACATAATGGAACGCTTACGGTCCTGTTCCAAATGCATTTTATTCAAATTCAACACTCACAGATAAAAAAATAACGCATCGTATCAATAGTAGAAAAAGTAATTATCAATATGGCAACCCTAAATAAGTATTTTTTTTAAATCTATTCACTTGCACAACAACATTATGACTTGACTTACGTACATACTATGAGGTCAATATATTCAACATGATTAAATATCTATTCTCGATCACATTAAAAAAACAATCACTGAAACATCACATGTTGGTGTCACCATAAATCAATATTCTGTAAAACAATTTCATACATCCCAACTTACTTATTTATAATGAGTGTATCTAGACTGTGACACTGATCTTTTATATTTTATGCGTAGAAATCTACCATAATACTAAGCAAAATAATAAGCAAATTATATATATTTATTACACAATTAATATTTTTTGCCCAATCAAAATTATAGTTATGAACTTATGACATACCAAACTACTGCACCGCTCAAGATAGACATATTACCTATTATCGCCCTTTGTCAAACAATACACGACTCAATACTATTCCTATTAAAATACGCTACTAGATATTCGCTTTTACAACTGTTAATCAGCGTCAAAATCAAATGTCAGTTGTTTTAAGCCTTTTCCTTTTCCCTAGCGGAGATAATTTAAAAACTACAACCAAATCTTGATTGGTGCTAAATAAAAGCTCTACCAACATTTCAAGCGCTTTGCAAAATAGCGCTCTAGGTAAAGTTCAGTGTGACAGTCTGACATCTCGATGACAAGCGCTAATTTTAGCGGGAAATGTGACAGCTGTCAGTTTATGGCACTGGTTCTTCCTCTGTTCCCTCCTCCGAATCGTACACGGGCGCTCCGTTTTTCATTTGAATCACAGACTTCTTCCTATGTCTGTGCTCTTTCAGATCTTTCTCGATGTTCCTGTAATGATAAAATAATTCAAATAGCACCTTGAAAGACATCTCAAGAATGGCGTATTCTATGAAATATAAAGAACTTTGGTGTCTTTGCTACTTAAAAAAATATAATGTGCTTTTAAATCAACGTGGCAGCGAAATGTAATTTTGGAAATCCGCTTTTTATCTAATGAGAATTCCGAAAAATCTCTTTTAAGTACTTCTAAATATGTTACTCAAGGTAAATGTGTGCCAAATCTTCGGCTTAGAGAGTAGAGATGTTCTACGATAACATGGCCCGCCCCTCCACAATTCAAGAAGTCTTTAATGTATTTGTGAAAGTATTTATAAAGCACCACCAAAACTCTCCACGCATGTGTGTGTGCTGAGATAGCCGTCATACAAAAGCAGATTACTCGGATTAATTGTTCGACTATAATCCTTTTCATATAGCTTGGGTACGGTGACATTTGGTTTTGTTCCATTCCATGCCTTGAATGTTTCAGTTCAGGCCAATACTTTATAAAAAAATATACTTGAATCCCGAAAGAATAAAAAAATATATTATATATCTCCACAGCTTAAAATATTTCGTAATAATAAACACATGTCACTTCAAAATATATTATTATGTTATAAAACTAAAAAGATAAAATTTAATCTCGTCAACTTTCATCGTGTAAACGGAACGGAATTGTAATTTAGAACATAGGGGAAAATACCCATACTTCGCCTATTGCCTTTGGGGCCATTTATTACTAAGTTAGCCAATGTAATTCAAAGCTTTAATGGTCTATACTGATAGCCAGGAGTACTTAAAAATGTTATTTTGCCACAACGGACTAAAATGCTTTTAAATTTGAAAGATTTTTTGGGAAAGGTATCTAAATCCTGGCGAAGATACGGAACACCACGGTATTAGGCTACCAAGAAGATGCAGCGACCTGGTTAAGGTTGGGGGAACGCGTTGGATGCGGTTGGCGCGGGACCGGTCTGTTTGACGAACCTTGGAGGTCTATGTTCAGCAGTGGACGTCTTTCGGCTGAAATGATAATGGTATCTGAAGACCAAAGTCGTACCTAGCACTGATTAGGGGATGCAGAGCACTCTTCAAGCTGCCGAAGAGATACGGATGGAGCCGCTCGTGCAGCGCCAACACGTCGCGCGCGCAGTCCAGCGGCTCGGAGGCGCGCACGCGCAGCTCGGGCTCCGCTGACGGCTCGAGGTCACGACTGGAATACAAATTATTTAATAATATAAATATTATTTATTAATTATACTTAGGGCACATTTACAGCTGATCTACCGATCGATTCTCACAAAATTCTAGATTACGATTATATAACACTAAGGGCCGATTTTTCAATCCGCAGATAAAAGTACACGTACCTATCAGTCACTTAAAACAATCGCTCTCCTTTTCTCAAGTCATAGGAAAAAAAGGACAGAGCTTACATCTATCTGGTACTTTTATCTAGAGATTGAAAAATCAGTCCTAAACATAAAACAGTCTTAGGTAAGGTAAGGTATCATCCCAGCCTTTACATATACGCCCCTCTGCAGGGCAGAATGAAAGGGCTTGGGCCTTAGTTCCCACGCGGGACTAGTTCGGAATGGGAACTTCACACACACCATTGAATTTATTTTCAGATGTGTTAGGTTTCCTCACGATGGTTTCATTCATCGTAATGCTCATGATAAATTTCATATTTAATTTCGCACATAAATTCCGGAAAACTCAAGCGGTGCGAGGCCGGGCTCGATTCCACGAACCCGTGCTTAAGAAGCCATAAGTCAAACCACGGCTTTTTGCGTCTTTATATCGTCACGAATTGCATACAATCGGCTGAGTCCCAACGTAGCTTTTCGCGCTAATCGATTTTGGGTGGGCGATTTCGGGCGTGGGGGAGGCACGATGGCTCAAGATAGGTTGGTTGGACTGCGCATGTTTTTGGGTATTTTCATCTTATTACTAAAACAAATACATATTTTAAAAACTGGCCAAGAGTGTGTCGGACACGCCCAAGATAGGGTTCCGAAGCCATTACGAAAAAATCAAGTAATATTTTTCTAAGGATTACGTATGTCTACGGAATGTTCCAAGTTTAGGTATGTTTTATACCTTAGGCTACTCTTTACTCTTAAACTACAAATAATTCCCAAGCAATCTTAGCTGCTGTAATTTTCCTTGTAAATTTAATATATTTACTACCATTCTGAATTTTTTAAAATTTTTCCACCCAACAGTTTAGATTTTAGAGGGGGGGAGGGACGGTCGATTTTAATGAAAATCTTCACTTTTTTAAGTTGAATATTTCGCAAACAGATCACTGAATTGATTGACTGATTGATCATTGAATCACTTAGCAACCCCCTAATGGTTTTAAAAGACCTATCCAACGATACCACGCACTATAGGATTAGTCGAGAAAAAAAAATCACCCCCACTTTACGTCTATGAGAGGTACCCTAAAAAATATATTTTTTATTTTTTTATTTTACCACTTTGTTGGCGTAACTGATATGTATATTCATGCCAAATTACAGCTTTTTAGTACTAACAGTCTCTGAGCTTAGCCGCGGACAGAGAGACAGACAGACAGACAGACAGACAGACAGACAGACAGACGGACAGACATGGCGAAACTATAAGGGTTCCTAGTTGACTACGGAACCCTAAAAATGTGGCAAAACTACGCCCTAGAAAACATCTTGTTTTATTAACATTCAAAAAGTCTTACCTGCCGTGCAGTATTAGCGTCGTACTACGAATTTATTTTATTTTTTAGAGACGAATTTGGATTTTATTCTATCGATCGAACTATAAGTAATCGTGTTTCGATAAATACTTGTCACTAGAGTGAATCCTCAAATATCTTACAAATGAATTTTAGGACTATAGCATTGCTAGTAATGATATAGCACGAGTTTAAATGAATGCAATTAATGCGCCAAAAACACGGTAGGCCCTTAAGAAGCCATAAGTCAAACCACTAGGCCGTTGCGGCTTTTTATTATCGTCACGAATTGCGCAATCGGCTGAGTCCCAACGCATCTTATTGATCGGACGGACAGGGCTCTACGAAGCTCTACTGTCCTTGAAGGGATGAATGCGATTAGCCTTTTCGTACGTCTCCACTTTTAGAGCACGACACCATTCACATACTGCCAATAAATAGATATCAGCGATGTTTTGTACACACTTACCCGTGCTCATTGTCCCCACTCTCCGCCTGGTCCCCGAGATCCTCACTGGGGCTGGCGCGGAAGTCAGGCAAGCCGCGCGCGCAGCTAAACGCGCGGAGGGTGCGCTCGCGCACGTAGATCAGCGGCCGGATGATGCGAAGAGAGTGCTCTCTGGAAGAAAAGGAAAGTTCTTTTTAAGGAAATTTTGACTGTTTATAGGGGTGCTCGGTAGAATACCGTACCGTTTCAAAATACCACCTTTCTATACTTCGTTTTTTTAGCATTAGAAATAAGGTAAACAATATTGATGAGTCTTTTTATTGAAAAACGCTTTAAAAAACGGACTGTTACTTATGAAACAAAATGAGTGTAAATGACCTTATTTACTTTCAAATTGTTACATATTAGCTATGAAATATTTTTCAAAAATGTTTTTTAATAAAAATACACGTCAAGATCGCTTACTATATTTCTAATGCTAAAAAAACGAAGTATAGTCGGGGTAAGAAAAGGTTCGTCACTTTTCGACTCTATGTCAACGAGTTAAGGTCGAAAAGTGACGAACCTTTTCTTACCCCGACTATACATAGGTAATATAAGAAATCACCTGAAACCACCGTGTAAAGGGGCAAGAAAAACACACATTACTTACACAAGTTTTTTTTTTATATAATATGCATTATTTTCAATTTATTTAGCAAGCATAACCCATAGATACTGGTAATACTAGACCAGAGTGCAGAAACCTTTGAAATTGTAAGGAAATGTCTCCTGTGCTCCCCACGCTGCTATGGTCTTGTAGAACGTATCAACAAGATCTCAATAAAAAGTCTTGCAAAAAAGTATTTGAAAAACAGTAAGTACATATTTATAGCATTATAAGCCTAACTAGACAAACCTGCTTAAACATCTTGTTCAAAAATTATGGTTTGACTTTTGTTCTTTCTTTCTTTTTCTTTCATCGTATCGTACCGTCCGTCCATCGTATCATCATCACTCATCATTTCAGCCGAAGAACGTCCACTGCTGGACATATGCCTCCCTCATTGCCGCCCAATCATTACGGTTGGAAGCGACTTGCATCCACCCTGAACCTGCGGCCTTCACCAAATCGTCCGTCCATCTCGTTGGTGGACGTCCCACGCTGCGCTTCGAGAACTTTTGGGCCATCTGTTCTGCGTGCTATATGGCCTGCCCATTGCCATTTCAACATTCCATCGATGCTCACCTGATCCGATAGTGCGCCTTGACAGTCCCCAGGGCGCCTGCGTGGAACGCGGCCGCTATGAACGCGCGCGCGGCGTGGTCCAGATGTTGCGCGAGCGCCGCCACGCCGTAGCCGTGCGCCGCCGCCGCCGCGTACGCACGCCGCCGCACCGCGTGGGTCGACCAGCGGTGGAGAGACTGACAACGGGAACTGTTGCGTCCTGGAATAATACGTTACGATGCAATCTCTTCCTAAAAATCAAGGTTCAAGCTAAGTGGCGTTCTAACGTAGTCGTTAGTTTTTACATGAATCAAAGCGGAAATCAAATCACTATATACTGTTTATTTGATTGAATCTACATCTAGTTAGAGTACCTAATCAAGGCTTTCAATTGACGATAAATTTGGGTAGATAATCACCGGATTCGTTCCGTTAGTTGTCGCTCAGAGCGGAGAAGTATTTATATACCAGCTAGATAGATACCTTTCTCCCTCCGAAAGAATCGTCATCATTATCCCGGCCTATTATACATCCCACTACAGGCCTCCTCTCAAAATCAGAAGGCTTGGGCCGTAGTTCCCACGCGAGCCCAGTGGGGATTGAGAAGTTTACATGCACTATCGAATTAATTTACAGGGGTGTGTAGTTTCCTCACGATGTTTTCCTTCACCATAAAGCTTATGGTAAATTTCAAATGTGCGCACATAAATAAAAACATAGAGGTGCAAGTCCAGGCTCCAACCCTCGACCTTCTACTGGAGAGATCATAGATCAAACAACTAAGTTACCATGGCTTAGGGCTTAGAAGGTTGCACACACAGAAATCTAAATAAAAAGTAATAGGAATGCCACACGCATACTGTCTTCTCTTAAAAGAGCGCGTTGAAGGGAAATAGTGAAAAGGCGCTTCCAAGCCATGATTCTAATGACGACCGGATAGGCTAGTGACGAATGACACTGACTAAGAAGCTAAAGGTCCAGAGTCCGAATCCCCATACAGCCGAGTCATAGATGTTCTTTGTTATTATGTACAAAAGCATGTTGTCCTCATCCATAGCAGAAGTGCAAAATTTGCTTGGTTTGGAACTAGGTCACACTGTGTAAATTAATATGTCCCATGATATTCTTCTCGGATCGGACAGTATTGTTATTAAGTACCTAGACTATGCCAAAAAAGACTTAGCAGCATCCAGTTTCATCAAAATGTTAGTCTATGACGCTATTCCTTTGTTTCCTGTCGTGTCCATAAGATCCTATGCGACAAAGCTTTTCATTAATGAAAGTTGTTTTATTTGAATCTTACTCTCTGATTCGTCGTCTTCCAACTTGTCCTGATAGATGAACTTGACTCCCAGTGTTCTACAGTACGCCATCAGGTGGAGAGGGTCCACGTCCGACTGAGCCTCATGCACGAACAGAGCACCTGAAAACAAGTTTAAACCAATAAAACAAGTTGCCTTATTAGCTTGGTAATTGTTGTAGAAAACTAGTTTTCAGTAAAATTCAGCAACACCTAAGATTTTTCAGGATATAGACCTTGTCCAAAGACTTACACTACGATTAGTTTTGTGCTACCCGCAACAATGACTTCCTGCGATCTTCACCAGATCGTTCATTCAATTTGCTGGAGTCCTACCATTACTTTGCCCATCATTAACCGGTCTCCACTCCAGATTCTTACGGCCCTTAAATTCTACGAGCAGTGTGTCCAACCAAACAACAATTTAACAGTACGCTACGCTGCTTACCGATGCTAAAATGTATCCCCTTTGCTCTAGCATAGAACTGGTACTGGTGCATGGTGTGCAGAAGCGCTATAGAGTCTTGGCCTCCCGACAGGCAAACCAGAACCTTGTCGCCGGCTCGGATCATGTTGTACTCTTGGATGGCCTGCAATTTAGATAAAACTTAAGGTAAATGTCGATATTGTTGACATGTCTCATGGTACGTCACAAACGAGCTAAAGAAATGTTTCACTAACAACTTCGTTTCATTTTTAGGGATCCGTAGTCCACTAGGAACCCTTATAGCTTATAGTTTCGCCATGTCTGTCCGTCTGTCTGTCTGTCTGTCTGTCTGTCCGCGGCTAAGCTTAGAGACTGTTAGTACTAGAAAACTGTAATTTGGCATGAATATATATATTAGTCAAGCCGATAAAGTGGTTAAATAAAAAAAACTAAAAAAATTTTTTTTAGGTTACCTCCCATAGACGTAAAGTGGGGGTGATTTTTTTTTCTTGACTAACCCTATAGTGTGGGGTATCGTTGGATAGGTCTTTTAAAACCATTGAGGGGTTGCTTACATGATTTTTGTATTCAGTGATTTGTTTGCGAAATATTCAACTTTAAAGTGAAAAGTTTCATTAAAATCGACCGTCCCTCCCCCCCCCCTCTAAAATCTAAACTGTTGGGTGGAAAAATTTAAAAAAATTCAAAATGGTAGTAAATATATTAAATTTACAAGGAAAATTATAGCGGCTAAGATTGCTTGGGAATTATTTGTAGTTTAAGAGTAAATAGTAGCCTAAGGTATTAAACATACCGTCACTACTTTGAAAAACTCGTATCTCAAATCAGCAAGTAAACAAAACTGAACCTTGATACGCGCGTAATAAAGTTCACTTTGCCAGATTAACGATTTTGAGATACGAGCTTTTTTCAAAGTATTGACGATACCTAACTTTGAAGATTCCGTACACATACGAAATCCTTAGAAAAATATTACTTGATTTTTTCGTAATGGCTACGGAACCCTATCTTGCGCGTGTCCGACACGCTCTTGGCCGGTTTTTTTTTATTACAGCACTGTGTAAGTTCTCTCTAACTTTTCCTGTCTATGTAAGTATGCCTTTTTGCTGGAGGATTATTTCATCAGTGTCCCTGAGATACTTTTTATTACTCCATCCCTTTCTCTTTAAGCGTACTTTCTACGTTTTTAAGTGTCTCCTTTTGATTTTCTTGTTTTATTCTCTCTATCTCTCTTACCTCAACAGTGGGCTTCCACACGTCCTTAGGCGGGCAATGCCACTTGCCCTCGTCGTCTAGAGTAAAGTCAGTGAGTGAAGCATCGGAGCACGCACTGCTATCGTCCTGCTCTGTCTCCTCCCAGCAACACTCCGGCTTGAATGTCTCCACGTCTCTGCAATGGGACACAGGGATTAAGTCACACGTCACATCAGTACGCATCACACATCTTACGACAAACGACGCGAGCTTAATTCTATCCCAATCTTATTTGCCCTATACAATGGCAACTATACTATAGGGGGTAATATCGCGTGATGACGGCCAATTGCCAGTGGGCAGATCGTGGCGCACAATAGCCATGAAGCGATGGCCGTGCTTGACCTATTTCTTCGCGACGTGTAGCGTAATTTTTTATACCTAACATCCCATTTAGGTTAAAATTCCCGAAAATAATTTCAATAAATTGCTGTGTCAACAAATGTAAACTAGGTATGTATAGGTAAGTGTGAGGTAAAATAACACATTGAATTTGAGTTCCAACATAATTTCGAATGAATCGAAAGACCGTGCTTTACCGTCCGTTGTATTTTATGAATTACACAAAGCATGAAGTAAATTGTCTATGTAATAATTCAATCCTACCTAATTATCATAGAATGCTAACATTAACTAATTCTTAAAATAATGAAGCAATGTTAGTAAATGGTTAATCTAACGGTATGAATTGTCTTATTCCAAAATAGTTAATTCGTGCTATAGCGTAATAATAACTACAAGTAGTGGGGTAGCTAGATCTTCTAGACAGGACAACTACCGCGAGTAAGGTGCGGAGGATCAAATCATTACAAATTCGCTTTCAGTGTGCGAATTCAGCTGATTTTAGGCAGTTTTTGTGCCAAGACAAGACAAAGAAATAAATTATTAAGCCCAGTAAATTATTACGCTATAGCCATGCCTCTCCATATCACGCAGCAGCCATTAAAAAAAATATTTTCTAGTAAATAAGTATATTGCCACGCATGGCAAACGCGTTTCCATTGCTCGCGGTTACTGTCACAGTTTTCTCGAGTCTATCGCGTAGATGAAGTTACGGCACAAATAAAACAATCTACAATTAATAAAAGCTGTGAGAAACCCGCGGGAAACCTCCATTAATTAACACATTCCCTCACCCTTTTTCAAAGAGCTCATCCCGCGAGTCTCTCTGGCCGTCCGTGCCGTAGCCGCTCGAGCGCGAACTGTTCTCCGAACCGCTAGACGCGTTCGACGAACGGCTCGAACGTTTAAGATCCTTACATCTGGAACGGGGAGAATTCGAAAAACATATTTTTGAGCCAATTTTAAACAATAAACTCGACGTTGAAAGACATTTAAAACATTCGAAATAAAGTGTCAAATGAGGATGCCAAATGTTTTGTAGAGTCGATTTGGGAAGTTATTTACGATTATTGGCACTAGATAATTTTCCAACATTATTTTCCAATCTTTACATAGTCAAATTACGTAGGTAGGTACTATTTCTAGAAGTACATCATCATCATCATCATCATTTCAGCCGTAGGACGTCTACTGCTGGACATAGGTCTCCCTCATTGACGCCCAATCATTACGGTTGGAAGCGACTGCATCCACCATGAACCTGTGGTCTTCACCAAAAGAAGAACGACGACGACAACGACGTTAGAAGTACGTAACAACGTAATCAGATGCAGTTACCTACTGAAATAGACTCCGTGAAAATAATTTTTAATTTTTATAACGCGGTAAATAATTAAGCGGTAAGTTACAAGGGGAACAGTCACGGAAAATATCTAATAATTGACTATTGAGCCAATTAAAATAATCAAATCCTACACCTTCAAACTTTTAAAGAAATAATCTAATATATAAAAATCTCGTGTCACGGTGTTTGTTATCGCACTCCTCCGAAACGGCTTGACCGTTTTTTATGAACTTTTTTCTCCGTATTCGGTAGGTCTGAGAATAGGTCATACCTAGGCTATTTTTTATAACTACCCCTATTTTTCGCGGACGGAGTCGCGGGCAACAGCTAGTATAGGATAAAAAGATCAAAACCAAAATGAGTTCTCAAATATGTAAGCTACGTATACGAACTAATTTGCAATCTCAACTGAATGAAATTCAACGCAAGAAGGTCAGAGGAATGGGCGCGAGCGATAGTCACCGAGGCGATAACATTTGCCTTGGCATTGCTAGTTGGCAATGTTGCTTGAATGGAAATAGGATTGAATTGTTTTTCGTTAGATGCATACCAAATATTGGTAGATATCAGTTGACTATTTTGAGACAAGAGGGGTGGAAAAATTTGTAGATCATTTTAAAAATCTTCATTGACTTGGTACTTGGTACTTAACAATGAAACATAACTGTTTATAATGGATGCTTTTTCAGAGAGTCAAGACCTGTTTCATCATCATTACGCTAAATTGAAAACTAAGTTACTGACCTTTTCATGCAATTCTCAATTATTCTTATTTTCCAAAAACTACACCAAACCCTTTTACTTGAAAGGCGGAAATACAATAACTTAAAATAGGCGGTTTAAGAAAAAAATGTGTTAAATATATATTTTTCTCAAACATGCTATGAAATATTGACGTTATGTTTCTTATAATACGCCACGAAGTGTCACAATGCAGGCGCGGCGTGGTGTGCGGCTAGACGAGAGGTCAGTAATGGAATTTCATACAACATTGCTGGCCTTGGCCAGCAAAGTGATCGTCTATTGTTTCATACCATGACGTTTATAGGTCTATGGCATCATAGCATTTAGCCATTAAAAAAAAACTATAAGCAATATTTGCGTTTTAGTTCATTCAGACATTCTGCCACTACGCTTATTTGAGGTAAGGTAAGATGATGATGATGATGATGGTGATGATGATGGTGATGATGATGGTGATGTTGATGGTGGGTGGTGATGGTGTTGATGATGGCGGTGATGATGATGGTGATGGTGGTGATGATGATGATGGTGTGATGATGATGGTGATGATGATGATGGTGATGATGATGATGATGGTGATGATGATGGTGATGATGAGATGATTATGATGATGATGATGAAGATGAAGGTGATGATGAGATGATGATGATGATGTTGATGATGATGATGGTGATGATGGGTGATGATGATGATGATGGTGATGATGATGAAGGTGATGATAATAGTGATGATGAGATGATGATGATGGTGATGATGGTGGTAATGATGATGGTGATGATGATGATGATGCTTAATGATGATGATGATGTTGATGATGATGATGATGGTGGTGATGGTGATGGTGATGATGATGGTGAAGATGACGACGACGATGACGATGATGATGGTCATGGTGATGATGATGATGATGATGATGTTTATGATGATGATGGTGGTGATGATGGGTGATGATGATGATGATGGTGATGATGATGATGATGATGGTGATGATGAAATGATGATGATGATGATGTTGATGATGATGGTGATGATGATGATGATGATGATGATAGTAATGATGATGGTGATGACGATGATGATGATGTTGATGATGATGATGTTGATGATGATGATGATGATGATGTTGATGATGATGACGATGGTGATGATGATGAAGGTGGTGATGGTGATGATGATGGTGATGATGACGACGACGATGACGATGATGATGGTGATGGTGATGATGATGATGATGATGATGATGATGATGATGATGATGATGATGATGCGAAAAACTCGTTTGAGAAAAACTCTATACAAGCCTTGGCCACGAACAGGGATTGCTGGCCTCGTATCTCTAGATCTATAACTACTCGGCCGGCAATCCCCTATTTCGCGGCCGCTGCAGTAATGTACTATTGCGTCCCTATATTAGAATGGGCGAGCATAAAATTTCAGTATCACTGTAACCATAACAAATCTAAACACCAAAGCGCTGTTGTTCTTGCGTTACAAGATGAGAAATGAAGCGCCAACAAAATGGCATTTGATTAATAGCCAGCCTAATTTGCTTTCAACCTGGCACGAGCAAGACCATTGCCAAGATTTCTGAGAGTTCTATTACATCGCTTGCTTAGGCTAGAAGAGGGGCTAATAGGACTAATTCTTATCTTCACTCTAGTACGATTTACGTTTAGTTCAAAATCAGTTTAGTTTTGTCGAGTCAAATGCGGCACAATGTTAACCGCAGCATACAATCACCTATGTAACTTAATGCAATGCATACGTTTTGCATTTAGAATTTTTAGCAATACTTCTTTTATCAAAAGTGTCGTGCGAAAAGGATAGAAGCACAATAGCGAAACTGCCGTAGTTCAGTGTTTATTTTTCTAATTTCTTATCTCTTCTTTTCGTAGGTTCATGTGTCTTATCCCTTACCCTTTTACAAAGCGTTTTCACAAATCCACATAACTGATACTGACCTATCCTTATTCTCCTGTTCATCGGGTATGTCAAATACCACTCTTCCCTCGCCTGTTGCCTCGCTGTATCTCTTGGCCAAGCGACCATGGTCACCAGGACACACCGGTACACCCTCTATAATATCTGGCACTTCGCTTTTGTCATGCTTTTGGCACATTCTCAGTCTACCTTGCAGCTTCTTTGCCTTGTTCGTCGTTGGATCTGATGATGTGCGCCATTTCACTGTGGAAAACAAGACAGGATATTTATAGTTAAAATTAGACTAATCACTAAGGTGAATTTTGTTTACTGTCAACTGAATGAAAGTATCATTGATTTTCGATGATTTCGTAATTGTATTGCGTTTATAAATGATACTCAATTTTTGAGATCGTAAGTCTGTCAATGTAATATCATTGGACAAATAAAAAAACTGGACCGCGTCTGTACTAAACTAGATTTGATAAAAACAGGATTGAACAACTTCAACGGAATCAGTCGACCAGTACGATATACGATCCAATACAAAATTTATGAAATATCACGAATTAGATATAAAATTAACAAAAACTCCTGTTGATAAGACTTTATTTTCTACTTCAACCATATTCTATCCCGTATACAAAATGGTTAAAAGTAAATAATTAATCGTGATCACCCCTAAAAAAGACTTCAATTGCACTGCGTCACATTTTAAATATCGTAAAATATATAACACTTACCAAATTCTAAATAAGAGTCAGTTTCTGTGAAACACATGTTGATTCCGCTGTCCTGTGAACTGACCGAAGGGTTTTGGCACCAATTTTTCTTGACACAGCAATGCCTACAAGCCGCGTCCAAGCACGTCTCATCATCCGACAGTTTGTTTGAGCTGATCGACTTAGGTATGTTCGGAGAGTTCTGTGACGTCATCACCTGGATAATGGTATCAGGAGTTGAGGTCTCACTGGAGTTAAAAGAGATACTGTTTGGCCCTGAGGCTTCATGTAAAGGAGTGCACTGAGCAGATTTAGGAGACGTAGACGAAGGTGACCTCTTAAAATGTCTGTTTTCTTCCTCGTTCCCTAACTGGACAGGCAAGACTGGACTAGTAGGACACTTTCTCAAACATTGAGTTGCTCTTTGCAGATCCAATCCTAGTTCTGGACCGGATCCAATCCTCTTTCTACCCGTTTGAGGAGGAGAACTCTTTCTCGAACTGTATCCCGTGTATTCCGGTGATATCATTTCGTCCACCTGATTCACCATTTCTCTGATTTCACTCTTGACTTCCGAAGCCATTTCTTTCGACATCCCCATAAGATACTCCGCTACGTCCATAACTGATACGGAATTCCTATCACTCTGACTAGAAATTGAGTTTAAACTAGCGTTTGACTGTTCGAGTGCATCGGAATTCTCTAGGATATCATCTACTCTGGATATAACTTCTCGAATCTCTGATTTGATTTCCGTAGCTATCTCCTTAGTCATCTCTTTGACGTAAGCCTGCAGGTCTTCCGATGTTTGTGAAGCTAATGATATTGTTGGGGACGAGCGCCCTAATTGACTACAATCAGACGTTGACGTGCTACTTTGCGTACTGTAGGGGAATACTGGCGGCGAGATCATTGGATCATCTAAGGATTGAAGATCGGTCTGACTGCCACAGTTGCAGAAAGTACTCGCCTTCTCTATTATATTGTTAGGACTAGTCTCTTTTAACCCAAGGTTCAATTTAGTTTGTGCGCTTAACGCTACAGTGGGATTATCTGACCCCAAACTATAGCACCTAGACCTCATCAACAAAGGACGTGTGGTTTGCGGACATATGCGAAGAGGCGACACAGATTCCCCGACAGCGAATTTAACTGGATGCAATGTTGGAGTTTCCTCTTCCTTTTGCGGTGTCTCCCTAAGACTAGATTCTCTAGAGAAGAACTTTTGTTTTTGCTTCAGTCTGAATATTTGACAGTCGTCTATGGCTGATAAACTGAAGTGGCGGGGCGACGACCCTAAAGTAGGAGACGAGGTGATGTTAGATCTTTTGTTGAAATGTAGACTCTTCCTGGCGCCAGTGTATCCGGAAGGATCGAATGGCACGATGTGTTTGACATTGGCGGATCGTCCAAGCAAGAGGTCATGGGCTTCCTTTGGCAACATGAACCAGCGTAGATAATCGATGCGGGGATTGAAGCTCATTTCCGGCTCAGCCGTCGAACACTTCATTGCTAACTTGCGCGCACGATTGAACAGGTTTCTGGCGGTTTGCAAACACTCGGTGTACGTTTGTGGGAAGATACCGGGACCTGAAACAGTTATTTCACTCATTCGAATGGCTTACTACATTGAAAAAGTTAAATAACTCCTCTCGAATACAAATGTTGAATTTAATGAATGTTGATCTGCATAAAAATCTTACCAGAAACTCTCCTTTCGCAAGCTGATATTTTCCCATCTTTGAACCTCAACGAGTGTAAGGACTTCATGTCTCTGATTATTGAGCACGTGTGATGCTTCCACTGTCCAGTCTCCGGGTTCACGACATACTGCGGCAAGATCTTCCAGCCCTCAGTGGCCACCATCTTCAGAGCCTCGAGAACGAACGCGAGTTCGCTATCCGACATAAAGTATTGGAGCGATACTCTGCAGAAGCCAGGTCTCAAATGCTCATTGTGTATTGGTGTTTCAGGAAGCTTCACAGCGCTCAGTTTTCTTATGCGCGCTATCTCCTTTTGTCTGAAATAATTAGCAAACTATAAGACATGCGAGCGAGGACGACCTTCGTTCTAATAATAGATCATGTTTAATAGGTAACTCAAGTATACTTTGTTATTGCAAAATTTGCATGAAACTTACAACGGTCGCTTTGTTTAACGTTATTTTACTTTGCTTTGTTATCTAAAACCCAGCGTCCAGGCCGAAAACATACGTGACCCGTTTAGTTGTGAGATTTGTGGCGCGGGTATGGCAAATATTTTGGTAACAAAGGTGTATTCGGAGCAAAGTTGGCATACCTCTACCTCTACACAACCACACTAGAAGTTTACAAGTACACTTAAGCAAATTCAAACGACGTACAACGACACAGTCCAATAAAAACTCATCAAAATCAATCCGCTCACAACTAGTTCAATCACCTCAATACTCAATACTCACGTTTCTACGTGCAATAGTTTCTCATATTCCTTGAGGAGCTGATCGTCTATGCCAAGAATATCGGACCCGTAGTTCAAGTTGCTATTGAGGCCTCCTCGAGCCTGTATGCCGAAGACGTCATTGAGTACTGCACACACGAAGTTGTGATGTAAGAAGGTGCCGCGAGGGTGCTTGACCATGAGCGAAAAGATGGGAAGACGACGAGCGGTCGCTGATTCACTGCCGAGGAGGATCAGTTCTGGAATGTTCTTTATGTGTGAGAGCACTTGTCTGTAACAAAAGAAAGTCGAAATTAACGAGCTATTAAACCGGTCTTAAATTCACAGCACAAAATTTAAGTTATTCCAGCTACGTTTCTTTGGGTTGAGATGCTGAAATAATTTTACTTTTGAGATTTCAGAGTCAAATCGTAGAAACGTGCGCGCGATTTTTACTCAGTATTTCTAACTTGTAATAAAATAAGTATCTCTCGATTTCGTAATCAAAAAGTATATTCGCAGGCAATCCATAAAGGGCCTTACAACTTTTTAATTAATGCATTAAATATCATGAATCATGAGATTGCAAAAACCACGCGTGTGGTCAAATAAGTACGCGCTATGCCCATTTCCGTAGAGCTGATCGGTTAGAACTGTGTCTTGGCTGGCTGGTTTAAACGTACCTAAAAAAAATTGAATATGTTTTAGAAGGACTTAAATATGTTGAAATTTTTTTTTGGCACAAACATAAGTGTATCGTTTTATTTGAGATCATCTTGGCATTGACCAATTGATATGTATATTGTATACTTTTTACTAACTATGTATGTATATTGTATACTTTTTACTAACTGTATATCTATGTTTGTTTTTATTTAATTCAAAGCTACTAGATTTTTTATTATTTTTGCCGGTTATGATTCTATAATGTTCCTTTTCGTTTTGGTTCATTGGTCACCAATACTTAAAATTTTGGTTGACTCAAATTTTTGTCTGTAAGCTAAGGCATAAATTATACCAGCACGGACTATCATTATGATTTAAATAATTACACACTTTGTTAATTCTTTTTAATAAATAGATTCAATGTTAAACATATTGTTGTAGATGCGGAAGTCTCACGCTACAGGAAGAAAGGAAGTGACGTGCCTTGAATGGGAATCGTGGTCTTTCCGACAGTTTTGTATCATTGACTTCATTATCTCGGTCTATATACGTTCCACTACTGAGCACAGACCTCCTCTTAGAATGAGAGAGCCTGGCCCTCATTTCTCACGCGGGCCCAGCGCGGATTGGTAACTTCACACACACCCTTAAATTTCTTCGCATGTGTGAGAGCTTGACACTTGTTTTCCTTCGCCGTAAAGCTCATGGTAAATTGCAAATGTTAATTTCGCATTCCGAAAAATTTAAGCTTGAGAGCCCAAACTAGTAATCCATCACAGCTTCTTTATTACATGCTATTCGCCAATATTTGCTAAGTATCGTTGTTAGTATTTAGTAACATAAAAGCCACTAATAAATAATGATACCGAGTGTTGCAACTTATAATTATATGTTTGCGAGCGCTCGGCCATTAGAAGACATGACGTAACTGACTTGCATTGTTTCGATGAGGAAAATATTGTTGCATTTTCTATGCTGTTTTGTTTTTATTAGCTTAACTTGTAACTAAGTAACGGGCTACTTAACAAACTCTTGTCTTGAAAATTGACGTTGACAAACTTCGAATTATAATGCAATCTGTCAAAAGTCAAACGAATATTTTAATCTTTAACCGTTTCAACGCCAACGAAGGAAATATGCGTCTCAAAATACAACGTCAAAGTGATCTTCACGCAATGACATAAAGTTCAAAGTAGCTTTACGTTTTGACTGGACTTGGCGTTAAAAAGGTTAATGGCGGATAAGGGGTTCCAAATAACATCTATCGGAACCCATGCCATCTCACCAGCCCGTAGTACTCCGTGCAGTACAACAGACCAGGCTTCTGGCACTGAACCAACGTAGTGGGTTACAGTCCAAACCCCTCTAGTGAACCAAGATACACAAATCTAAGGCTGCAGGTTCACGGTGGATGCAAGCCGCAGCAGTGAACGTCCTACGGCTGAAATGATGATGATCTTTAGCAATTATAAATAAATAAATAATAAATATTAGGGGACAATCTTACACAAATCGACCTATTCCCAAACTAAGCAAAGCTTGTACCTATGGGTACTAGACGACGATAAACATACTTATATAGATAAATAAACACTTAAATACATAGAAAAATACAATACAATTTTCACTCAACAGCACACGCGGGACCAAATTACGTCTAAAATCATCATCATATATCTATGTCTTTATGCTTTAAAGACGTCCACTACTAGACAAAGGCCTGCCCTGAAGATTTCCACATTAATTGGTACTCCGCTGCCCGCATTCAACTGGTTCCTGCGACTTTTACCAAATCGTCGGTCTATCTCTATCTTGTTGGAGGCCTTCAATGCCCTTAAACTCATCAAGACCTATTTATGTGATAGTAAACAGACGACAGTAATTGAATATTATAATAATTTAACTAAATCAATAGATCAGAAGCGATCTGATTTTGAGACAGTTACTGTAGGGGTTCCGCAAGGAAGTGTGCCAGGCCCACTTATTTTTCTAATTTACATTAATGAACTACCTAAAGTTGTTAATGAATTATGCGTCCTCTTTGCTGATGATGCTACACTTTTGTTCTCTGGTTCACAATCAAGCAAAGAGCTACAAGATAATATTAATAACACACTGAGTGTTGTCGTTAAGTGGCTGAAAACTTTAAATCTAAATGTTAACCTGAACAAAACTAAACTGATGCAGTTTAGATATTACAGAACTGAACCTATGACTCTTGATGTATCAGAAGGGGCGGTAAATATTGAAAAGGTTGACAGTAATCAAAAAAAATTGCAAAAGCCTGTTACGCCTTATCGATACTTTCAGAGACCTGTTCTGAAAATATCATTAAGAGCGCAAACTATGGAAATTTTTTTTCACTGCTCACAAACGGCATTATCTATTGGGGTGACTCTGTTGATGTCATAACTACATTCAGATTGCAAAAAAGATGTCTACGCACCATGTACCACTTGCACTACAGACACTCACTCAGAAATGTATTTAAGGAAAAGAACTTCTTGACGCTCACTGGAATTTACATACTTGAGTTGTGTCTCTTCGTGAAGCGCAATGAAGAGTACCTATTTCACAAAAATGTCTTCACTTCGTCACAATCTGCGTGCTCAGTACAAGTATAATTACCGTATTCCTAGGGTCCACAATAAAATTATGTTCAAAAGTGCCTTCATTGCCGCTATGCGAGTTTTTAATAAGTTACCTGTCGAGATTAAATCTCTTGAAAATAGAAAGTTTAAGGGTAGTCTGAAACGTTATCTCGTCAATAAAACCTTCTATAGCATTAACGAGTTTTATGCAGATTAATTCGGTAATTATTAGCGCATGTAATTTAGTTTTAGTTTTTCTTACTATTTTGTAAATATTGTATGTCCGTGGTGGACAAACTGTTGTGTCTAAATATATATAATAATTAACACCTTTGTACACAGTTCAACAATAAAATTATTCTTATTCTTATTCTTCCCTCACCACGTTCCGGTTCGCGGTTGCCACACTTGCCACTCTAGAACCTTACTGGCTCGTCGGCCGTCTGTTCAGCGAGTAATATGCCCTGCCCACTATCACTTAAGTCTGGCGACTATACGAGCTAGTCAGCAACTTTCTCTCCTGCGAATCTCCTCATTTCTGATTTGATCGCGCAGGGAAACTCCGAGCACAGACTGCTCCACTCTTCTTTAAGTAACTCTAAGCTTTCTTATGAGCTTACTTAAGTTTAATGTTAAAAATACCGACGTTTCGGCCACGTTGCAACGGCGATTACGAGTAGCATTAATTTAAGTCGTAATCGTCATCGATAAGTTCTGGGTGTGGTATTCAGCTACAGAAAATTTGGCAGGTTTATTATGTAGCCCAATGGTAAATCAATCCATACATATTATTCTGAGGTATCTGACAATAGTTTTTACCCACGGCTTGACTCGCGTGGACCATTAGATCTTTAATTTGTTGTTGAAGTTCCTACGTTCCAGATAAATAAAAGTTCCATTGGGAATCTCCAAAAATTACATCGCGCTCTTCACCTACGTTACTTTACTGGACTTTTGATAATTTCCGATCCCCTGAAAATATCGGGATAATAATATAAATAATTTTGTGTTACTCTGGAGATAGCAATCTACATGCCAAATTACATTCAAATCCAATTCAATTCAATGCAAAATTAATAATAGTCTAGATAAAATATATAATTTAAGAATCGTGAAACAAGTACCTCACATAATAGTGACGCGAGCATATGCAAATATAAATCATTACGGCACGAGTTACTCGCCATTAACATTGTAATTGATTCTTCCTATATCACACCGACCTTGTGCTTTTAATTTATAAGTGGAAACTATTGGCAGGCCGCGGCAAGAATTAGATCGGTTTTATTTTGCACTAGCTAATTTATGTAAATCTTAAAGGCCACACTACTGCTCTGGTTTGACTCAGGGTGAATTCGTCCACAAAGCAATTTATTATATTCAAAAGGCAATTATATAAATTGAAATTAGGCGACGCTGAAAAATTTATAATTTATTCATTTTTTCAACTTTTAAAATTTCGCTGTCTCTGATTGGTCAATTTAAATCTTTAACTCCCAAAATATTAAAAATTTTGAAAAACCGTCTAGCTAATAGCTATGCTCAAAATCGTTCCCTTTACCTATATCTTTTGCTCGGATCTTTTCGTGAAAGGTCCTTCCTCCATTATGTACGCCTACGCGTGGCTTGTGGGAGTCGTGGGTAGATTCCGTCAAAGCATTGGCATTACATTTTATCACTTACTTTCTGAGGAATACGAAAAAGTTATCTAATGAAACCTTATGAGATACATAATGAGATATAATGTAATTTGTTTCGTGAAGAACCGCATTCAACGACATTATTACTGTTCTCATCATCCTTTAATTAATCTATGACGTAGAAAAATGAAGGTTGTGTGTTTATAAGCTCTTGAATTTTTGGACCATTATATTCCTAAGGGTGACTTTCTACTAAAGAGGATATAAGAGCTACGCTACGCACCTTTCCATATAAAAAACATAGCTTAGTTCCAGTGCTATGCTACGTGGACCAGTGAATATAATAGATGGCCCCGCCGCCTCAGGGGGAGATTTGATCCTCTTATTTGTCTATTTGCGCATTCATATTTCTTTCTTGCTGTCATCATTCATCCAAGAGATGAGCTGTTTGAACTACTTAATTTTAAAAAGAAATTGCCATGAAAAAGCAGGCATTTCTCATAACTCAAACGAATATATTTCACGATGTATTATCATTTTTTATAAACTGTCTGTCCTCAAAAACATAGAAATACTTATTTTATAGCATACTAGATATATTCTGCGGTTTCACCCGTGTTAGAAATTCATGAAATGCTCATGGTAACAATTTTAAAGCACAATGTTCGCTCCAGATCTTTGTCTATCTGTACCAACCTACGTCAAGTAGCACCCAAATCCATTAAGTCATTATTGTGTGACTGACAAACATTCAAACATCCAAGCATCTTTACAAACGTTCTCATTTATAATATTAGTACCTACATGTGCGAAATTTTGAATGGTACAATCTCAATGTCTAGGGAACCCCGTCTTCCAGTGCGTGATAATTTAAATTTAACACCCGCACAGTTTCATGTTTACGTCATTACGTTCTATTTCCATAGAACAGATTCAACAGGGCTGGCGCCGTCAATCTTAGCCACTGTATCCTGATATCTGGTGACACGAGAACTGTTTGACCTGAGGGGTATTGTACGTTGGAAAGTCTAGTTTCCCATATTACACGATTTATTATGATACTGTTATAGCATTGTTTCAAATGCCAATGTTTACTTGCCTGTGGAAGTGTCTTTAAGGTCGTTAGTTTTTCACATAGAAGCTAAATGGAGATTCAATGAACTATCTATCTGTTTGATCGACTGAATCGACATCTATGTTAAAGTAATCAAGGCTTCCATTTGACAATAAAGAAAGGTGGCAAATTAACCCATATGATCAATAAGAACCAGCGATATATCAATGGATAGCTTATTTTTATTTCTAAAACTTTTACCATGGCAGGTACCTAGTCCCAAATCTTTGTGTAAATAAAACCGGCCAAGAACGTGTCGGACACGCCCAAGATAGGGTTCCGTAGCCATTACGAAAAAATCAAGTAATATTTTTCTAAGGATTTCGTATGTGTACGGAATCTTCCAAGTTAGGTATCGTCAATACTTTTAAAAAAGCTTGTATCTCAAAATCGTTAATCTGGCAAAGTGAACTTTATTACGCGCGTATCAAGGTTCAGTTTTGTTTACATGCTGATTTGAGATACGAGTTTTTCAAAGTAGTGACGGTATGTTTAATACCTTAGGCTACTATTTACTCTTAAACTACAAATAATTCCGAAGCAATCTTGGCCGCTATAATTTTCCTTGTAAATTTAATATATTTACTACCATTTTGAATTTTTTTTTTTAATTTTTCCACCCAACAGTTTAGATTTTAGAGGGCGGGGGACGGTCGATTTTAATGAAAATCTTCACTTTAAAGTTGAATAATTCGCAAACAAATCACTGAATACAAAAATCATGTAAGCAACCCCGCAATGGTTTTAAAAGACCTATCCAACGATACCCCACACTATAGGATAAGTCGAGAAAAAAAAAATCACCCCCACCTTACGTCTAAGGGAGGTAACCTAAAAAAAATTTTTTTAGTTTTTTTTATTTAACCACTTTGTCGGCGTGACTAATATATATATTCATGCCAAATTACAGTTTTCTAGTACTAACAGTCTCTGAGCTTAGCCGCGGACAGACAGACAGACGGACAGACATGGCGAAACTAAAAAGTTATCGCTGCATAAAAGTAGCTGGAGTTGAAACTATTATTTATGTAGGTTTTTTCGATACTATACGACGATTTTGTGTCATAATTTTGTATTCGAGATTTTTGATTCGAGATTTTCTGCCATATAAAAAGGTGTATAATATGGAAAAACCTTTCCAATGATATATGACTTGGCTTTTCGTTATTGGTCCCTAGGCCATAGTCCATACAAATCTAACCATTCGATCCTCCTTAGGGGAGATAATCATCAGATTAGCAGCGGCAAATGTGCCGTTCCATTAATTTTCGCTAAGAGCAGCTAAGAGCAGAGAAAAAAATTTACACGCCAGCTAGAAACCCCGCTCCCTCCCGAAAGAGTCATCATCATCATCAACCTATATACGTCCTACTGCCTGCAGTCCTGGCACAGGCCTCCTCTCAGAACGAGAGGGCTGGGGCCATAGTTCCCACGCAGACCCATTGCGGATTGGGAGCTTCACACATACCATTGAATTTCTTCTCAGATGTGTGCAGGCTTCACGATGTGTTCCGTCACCGTAAAGCTCGTGGTAAATTTCAAATACATTAACATAATTTACGCACATAAATTTCGAAAAACTCAGAGGTGCGAGCCCGGATTTGAACACACGACCCTCTGCTTGAGAGGCTATAGGACAAACCATTAGACCACCACGGCTTCATCGGAAGAGTCATACATAAGAATATTACTGAATATGGTACCTATTCATTCGTACACACAAAAAATTGTTTTCGAATAACTTATCATTATCAGTAAATGTTACTTTAGCAGTCACTTTCAACTTATTTTTAGAACTTCCAAAGATAACTTCAAGATCAATGAATGATATGAAATCGACGTGATAGCTCAAAAATGTGATATTCATGCTTTTGTCACGATCTTTCCTATGAGTCACTTTCGATTCACTAAATAAAAGGCAATTAAATCTTGTTAATTATTAACATACAATACGATACAGAAAAACAAGTACATGGATAAATATACATAAGGTAAGCAATACGCGGCATTATCGCTTCGAAGCGATCTCATCCAGGCAACCATTTTAATTTTTAAATGGAAAGAAAACAAGGAATGGATATCAATATATTATTTATTATATTATTATGGATATAAGATCCTATTATCTATTCACTAAAATTATTATTACTATTTACAAAGTCAGAGTCTAAATATCTTTATTTAATTTACATACTTAGAGCGGTTACGCACTACGTCCGATCCGAATCCGATCCGAATCCGTGAAAATAAGTTCCGGAACAAATTTGTATGGAGGTTTACGTTACGTTACGCACTGAATCCGATTTCCTCATCCGATTTTACCATAGAAATTGTTCCGATGCTAATTTTCACGGATTCGGATCGGACGTAGTGCGAAACCGCTCTTAGGCGAAGTGCAAGCTCCTTAAGACTATTTAAAAAATCTACCGCCGGTTCAGAAAGACATCTGTTGAAAATAATCCGGCAAGAAACACATCGTTTATTTATTTTTTCAAAGTATGTACATTACACCCAAAATATTTAACACGACTACTTACATTTAAAAAAAATGTTTATGGAATTACTTGAAAATGAACTAATTTGCTGCCATATGTCTTTAATAATGACAAACATACTAGAAACATACAATCATACTATGCACTGGCGTCTACATGTCTAGAGAAGGAATCCGGAGTATTACTATGTAACATACACGGTATCTAATAATATCTAGCGACGCCCTCTTGTTGTCGAAAACAATCCCGACATAGTAATTATCTAAACACACACTAACCTATATTAACTGACCTATATTGTGTACTATATCAGCCGTACAAAATGTCTTCTGATCTACTTTTCCCACAAAGATATACTGTATTGTCACTTTCATCTTGTGGATATATAATATATGTTATCGTCGTTCAAAGTTTTTATGTAAAACATCGTTTCGGGTTTGAGTTCTATATGAAAATATTATTCTTTGATTAAATGTTTCAACACTTTCAACAACATATTTTAAAATGATATTTACATCATAAATCTAACGGCCAGATGGCCTAGTGGTTAGACAACCTGAGTGCGAACGAAGCTTGAGGCCCCGGGTTCAATTCCCGTGTCGGGATATTAGTATGAAAAATTCGAATGTTTGTTCTCGGGTTTTGGGTGTTTAATACCTATTTAAGTATGTATCTATATAAATATGTTTATCCGTTGCTTATTACTCATCAAACAAGCTTTGCTTAGCTTACTTTGGGACTGCGTCAATATATTGTCCCGTGATATTTATTTATTTATTTAATGAAATATGCTGAGTAGGTTTTCGGGGTCGAACAATCGATCTAGCTTGGTGTTATCTCTAAAAAAGGCATGTTTTTGAGTTTTAACCCAAGCGTCACCCAGGTAGTTGTTTATGTGACTTGATGCAACCATAAAAGAGCGAAAAACTTCGAGGAAAATGCTCGGCGGCTTGATTAGTTACCTAACCAACCTGAAGGTGATTTATTGCAGGCGAAATCAATTATTGCTTCAACTATTGTAGACGTGAATTTATCTATTGTATTTATTGATGTAGACTTCACTGTTTGTAATTATAACCTAATTAAACGCTCCTTATATCTATTTAAAGATTGACTGATAAATATCGTTTATAGGGATAAGGTTAAAAATACGGGTGCATAAAACTTGCTCATAAATATGTCCAATAGATCTTATGTCGTCGAATAATGGTGATAGGATTAAATCGATACATATTATAGCACTTGACCGTACCTACATGTATCCTAATGTTTGCTAACTGTATTGGCATACATACAATCCATTCAACTTTTTGAATCCGACGTAGAAACTACTTCTAAATTCAATATCTCAATTTGAATCAATTTCCATTAAAATATTTCAACTTCAGATATAAAGAGAACTATAAAAACTCAATTTTCTTAACTTCAGAAGCAATTTCACATCGGTGCATCTTTAATGCAATGCACGAACCATTTGCTACTGTAGCTCCACATGGAATAGGGCTGACAAAAGGAGTTTTGGAACAGTCAAATCTAAACCATCAAAAATAATTAGAAGCGACAACTACAGTAGAAATATTTCACAATACTTGTCATTATACATCATTCTTCTTTTTGACAGTCAGCTAAGAAGCTCGTCCTGTCCCAAACCAACTTAAATAGCTGTTCTACCGTCTTGATGCCGGTCCACTCTCTCATGTTACGGAGCCATACCATTTTGCGTCTCCCGTCCTTTCGTTTCCGGTTATTATGCCCATCATGATGGTTTATAGAAGACGATATTGCTGGTGTCGGAGTCAACACGCTACGAGTACTTTCCGCTGCCTTGATTACATTAGAACGAAGTTAATTTGAATATAAAAAAATAAACGAATTGCCAATAACAGAGGTATAACCTTGAGCTCTTAAATAACAAGTCTTTAAGCCAAGGCTCAGTCCTGCATGGTCAGTTTTCTCAGAAGTAGGGGAGTTGAAAAAGTATATAAACCGTTGGCCCTTGAAAACCATCTATAAATTTCAAAAAGATCGAGGACTATATTTAAATAAAGAGAAATAAAGGGAATTGTTTAAACCTGCAACAAGTTTCTCATCATCATCAATTTTCTAAATAAAAATATCCAGTCATGCCACCGGCTACTGTCTACTAAAATTTACTGATGGAAGCGACGTGAAGCATTACAATAATTTCAGACTAATAACAAAAGCTGACTAACTTAAAACAGTCCACCTTAAAGTCATTACTCAAGAAATTAACTTAATTATAATGACTCTAAGAACCATATTATTCAATTCAACACAATAAAATAAATGAGAAAACCTCAACATAAAGTCGAAATAAGTTTAAACTGTTCTATTTGCACGAGTACAAACGACAGCCCTAGCACGGAATCGAATCCAGGTCATAGCGGCACCGGCGCCCTCTAACTAAATGGGTCACTCACAAATAGCGCGTTGCTATGTCGCGAGATAGCGCCCAATTGATGCTGCGGAAAAAGACTAGTAAGAAGTCTCATCAACATCGTCAGCCAGCAGACTATAAAGAACATCATTCATTCATCATCATTTGCTCGGTAGACACCCAAAGAACATCACAATGACGAGTCCTCCGGCGCCCGTATCCACTGGGCTCCTGTGACCTTCACCATGCAGGACATCAATCCTCCTTGCAGATGGCCTACCTACGCTGTTTCCTCCGGTAAGGAGTCTAATAAGAACCATCTGCAGGGTCCACCTATAGAGCAGATGGAGCCCCAATCAAAACGCTACCCGCAATTCACTGTAGCTGAAGTTGGCAAGGTAACAAAAAATTACCATGTTCATTCTGTATTACCCAAAAGCAAGGTTACCCCCTTATTCGTCAAAAGTTTCAAATTTATGTTTTCCTTGGTCTCAAAACAGTATTAATATTCAATTCGGAAAAAACACGCTGCGGCCACATTCGATGTTTACATCTTTCTGCCAACGTCAATAGTCTAATAGTGTAGTGTAAAGCCGGGTCTTTTTAACCTCTTTTGCAAAGTGCAGGCTAGAAGATGCTATTAGTACCAAATTGAAATGGAATGAAATAGTTCCGCAAAAAAAATAACTTAACAAAATACAGATCTCTTGTTTATTTCCCTAGAATTTCCCGGGAAGGAAGCCAGCAAATGCAATGAATTGGCGCCTCGGCGTCCAATAATGCTTAATGGTAGAAAACGATGGGGGAACGGGAAATTCGTGCATCCGCCAATAACAACGTTTCCTTCTTAGCAATAGTATTTTGTGTAAATTACATAGCCCTGTCTGGATCGCGCTCAATTTACCTTTTAAACTTTGTTATTCAACAAATGTTTACATTTTTGGACCAGGAATAAACGGAAATGCTGAACGATTGCTTCGAACACTCAAGTAAATAGCATTTTTTCCACTCCGACTTGCTTTTTCTTATGATTTTTCTCTAATAAAAGTCAACCTTTGATACGAAATGCGCAGGATTTAACCGTTTTCATTCTAATTACTTTTATCATAATTTTTCTGTGCATAACTATTATTATAAACTTGGCTTAAAATTCTTCGCAGACAGAGTTGCCGGCAACAGCTAGTTCGTTCATAATCTCCAGCTGATAAAAACATTATAAGGAACTTATAGTTAATAAATGCGTATGAGCATATTTTTTGCAAATTTTTACTCCAAGCTTCAGTATTTAACTATTGAAAGAAAGAAACAAATGGTAAAACAAAGTTGTATTATCTACTTGACAACTAGGAACATTAGCATTATTATGTTTGCACTGAATCGTTTGCTTTCACAGTTTGCCGAAGATCTGTATGTTTGTATGTTTGTCTGTGCACGGAAGGCGCCGTCACGCGGTGACAGCCTGTATCGATATGTCATTGAGCAGTATGACAATAATCTGTTAGTATATGCAAACTAAACAAAGGATAAAACCTTATGCGCCATAGAATAATACCCAACGTCGAATGAGTAACTATAGCATATTTCCTTTACAAACAAATGTACAAAATAAACTTTAAGGTACGTATAAAAAATTAAAGTGCCTAATGTTTTAGTGAATTAGCAAAAACACCCTAACATTCAAAAACAGGTTTTCCACAACCATGGCAGCCCAGAAATTTTACCCATAGCTTCTTAAGCAGAGGGCCGTGGGTTTTAACTTGCAAAAAATCATATCATTGATTTTTTTCGATTAACTGGAAAACCTCGTTAAAAGTGCGAATCAATTCTATGGCGTTGAAGTTCCCAATTCGCACCATGCCCGCATGTGAACTACAGCCAGATCCCTATCCATCTGAGGGAAGGCCTGTACTTGGCAGTCGGACGTATCTATAGGCTGGAAATTGATACACCCAAACGACTATTACTAATGACAAATTGTTCAAATGTTCATTATTTAAGTTGCTCGTAAATAAAACATATTATTCGGTAAATGACTACTTGACTGACATAATCTAATAACAAATAGAATCATAATGGTATTTAAATTTATATTGAAATTGTAATTCTTTGTTTTGTAACTTTGACATTGTATTTATTGTAATAAGTGAGCATGCTGCATGCTATACCTAATGCACGCTATTTGTATGCCGCTAGGCAAAGCATAGTGAAACAAATTAATGTAAGTAAACCTAATAACTTGTATAAACCTATGTTTTGACAAATAAAATTCTGATTCTGATTCTGATTCTGTTCTAGCCAGTGGAACAATGGAGAACGAGCGAATAATACTCGTAGAATGAATGAAAGAATTAGCAGGATCTGTTTTACCTACATCAGTCTTCAAAGAGTAGACTGAATGAAACCTTAAATCAATGAAAATTGCTTACTAATAAATAGAATCCGACATTTTATCACCCGTTATTAAAGAAATAGCTTTGACGCAGTTGGCGACAATCTTCTAAATAGGTAGTAGGCGTATGATTGGATTCCGGACACCTACGCAAATTATGCATTGTGAATCAATTTGAGTTAAGCTTTATTTTGGTTCTAATCGAGATAGTCAGAAATAGACGCGAGTGGAGGTTTGCATATATTTTTAGCAGCCAAGGACTTTCTATTGTGCATTAATTAGCAATTTTAAAAGTGGACAGGTGTGGAGTTTACAGGTAATAAAATAAACCAGTTTGTTGTGGAAATCTGTGTTCAGTAGACCATTTCGTATACTCAGGTTTTTGCGAATCACATTATTGTAATTTATTGTATTGGTGTCTCAATGCTCCGGTCACATTTAAAAGTATAAAACTAGCCACAATCAATAACATAAAACACCTCATTTTATGATTAATCATAGTTTTATTTTTAAAAGCTTTTATTAAACCTGCAATGTTTATGCAAATGTATGATCAGAAGCCGTATTGTCTAACGCTTCTGACACTTGCCTTCGCTTTCACCATCTCTTTCTGTCATCATTTTATACAGTTTGACAGAACAGAAAGAAATAGAGATTGCTAAGGCAAGCGTTAGAAGCCTTAGACAATAAGCCTATAGGTCAAATCTTGCAAATTTAATTTATCCCACTTCCAGTGTCCGGATTGGCTCAAAATTTCGTATGAATGTAATAAGTTAGATAACAAGACAACACAATGATCTCCGCTGAAAGTAACTCTCCAACGGTTACTAGCAGCGACTTGAAATTTGATATGGATACGTAATTCGAATGACAAATCTAGTATAATCAACAAAATGTACAGTTGCTGACTGTACATAGATTGGATTAAAAATTAAACTTTTAATATATCAGTATCTGACTACTAATTATTATCTCTCTTTATCTTATAGTGCCACTTCAATATTGAAGGTTTGCAGTCAGCTCCTTAAATCTCGCCCTGTCCATAGCCAACTTAAATAGCTGTTCTACCGTCTTGATGCCGGTTGCCTTATACTAAGGAGCCATCATGGCTCAGCCATGGCATTTGGCGTCTCCAGAACTTTCGTCCTTTGGTTATTTTGCCCATCATAATTTGCAGAAGGCGATCTCGTTGGCGTCGGAAAATATGGCCGAATACGCGACTAATCTGTCCGAACAAGTTCTGAATATTATAGGTGGCATGTACCTAATTAAGTCCGATACTGCGAGTAATTTAGGTGCCGTGGCCGGCATATAAGGTTAATAAATTGTGTATCGAGCTAGAAATTGCTTCGCCACATGTAATAAATGTCAAGGTCTGTTTTCGTTATTATGTCAATGTCAAGGCAGTCGTTAGCGTGAAACATTCATTAAATAGGACGATAAATTACTTTAGTAGGTAGTGAGATACGCGCAGTTAAAGTAAAGAGAAGAAATTAAACGAAGTCACCGCTTCCTCTGCATTGTCAAATTTTTGATGTAGTGTTTGAATTGCCCGCATAATTTTGTAAATCACCTACTTAAAGCCTACTTAACATCTTTATAGTTTTGACAGCGCTCTGCATAATCTTCCACACCCCCACATCCCAGCCTATATACGTCCCACTGCAGGGCACAGGCCTCCTCTCAGAATGAAAGGGCATAATCTTCATCTGAATGAAATAGATAACTCTTAAGAGACTAGATGAATAATACCTTCTTTATTCACTTACAGGAAAAATCCAGGTTTGTTCGTTTAAGATGATCTAAATTGTGTAAGTTTTCTGGCTTTGGATGCATATGTTTTTTACCAGACTGCCATGGTTAAAATAGGATTGATTTAGCCCAGCTACCCGTCAGCCAGGCCTGTGGTTCTGTGCTTGGGTATTTATTTAGATGGCGCAGGACCGGTCTGTTTGGCAAAACATGGCGGATGTTTATGTTCAGCAGTGTACGTCTTTCACACAAACAATTCACACAAATTGACCTAGTCCAAAAGTAAGCTAAGCAAAGCTTGTGTTATGGGTGCCTACTAGGCAACGGATAAACATACTTATATAGATAGACACATACTTAAATAGATATTAAACACAAAAGACCCGAGAACAAACATTCGTATTTTTCATACAAATATCTGCCCCGACACGGGAATCGAACCCGGGACCTCAAGCTTCGTAGTCAGGTTCTCTAACCACTAGGCCATCTGGTCGTCTAAATGACGATGATGATGAGTATCGTCAATATTATTCCTCATGTCATTCATTTATAGGTATTTTAGCTATTTATACAAATACTCGTGCAAGTGTTGGTGGGGGAAATAGAACGTTATGTATATTGAAGCGTAAATAGCGTATAACTTGTTTAGTTTCAAAAGGCGTGAATTATTATTGAGTAATTTGTGGAAACGTTATGATTGCAAACATCGCTTAACTAAGTGCCATCGGATTATTGTTCTTATTTTTTCAGAACTGATATAGGTAACTTGACCTTTTGCCCGATTGAGTTATGGAACACCTGTCCAGATATAATCTGAAAATTGTGGCTTTAATTTAGTGTTTAAATGCAAGTTGATTCAACGTTCAACCATCGTTTACCAAAAGAGGGTCCGAACCGAACTAGATCCGCCGAGGCAATGTCAACAGCCGTCAAAGCCGGTGTTTGGCTTTGGCGTTGCTGTGCAAACAACGTTGACAGTTGACACGTTCGATGCGGTGATTTTCCACACATCCGTTCAAATCAATGCAGAATAGTATTTAAGTACGAGCTAACTTAAAGTTCAAAGGTCGAAGTCTAGTAAATATGTTTTTAAAAGTTTACAATTGTTAAAGTAGTAAAACAACACCAAAATGAACCTTAATGCCCTTACGCGTCCACTGCAACAACGGTTTCAAGACGTTGATGGAACTGAAAAGTCTTTGCAGTGCGTCAGGAATGTCCAGAAGCGCAAATCGATAGTTTTATACCACTGAAGCGTCGCTTGCATAAAATTCCCAAAAGCCTCCTGCAGCTACGGCTGATTTGGGAGAATGAGACTTGTGCACTGTGGAAGCGCTGGAACTCTCTTATTGTCTACTTACGCAAGAGACCCAAAAGTGTTGTTCATTTTAACCCCTATGGTCACAGTTGATCATAATTTTTACTCTGTACCTAATAATAGTGCCCTATGTTTATCGGTGAGATCAGATCACAATTATCTTTCATCATCATTATCAGCCAAAAGTGGTCCAGTGCTGGACAAAGGCCTCCGGGTCCGTCTTGTTGGGGACCTTCCTGCGCCAGGTCTTCCAGTTCGGTCCGGTATCATACCAAATACTATCAATATAACTATGTATTACAAACCCGTAAGTAAGTATCAAAATACCCATTCACTATTCAGCGTTGACACAAAGCAAATACCTTTGAAGTCTAGATATTATCGTCGTCTTCAAGACAACCACTATCTTCCCATTGTTACGAGCATTCACGACGTACTCGTCGGGTCTAGGTATTCTAAATAGGCTATCGGTATTCGTCACTGGCGCTAAAAAGTAGGTAGGCTTTGTTTCGAAATAAGACTGTTGTAACTGACGTGTAATACTTATATTACGTGCTCTTTGTTTTACAAAGCATCATATAACAATGAGGGTTAATAATATTATAAGGAAAAAAATATTGATTTGCTATGCTTACTAAATGTTTACACAGGTTATGCAAAAACGTACATACCTACTATGGTGTGTTGTGTAACTTTTTTAGCTATATTATTGTAGTTTATCAAAAATAAATATATTCTATTCTATTCTACTATATTATTAGACCCCTCACTCAATACTAAGTAAAAAAATTTTTTGTATGAAGATTCTGGAGACGTAAACGGACCAAACCTAACCAATTAGGTATAGGCTTCTATTTCGTAACTGTAAATTGGTGAGAATACTATTATTTTATTTTTAGATTTGTCGTTGTGTTTAGGTAATAACTCTCCAGTAATCCACCTCTCCTATTTATATTATTCGATGTTTTTTATATGTATCTTTTCCTTCCAAATTTATTTTGTCACATATGACAATCTCATATGTATAAAACTCTCTATATATCTTTCTCAACGTCTGTTGACCAAAAAATTTAACCTCGTCAAATGGTAGTTAATCATATAAAACGATTGACTGGAAAAAAAAGTTCCGCTGTGACTTGAAATTTACCGTTCAAATTGTATGGTGTCACCACGGATCGCTGTCATAGGTAGGTACTAATTTTAGATAAGTCTAGTAGAGTAGTAGTTTAGTTTTAGTTTAAGGTCTCCAACTTTTCGAACTCAAAGTCAAGTCAAAATATTTTTATTCTGTTTATAGCAAGCGCTTATGAATGCCGAAGAATCTTCCACCGGTTCGGAAAAAGCGTGTTGAGAAGAATCCGGCAAGAAACTCAACAAGATATACTTATTAACTAAGTAACGCCAGCCAAACACAAACGGTGGTAACAAACGACGAGTATACATTTACTGAGTTATGAAAGATTGATCCCGATCAAGTCCCTAGATTTACTCTATATTTCAGAAAAATATAATCCTTTTTCCCAGACATTTTCTCAGACGATGTATTTAATAAATTTCGCTATAACCGTCTCACAACCTCTACACGTGCAGATTCTCAAAGCCTATTTTCATAAACAAATGAAGATCTAAAGCTATAAAGAACTCCATACATATCAGACGATATTGTTACTCTAGACTTAGAAAACAAGACACGTGTAGCAAACGATACGAAGGTAAATTTGAATAATGTATTGAAGAAACTCCGTGTCTGAGACATTTGATGTGGGTATAGGGAGGTAAGACGGTAATGAGTATGAATATACTTCGTCAACCCTTTGGGAGAAGTTAGTTTTAGGATACACGAAATCGTTTCCGAATAAAAAGTTTTAAAGGTATCCTATCCCATTTGGAAACTTTCTAAATATCTCTTTGATATGGCTCTTTGTAAGGCGTAATAAATAAATGAAATATATTTAAAATTGGGGACTTGTTCATTTCAAATTCAGTCGGTAAAATCAATTTGCTTAAAGAGAAGTAGGTAAAAATCAGTGTTAGCCTAACGGTTTGACCTATGGCCTCTCAAGCAGAGGATCATTGGTTCGATTCTGGGCTCGAACCTCTAAGTTTTTCAGAATTTACGACCGCTTTAGCCTAGTTGGTAGTGTCCCTGCCTACGAAGCAAGAGGTCCTGGGCTCGAATCCCGGTAAGGGCATTTATTTGTGTGATGAGCACGAATATTTGTTCCTGAGTTATAGATGTTTTCTATGTATTTACGTATTTATTTATCTTTATAAGTATGTTTATCGTCGTCTAGTACCCATAGTACAAGCTTTGCTTAGTTTGGGACTAGGTCGATTTGTGTAAGATTGTCCCCTAATATTTATTAATATTTATTTATTATTTAATCTGAAACTAAAATAAAAATTTACTATGAGCTTATCGGTGAAATAAAACTTCCTGGGGTAGGTAACCTGCATACGACTGCGAAACAATTCAATCGTGTCGTGTGTGCAAAGTCCCCAATCTGGCTGGCCCGTGTAAGAACTACAGCCTAAGACCTTTTGTGCTGAGATGAGACTGTGCCCAGCATTGAGTCGTGTGTAGACTGGAGGTGATGAAGATGTAGGATCAGAGAAGATGGACTTACTTGGTAATATTATCTTGTCGTTGAGCAATGTTCTGCAACCCGACCGCATCGCGAAGCTGCATTACAATAGCCGTTCGGACGGAGTCGGTGCATCGCCATTCCTCGATCCTCTCGCAGAGTACCTTGGAAAATTAATATGATTTTCAAAAATGTGGTTATTAAGCCATCATACTTGTTTCACACATTGGCATACTCAAGGAAGCAAAGTCGCTGACAAGGACTAGGTGCTAAAACCACAACGTGGTGCAAAATCACATAGTTATGATCAGAAGGTTGCATGTTCAGATTACGTCGGAGACACCAATGTGGGGAGAGACTATAACAGAGAAATCACTTTCCAGGCAAAGATACGCCTGGAGATCGAAGTGCCAATAGAAGACAGTTGAAAATGGAAGTACTTAGTCACGATGCATCCGAGTTAAGAGACTTCATCAGTGCTAGGTACGTATACGTCGTAGCAGTTCATCTACTCAATGCAATGACTAGGTGGAGCTAAGGCCGATAAAACGATTAACCGTCATTAAGTACAAATGTAAAATCGTCCACTCGAAATAATGACAATTTTAAATAGAGCTTGTCTAGTTTGAAATGACACGCCCCACCGCCGCGTTTGCGCACGGGATTTGGAGCTCAATTTGAGCTACAATAGAGTCTATTGTAGCTTGAATTGAGTTTCGAATCCTGTGCGTGAGTGCGGTGGTGGGGCGCGTCATTTTAAACTAGACAAGCTATACAACATTAATGAAAGTTCCAGAATTTTGTCGAAATTGGAATCAAGTCCCATTGTAAAATTTTCAAAATTGATAAATATAAATCGAAAGAAATAATGACCAATTTAATTAATTCAGTTCAGGCTTAATTTATTTATGAGTATTTGTAAATAAAAGAAATTTGTTATAATTATTTTTCTGCACAATTACATTTTGTCAAAATTAATTTTAAACGGTGTTATTTTTGGTCAAAATTCAAAAAGTTCAATTCAAGTAGGCGAATTTCCATTTGTACTTAACGACAGTAAATCGCTAAAACCCTATAAATTAATTAAGTCAACCTTAATGAAAAAAATTCAAAAAGGTCCTTAATTGGGAATGTCTAAAAAAAAATACCAGTGGTTTTTATGTTTTTTTTTGTATAGTAAAGTCAATTATACGAAACTCATTTCAATATTTTGTCATTTAGTTCAGTACTTTTTTCAAAATTAATTATTGAAACTATTTTGGTTGATGACGTCAGATTGTAATTGTGGGCTCCCACACTGCCAAATTTCTAAATGCGTACGATAAGGCAACCCCTTTAATTATTTTTTGCGAAGTGGTATTATTATTATTTATTTAAAATATTAAAATTAAATAACTACAGAAAACGAGTTAAAAAGCATTTATCTCGAAATGGTTTTCGATTTACTGTACATTGCAAAAAAATAGACATCCCCAATTACGACTTCCAATTAAGATGAATGACTTAAATAACAGGTATAATAAATGAATACTTTACCTCAACATCGTTAGTATAAATAGGAGTATTGAAGAACACTTCTTTCTTAACCACTGTCACATAGGGGCCTTGGACTCCGCCAACAAATTTTTCACAGTTGAAGAACAGAGCATCTTTCTTCACCATCTCTCCATCCACTCCTGGGAAGGTTGGGTTCATGTCAACAGCCGCTGTGGGTGCTACAAGGGTGTAATCCCAGAAGGACCAAGCTCCATACTGGTGCAGAAGCAGAGTGGTTGCTACGTCATCAGCTAAAACTCCAGTCAGTTTGGAAGCAGCTGGGAAGAACCCGATCATTCTCTTGCCGGTCCCCGAGTGTTTTTGCAGCTTCAGTTCTAAGTTGTTCAGGTCTATGAAACCTTCCTTTGTTTCTGGGACTTTGATGATCTGGAAAGAAGTATTCAAATTATGTATGAATTAGACTAAAGTATGTCTTCGATGAACTGCAAGGAGACGAACCGATATCTTTCGTTGGCAAAAAGTAAATATAGCCCTACCGTGGTTTAGTAATTATAATACATGAGTGTCAACCACCATCATTATCATCATCATCATCGTCAACCAGAAAACGTTCAATGCTGAATATAGGCCTCCCCCAAAGAACACAACACGGATCGCACCCAACAGACTCCTGTGACCTTCACCAAGTTATCAGTCCTGCTTGTAGATGGTCTACCCACGCTTTGTCTTCCGATCCGTATCCGATGAAACGGCGGTAGTTAATTTTTTTTCTTTTCTTTTTTTTTTTACAACTTACGGGTTTTCACAAGGCCGGGCTGTGTTCCCTCCCAACTTTAGGTCAAAAGAATGTTTTATTGTTTTTAAGTTTTTTTATTTTTATTCGAAGGTTATGTGATGCATTACAGTATCAGTATTATTGAAATTGTTGATGATTCACTGCAATAGCCATAACAAATCTTGGCTTAATTTGTTACGGTTTAAAAGTTCAAATGCGATTAAGCCGATCAAGTGTTGCCATACATATTTACTTCCAGCTTCTAATTTGGTTTTTGTTGCGAACTATTCGCTGGCGTTCGTGTCGTCACAGTGTGTATGTTTTTGTGTTTAGTTTTTAAATGGGTCCCACTGAAAAACAGCGTTGTGGCTTGCCACAACATTATGCTGAGTGGGGCCCAATTTATACTATTCGATATATTTTTTTAATTTGTAAATTTCCTGTCAAATGTATTTTTTTTTCTGTGTTTGTATCAAATATGTGTAAATAAACATCTCTCTCTCTCTCTCTCTCTCTCTCTCTCGATACGTGGTCGCCACTCAAGTACACAAGTTTGCGTATTTACTGCCAAAAAACACCCGTTTGCCGCTGCTCCATGCTTCCAAGGATCACCCCTCAACACTTCGGAGAGTGTTGGGATCCTCGGTGTCGATATTTCGAGCGCGGTGCAATTTCGCGATCACCTGGAAGGTAAAACCAAGTCGGCTGCTAGAATGTTGGGCGTGCTTGGCCGCTCTAAGCGATACTTCACTCCGAAGCAGCGGCTTCAGATATATATAAAGCCCAGGTTCGGCCAAGGATGGAGTATTGCTCTCATCTCTGGGCTGGCGCACCCCAATATCAGCTGCTTTCACTTGATCGCATACAGCGCAGAGCGTGCCGAGTTGTCGGCAACCCCTCACTCTCCGTTAAACTCGATCCTCTTGCTCTCCGCAGAGACGTTAGCTCCCTTTGCGTGTTCTATAAGATCTACAACGGGGAATGCTCTGAGGAACTCTTTGACCTCATTCCAGCTGCGGGGTTCCATTACAGATCCTCCCGTCGTAAGCGTTCATTTCATCGACATCATGTTGATGAATGGCAGTCTTCGACGGTGCGTTTTAAGCGGTTTTTTTTGCCACGAACTTGCAAAATCTGGAACGAGCTTCCCGCTGGGGTCTTCCCATCGAGTTACGACCTGGGTGCCTTTAAGAGGCGAGTGTACAATTTTCTGCAGGGCCGACAACGCACTGGTATCGCGTAAAGCGCTGCGAGTGTCTATGGACAGTGGTGTTCATTTAACATCAGGTGACCCACTAGTTCGTTTGTCTGTCTTCACTAACATAAAAAAAAAAGAACACATTGGCCCCAACGGCCATCAGTTCTTCGAGCACTTAAGTTTGGCAATTGTTCGGTCCAATACCCAATTTTCACATAGCTATATTAAGTAGATCTGTATCATAATTTCAACAAACTAAAAGGTAAATGATGAGGATGAATCCTCCGGGAAGAATGTTTATCTCACAAAAGTTACTTATGAAATAAGGTCCCTAATTTGATTTCGTAAGTACCTTCGGGACGATCTCTGGAATAATTTATGAAGTGGAAAAAAACAATCTGTAGTCCAGCGATCCTAAAGAATTCTAAACAAAAAACAGATTTAATTGCTTGGTAAAAAAGACGAACGCGAACGCTTTATGAAATAAAGTTTTTTCATCACATTAATATTACGGTTTACTTCAGTAAACTGATTATGATTACGCTCGAGCCCGCCATTCTTACGGCACTTTCACACGGGCAACGTCCCGTTTTTTGCGGGTTCGGTTTTTTGCAGGATCCCGTTTAGTAGCATACGTGCTACTGTGGTAACATTCACACGAGCATTCGGTATACCGGTATACCGCAAACCGATTACCCAATGCTCGTGTGAAAGTTACCACAGTAGCACGTATGCTACTAAACGGGATCCTGCAAAAAACCGAACCCGCAAAAAACGGGACGTTTCCCGTGTGAAAGTGCCGTTATAAAAATTGTAAATAAATAATTTAGGAGCAAACTTGGAAAGTACTTCTTTACAAAATTTTAGTTTTATTATCTTGAGGATCGGACAATTGTTTAATTTATTTAAGATCTAAGTTTTTGGCAGACGGAGTAACACGCGTTACCTTGTCCTATCATTATTAATTATAAATGCTTCGTGGCGCTTTTTATTTTACATAGGACTGACCCGTGACTTCTTCACCTGATGAGGCCAAAGGTATACTCACTGGTTCGGTTATAGCCTATAGGTTGTATTTATCTGGAAATATAGACGATGGGGGCGAATTCCATTCCTTAGTAGTTTGTATTTGAAAACGCACCGAATGGAATACTAACGACACACCGTAATAACTAGCATTTGTTTATTTGTTCAGACAATTAAACCCAATTTTTATCAGCAAAACATTCGCATTCCGCCAAGCATCATGTATGTTAAATCATATTAATTGCCTGGTCGCGATGAAGTAATGAACACTCGTAGTTCTTTCTGAACATTGTTTACCAAAACATCCACACCCATTGCATGGCGTGGCGCCGTTCTGTATAAAACTGCGTACAATTCTATAAATAGTGGTCATAGTTTAAACGCCATTTCTGGGAAAATATGTCCTAGTAACGGGTCGTAACTAACAAGGCCAGTTCGTGACATAAACACAAACACACGATACATACATATGTACAATTGTACATACTAAATGAGTTGCAAAAGTAAATTACTAATTAGCGCTAATGTGGAATGCGAAGCTAAAGTAACTACAGAAGACGTAAACATTCCTATAACGACTACACTTTCAGCTAATCTACTATTTTACGACGTTGTAGATAAACAAAAAGTAATGCTACAATTATAACGAAATGGTCAATCAACTTTTCAACAGCAAAAACTGGCCTCGCATTAACATTTGACAATCGCATTGATAATGTTGTGACGAACTCAATACTGAAACAGTCAAGACTCTACTCTGAATCATTTAAATAAGCTTGATAATTTGATGGTTGGCTTTTGGCATCACCGCGGTCTATTTTGAAACAATTCAATGTCACTTAAAGATTAGATATTGCGGGTGGTCAGATATATAGTTTGGAGCTTGAGATTGTTGACTGTGATTTTGCTTAAAACTTCGTCAATGATTTCGATGTTTTAGTCTACATTCAACTATTCTAATACGAAAATGTTCATGCTGAACAGCCTGTTTGGCAGCTCGCCCTCTCTTCGGTAAGCTGTATGTAAAAGCGATCAGAGGCAAATAGCAACAGTCCGGGCAAAACAAGGAGCTGTTCATTTCATCACAGTCGAATTTTAAGCTGATGTATATCAACTGTTGCTAAATGACCAATCTGTCTGTAAATCAACACGTTTTTTTCGTTTCGGGCTACAAAGACCATCAAGTGTAAGTAATAATTTACTTAGATTCCAACGGGACAAACTTTAGGTTAATTATGATCCTTTACTTAGTAATTTCAATTCAGTAGAGGTTAAGTACGCCTTTAAAATCTAGATTTTAGGCGATATAGTCAGTCATAAACATAAAGAATCTGTTGCCAATATCCACGTAATTGCTACACAGGAAAACATAAAAAAATCTGTCTGTTATTGAATCGTTCGACGACCTATTTGGCTCAGTGGCGTGCGGCCCGATGTCCTAAATATTTGACGTTCTGCGACAAATCTAATTGAGAATAAATGCAAATACCTATTTGCATGTATTACAACAAATTACATTCGTTCTGGACGACATGGCAGCTTTACGGTTAAGACTGGTCGTAAATTTTGTTTTAAAAAATGGCGTACGAAAAACACGGTGGAATCGTTTCAACAGTGAATAAAACTAACCTCATTGAGATCTAAATTATTTCGAGAAACTCGGGCCAAACGTTAAATGGATTTCTTTAGATTGAAGATAGGCATTTATATAAAGGTCATATTAAATTCAGTTTTTTTTTGTGGTAATAAACGAGTTCAAAGACGAAGAGAATGGAACTTGAACCTGACTGAATAGCTAAACAAGTCTAAGGCTGTCTAGCAGCCAAGATAATACTGATGTCACGACCCTTCAACCTTCTCTTTAAAGATCAAGTGACACTTCAGACTTTCAAGTTTCAATTCCGTTCTGTACTTATACAGAGGTACAAGGGTTTTCATTCTGGAACAAAATGAGCATCTCGAAACAATAGCTATCATACGACTGTCAAATATCACAATTTTACAATTGAACACTCTGCGTTTCTTTGATTTCGTTTCGCTACGTTTATTGTGGTTTTCGTTAATTGTTTAAGAGAACAAGCCATTGTGCTGTGTTTGTCAAATCCGTTCGGATTTCAAGTTTTCATGGCATATTCCATGTGTAATTTCACAATACTGAAATCTCCGAGGTGCGAGGGCTCGAATCACAACCGGACACAACCGGATGCCCTAGAGTTAGAGAACCTGACTACGAAGCTTGAGGTCCCGGGTTCGACTCCCGATCGGGTCAGATATTTATGTGACAAATGAATGTTTGTGCTCGAGTCTTGTATGTTTAATATGTATTTAAGTATGTATTAATCTCTATAAGTTTGTTTATCTGTTGTCTAGTACCCATAGTACAAGCTTTGCTTAGTTTGGGACTAGGTCAATTGTGTACAATCGTACCACGATTTATTTATTTATTATTTATTTAAGTCAAACCGCTAGGCTAAGGCTACCACAACTTACAATACGATACAAAACTTGAATCATCTAAAATAGATCTAAAGACGACGATGATTTATGTCAAGGAATGACCTATAACGAACAGAATATGAATATGAAGCTAGAACAGAATATGAATATGAAGCTAGAACAGTCAACAAATCTATAGGAACTTGACAAACAAGTGCCGAGGTACTCAGTGCACGTTTAACATGCACGACATGCTTTACGATCGGCAAATTCCTCAGTCGTTATCAGTGGCGGTGCACGCCGTGCGTTACACGATGCGATCGCGATTTGCAACGTGAACGGATCAATCTCGAAAGAATCATGAGAAATCTTCACGAGAATCATCGGCTGAATCAACATCCCAGCCTATACAGTATGTAACAGAACGAGATCTAACTGCAACTGGTTGATGGCCAAGAGGAGTATGATGGAATGATTATACTTTTTAGGGTTCCGTACCCAAAGGGTAAAAACGGGACCCTATTACTGAGGCTCCGCTCTCCGTCCGTCTGTCCGTCTGCCACCAGGCTGTATCTCATGAACCGTGATAGCTAGACAGTTGAAATTTTCACAGATGATGTATTTCGGTTGCCGCTATAACAAAACATACTAAAAAACAGAATAAAATAAATATTGGGGGCTCCCATAAAAAAAACGTGTTTTTTTGCCATTTTTATAGATAATGGTACGGGAACCCTTCGTGCGCGAGTCCGACTCGCACTTGGCCGGTTTTTTACTAACTTTTTAGTAAGTACTTTTTTTTCGTTTGTCCATACAAAGTTACTTAATATTTTTTGACCTATGAGTCACAAGCGCGGCGCCAAGGTCACGCGCCTAAGGCACTTCTATCCTCTTTATTATTATTTCTGTGGAACCCTGATTTGAACCCACGATTTTCTGCTTGAGAGTCCATCCATAGGTCAAACCACTAGGCTACTGATTTTTTGATAAAAAGCTACTACATAAACTACACCTACCTACTAAAGCTACTACTATTTCTTATATAAACGTAACTATCGTAAGGTCGCGGGTGGGCAAAGTAATTGCTTCAGTTCATGAAAAGCTGCTGGCTTAAAGAGTGTCGTAAAGCATACACAAATCTCCGCCTATGTGCGTCCCACTGCAGGGCACAGGCCTCCTCTCAGTATCAGAGGGCTTGTGCCGTAGTTCTTACAAGGGAATCACAGCCTAAGCCCTCCGCGCATAAGTATACATCAACATGTTTGAGACAAATTTTCCAACGATTACTGCCCCACCTGCCTGCTGCTGCTGCTGTGGCCACGAGCCACAAGCAGAACGCTGGGCAATGTTGCCGGAAAAGACTGCTCGGCTAAATAATGTATTTCCAACAAGACGACAAGATTCTTGGAGTAAAATACTTCGATCGAAACAGCCCAAAACACGGAAGATAGATGCCAACAAAATACTAATAGGAAATCTTGTCATATTCAGAAATGAACAGGCGATGGCATGACATGAGGTATTGAAGTAGTGCTAACTGAGATGTAACCCCTCATTATTAAGCAGCAGTTAATGAAGCCAGTTAATCAGCATCCATCAAGAAAATGAATACAATACAATACGACAAACCATAACCTATTTTGTCCAATACGCAGTATGACACAATTGCTGGTGCAGGTTACCTTTATGTGCTCATAAATTTTACAGACCTGACTTTCATAGCAGCACCTTGAGTGCCATTTTGTGTCTTATTGAAATGTTAGCAACTTTCGAAACTGATATTTTAACGATTATCGCCTTTAATGAGTTGCCATCAGGGCCCTATTGCACATGAAATATGTATAAGATCATATTTAATTTTTCAACATCGAAAAAGCCTAGGTTTTGAAATAGTGAATTCATTTTCATTTTGAAATAAAAGAAATACTTTTCCATACAAGTATAAAATACCTAAACCTTACACAAGGTAAATGAAAGCTCTGTGATCCCACGAATGTTACATAAAAACCCAACACAGGTTGAATATTTGAGTCAGGTCTTCAATAAATTTCTCGATCCTAACCAAACCTTCTACGCATTACCATACATCTTATCGGGCGACCTTCTCAATCGATAGGTACACGCACGATTTACCTACCGCGACTAAAGTCACAGTAAATTGAAATAACAACTGCATACTGAATGAATTATAAGTTAGTTTATATGGTTAACAAACTGCGCAGGAAACCTTGTGCTTCTTACATACTTTTTAAGTTAAAGCGTAAGGTTTATTCTAGCACTTTTAACTATGGACGTTTGCACAAACTCTCAAAAAGAGATGAAGATAAACGTGTACGCAAACTCTATGATTTTGTTAATTTCCTTTCTTTTTGTTCTTGAAAATGATGCTCCTTTATCAAGACAATTATGCTACTTAAAATACTATTATTTAATTTACTAATTATTTTGGACACTGGACAGTT
The DNA here is from genome assembly GCA_947563465.1 of Archips xylosteana. Classification (NCBI taxonomy): domain Eukaryota; kingdom Metazoa; phylum Arthropoda; class Insecta; order Lepidoptera; family Tortricidae; genus Archips; species Archips xylosteana. The sequence goes on along the minus strand of OX387361.1, from coordinate 5,789,976 downwards.
TTCCAGTTTTATTGTACTCACTCTGGCCCAATGCTGAGTTGCTGACTACACAAATGCATGTTACGTAATACTTTTAATCAAAGCCTCAGCAAAATAGCAGGTGAATGGAACAAGAAATAGCATTCCTTGTTGTAACATGCAAGCAACACGCGATGGCACAACAACATCGTCTATGTAGAGCAAGTGACCCAAATACAATTTTTTTTAAAATAACTTAATCGCCAACCTACTGACGGTTAGAAGCCTCTCTAATACATCACTACACTTGTACCTAGAAAACATAATATAATTTATTTTTTTGGGAGATTGGATTGAAGTTCAAACACAATGTTTATTTTATTCTAAATCCCATCTAAGTGCAAATACCACAAATGGTGAATCACATATAGTTTTTTTTACACCAGCTGTCAATTTAAGTGTTTTTAAGGATGTGATTAGTGTATTGATATTTTTATCCTCAAATGCGGCATGTAATCGTTCAGATTAAGCACTGACGTATAATTCCAAGCTCGGTTACCATGTAAACAAAGTTTTAACGCAGTGGCAACATACATACACATATCACGCATGTCTCTCCAAAGAGGGTAAGCAGGACACACGAAACACGACATTTACATTTCAGGATGGTGACAGGTTGCTAGCCTATCGAATACAATATACCTTAACCTATTTCCTTAGTCGCTTCTTACGACATCCGCGGAAGAAATGAAGAGGTGTAATTCTAAACAAATGTTTATAGTATAAATCTTCCCAGGTGAATTTTCCGCTTCGAGCCATTACATTAAATTTGAACCTTATACTATGACGATTCCGTTTGTTTTGAAAGATAAGGGCTCGAAGCGAAAAATTCACCTGGGAAGATTTATACTATACATACATTAATTGATGTTCAAAATATCCCGCGTGACTGTATTTTCAATCGAAAATTCCGATGAGATTTCTCGAAGAGAAACGAATTGCTTTAGAAATGCGGAGAGGATTGATGAAAGAAGAATTATGAAAGAGATATATTATATAAGGCGAATGTAAATGGAAAGGTTGGAAGGGATCGATCCATGATCAGATCGGGGATGTCTTGAAGAAAAGCCAGGTCAAAGTGGTCACGGTCACGGGTCAAGAGTACATACACGAAACCAGCGAGCATGTATAAAAAGACTAATGAGCCGTGATAGCGAAAGAAGTATATCAGGATCGTAGCAGATGGAAACAAATAGTCTGTGCCTAACCCTTTGCTGGAATGAGGCGTGATTGTATTTATGTATGTATGTATTCCGATAAAAAGCCCTTACAGGGATGTAAAATCAAACTAATCTGTTGAAATATTTTGGAACCATTTCAAGGCAACTTGTAAAGTCGGCAAAATCGGCATGATCGTGCAGATTTACCATCAAATGTGTGTGCAAATATTGGCGGTTCTTGTTGACTTTGTGGAGCCAAGCAAACTCAAACAACGTTACATAAATATTAAATGCTTATAATATTAACAAAATGTTAGCAAACTCTTCTAACCTAATATGGAATAGACGATATCGCTTCATCGAGGACTGCACTGTTAAGACGTTTTCAAAGCGATTGCGAGGAGTATGTTTCATAATACCGAAGTACAAAAGATCGAATTTATTAAAATATCCAATGTGCTAAAATAGCGAATTTTTTTTTCTGAAACCGTAAACATTTTAAAATTTTATACTTAATACTAACTTAACCTAACCTAATGGTTTCAATACCTCGATGGCGTTTATTGTATCGTATTGTCTCGAATTTAAGCTTTTATAATAGTAACTTGAAATATATACCTAGATTATAAGATGTCTTATCTTAACGCAAGATTTATTACATTTGGTAAAGTGTGTAGTGTCACTCTACGGGGCAGGCCTAGCCTAGTGTAGTAGGTGATACGGGAAAAATTTTTATGTAAGAAGTCTGTCGCAGTGCCATATTTTTTTAGATTGTTTAAATTTATTCATAAAATGTAAATTAATTAACTGCATCAATAAATTTATTCTTATTCTTATTCTTATTCTTTCAACACATTCGATATTTTAATACATTCGGTCTTTCGTACTTCGGTATTATAATACATCCCCATTGCGAGGATACGAACTACGTAATGTCATAAACGTTTAATTACAATCGATTCATAACTTTCAGAAATAACTTGAACTCCAAGTATGAAGAAGAATATTGCCTTAAGCATCAAACTTCCTTCACTACACACCGGCAGGCTTATTGTCTAACGCTTCTAACGCTTGCCTTCGCAGTCACTGTTTCTGTCTGTCATACGGTATAAGATGATGACAGAAAGAGATGGTGAAAGCGAAGGCAAGCGCCAGAAGCATTAGATAATATGGCCTCAGGTGGATATGATTTAGCTTTTCATTGGGATTTAAACTCGTCAGCTTATTATATAGCGTTAGCGAAAGCTAGTCCACTTGTGACTTAAGCCTAGCTGAATTGACATTTAAACTAAACGTTACACGAAGATTTATAAAAGAAACCTTGCCTAAACTAGCGCAATGCCAAATCGAATTATTAATAATCTTGTAAAGTACAGTTATTGAATCAAATCGCATTGTATGAAATATAGCACTATCCCACCGATGACGACGGACGACTGAATAGCCCGGTAATTAGAGAACCTAACTACGAAGCTTGAGGTCCTGGGTCCGATCGACGGTCGGGGCAGATATTATGTATCCAAAATACGAATGTATTTTCTCGAGTCTTACGGGTTTAATATGTATTTTAGTATGTTTATCCACTATGTCAATTGATGCCAAGGGTCCCGTGACGTGATATTTATTTATTTATTTGTTATAAGTTTTATTTATATCAAATGTTGTTACCTCTATATTCTTGCGTTCCCTGAACACTACAATCTGGACGTTTTCAAGTCTAGAGCGATTGAGCATTTACTAGTCAAGCGTGCTCCATCTTAGACCTCATAAGGCGTGATTGTGGTCAAATGCAAGCCTGTATTAAAAAAAATAGTCCCTCTATCACCGCGTTTTCTCTCAATTTTGGTTTTTCACGCCTCTTACCGTCACGACCTTTTGGCGCTGGCTGGTAGCTGATGCCAAAAGCGGCCGCTCCATGCTCTCTACCCTAAGTGGTATAGGTAATAAGTTCTTATAGACCGTTTCAAAACTTCACGACTCCAGCCAGACCCAATATTCGTACGACTGCCTTCCTTATTCCTGGACTCACCTCAGCATCAAACTCCCTCCACACCGCGAGCTGTCGCTCTGTTTCCCGCGAAGACACGAACAGCGTGACGTTGTGTGGCCGGAGAGCTCGCAAAAAGCGTGGAAGCGAAGCACCCAGCACGACGGCATCGTCTGGGCCCGCGCCTACTGAGTTTCGGACTATCGCCTTTGATTCTGATCTGGAAACGAGGAAGAAGTTTAGTCACCAAGAAAATGGTGGCTTTAATATAAAGGAAACCCTTTATAGTCAAACCTATGTACGATCAAAGTCGTGTGAATTTTGCCAAAGAGCTAAACGGTCATTCATTATTCGAGCGTTTTAACCGCCTCACTTAAGTTCACATTTTGTACAAATTGGCTGTAGATTGGGATGGCGTCTTTATTATGGATGGATTATTTATTAGAAGTCCTGTATTTCTACCAGATAACTGGAAACTGTATCAGAATCTTCTGCCATTTCTACTAAAATGTGCCCACAAAAGTGATTTGAAACTAATGCTCGAAAATGACCCTAAAGCGTAAAACGATCACTCTCCTGATTTGTACGCCCACTTCACTTATTTGTCCGCAAAAGCGACGCGTTGGGAGCACGAACCTCGACAAAGTTTGACGGTCATTCTCCAGATTTATGCACTTAGTCCAAAGCACACAAAGCTTTTGAGGACCAGCAAGCAAGGAGTGCACAAATCTGGTTAATAGCCGAATTATACTTGAACCCTCATATAAGTATTTATTCAAAACTAGACGATTCATTTCCAAATCTTAATGCTCAATAAAATAAAGCCCTCCAGCGCATTTCTCTATTTTCGTTAATAGACCTCGATCCTCATATTCCGGTAGTTAACTTTTATAAGTAACGACTTCTGCTTATCTATTATTGTCTGCGTGGGAAATAAAGTCCAAGGGTTCTTGTAGATCCCACGCCACTGTTATAGGATGTGCCGAGCCGTAGAACGTTTATGACAGATTTAGATAGACAAAGTACCTTACCTAGAAACCTAGTTATAAAGCTTTACCTCACCTGTAAATCTCGCTCTGTCCAGAAGTATATGACAGGGCAGTACACCTTGTAGCATGGGTAGGCAATACGTCTCTTGCCACGTACTCCTCCAACCATTCCAGAGCTCTTCCCGACCCATTGTAGTCGCAGTACACCACTGTGAACAAAGAGAAACGTTAATTTATAATTGATTATTTCAGCCGTAATTTTGCGGAGATTCTTGTCAATGAACTACAACCAGGGCTGGGCAAAATACATGCTTTGCTTTAATTAAAATACAAATTACAAAATACTATCTCGCATGTATTTAAAATACGAAATACAAAATACTTTTAAGTCGAGTATTTGAAATATAAAATACAAAATACAGTATTTCAGGTATTTTTATTTAAAATACAAAATACAAATTACAAAATACTAAGTAGAATTAAAACGAATCCAACCCGGCATGGGCAAGCAGAGTAAAAGAAAATTACTCTCTTTAAACATGAAACTACCGTGAGTGTCCGTGAGGTCGTGAGACTCACTCATAGTGAAACAATACAGATTATGGTCCGAGAGCTGGCACCAATTTTTGGGTAGGTGTTTGAGGCAAGCTGAAAACTTGTCACATACTTCTCCTATTATACCCCAACACAAAACTGCAGACCTGGCTGGTGAGTAGCGGGGCTAAATGAAACCATGACTTTTTAATATTTTTTTTGGTTCCAAAAATATAATTTAGGCAATATGCAATTTATATATGTTGTAGTTTAATGTTTAAAGAATAAAAAATAATAAGCCAGATGATTTAGTCGGGGCTGCGCGTGCAAACATATTTTTCGAAAAAATATAAATAATGTATTTGATGCAACTTGAAATTTTAATAGAGTATATTATTTATAACTAAAAAATAAGATTCTCAAAAAGACAGGTCATTTTGGTGGGACTTTCTACCTGCCAGGTGATTTAACAAATATACTCACTCGCACGGATATATCATTTGTTAGATCACCTGGCAGGTAGAAAGTCCCACCAAAATGACCTGTCTTTTTGAGAATCTTATTTTTTAATTATAAATAATATCCTATTAAAATTTCAAGTTGCCTCAAATAAATTTTTTATATTTTTTTGAAAAATCAAAATATGTTTGCACGCGCCAGGCAATATTAAAGCCCCGACTAAATCGTCTGGCTTATTTTTTTTTTATTCTTTAAACATTAAACTACAACATATAAAAAATTGCATATTGCCTCAAATATATTTTTGGAACCAAAAAAAATTTAAATTAAAAATTCATAGGTTCATTTAGCCCCGCTACTCACCAGCCAGGTCTGTAGTCTTGTGTTGGGGTATAATAGGAGAAGTATGTGACAAGTTTTCAGCTTGCCTCAAACACCTACCCAAAAATTGGTGCCAGCTCTCCTACTATTACTCACGTTTCAAAACGAGTCGAGTTTAACTCGACAGTTTCGGGCTAATCCGTAACCCTTCCTCTCGGAACAGCACGCTACGGCTATGCCAAACGTGCACTCAAGTACGCTACGGCCTGAAATACCTATGTCGACTTAAACTAGTTTTGAGACGTGGGTAATCAGTATTATTTTACTAAAAATTACTCTCATTAAAGGAAACTAGGTACTTTTACTGATTAAAAGCAGAGTTTCCTTTCCTAAACACCAGACTTAAGTGTTATCTGCCTCTCATAGGGGAATGAATAAAGTCATGTCTACACCGGTGCGTTTTCATGTTCAACTTAAGATCGCTAAATGAAATCTAAATGTATTTTGTTAAAATGTATTTTGAAGTCATAAGTATTTGAAATACTAACTACAAAATACCTTAGCGTCAGGTATTTGAAATACGAATTACAAATTACATTTTCAGCGAGTAATTGAAATACAAATACCAAATACGTATTTGTATTTCAATTACGTATTTCAATTACAAGTAATTCAAATACTGCCCAGCCCTGACTACAACCTTTTACGAGGTAGCAGTAGTTCAAGTCATACTATATTAAAATTTCTTTCTTTTTCTACCACATCGTGGCTAGCTAGTCTTCGATTTCCATAAATTCAACATCAAAAAAGCAAAGTCAAAATCGTTTATTGCGTATCACATTACAGGCATAAGGTGGAACGTAAATACTAGGTATACCTACATGTAAGGTAAAAGGGTATAGCTTGCATTTGGTGGTGATAATACAAATCGGATTATTCATGGCTTCTTGTGCTACCTACTATTAATCTTGCTGCTACTCGTAATCTTACTAGGATATTTAACGGTACAAGTTTGCGGCTATTTGAATGTGAGTCAAATAGGAGGTACAACATATTATACTAGGAGCTATGATGTCCGGAAGTCGAAAATATAGTTCCTAACTCATCTAACTTTTGGACTGTCACCAAACAATATATAAGGTAATAACCACTTGGTCGATATTCTTATTTCGGATTCCGATAGTTTTGGTTTTATGTATGGAGCTCCATAACATCTCAGGCCCAAAATCAGACTTATTGCCATGCCACACATACCGTCTCATGTCCCAGATATATTCAGTGCTGTAGGGTATAAGAATTCTGTGAATAAAAACAGTGCGCTATCTTAAGGCAAAAGTGTGTTTTAATTAAAAGCATATTAATCGCAAATTGTTGACAAAGTGTGACGATGAGTGTCTGATAAATATTAAGTATCTTTCCTCTGTCTCAAGGGCCTCGAGATAAGTACCTTGAAGTGTTATAAAGACATGTTTTCGTAAATAACTTGATAAAATTAATGTCTGCTAAAAACGCGCAAATACAATGATAAAACGTGAAATAATGACAAGGATATGTAGTTTATGGGTAAGGAAAGAGAAATACAAGTGAGACATGATGTGACATATTGGTGAGAGCCACAGAACAGCAAGCAAGGACATGATAGACCAAGGGCGTGTTTACTCGGAGGTGGTGCAAGAGGTGCATGGGACCCAAGCACAGGATCTCAGGAAGCGTAGTGCAAGACCGCATATTTTTTTACCAAAACCATTTGTTTAATTTGTAAGTGGCTACCCTAGACTGATGTTCGCAATTTCGCATCCTAGCGCCGAATGTAAGTTAGACAGCTCTGTGACAGACAAAAGAGATTGGAACATGACTTAAAACCGTAGTAGCTCTTTGGCCTGGTATGGTATGGTAGGTATTGCCAATTTCGCCGATTATTTTCCAATAAGTTTCAAGTATTCAAAAGGGTTCTATAATGACTCCCATAAAATTTTAAGTCATAATTTATCATTAGTCATAATCAACGTTAGTTATACAGTGATTTATTTCTGAAACAATTTATTTTTCGGAATTGTTATAAAACAAACCTAACTTAACCTACTGCATTCTATAAGATATTGATTATGACTAATGATACATTATGACTTAAAATTTTATGGGAGAAAAGGGGCACCGGTTCAAAAGATACAGCTTTATGTATGACAAAGCCCTAGTAACAGAGTCCCGATGACATCGTTTGCGTGGCACAGAACTGTAATAAATTACATCCCATAGGAATCAAATTTTAAAAGCGTTTTAGTCATACAGTTTGACCCTTCCGATCTCCTTTGGGACTCTAATTAATGACCCATAAAAGCAAACATAATTCGTAACTGTCAAAAATGAAGATAAAAATAAATTATGAAGGTAATGTACATTAAACGGACAATATTAAACTTGTAGCTGTTTCATATATCAAACTAGTGACTGTACGCTGCAGACCTCGCAAGTATATATATGTCCTTGTATAGCTTCATCCTCATCATCATCCCAGCCTATATATGTCCCACTGCAGGGCACAGGCCTCCTCTCAGAATGAGAGGACATGGGCCGTAGATCCCACGCGGGACCAGTGCGGATTGGGAACTTTGGACACACCATTGAATTTCTTCGCAGGTGTATGAAGGTTTCCATATGTAATTTCGCACATAAATTCCGAAAAACTCAGAGGCGCGAGCTGGGATTTGCACCCTGTTTGAGAGGTCGTAGGACTCGTAGGTCAAACCGCTAGGCCACCACGGCTTTTTTTGGTTAGCTTAAAACTGAATAAATGGTCACCGCACACATTAAAACCCCCATGGCTCACCATTAAAAAAAAAAACAAAAATATGAATCGACCAAAAGATTCCATATAATTATTGAACTTGCTCAGTGCTCACAAAATTCCAAGATACTTAGTAGGTTACGGGACTTACGGGACAGAAATGCGTCCTGTAGAGGAGAATAAGAAGGGAGCCGTTCAATAGTCATACAAACTTTTAGCATAATTCCATCAGGATTCGTTTGTCAGAAATTATCATTTCGCACAACTCTTTTTTCTCAGAAACCATTAATTATTCAGGAATTTTGAAATGATTATCCTGTAGGACTCTATCTATAGGTTAGGTTTGTTTTATAACAATTCTGTACAATTAATGGATTCAGCTGAAGTAATAAGAGTTATGCAAAATGATAATTTCTGACAAATGATAAATTCGGACAATAGTTTTTATGACGATCATTACACACCCGAATAAGAAAGCAGTGTTGACCAAGCTAAAGCCGAGACACTCCACTCGAGCTTCGCGTCAAATTTTTTTTATGGTGTAGCTATTTTGTAGTTCCATCAATACTGTTCAATATCGAGGTTAAAGAAGCCCTATCAAATTGAATTTAGTTGTTTTTCAGTGGCCGGCGTTTCTTCAAATGTTTAGGTTTCGTATACAATACATGTCTATTAGTGTAATGATTAAAATGGTTCTACTTTCCTATCAAAAATTTTATTATGAAGGAAGAGGCGCGCTTCCATCGAGGCGGACGAGTGACCAGCAATCGACCAATCACGTTCAATGAAATCCACATTCTGGACCGCTACACTTCTAATGTGAAAATGTAATCAGTCGATCATTTTTGTCTCCGCTCTACTCCCCTTTATTGAAAGTGCATACTGAGGTGGACGGGCGTAAGTGTAATATAACCCAGAGTTCGACGAACCTTGGGTCCAATGTCAGACAGGTTGGCCATGAATCTAATGCCAGATAATATCGCTACCATGTACAGTGACATTTGGCATTCTTTGATATGTTTGAATAACAATCGTGGACAATATGATTGTACGATTACTATCAAATATATCAGTGGTACAACGGATTGTCTAGACATAATGGAATTTAAATGAATAATCGTCAGGACTAGGTTCTTTGAGGAACTAAAATAATAACTAAACTAATTAAACAAAACTGAACTGTACACTGGGCTGAACACGTCTATAAGATGGGATCAGCCTGCTGGATCTTGGGTTCAAGCAACGAAAAAAAAACAACCAGTTCGTTAATCATCATAACTTGAAAAAAAAACCATTTAACTTGATACTGCTTGCTTGAGCTTGTTGCTTGGAGTATTGCTGTTTCATGCCGGTGTTCTGTGAGAGGGTGGCACTGCTCCGGACGAGCCAGTCCATTCGTGATGCAGCGGCTAGCTAATATGACTTGTACTATTCAACTTTATAGTCAACTTGACTTATCATTTTCCTAAGACTCAGTCAACGTCTAAAGCAGCGTTTCCCAACCTTTTTCAGCCACGGGCACAAAATCAAGCACAGTTTTCACGGACCCCCTTAATAAAATAAACAGAAAAAAAATTCGGATTACGAGACTTATTACGAGACTTATTAGCATTTATGTATGGTCCAGAGATGACACCGCGGACCCCCATACATATACTCGCGGAACGCAATCCAAGTCCTTCAAAATTGCAATAATAAAAACAACGCGAATTCGATAAACACACGCGTCTGTTTACCACATGGCGTTATCGGTGTACAGTAAATTAAAATAATAATTTAATTGAAACAAAACCTCGTAAAGGTTGGAGGAAAAACAACGTAAGTGTGCCAGAGGTCGCCGGGAAGAGCTTGCAGTTACGTCGTTATTCATCGGCGTTGTATTATTTGATAAGGAGTCGGTACAGATGACCCGTATCCGCGGTTATTCAATTACAATACACGTAGTTGGAAAACTACTATATTGATAAGATGTCATGCAAACTTTAACCGTAGTTTTGCTCCCGGAACACGAGCCAAATCCTTGTTGTGATTCCTGAAAACCATTTTGCTAGACAAATAAACAAACAGTACGACCATGAGAATAAAATAAATATGTAATCTCAAAGGGTATTTAACTATTTTTTCACGACACTGCTCGAAAATATGGCCATAGATAACCGAAATCCAGTACTCAAAACTGCCTATACATATATGTACATTTAACAGCTGACTCATTTATGGCGCGCAAACACGACAACAATGTTACACTAATCGAAAACAGGACGTATCAGTATAATGTATTTCATAATACGATACGACTTTTTGAAAGATAATTTCTGAATTTCATTCCTGGCGTGCTGAAACGACACTATTGGACCACTCAAAAGTAATCGTCTGCTGCATGTGATGGATGGATGGATGGATGGACGGACGAACGGACGGACGGACGGACGGACGGACGGACGGACGGACGGACGGACGGACTGGATGGACGGATGAACGGACGGACGGACTGGATAGACGGGATGGACGGGATTGACGGGATGGACGGATGGAAAGATGGACGGATGGACGGATGGACGGGATGGATGATTATGATGATGATGATGATGATTTCCTCGCATTAGTCGTGAAAAGCACATTGTTTAGTCTGGGCCAAAAGTGCAATAGATGGACTCGTACTTTCGAGGGCCTCCGCTACGCGTCGGCCCTCAAACAAACTCGTCCATCTATTGCTTACTTTCCAGCCTCTACAACAATGTACTATTGAAAACTCGTAAGGGACTGAATGTTACGTGTCTTATAATATGTACATTTCTTGAAGATACTTTTGATAAGGTATACCTACGTGTAACTAAGTGCGCGCGCACTGAGGATTCTATACAAATTTTATCGAGCAAAAAGTTTTCATATCAATTCGACTTGAGACTTTTACTGAGTAAAAATGCCTTGACAGACAAACAAACCAGTTAGATACAAATAGTTTTACAACTACTCCGGACCATTATTTTCACGAATTCGCATTGTACGAACGGACGTAGTGCAAAATCGCTCTAAGTCATCCAGTCGATCACGAAAACTTTGCATGTTATCAGCGTTATTGTACTTTTGTTAGCACATTTGAAGTGCAAAATGGATAACGAGAGGTTATCTTTTATGAATGATGTTAATTATGTTGAGGCAGGATTAGATAGCAAAGTCAAACACGACGGGATCCGGTGAAAAGTGGTAAATGTTTTATATCTCAAACAATTTGTATACTTATTTGCATGTATGTAATTTTAATGACTTTAATATGAATTGAAATAAAAACTGGCCAAGTGAGAGTCGGACTCGCGCAACGCGGGTTCCTTAAAAATTTATAAGTATATCAAAATATACGCTATAAACTGCCGAATCCTAACTAGTCCTAACTTATATCCTAACTTAATATTATAAATGCGAAAGTAACTCTGTCCGTCTGTCTGTTTCGCTTTCACGCTAAAACTACAGAACCGATTTAAATGAAATTTGGTACACAGATAGTCTAGAGCCTGAGAAAGGACATAGGCTATATATCATCACGCTAACACCAATAGGAGCGGAGCGGAGTGGGGCGGAAGAATGTTTCAAAATCGGGGGTTTTTGAAGTAAAACTTCTATAGGCACGCTTGATTTGGGAGTACGGTGGTGAAACTACAGACTCATATCGGCCGAGGATATACATATTATAGATAGTTCATATTACCATTTTACCATTGCAGACGAAGTTAATGCGTTATCTTGAAAGACGAGGTACGGTCGACCAAGAAAGTAGTCTACCAGTTTTGACGTAAGTTTCTGTGACATCTAAATATCCCTAAGTCACTGTCATCATGTTATTGCAAGGGAAAATCGACCTCGTTGTATCATGACGTGCAAATGAACTTCGACCGTAGGGGGGTAGACCATATTTTTGGCCGACTGTACTACAGCGTTCACGGTCAGCGCCATTCTTGTTTAAAGTTAAAATATTATCCCACGGGGACGGATTACCGGAATTTTAAACGACGAAAGTTATTTGCGATCGGATAGCTTGATGGTTTGAGAACCCTACGAAGTTTGATGTCCCGGGATCGATTCCCGGTCGGGGCGGATATTTGTGTGAAATTTACGAATGGTTGTGCTTGGATGTTTAGTATCATCATCATCACCCCAGCCTAGCCCAGCAGGGCCCAGGCCTCCTCTCAGAATGAGAGGGCTTGGGCCGTATTTCCCACGCGGGCCCAGTGCGGATTGCATTTTAGTATGCATTTTTTTGTGCCATGATTTATTATTATTATTATTGAGTATTCTATGTCTAAATCCACATTTTTCCAAGTTTCTTTCATGTCCATTCAGCCGTTCTTGCGTGATTGAGTAGTTAACAAACAAATTAAAACATCTCCACAAAAATTCTCATTTATAATATTAGGTAGGTAGGGTAGGCCAGGATTATTCAAAGAAGCATTCTCAACTACGCCCCCGGCCACCCAATAATCACCCTAATTAGAAACCATCGACTACCAATTTAGTACAATTTATGACACTAACAAAAAGCTATCAAAGAGCAACGGAAATCTACCGCGAAACTAGTGCCAAATGACGTCATAAATAAAACTATGAAAATCGGAAACGTACTTGCATAACATTTAAATCAGCTGCAAGCTCCTTCCACAAAATCAAGGTCATGTTCCTAAAGAACGTATAAACTGCAGAATGTGAGTGAGTTACGCTCTTTCGTGAACAGCGAGTTCCATTGTTTACGTGCCTCGGCTGTGTCGTAAAATGGTCGTAACAACCGTTTGCACCGCTACTCCATTGTATTGGGGTCACGTGTGGCTCCATCTGACACCCTGTCGGCACTGCATTAAGTGTAAGCTTATACCTACGGGCGTTTTCATTATACTACCTATCTAAAGTGTAGGTACTCCCCCACCTAAAAAAATTGAGTCAAAAAAATAAGGACACATTTGATCTTATAGAAAATGAATTGTGTACTCGTGATCGTACTAATATTATAAATGCGAAAGTGTGTGTCTGTCTATATGTTACCTCTTCACGCTTAAACCGCTGAACCGATTTAGATGAAATTTGGTATGGAGATAGTTTGAGACACTGGGAAGGACATAGGATACCTAGTTTTTATCTTGGAAAATTGCATAGCTCTCGCGGGATAGCGATAAGTTCTTTGCAGACGGAGTCGCGGGCAACTGCTAGTTTTGAATAAAAGATGAAGTCGGTTAAAAACCCCCAAAATTACCTCATTTAGAAAAAAAAAGTGTGCTATCACTTTTTTTAAATGCCCTTACCAGTGGCCTCGCTCGAGTAAACTTTTAGATCCTGCAGTCTACTTAATTGAAATTAAAGGATTTAAATAAATTTCATTAGAATTTCCATAAGTTTGTCAGTATTATGGTGTGTAACTGTGTGCGTGCGTGCTAGCGCGTGTGTGCATCTGTGCGTGAGTGCAAATGTGCGAGCGTGCGTGTGCGCGGATTTAGAAAAAAAATATGATATATTTTTTTGCATATTATTTAAATAGCTGGACGTCTAGAATAACACTTTTTATCTTTTTAGGGTTCCGTATTTTTTTGTAATCTTAATCTTTTCGACGCCAACGACACATATATTAGCACCGCAAGTTCTACGCCAACGACTGATACATCAGTCACGGCGTGCAGAGCGATATCTACCTACATGCATTTCTGTAGGGTTCAACTTCGCGTTTGACATTCCGATGCCATAGCGGATGAGTGAGAGCTGTTGTATTTGACAGAGCGTTGAAAAGGTTAACAGCTACTTGTAGGTCTAAAGATATGAAATTTTGTGTGGTTGTTCGTCATACCAAGCACAAATCAGATTTTGAGTTACGTAATGCTCGATGGCTAATTATTCTGTCAATATTGACTTAACAACAACAATCTTCAAGACACGGCACTGGTTTTCATTGTTTTGTCGATCTCATCCTTGATTGCCAAAAGGAATGGATTATACGTCTATGAATGTGTTTTTCTGAACACAGTACGACTAACCTAGTGATTCGCAAAGCAAATAGCACAACGTGCGTAAATACTGGAAACTGATAACATCGGTAAACAGCAAACAGAATAGCGACTTCAATATCCCCAATGGCGGCTTCCCTGGTGCGCCGGGTGCGCGGCAGTCCCAACAACATTTTGAATATGATAGGGGACAGAATTGACTGCCCTTACTTGCTTCACTGTCAGGGGTTACATGGTCCTAGTCAGTAAATTAATTTTATAATTTTCTTTACTAACATTTAGAACTTAAGCTACTAACAAACATATGAGTCCTTGATACTTGAAATAAAAATTATTATTATTATTATTAATATTAATATAGTCAGCTTGAGTTTTGTCAGATGTGATATAAAGGACATATGGAAAATACAAGGTCACCATCAAATTTGTTGAATCAGGCGTTACTTTGTGGAGGTCCATATTAATGAACTGAAAAAAATACTTACCTTACGATAGTTACGTTTATGTCAGAAATGCGTGTTCGTGCAGTTCCTCCACCTCCACACTGCACGAACACACAAATCACACAAACCCAATTATCACCACCACCAAACTACACTGACGCGTTTCGAGTAGGTACCACAACCATTCACCATGCTACCAAATGTAACCAAAACAAATGTTTTAATTTGTCACTGTAACTTCTCAAGTGCCCGCTTTATTTTTCTCAAACTACCCCACAAAAATTAATGAACTATTTTTTTGAGATAGGTACATATAATCAAATCAAGAGACCGGGCTCAATTGCATTACAAAGTACAACTAATATTACAAGCGGAACTCTCGCTTCAGTTATAATAACTAGAAAGGGAGTTCCGCTTGTAATATAAGTTGTAGTTTGTTATGCAATTGGGCCCTGGAAATCATTAACCGATATCCAAGGAGGAGGCACCGGCGCAACCACTGCCCCTGACTTAAGTAACGTATACTAACCCTACCGTGCATATACATCAACGAAATCTCAACTTACGTGAAATGTAACAAGGACCAATTTCCTGTTTTTAAAAGTGCTCGCCAAAAAGTTAAAATAAACACAAGACCATACAAAACAGCACTACTTGCCAAAAGCGTATTCGGCATGGCATCCAAGATCTTCAACAAACTTACAAAGAATATACTGATGACCGAGGATGTTCATGATTTTAAAAAACTACTTTTTAACTTTTTGGCGGATAAAGCTTTCTATTCATTGGATGAGTATATGCGTGATAGTTTGTCAGATTTTTAGACTATAAGTATATTGATTTGTGCATGATTGAATGTGAATATTCATATTTGTATGCCCTTGGGCGCAGCATAGTGATACAAGTCTTTGATCATTGTACCATCTATTTTACCTATGTTTGACAAATAAATTATTTATTATTATTATTATGACTTTTTGTCTAAGGGTTTTTGTCTAAAATCATTTAGTTTGCGTCTTTCCTTAGGATATGGCAAAAGTTAAGGGTCTATAGACAATATTTTTTAGTCAAGTCTACATCGGAGTAAGGGACGCCTGGCCAACTTTCCGCCCAACTAAATAAATCATAAGTTTCCTCACTCGGAGTCGCTAATTTTACGTCCATGGGAGAGACAACCTTTGTTTCTTACGGTGGGCATGACCCCTAATGCACTAGGAATCACAATCGTTTACACCAATAATTCCTTTTGTCACACGATATAGCATAAAAGTAGAAAGAGATGGCGAATGGGATTGTGAATGAAGGGCAATGGGCAGGCCATATAGCACGCAGAACAGATGGCCGTTGGGGTCCAAAAGTTCTCGAATGGAGACCGCGGACTGGCAAGAGCAGCGTGGGACGTCCACCAACGAGATGGACGGACGATTTGGTGAAGGCCGCTGGTTCAGGGTGGATGCAAGTCGCTTCCAACCGTAATGATTGGGTCAATGAGGGAGGCCTATGTCCAGCAGTGGACGTCCTACGACTGAAATGATGATGATGATGAACTGCGTATCGTGCCGTTCCGTTACTAATAGTATTAGAGTGAAAGGGCCGGCACGATACGTACTTGGAATGATCTAATACTTCATTTAATTTAGAATTGAAAACCACAACATCATTATATTGCGGCTCGTCAACTATTTCTTACCTAGCAAATAGTACAGTACAATAGTCTGGGAGCCGCAAAATAAAATTGTGTTAATGTCACTTTATTTGCGTGTCGTCAATTGTTACTCTAGTACAAATTGTAAAGAGATTACAGTTCACGAGCCGCAATATAATGTTGTTGTGGTTTATAATTCTAAATTAAATGGAGTATATATTTCGCACAGCTGATTCGCACGCGCCTGCGCCGTGTCTAGGAGATAATAGTGAAGTCAATATTGACAGAATAATTAGCTATCGAGCATTACGTAACTCAAAGTCCGATTTGGGCTCGTCCAGTCAATATTTACACTTTACGGTGGATTTAACGGCCGTATAATTTCAGCATTAATAAGTTAGTTAAAGGGTAAAACGGGACCCTATTAAAGACTCCGCTGTCCGTCCGTCTGTCTATCTGTACGTCAGTCACCAGGCTGTATCTCGTGAACGTGATAGTTAGACAGTTGAAATATTCACAAATGAAGTATTTCTGTTGCCGCTATTACAATAAATACTAAAAAACAGAATAAAATAAATATTTAAGGGGCTCCCATACAACAAACGTGATTTTTTGCTCGTTTTTGCTCGATATTGATAACGGCAACAGGTAGACGCTTGAAATATTCACATAATATTTAGTTATATGTATATTCACTTCCCACAGTCCCATACAACAGACATGATTTTTTTGTCGTTTTTATACAGGGTTATTTGTAATTCACTAGCATCCTTTTAACCCTAAACTTCTACCACTTAAACAAATGTTTTTTGTTTTACGGCTTTTGTCATAACTTAATATTTTTGGTGTAATAACGTTTTGAAAATTTGAGATTTCCTCTTATTTTTACGATATTCTGTGTATTTGTATGGGAAAAAAAGTGCTTCATTTTAAAAAGTCGTAAAACAAAAACATTTGTTTGAGTGATAGGAATTCAGGGTTAAGAGGATGTCAGTGAATTAAAAATAACCCTGTAGATAATGGTACGAAACTCTCAGTGAGCGAATTCAAATTACACTAGCCGGTTACCTACTGTCAGTGTGACTGTGACTGATAATGGATCAATCGATCATTATATAATATTAAAGTTGTTTTATCATCTAAACCGGACCCATTTGCGTATGCATGTCCACACCAGTAATAGCTAAACTGTGCATTTAGGTTTTATGGATCAGTCACAGCTATACGAGCTCCGTTGTCATTGCCATTAAACCTTGACGCACACTATTTAGCTATAACAGATCAAGACAACCATACGCTGATGGATCCGATTAATAGAAGTGTCCAATCAACCGAGCGTTATTGTTCCTAGAAAAATCTTAACAGCGCGATTTAACAATATCGCCCGACGGAACAGCGCCACCTATCGGAATTTTATATAACCAAAAACTTCACACTGTCTGGTGCAAATACCAAGTGAATTCAGCAATCACAACTATTTCTGCTTTAATCTAAATTTAACAATCGTGTGATGCCATGGTTAAGCCATTTTTTTAGGTTTTTTGGGAACAGGGGTCACATTCAAACCACATTATACAGGGTGATCCGGACCAACCCTACACAGTAATGAAAATGATATGATAATGCATCGATCATCATCCATCATATTTAAGTTTTTATATCATCAAAATCGAAACATCAAAATCAACATATGTATTTTTACACCTGGTACAGTCAATGATATTTTAAGTGTAGATACGTTATATACCCACATGATGCCCAAAAAAAAGGCTCCGCACGCGGCGGCAGGCACACACACATACACGTTTCATTTTGTTTACATTTTATTACATTGACAGACGGTATAAGAGAGATGGCTTCGTTAAGATGATATGAAGAAAAAAGACAAAGATACTTAGTTTATCACTTGCGCGCAAGTGTAAGCAAACGTCACAATCCGACTGATTCCAATGGTCACAATGAGGACCATTTCGCGGCACACTTTTGGTGCGTTGGTGGCGTATCTACCTCTTTTTTAACCGACTTCAAAAAAAAGAGGAGGTTCTCAATTCGTCTGTATGTTTTTTTTTTGTAAATAATATCATTGGGTACAGTAAAACAATGCCTTATACTTTTGTTTTATGAGTCAGGGTCAGACAGAGTTAATATTTCCTATTGGATTGGAACCTAATTCGTTTGCATTAAGATTTCTTAACATAACATCGATCATCGATTCCGCTCGATGCTATTGAACTTTAACGCAGTGTTGTTGCGATAGCGATAGTCTATCGATAGTATCGTGATACTATCGTGGCCTTGAAAATCAGTCATACTATCGATAGTTCTACCGAAACTATCAACCCTTGAATACTATCAATACTCTCAGTATGCAGATACAAGTATGTCTTTGCATAGCACTTATTGAAGATTCGTTCTAATTTTAGACAATAATGGAATTTCATACAACATTGGTGGCCATGGCCAGCAGAGAGATTGTCTTTTGTTTCAGTGGGGTTTATTTCTTTTATTGAGTATTTTTAATGACTATCTATGGCAATTAAAAAAATGTATGAATACCTATATAAGTTGAACATTCGTATCATTTCCTTAGATTTATTTGAGACAAGCACTACACAAGCCTCGGCCGCGAACAGGGATTGTCGGCCTCGTAAAGTATAAAATCTTCCCAGGTGAACTTTTCGCTTGGAGCCCTTATCTTTCATAACAAACGGTATCGTCATGGTATTAAGGTTCAAATTTAATGTAATGGATCGAAGCGAAAAATTCACCTGGGAAGATTTATACTATACCTATCTCTAAATGAACCCGTTTGACACTCGCCCGGTAATCCCCCATTTCGCGGCCTCTGCAGTGATGTACTATTAGAGTTGGCAACCCTTTAGACATGTGATTTGGGAGACGTGACCCGGACCAACGCTACACTACGTACCTACCCAAAATAATAATCATGATCTTATTTTTTTTTTAAATCGGTGTTAGTGATTTTACATCTGTAACAGTCTAATTGTGCGTAACAGAGCCAATACAATCAGAGCAAGTATTTCCTTTCGGGCCACAATTATCAGATCTATTCAATTCGTGCTCTAAATCAATTAACTCTGTAACACAACTAAACTATCACAGATGCAAAGCCACATACACCGATAGTTGGAATTGGCCAATAAATGCAATCAACCGAAGGTTGTATGTCTTAGAAAAATCTTAACAGCGCGATTTAAGAATATCGTCCAACGGAACAGCGCCACCTAACGAAATTTTCTATAACCAAAAATTTCTCACTGTTGGGTGAGATTGCCAAGTAAATTTAGCAATCACTAATATATGTCTGCTTTAAATTAAATTTCACAATCATGTCATGCCATGGTTAATCCAAAATTTTAAAACAGTAAAAAGACAAAAAAAATACAAAAAGATGTAAAAAATACAAAAAGTCTTTTCGCAGTTCTTCAATACTTAGCCACTCACGTGCTTTTTGCATTTTCTGTTTTTTATTGATTTTTTCTGTGATTTCGAACAAAAGCCGTGATGGCCTAGTGGTTTGACCTATGGCCTATCAAGCGGAGGGTCGTGGGTACAAATCCCGGCTGGCACCTCTGTGTTTTTCGGAATTTATGTGCGAAATTATTTTTTTACTATGAAAGAAAACATCGTGAGGAAACCTGCATACACCTGCGAAGAAATTCAATGGTGTGTGTGAAGTTCCCAATCCGCACTGGGCCCGCGTGGGAACTACGGCCCAAGCCCTCTCATTCTGAGAGGAGGTCTGTGCCCGCAGTGGGAGGTACATAGGATGGGATGATGATGATGATTTCAAACAATGTCATTATTGTCTTAAGGAATAAATTTGATTGAAATAAATAAATTAATTCGCAACCGCAGTTTCACATAGCATATGAGTAGCTAGTGATATTTTGTAAGACTTAACTGGTCACCTGAAACCATTTAGGCATTTTACCGCAAATTACCCGCGTCGTTTTACGACATTTCGCCATAAAATTGACGGTTTACGAGTTGACCCTGGCATTGCCTCTGAAGTAAACCAGTAGGTCTGGGAATACCGGAACCGAATACACGTGATACGACTAAGAATAAACCATTGTTTTTTTTTGTGAAGACAAACAGAGATTGGTGTTTTCTTGGTGATTTATATTACGAAATTAATAAAACTACGTAAATCTAGTACATTATTATAGAAATTATAACGGTTAGGCCCGAAACATGTCAGCATACCTCAACTACAAATATGTGTCTTAAAATTAAAAATTCCTCAGCGGCTAGGAGATACGGTAACACAGATTACATAAGTGACATAATTTAGTATAGACACGTTTACTAATTAAGTGCTGGTACCAAGACTACCAAGCTAAATAACAAGCGCCATCTCTTGTCAATGTTTATTCAACTTCAGACAATAAGTATTGATAAACTGTATCTTCTACGTATACTAAACTTATAAAATCATCTTTAAACAGAGTGGTACATTTACGTCGGTCAGTATGGGCAAGTCCGTAATTATAAAAATAAATAAAAAATAAAAATCATTTAATATCGGACGTTTCCGTCCATAGACACACAATAGCTATGGTAATAAAAGAAAAAGGGATGATGTGTAAGTGACAATTATTATTATCACCTATGTAGTACTAATCTATCTATCTATCTAATCTAATACCTTTAAACGAGCAATTCTTGTGTATATATATATATATATAATCAGAATCTCAGAAACGGCTCCAACGATTTCGATGAAATTTGGTATGTGGGGGTTTTCGGGGATGAAAAATTGTTCTAGCTTGGTCTTATCTCTGGGAAAACGCTTGGTACCGAGTTTCAGCCCGAGCTGAGCTCGGTCGCCCAGGTACTAAATTATAAATTAATAAAGTCACTAATTAGGCGACTTCAACACATCAGTCAAACAAATCTAATATATAAAAATCTCGTGTCTGTACCTGGAATCTAAATATTTTTTCTTTAATACGACCGGGATCGATTCCTCAACCAAGTACCTAAGTTTTTTTTTTAATCTATGAATGGTGTTTATCTTGTCACTAAAATTGATGATATGGTTTCTTAGAATATTTCTATGTTATATAGTTTTATAGTTAAAGAGTTGCCCATACTGATTGATTTAAATGTACCACCCTGTACATAATATATAAAATTAAAATTGTTTCTACTTATGTCTGTTATAAACTTTGAAACCATCCAAACTGTGCCCCAAACCAATGCGAAGATGGTTTTAGAACACTAATACCTAAATGCATTAGGTATATTTGGTCCATTCGTGTTCGTGAGTCGAT
The DNA here is from genome assembly GCA_947563465.1 of Archips xylosteana. Classification (NCBI taxonomy): domain Eukaryota; kingdom Metazoa; phylum Arthropoda; class Insecta; order Lepidoptera; family Tortricidae; genus Archips; species Archips xylosteana. The sequence goes on along the minus strand of OX387361.1, from coordinate 5,768,354 downwards.
TGCACGGACAAAGTCGGGGTAAAAGCTAGTTTACTGCAGATAGCTGACATTTAGACTGGCGCTTCCTTCTACAGCACAAATACTTAAATTTCCACAAGTTAGCTATGAAGTATCTTTTTGTATTTATTTTTTTTTCAACTTCGTTTTTATTACTTTTACGGTCATCCCGTGAAATCATATATTTCATACTAGTATGAAATATAGATGCACAGAAAAAACCCCAGAAAAAAGACCAATGCTGGGAATCGAACCCAGGTCCTCAGCATTCCGTGCTGCGTGCTAAACCCCTACACCACCACTGGTCTAGAGATTAGACACGAATCTTTCCTATACATCATACATTTCAGTCTGCTAAATCATCACCTTATGCAGTGACAAGCGCACATCTATGTTACACCCTCTATCAAGAGATTTTAACACTCCTTCAGAACTAACCGCTCAACTGGACAAGAGATGGCGCTACTGTGCAACTTTAAACAAGTTAGCTATGAAGTATCTTTTTGTATTTATTTTTTTTCAACTTCATTTTTTTTTTAACTTACTTAGATTTAAACTTAAATTTCCCACGAGATATGGAACTAGCGTACTCAAACACGTTACTATCATTTGGTATCCTATCGAATGCGGTCAATGAATCCTACCTAATCAATGTCTATAAAATCCAACCAAACTAAAGTGCTAAAGCCGAGCTTTTCTTAACTCAAGCACTCGACAATCGTACGTTTCAACTTGATAGGATTATCAGACTTTGCATGTTTATAAAAAAAACTAGCGCCTCGGTAGAATTTGGTAGAATGAACTAATTTCACGAGAGTGATTTCACGTGTGTTCAGCTGTTTCGTTATATAATAGTCACGTGTTATAACCGCGAATAGGCGTACTCGACCTTGATCGATTAGGGAACTCGGTATCTGGTGGAATATTGTTTTGATGTATTCATGAATACGCAAATTTTAACGGCCGATAATGCGGTAGTCTTCTTTAGTACGACCTATTAATAAATAAAACAGCAAGATAATTAACCTCCTGAGGCCCAACGTCCTATTTTTAGAACTGTAAAATTCTTTCAGCCCAAGTAAATGTTAAAATTCATCAAATAGCGTCCCAATGTCCCAAAACAAGGACACGCACTAATTTGCAATTACAATATTGTCTAAAATATATTATAGTAACTATGTATGATTTTGTAATAATCGAAGTTCTGGGCTACCAGTACAAGTGCCTATAAATAGGACACTGGGTCGTTATTACAAACGTCCTAAAAATAGTTTGGGCCTCAAGAGGGCGAGAGCGCCACTTTCCCGAGGCCTAAACTGTCCGTAAAATGCTTGGAAATGACAATTTGTATGTAAAATAATAGTAGCTGTTGCCCGCGACTCCGTCTGCGAAGATTTTGTTTAACACGATCCCGTGGGAACTACCTATTGAATTTTTTCTATCTGTGAACCAAATTTCATCAAAATCCATCAAACCGTTTTAGCGTGAAACGTCCACAGATCCATACAAACTTTCTTGTTTAAAATATTAGTAAGATTAATAGTTTATATGCCATCAAATTCAAATTACATAAAGTCTCAAAAACATAATAAAAAAAATTGTTATTTCAGATGTTATATTCATATTATGTTAGTAACAGAGAAGTCCTTATTTTATAACTATGTTAGTATAAACATTATTTAAATGCATTTTGGTCCAGTGCGTGGTAATGCCACTGTCCATTCTGCCAGCCATCACGTTCAGGACAAACACAATACCTAATGGTCATTTGGTATAATGAAATGAAGGATGTTAGCTCCGATCCCCATTGGCGATCCCTAGTTTCAAATAGCGTAACTACTGTGTTAAATACTTAGCTTTTTCCTGTTAAATTAAGCTTTATATTCTAATCATGTAGTAGGTATGTTATGTATGCTATTATTGTAGATCTGTTTTTAAAAAACATACCTTGTTGATTTTGTTGTTCTTGTTTATTGCCGGATTGTTCTCAACAGGGTTTTTCTGGACCGTTGGTAGATTCTTCGAATTTCATAAATGTTTGTTATATTATAACTTTAATTGGATAAAGAATCTTGACTTTGACTTCGAGAAAATTGAATAAAGTAGGTAGGTACATTCAACATTCAATGACCATTTCCTGCTTCAAGTTTGACCATTATTATTAGACCGATTATGTACACCTATGTTCCACAAATAAACGTATTCTATTCTATTCTATTCACAAACTTGACGTATTTTGAGCTTAGACATGCTTTAACTATTAATTTCTTTCGTATTTATTAATGGCACCTATATATGTACATATACAATTAATAATTATTGTATTAATGAGACACAGTTACATTGCTAAAAAATTGTCCAAAAAATATTTAGTATTTGAAACTACCAAAAAAAAATCTTATAGTTCAGTCAAAAACATATCACTATCAAACACTAATACAGTATTTAAATGATAAAGGACTTATCGCAAACAGTCATGATCTTGCGAGGTGGGGCGAGATTAGCGTTATCGCTTGACAATGACTGAGATACTAAAACAAACTGATAAACGACAACCGTATATTGACAACACTAAATCATACTCTTTGCACTTGTTTGCAATTACAGATGAAATGTTTATAAGACAAGAGCAAATGGTTAGTAAAGATCTTAAACTTTAAAGAACACCCGACCCTAACGCCACCTATCGATCGAATAAAGTAACTACATTATTACTACATTCTACATCGCGCTATCGTAGTTTCTCAAATCAAATGTATAAATACAGGGATTCAGTCTGGTGGCATAAAATTTTTAGGCATAATTCATCATTTTCCATAACTTTTTTTTCTCACAAACCATTAATTATTCATTATTCAGACGAATTTCGAAATGGTTGCTGTTGGAATTTATATGTTAGATTAGGTTTATTTTATAACTATTCCGAATAATCAATGGTCTCTAAGAAAAAAAGAGTTATGTGAAATGATGAATTATGCGTAAATATTTTATATACAACCCAATATGAAACCATAAACAAAACTACCAACTTGCTTCGCTTTTTTTTTCCATTTGGACTTTGGTCTCCAGAGTAAATGTCTCCTTGGAAAGAGAAAAATCTATTGAGGTAATTTCACAAAGTGTTGCTGATAGTGTACAATAAGATGCAATAAATAAATAGGTTTGCTACATATCTAGGTAGCGGCTATGTCATATAGGTATAAGACGAAAGGTAACTACTAAAATCCAAAGTAGTAATAGAGTCAAGGTAGGTCCGCACAACATTCGAATTTGTTGACAGATTGAAAAGGATGTAGATTCTATTATATTTAGCTTTATACTTTTTTTAAGTCAAGCAAGCAAGTAAAAAAGTTCAGGTTTTGTACCTAAAATAAAGACAATAAAAACTTTGAAGGCAGCCAGACCAAGTCCCGAAGCATGAAAACAACATTTTGTACGTATATTCTGTTTGCCACAAAAATGTTCTTCAAATCAACATAATCTGGGACAGGGGTCGGCATTTGCAAGTAAACAAGAACATTTGAACCCTTCGACGGTGTGCTATTACGCTAACTGTATTTCACAAGGTCACTGTTCGTCCTTTTCCCACTGTATCACTTTGAAAGAGATGTATAGTGACTTTATAATCCACTAAAAATTTAGCACGCCAGCTAGCTAGTTCGCGTTCCGCCTACGAAAAAAAATGACATCATCGTATCGTGTTATCGATCCAGCCAGCTACAACAGAGGTTTTGTTGAACGTTTAAAAATAAATTAAAAAAAAATCGTATTCGAGGCCTTGGCATAGCGTAAGCAGCCACGTAAATTTGAAGTTTTGAACTAGCGAAGCGATGGAAAGCAAAATAGATAGCTTGTTTACCACGCGTGGTTTACGCACGTGTTTATATTTATCGGATTAGTTATGCAAATACGTGTTAAACGTAAATTCGCAAGCCGAAAATAACAGCATTATGTGTGGAAAATTGTAGTTGTTATTGTGTTATGCAATGGAAAATAAGCCACAGGATATTTTGTGGTAACGTAATACAGTGTTTTGTGCAGAGTTATGAAAACATAAATTGTTGTTCACTGTAGAAACTTCGAAATATTGCTAGAATTACTAAGGACGTACTCGTATTTAGCTACAGTCAAGCTGAAAAGTATCTTAACAATTGAGTTTTTACCTTTTAGTAATTTTAAACATGTCAAACAGTTAGTCTAGTGGTTCACTACAACAAAGAACTTAGTGTTCAGTTATTTTCGAGGTTATGGGTGCTGACACAAAATCAGAAACTCAAAATAGTCGCTGGGATACAAGCAAGTGGCTCTCATTATGGTAATCTAATCAAATTGAGCAATCTATTATAAGTTACAACATCAAAAGTAATTTTCGCGCGTTGCCGACATTCGGACGAAGCATTGTGTCTTTTAGAGGCCACAGAACGAGAAAAACTTTTGATAGAAACTGTGCTTCGCTTTTAGGCTCAATAAAACAACTGCCTCATTCGATTAATTACATAACGCTATAAAAATGCCTTTCAATATTCTGCGTCGCAAAATTTTGCGGACAACACACTCAATCAATTAAAACAATTGAACCAACAGTTGTTATTATGGCAACCTCGAGTGATTCACCTACGCTATAACAAAATATTATCGAAAGGAATATCGATTGTTATTTGCCCTTTCAAGTTTACAGATTATAAATTTGCTACCGAGTACGAGTGGGTGTAAAATCAGATGTTAATCTCAACTCAGGGCAACTGGTAAATTTTCACTAGGTTTGATACGTATTGTAAGGGTTACTGAGATATGTTGATTTAAGCCAAAGTTTCGAATGTGAGTGTAATAAACATCTACCTATTTTTTTTTATTAAAGGTCAAACTCCAGTCTTAGTTTGAATAAAACGTAGAACTTTGGAAGTGTATTAAATTCATTATTCCTTCGATTTATAACTCACAATCAATGTGATAAATTTCTCATTAAAAAAAATGAGAGTTTATAAGTAGATTGAATTGGTTTTTCCATTCTCAATGTCACGCAGAGCTCAAATATTTAATTTTATATTACACTGAAATTGAGTTTAAAATACTTGCTTGCATAAAACTTATACTTACCAACAGCAACTAGTGAAATGAAATTCTCAATCAAAATAGCACAGACAATAACGCTAACAGATTAAAAAAACTGTCCGTGTATTACTGGAGTTTCGCGCTGTCCTTGAAAGCCGAATTTATGCTAAGCACGTGTTCGTTGCCTTTGCCTTTATGCCATGTGTGTTGAATTCAATCGCGACTTTTGCGAGTTTAAATTTAGAATAAGGTATTGTGCGAAGAGGTTTCGTTTTAAAAAAAGGTTAAATAGGTAACTAAAATCATAGTTTATGCTCAAATTATTTGTGCTGAGTGCATATAATTAATTGTTTCTAACTTTGAAACTACTTTATCTAATACCTTTAAACGAGCAATTCTTGTATATATGTATATATATATATATATGTATATATATATATATATATATATATATATATATATATATATATATATATATATATATATATATATTCATATTCATATTCATATTCATATTCATTTATTGATAAAATTAAAAATTTTACATGTCATATTATTATAGGTACATATTATTATACATTATCATTATTATTATTATTATTATTATTATTATATTCTGACATGTCATAAAAAGCGTTTTTTGTTAGCCACTTCTTTAGTCGGTTGGAGAATGTCAGGTCGTTTTGAATATTTTTAATGCTGTCAGGTAGTCTATTGTAGATTCCTGGCCCCGCAATATCCACAGTTTTCCTGGATTTCGCAAGTCGACAACATGCCGAGTCCAACATATTTTTGTTCCTTTGCATAATACGTGCACTTTTAAATGTTTTTGTTGGAAATAATTGTATATTACTTCTAATGTACTTAATTATGTAAAATAAGTATTGTGATGTGAGTGTCATTATATTGCTATCTATGAAAAGTTGCCTTGTGGGGGTTCCGTAAGGGGCATAGCATATAATACGTACTGCACGTTTTTGCAAGATGAATACACGCTGCCATTCCGCAGCCGTGCCCCAGAACTCCAGACCATAGCACATCACCGAATGGAACAACGAGAAGTAGCCTGCCCTTAGCTGCTGATGAGGCAAGATACGCGCCAACCTACCCAATGCGAAACATGCACCAGATAACTTGCCACATATCACATCGATATGCACATTCCATTTTAAGGCGGCATCCAACGACACGCCTAGAAACTTAGTGCTATGTACCTGAGGAAGGACGGCGCCATCCACGTTAACACTAAGTGGGCGGGGGGGCCTACCCCCTAGGTTTATGTGCATCACCTGGGTTTTGTGTAGATTTAAAACTAAACCATTCGCAGAAAACCAACCCTGTAGTCTAGATATCTCCGAGGCTACAATGTTCTCTAGAGACGGAACCGTATTGGCGGTTACAATATCACAAGCATCATCAGCAAAGATATACATTTCACCATTTACGATTTTCGGTAAATCGTTTACCTGTATCAAAAAACACAAGTTTGCCAAAGACGAACCTTGTGGGACACCGATATCAATATTCCCACTATCAGATTTAGTGCGGCCATTATCTATAGCAACACATTGGTGCCGCTGGCGCAGGAAGTCCATCATTAACTTAAGGCTAGGGCCACGGATACCAATGTGCTGGAATTTCTTCTCAAGTACATTATGGCTACAGAGGTCAAATGCCCGTGTCATATCGCATAATATAATAGCAACATGACATTGGTTTTCCTTAGCCATCGATATACTCTTTAATGCTTGACGAATGACATCCAAACATGACCTATTTTTCCTATAAGCGTATTGTCTATCACTTAATAAGCTGAACCTTTCTAAAAACGCTCTTAATCGGTTTGCTAAGCCGTATTCAAAAACTTTAGCAATTGCCGGAATAATACTTATGGGCCTATAACTTTGAAGGTCGTCCTTATTTCCCTTGCCTTTATAGACAGGCACAACCTTCACATTCTTCAACACACTAGGATATGTTCCAGATTTTATTAAATAATTAAAAATGTCAACTAATTGTGATAAAATTAAGGGAAGGCTTATCTTTAGCAATTTTATTGAAATGTCATAAATGTCACACGTACTCTTACTTGCAACTCCTTTGGTGACAATGTTATATAATTCTGCCTCCGAGAACAATTCAAACCTCAAAGACACATCGCTAGGGCTGGTTGACTGACACAAAAGTAGGTATGCTGCATTCGGATCAGCGGTGGGGGCACGCACCGTTTCGGCTGCACTTAGAAAAAACCTGTTAATGTCATTAGCCAGTCGGTCGCTCGAGTTATATAATGCACCGGTATCATCTCGCAACGTACTCAGATTTTGTTGGTGTTTCGAATTTTTCCTACCTGTGTGTCCATTAACAATTTGCCACAGAGTTTTCTGTGGGTTTGAAGAACAACATAACAAGTTTTCATAGTATGACCTTTCTGCACTCGATAAAGATGTTTCTAGTTTCAAAGACTGCTGTAAAATTATGGGGCAGAAAAGTTGTTTATCGAGCGCATTTTGGCAGCCATTAAGTAGTTGTGTGAGTAACTGTTTATGTGCAAGAATTTCATCCGTGACCCAAGGACAAATCTGCTTAGAGCCAACATTAGTTCTCTTTTTATACGGAAAACAAGTCGTGCACGCATTATTCAAAACGTTTATTATTGATGTTAAGTGTGATATAGGGTCATGTTTGTATTTGTGAATTATGTGTGACCAGTCCACTGACTCAATTGTGCTCTTGAAGATTTCAAGTTTATACTTAGGAAAACTCCGTGAGACAGTGCCATTATCAGGAAAAGAGAATACATTTATAGTTATTTTTTGTGCGTAATGATCAGACACGTGCGTCTGTATAATATTTGTGTTAATTTCGTGAGACTGTGTTAAGTTGTTAGTGTAAACGTGGTCAAGACATGTTGCCGACAAGCCTACTTGACGAGTTGGGTGAGTAATTAGTTGAGTAAATGAATAAGAACTAATTAAGTCCAAAAGGGCTCGTCTCTGCGGAGTGTCACACAGGAAGTCTATATTAAAATCACCCACAACAATCACCAATTTGTCTTCATTGACTAGTTTTTGAAGTAAAATTTCAAACGTATTTAAAAATACCTGATAACTACTTAAATTGGAATGATATACACAAATTACAATAATATTTAGCCGGGTTATTTCAATACAAGATATTTCACAATTATGTTCTAATGATAAGATACAAATGTCAATCCGTTCTTTAAACGGAATGTTTTGTTTAACATAGATGGCAGAACCACCATGTTCCATTGATTGCCTACAGAAACAGGAAGCAAGTTGAAAAGATGTGAAAGCTATATTACTTATTTCATGTGATTTCAACCAATGTTCCGTTAGACATAATACGTCACACTGAAGGTCACCTGCCAGAAGTAATTCCAAGTGTTGAGTTTTACCACTTAGACTTCTTATATTCTGGTGGCATACTGACAATAGTTGTTTAGTCTTCACCGTCCCCTTCATATGATATGTCTTCTTTTTGTCTCCTTGATGGTCGTCGGAGTAGAAAGGGCTGCCATTTATTTATGGTGACATTAATAGGCCATACTGCGGGATCCATAAAAACATCAAACACAGACGCAGGAATACCAATTTTGTACGACTTGTAGTCGTCACGCTTGGAAGTAATCAGTTCAACTGTGTAGTTAGCACTTTGAATGCTCTTTAGGTGTGCAGAGATGCTTTCAGGTGTGGAATTTCTATTAAAGAAACATCCGTGCACATATTTCACTATGCCTTCTTCATTTAGGTTAGTGTTTGTAGCTGTACCTTTTAGAAGTTTGTTTGAGTACCTTTTCATTTTTTTCGGTGTAGATTTCAGTGTTATTTTGAGTTTCTTTTCCTTAGAGATATTATTTTTATCTTTTAGGTTTTGAGATAAATCATCTTCTTCATTTTGAATTTTTTGTAACGGCGATACTACCCTGCCAGTTTTAGAAGTCACCATAATTGGTGTCTTGACCTTCGGGTGTACAGCGTCACTGATTGGTGTAGCGGAGCGCGGCGTTTTATCCGATGCTCCACTAGAGCCGCTATTGGCTTGTTGCTTCGCTGCGGAACGAGTGTAGGCGCGTCTGATTGGCGGAGCTTTTTCTGCGGGTATCTGAGATGTCACTGTTTCAAGCTTCTTAATTTGTTCAGACAGTAGCTCAATCATCTTTTGCTGGTCCGCTAGTTTTGTAGCCAACTCTTGAGCCAATTTATATATATATATAATCAGGATCTCGGAAACGGCTCCAACGATTTCGATGAAATTTGGTATGTGGGGGTTTTCGGGGATGAAAAACTGATCTAGCGATGTTTCATTTTCAGAAAATCGCTTTTACTCGTGTTTTCCGGCTATTTTTGTTTGCATTAGAATATAAAGCTAAATTTCGCCCACTTCGAGCAGATCATAATGGCACATTAGAAATCGGGTGGTCGCGGATCCAGCCGACCTCGGTTCGAATCCACGTTTTTTTTCAACATTTTTAGTTTTTTATTTTAAGTTTATTTTTCATGAGAAAACTTCAAGTTTCTTCTTTTGTGAGAAAAAGTTACTTTTTTGTGAGAAAAAGTTATTTTTTTGTTAGAAAAAGTATTATAGGGAACGTGCAGTAACTATAGGCGGCAGCACTAATGCGACAGAAGAGACACTATGCGGACAGTAAAACAAACTTATCAAGGTAAAACATTCAAATTGATGGCACCCTTATGGCACCAGTTGGCAGCACCGTCTATGTGCACGTTCCCTATTGGGAGCACAGAACAGGAAAAGCCGGTTGTCTGTAAAGTCGGTTTACGGACGATAGTTTAACGTGACTCACCGCCCCCCCCCCCTCCGGTGTTTTTGTCAAATATCTTGAAAACGGTGCATCCTACGGCAAAATCAATGAAATTTTCATCCCCCCTTTAACACCCCCACGCTCCCTCCCCCGCATCCCCTCCCCCCCCTCTCACCCCCCCCCCCCCCAACCCCTCCGGTGTATATAATCAGGATCTCGGAAACGGTTCCAACGATTTCGATGAAATTTGGTATTTGGAGGTTTTCGGGGATGAAAAATTGATCTAGCTTGGTCTTATCTCTGGGAAAACGCTTGGTACCGAGTTTCTGCCCGAGCAGAGCTCGGTCGCCCAGGTACTTATTTTCTTAGTCATAAAAAATTAAATACTACTGCTGTTGTCTGCGACTCCGTCTACGAAGAATTCGCTTATCGCTATCCCGCGAGAACTATGCAATATACCGGAATAAAAGTATTCCATATGTCAATCCAGGTTATGAACTATCTGTGTGCCAACTTTCATCCAAATCCGTGTAACTGTTTTAGCGTGAAAGAGTAACAAACATCCACACATTCATCCATACATCCATAAAAACTTTTGCTTTTATAATATTAGTATTAGTAAGAAGTAAGATGAATTATCAAGGCAATCGAACTAATAGCGGGTAAAAGTCCATATGCAAGATATGTTTACATTGTTAGTTAGTTACAATACTACTAAAGGTTATATAAGGCTGGCTTGCGCGGACCTGGGTTAGCTACTTAACTCCGAGTTAACTGCTAACCCAGTTTTAACAAGTGTCAAAAATCAAAATGTATGGAACTGTCATTCTTAACCCAGGGTTACCGATTTAATTTTTTAACCCTGAACTGTGCAAGTAGCCCTAAGGGTTTTAAAAAAAAAACATACACAAAGTTTGTCGCTTTATTATAAATAGATATAGGCAAATCACATCATTCGTCGGTCTGTTATTTAGTGGTTATTTATGACGTGAAGTAAGAATAAACGGTCCATTATTTACATTAGCTATTACAATAGAAAATCCCTCAGTACGTTAACCTCAGTCTAAGAAACATCTATGACGACGAAGGGACAACTCACAACCAAAAATATTATTTGTTTATAATAAAATTAACACCTGTGACAACGACACATTTATCTAAAAAACATGTGATGTAATATCCTATGTCCTAGACCCACAAATCGCACAATGAATTGCGTTGAAACCGACGCGCTGTGAATGAACGAAATTATCAAAAAGAAGGCTAATTTAGATAAATATCGGTCGTGAATAGTGCAATCGGATTATTTTAAGTATTATGATTTTATATCTACGATAAGTAATACGTGTGTTATTATTCTATTTTTAATTGAAATAGCGGAATATCTGTGAAGTTACGCTTGGCGTGAAGTTAACGTGTAATATAATGGCACGAGAAGTCACTAGTCAATTAGTCATCATCAACTCGGCCTATGTCTTTTTGGTGGGCACAGGCCTCCGCTCAGAATGAGAGCGCTTGGACCGTACTTCTCACACGGTCCCATTGAATTGCTCCTTAGGTTTGTGCATGTTTCTTGACGATGTTTCCCTTCACAAAATTCGTGGTAAATTTTTCAAATGCAATTTCACATGAATTTCAAAGAACTCACGAGGTGCCCGAATTTGAACCCACAATCATAATGCTTAAGAGGACATGTCAAACCACTATGCTACCACTACTATCTCTAATCTAGTCACTAGTCATCATCATCATCATCATCATCATCCCAGCCTATAATATACGTCCCACTGCAGGGTGCAGGCCTTCTCTCAGAATGGAAGGGCTTGGGCCGTAGTTCCCACGCGGGCCCAGTGCGGATGTGGAACTCCGCACACACCATTGAATTTCTTCGCAGTTGTATGCAGGTTTCCTCACGATGTTTTCCTTCACCGCCAAGCTCATGGTAAATTACAAATGTACTTAGGTAGTCACTACCTAGCAGTTGATTCAATACTTTTAACGTTTAATGCAGCTAAGAATTTAATGTTGCATTTAATTGAATATTGATCAAAATGAAGCGTTTTTTTCTCGTCTTGGAATTATTATTTTACCCTGTCATCATTTCTTTTGAGAAAAATTTGAAATCATGACACTCTTCTCGACTTTTCGAGATACCAAAGCAACCCAAAATGGCGGCAAGGCGGATCGCCACAAAAGATGCTAAGTAAACACATTAGCACTGGTCAAAGTCCTCTACAAGCATATTTTATACATTAATTTTGCGTTTACTAAAATAGATACAATCTCGTTATTAACCGTGGTAGCTTAGCGGTTGGACCTATGGCCTGTCAAGCAGAGGGTCGTGCCTTCAAACCGGGCTCGCACCTCTGAGTTAAGTTTATACTTCATTTAAATTTAGCATTGCAAATCACAACAACATTATATTGCGGCTCGTGAACTGTAATCTCTTTACAATTTGTACCACAGTAACAATTGACGACACGCAAATAATGTGGCATTAAAACAATTTTATTTTGCGGCTCCCAGACTATTGTACTGTACTATTTGCTAGGTAAGAAATAGTTGACCAGACGCAATATAATGTTGTTGTGCTTTTCAATGCTAAATTAAATGAAGTATAGAAGAAATTAAATGGTGTGAGGACTGCGGCCCAAGCCCTCTCAAGCTGAGAGAGGGCCTGTGCCCTGCAGTGGAATATATACAGACTGAGATGATGATGATGATGACTGGATTTACTGGTGCTGTCACCTCATACTTAGCTTAAATTACGACCGCTTTAGCCTAGTTGGTAAGTGACCCTGCCTACGAAGCAAGAGGTCCTGGGTTCAAATCCCGGTAAGGGCATTTATATTTGTGTGATGAGCACGAATATTTGTTCCTGAGTTATGGATGTTTTCTATGTATTTAAGTATGTATTTATCTATATAAGTATGACTATCGTCGTCTAGTACCCATAGTACAAGCTTTGCTTAGTTTGGGACTAGGTCGATTTGTGTGAGATTGTCCCCTAAAATTATTTATTTATTTTATTTATTGAATGAAGACACTTTGATTTGTTGATCTAACCATACGGGGTTATTGCCATAGTCGCCACGCTTGGTAGGCGGGTTGGCGACCGCACTGGGATACCGCTGATAAACGACGCTGCTGCCCGTCCTCCGTTATTATAGGCCGCAGTTTTATTTAGTACATGCCCGGGTCCCAACAAGATGGAGCGTCGAGCTGGTTAAGGTTCCGGTATCGCGTTGGAGGCGGATGGCACGGGACCGATCTGTTTGGCGAGCCTTGGGGGAGGCCTATGTTCAGCAGTGGACGTCTTTCGGCTGAAATGATGATGATGATTTAGCATAATAAGAGTAGATGCTGAAGGCATACAATCGTTAGTTGTGGTAGCGTATCCAGAAGGCAAATAGTAAAGAATATTGAAAAGAATTATCGGCGGGCAGTCTAAGTAGTAGTTAAGACTCAAGGAAGACAATATGGCTGAAGAAGATCGCGTTATAGTACAAGCAAATGTCACAGCAACATTATCACGTACAATATTCTCGAATCATCCTCATCTCAGCTTATATATATATATATATATATATATATATATATATATATATATATATATATATAAATTCCACTGCAAATTGAGAGCTCCCAGCTAACAGATAGTTAGCTGCGATATTATTTAATTTCATTTACAGTACCTCTATGTAGCACTTATACTTAGATATACTTTTTGATGTCGGGATCGCCAATTATCCATATTACGTTTCACTTATAATTATAAAAGATGGATAATAGACTATTCCCACATTATTAATGTATAATGTATAAGTATTTACATAAGCAGTCGAAAAGCCAAATACGCACCACTAACCTTAACCTTGTACTATGAAAGTATGTGTGGCGTGTGTACGAACTTCGACGTCACACGGACGGCGCCATTAGCTCACAGTTCCTCCTTTATCCTGCCTTACACGAAAACTTTGCGGCTAACCCATCCCTATCGCACTAAGGACTTAGGTCATAAGCGTAGCGGTGTCATCGATCCCCCAAGGTCACGAACATCTTTATTACACGCATATTACGCATCGCGTTACGTAAAATACGCAAAAGCGTAATAGGTGCTGCGTAACGCTACTATTCCCGTTATTGATCCCAAGTGTGTCGCACTTTCAAGGTCACAAATGTTTTCCACCCTCACTCCTCGCACCATAGCGCTGTCCTTTGCCCTCCCTTCTTCCCTAATGGGGTCCCGAGCTTACTACGCATTTACTTTTGGCAAAGGACTAGCTAGCCAGTTTGTTGAATCAGCCTTGGTCCTTCTCAGGTTGGGACTGAATGAAATTATCTGGCTTATTTTTGGCGGGGCCGAACTGGGATTACTAGAGTCTAGACGGAGGCAATGTCTTTGAACTCGAGAAGCCTCAGGTATTGTCCTAAATGTACATAGGATTGTGTATGAAAAATGTAGCTATTTACTTCTTTACCCACTTGGGTTCTTAGGTATAATGATATTAAGTACGAAGGGAGTGATATAAGCTTGATAGATAGTATATACTTAGGTAAGGTAGATGACTATACTTCATTTAATTTAGAATTGAAAACCTCAACTTCATAATATTGCGGCTCGTCAACTATTTCTTACCTAGCAAATAGTACAGTAAAGGCACTACTACTAACGAGGGTCTATTAGAAGCCCGACGCCGAAGGCGGAGGGATTTTAATGACTCGAGTTTGTAATCCCCTTACTGCCCGTGATACACACAATGATTTTCATCACATTGCGAGAAAAAAAAATCCAAAAATAAAATTATTTTGTCTCTAAACACTTAAATTGAATAAAATAATGGCTACCCGCCAATACAGATTGTCACTTTTTCGAGTCATCTACCATAGATAATGTAAACTGTGTTTAGTTTAGAATTCGAAAGGTCATACGGCCAGATTCTACCAACATTTAAAAAAAATATTACTAAAATTATTGCAAAACTATTTGTTATAAATTTAAAATATAAAAATAACGAATTTTCATGAAGCGTAGATAAGTTTTGTGTTGTAAAATTTGGGTTATAGCTAAGTTTTAAAGATAATAAATAAAACGTTGGCTGACTTGAAACCTCCTTAGTCTGAAATTACTTGTTTGCAAATTTTAAAACTAAAGTTAGAACTCCCTTGGGTAGAAAAATTGTACGTAAATCCATAACTCCCTTTTTTAAGAACAATTTAGGCCTTTGACATTTAGTATACAGACATGGAATAACACCTTTGACGAGCAAGTGTGATGAAAAATTGTTTTAATGTCACTTTATTTGCGTGTTGCTTCATTGACGAAGCCTACGCTGCGGATCTGATTTTATTGTATTTTTTTTTTTATTAATTTCTGAAATAATTTTTTTTTTTTTTGTTTTTTTGCGTGTCGTCAATTGTTACTCTAGTACAAACTGTAAAGAGATTACAGTTCACGGGCCGCAATATAATGTTGTTGTGGTTTATAATTCTAAATTAAATGGAGTATAAGTCCTCTCTTGTTAGCTCGTGCTCAGGCACCGAAATCAAATAGATCAGAGGAAAGTTGAAAAGCAGTGGTAGTCTAGTGGCTTGACCAGAGGATCGTGGGTTCGAGACCAGGCTCGCACCTCTGATTTTTCCGGAATTTATGTAGGAAATTACATTTGTTTAAAATTAATATATAAATTAATATTAATTAATATTAATTAATTAATTAGGGGGGACAATCTAACACAAATCGACGTAGTCCCAAACTAAGCAAAGCTTGTACTATGGGTACTAGACGACGATAAACATACTTATATAGATAAATAAATACTTATATACATAGAAAACATCCATAACTCAGGAACAAATATTCGTGCTCATCACACAAATAAATGCCCTTACCGGGATTCGAACCCAGGACCTCTTGCTTCGTAGGCAGGGTCACTACCAACTAGGCTAAGGCGGTCGTTTACCATCACGCATTGGTTTGTTTACATTTGGTTGCACACGCCTACGAAGAAATTCAATGGTGTGTGTGATGTTACCAATCTGCACTGGGCCCGCGTAGGAACTACGGTCCAAGCCCTCTTATTCTAAGAGGAGGCCTGTGCCCTACAGTGAGACGTATATGAGCTGGAATAACTAATATTTTCGTGGTCTTTTTTTTTTTTTTTGTTATGCCTGGCATATTTAATATCTATATCTACAGCCATTGTCCGTGTCAGCCCACTGCTGGACGTAGGCCTTCTTCATATTGCGCCAAAACTCACGATCCTGGGCTTCCCTCATCCAGCCGCTGCCAGCTGTCCTCCTAAGGTCATCAGTCCAGCGTGTCGCAGGGCGTCCTACACTACGTTTTCCCAAACGTGGTCTCCACTCTAGGACCTACACCCACCTACCTATGATGATGTATGGGGACGCCTCGCTGAGCCAGGCGGGCTGTCGACCGTTTTGCACAGTCATTCAGCCCAGCCCACCTACCTATACACTAGTTATTATTTAACACACCTCATAATAATAAATAATGATACACCTCCCATGCTGATCCAATACAAACAAGCATAAAGCGTCCCGTTCGTCTGGCCGGTCGCCAAGCGCCGCAAAACCGACCAGCGATCACGATTACGACCATTTTACGACCGTGTCTCATTTTAACGGCCACGGATTAAGAACAATCTGGTAACACCAGGAAATGCGGACACGTAACACTAATTTTATTTTTTGATTTACTGTCATTAAGAACAAATGGAAAATCGTCCACTTGAATTGACCATTTTTAATTTTGACCTAAAATATACCTTTCAAAATGAAATAGGTACTTTGCTGAAAAATAATTATAGGTAACCTAATTCATTTTCGTCACAAATGAATTAATCATTTAATCGAATTGGTTATTATTTCTGTCGACCTACTTCAATTTCGAAAATTTTACCATGAAACATGATTCCATTTTAGACAATATTCCAGATGAACAACTTTCTTTATTGATGTATTCAATATTGTATTTTTTCTGATTTGACGTATAATTTCAAGATGACGATTTTCCATTTGTTCTTAAATCTATTTTTTATCAGCAGTGTGTTACCAACTGCACCACGTGAATAACATAAACAATGGTTAATAGAAGCGATATAGTCGACCTAGAAATTCCTTTACCACTCTAAAGTTCAATGTTAGTTGTATGGCTTAAAGGATTAAAGGCTATTTTCACTTACAAGTCAGTGAAACAATCATCATCATCACTATCCCAGCCTATATACTATATACAGGCCTCCTCTTAAAGTGAGATGGCTTGGGCCGTAGTTCCTACGCGCGCCCAGAACGGACTGGGAACTTTACACACACCAAATTTCTTTGCATGTTTGTACAGGTGGTACAGGTTTCCTACGATGCTTTCCGTAATCGTAAAGCTCATGGTAAATTCTAAATGTAATTACGCACGTAGGTATATTACGAAAATCACAGAGGAGCGAACCCGGTCTCAAAACGAATGAAAGTGCATATACATTATCTCATTTATCTCGATTATCATCATGACTGTCTTCAGTCGACGAATGACAACTATAACTAACCATGGCCACCGCAGTTCCATATTTACGAATAATTTCAATTCGTCGAATTTTTGCAGACATTTAGTTCCAGAAATAAAATAAAATATAATTGTTACTGTTACAACTAACCCGCTTCGGTATGTATTACAATACCGAAGTACGAAAGACCGAATGTATTAAAACATCGAATGGGTCAAAAGACCGACACGATTTTATTCTGAAACCGTTAACTTTTTATGATTGTTATAAAACAAACCTAACCTAACCTAATGGGTTCCGTATGATGCCGTTTTAATAAATTTTGAGAAGTTTACGGTTTCAGAAAAAAATCGTGCCGGTCTTTTGACCCATTCGATTCGGTATGTATTGTAATACATACCCAAACTTCGAACGATGAAACCTTTCAAAATGCGAAGGAAATTAAGAAACTTTTCGAGTTAAGAGAAATGAAGCAAAATTTTCATTTTGATTGAGTTCTCTCCAAGGTCGTGGAACAAATCCAATGGTTACCGACTAAGCCGTCCTGCGTCCAAGTTTATAAACCGCTGTCAGTTATTGTCGTATATTTTGAAAAAACCGGTAAGTGCGAGTCGGACTCGTACTTGAACGGTTTCGTAAAAATAGTTCAGTAAAAAACACGATAGTTTGACATCTAGTTAATGCCATTGTAAAGATCGAATTTAATTTTTAACTTGATTTTATTTTTACTACTTGCTATTACAGCGGCCACAGTAATACATAATCGGTGAAAATTTGACTGACAGACAGCAGAGTCTTAGTTATAAGGTTCCATTAGCACCCAAAGGTACAGAACCCTAAAAAAAAGTAACTAAACTAAGTCTAGTTGATGTGCTGTTGATCTGGGAGTGCGACATCTGCCATCCTCTAACGTTTTGGGTGTTCATTGGCGTTGGCGGTAGTGCTCACTTACCCGAGGGCGTGGCATATTGTCTAACGCTTTTGACGCTTGCCTTCGCTTTCACCATCTCTTTCTGTCATCATTTTATACCGTTTGACAAAAAGAAATAGTGATTGCGAAGGAAATCGTCAGAAGCGTTAGGCAATGAGCCTGTAGGTGATATTACCCCGTGAGTTTTTGGGAATTTTATTGAAACTACGAATAGAAATATTTCGAAAAAAATAACAATGAATAAAGCTGAGCAATAAACTAAATATCTCTAACTTAAAAACTGCTAGATTAAGTCTAAAAAAGGCCTCGTTGTATCGTGCCCAAAAGGCTGACAGCGTTCCCTCGTTGAATGGCGATGAGGATTCGTTGAGAGAGATAGCTGCCAGCCCTTCGGTCCCCAGTAGAATTGGGAATTTAAGTATGTGCGAAAAGACATACGAAACTTTTGATGAGCTTTCGGCGAAGGAAAAGATTGTGAAGACTGCACCTTCTGCGTAGCTTTTCAATGATGTGTGCTCTTCCCGATTGTCTGCGCGCGTGCAGCTATTGTCGGCTAGTGAAAGGCTGGCACACCTCCATCTGGCGACCGGCGGCGTGATTTTCCGCTTACCAATCTTCCGATTAATTAAGAGACAATAGAACTTGGCTATTAGTCAACATGTGGCTAGGAAAATTATTCTTGTAAATGTAATCAATGTAAACAACTGAAAAAATAGGCCAAGGTTGCGATAGTTGCTGCGGACCCTTACCCGTGTAAAAAAAACTAATTACATTACTACTACTTTCTTTCTTTCCTTTTACACCAAATATCATCGTCATCTTCATTTCAACCGAAAGACGTCCACTGCTGAACATAGGCCGCTGAAACAGACCGGTCCTGTGCCATCCGCATCCAAAGCGTACACTAACAGGGGTGTTGACGCCATTAAAAAATAATTCGAAGACACGACTCCAGTAAAAAAACGCTTTATTTTAGCCGTGAAAACCAGATTAATTTTTGACTACCTAACTGAAAAATTGGACTTTTTGTTGCTATAAAACAAACAAATAAACACTGTGTACACACACTGGGTGCTGCTAAACGAGCGATACAACTCCGGATCACCACCCTATAGGTTGAGCCAGGCCGCCAAGCGACTCGTCGTGTTCTGGCCTGTTGCCTATAGTAGCCATACTGGATAAAGGGTCTGAGCATGTTTGCCCCGTGTTTGTTGTACGGTTTGAACTGCTTAGGAGCGCGCGCAACACCTCGCTCAACTGCCTTCTTTCTGCTTATTCCCCTAAATCAAGTCAAGGGTGAATGAGCATTTATTAGTCAAGCGTGCTCCATCGTAGGCCTCATCTTCGCTTTCCAACAGGCGTGATTGTGGTCAAACGCAAGCCTATATTGAATTAAAAAAAAACAACATCACTTTTAGTGTTGGATATTTTCAAAAAAATGTCTATTATCACTCAGACATAGATTTTTTTTCTTATTTTTTCTAAAACTGTTATACTCGTACCTAAGTACTTGGCCTTTCGCCCGATAATCGTAGAGTTATGGGATACCCTGTAGAAATAAATTTATGATCGCAAATATGCTCTTGGCTTATCATATCGTCTTGGCCATGGAAAATAATAAAATAGCTAAATTTATTTCAAATTTACCACCTTGAGGCAGGTCATGAATTTAACGACTTTAAGAGTCATATGACTAGAACTTGCCAAGATGTTCTGATGTACGACGTAATCGTAATTGAATACAAATATATTCTGTTACCTACAAATACTAACCTACTTTGAAATATTAGGTACTTCGCCGACTTCCTGCGCAATAGTGAAACATGCAAATTCATCAATAAATCTAAATATGTATGTATACGCTAACACTTTCTGTACCTTTTTATAGTTACTTAAATCTCGTATGTAACTATGCTCCAATGAAAATGAAAAACGGGCATTTCCCGGTATAACATTATAATTTAATTTACCTACTATTACTACTACCTACTGATTTTAAAGTAAATGCACTGTTCACTGTATTTGCCTTGAAATACTGCGTTGAAAACAATCATTTCTATTCATTCACGACATCGGAAGTACTCTGCATACACACAAACAAAGCAATTAAAATACTTACTGAAACTCAAAACATAATAAATCTACTTTAATATTTACAACAGTTGAAGAGATGAACCTATGAGTGAAACTTTCCAAGTTTAATTAAAACAAGTACTTCGTCCGTTTATTTATTTATCCCATGGGAATTTCGAAAAATCCCTCCTTAGTGTACCTACCTCTACGATACTCAAGTATATGTGTGCCAAATTTCAAGTCTTTAGCTTTAGAGGTTTGTGCTGCGCGTTGATATATCAGTCAGTATATACTTACAAGCTGTTGCCCGCGACTCTTTCCGCGGAGAATAGGGGTATAAAAAATAGCCTACGACCTATTTTCAGACCTACCAAATATAAAGAAAAAATTTCATAAAAATCCGTCAAGCCGTTTCGGAGGAGTTCGATAACAAACACCGTGACACGAGATTTTTATATATTAGAAGAAGATAGATAAAAATTATCTGTTAAAAACATTCGATATTCGTTTATATAGGTAATTTATTCATGTTAATTTATTAATGGTAAACAAGCCTTTATTACTAACGCTAAATCGACTAAATCGTAACAAAATTCCTTCCTTCCGTTTAGTAAACAAAACAGTAATTTGAACCCGCACGTTGTTCCAGCACGTGTGTAACATTTTGCTACTAAACAGTATTGTTCGGTATCCTCCGTAAACAGAGATCACATTACTCCAGCGTAAACACCTCACATTCTTAACATGCTATATTTCATATCAGATGTCACGAAGTGGGAACAAAAAGGGTCCCAAGCGAATTCCTTGCGGTACACCTTACTACCGTTACGATGTATATTAATAACGTCGGTTTGCAAACTTCTGAGAATACAGTACCTAGCCTATCTGAGTTTAAAGATGGTCGATCAGATCATTCTGTGGATATGATCAACGTAAAACTACTCTTGAACAGAGCACATTTTAAAATGAAGGAAGCGTTAACTCACAAAAAGGTTTGTAGTTTATAAAATACCTACTCACCTCGGGCTATATAATATAAGTTACCACTGCAAAGGACAAACCTCTTCTTAGAATGAGAGGGTTTGGACCGTTGTACTCACGCGGGCCCAAGGCACACTGGAAACTTCACACACACATCATTGATTTTTTTTTGCTTCGATGCAGGCTTGTATATATACCTAGTAATAGTAGGATTAAAATAAAATATGGATTGAAGCTGAATTTTGAACATAAAACTCGATCATGTAAGTTATATCCGACACCCGATCCGGATCCGTATTTAATTTATGTTAAATTTTTTTTTTTTTTAAATGAATGTGGTCTTTTATTAAAAAACGGCCGGTCCCGTATTATTTTATTTAATTTATTTATTTATAAAATGTATCCGTATTTTTTCGCTATTGAAGCTGGATAATGTAGATACGTACCATCGCCCCAGACGTCAGATACCCATTTTCAAAACAAATTTGCTTGCAGCCGTTGATGTTTATTGCTATGGATTGTTATGGACAGATGTCTAGCCACTGCACGCAAACTGGGC
This sequence comes from Archips xylosteana, assembly GCA_947563465.1. NCBI lineage: Eukaryota > Metazoa > Arthropoda > Insecta > Lepidoptera > Tortricidae > Archips > Archips xylosteana. The sequence continues at coordinate 5,746,452 of OX387361.1, read as the reverse complement.
CTTTAAGGTGGTTATCTGGCGCTTGGGGCGATAGTACATCCAACAAAATTCGTATCCCAGTCCCTCAGTTAAAGCCTGGGTCCTTTGAAATTACCTGAAACAAATAAAAAATAACATAAATTTTGCAAAAATCCAAGATTTACTTAGGATATGAACGTGCTATTTTTAACCCCCGACACAAAAAGAGTGGTGTTATAAGTTTGACCGCTATGTGTGTGTGTCTGTCTGTCAGTGGCATCATAGCTCTTAAACGGGTGAACCGATTTGGATGCGGTTTTTTTTATTAGAAAGCAGGTTTCTTGGCGATGGTTCTTAGATATGTTTCATCAAAATCGGTTCAGTCGTTCCAAAGTTATCAGCTCTTTTATTAGCTGCGGAAGGGATCTTAGACGCATAAGGGGCATTTACTTTATTTTCAAACAAAAGTGCGACCAAATTGCGTTGGGGTTTTTAAATTTTTTAATTTATAGGTATGTAACCTTAGCATAGACCTTGGCTTATGTAACTTTAGACGACCAGATGGCCTAGTGGTTAGAGACCCTGACTATGAAGCTTGAGGTCCCGGGTTCGATTCCCGGGTCGGGGCAGATATTTGTATGAAAAATACGAATGTTTGTTCTCGGGTCTTGGGTGTTTAATATGTATTTAAGTATGTATCTATCTATATAAGTATGTTTATCCGTTGCCTAGTACCCATAACGCAAGCTTTGCTAAGCTTACTTTGGGACTAGGTCAATTGGTGTGAATTGTCCCGTGATATTTATTTATTTATTTCATAGTTTAGATGTAACCAAGCAAGGTGTCAAATAATATTCATATTTTGAGAGATGGTAACAAAAATACCTCAGTTCGAAAAGCTGTCCGAGACTGACACGAAATTAATAAATAATAATAATATCAAGGAACAATTCACAACAATAAAATTGATCCAGTCCCAAAGTTACAAAAGCTTGTATTGTGGAGATGGTGAGCGGATTCACACCACGTTCGATACGAATTCGTGAAAATAAATACCTAGTTGTAGTTGTAGAACGATTTGTATGGTTGTTGAGGTAGGTATTAGATCCGATTTCCGTCGTAATTTCTCTCGGAGTACCACACAAATAGTCCTATTATTACTCCGGACTGTATCTCCACGGATTCTGATCAGACGTAGAACAAAAACGCTCTAACTCGTCATTATCAACATAAATTAGAGCTGACCAAAACTGATATTACTCTGTTGCTATTTTAACCTAGCCTCGGAGGTAGACTGTGAGTTTGTGGGGCTCTGAGCTAAAATACTATTTGGAAGCCTATGCCATTTTGTCAACAAAGTCAACAACGATATAAGGCCGGCACAGAGCAGATGCGTGAAATGAAGTGTAAGAAAGATGACGCGCTATAGGCGCTTGCAAATGGCGTGCCATCGTTCTTACAGTTTTATTCATTACAATTGGTGCATGATGCGCCCACGATTCAGGTCTGCACCGTAATGGTCTCCAAAAGGGGTTGAACAAACAACCCATAAAGTCCTTATATAGATCGACCTCGTTTTCTAGTCTTACAAAGCTCTTCAAACGCTGCAAATCCAAGTAAAACCTAACATTATTTTAAATATCATTGTAGATGACTCACTCGGTGACTAAGGTGTGTGGAGTGGAAAAGTTCTAATATGGTCAACAAGGGTGATTGTTTTAATTGTGTAACGTAACGATAAAAATTGAACAATACCATTATTAAGTTATGTTACAGACTCAGAGAACTATTAAAAACCCAATAATAAGCTTTATAGGTACGACTGCCCACAGGCAAGAAATAATGAACGTTAGAATTTTTGAAACATATGACCTCAAAAAAGCCCAACACTATCAGTCTATTTTTATTATCTTTGTTTTGAGTATTTTCCAAATTTTATTAAATACTGGCCTTTAGCCGCGTAGACATTGAAGGCACACGTAAAACAGCCAAATTAAAACTTCGGAATTTTATTATATACCCATGGGAACTCTCGAAAATCACGGTATATAGGTATGATGAACCGCGCAACATTTCACGTCACTAGACTTAGGATAAGATTTTGGATTTTACATAGATCCCGTGGGAATATCGGGATAAAAAGTATATATATAGTATTACTAGCTGATGCTCGCGGCTTCGAACCCGTTGTTTTTTTTTTTAAATTCTTTCATAAGAACCTTCTCCTGACAATAACAAACGCAATAAAAAAAAGAATTATCCAATTTGGTGCAGTCGATCGGAAGTTATGCGCCATTTTATGTGTTTTGTGGGTGGAATAATCTTTTTCATTTCATTTAATATTTTCTAATTTTGCGCGCAACTTTTTTACTTTTTTCTTTCATAAGAACCTTCTCCTGACAATAACGAACACAACAAAAAAATAATTGGCGAAATCAGTCTAGCCGTTCACGCGTGATGCCATGACCAAGTGAAATTGGAGTTCATTTTTATATATATCTCTATATATAAAAAAAACCTCCAGCTATCTACATACCAAATTTTGCCAAAATCCGTCCAACCATTATAGAGTGAAGGAGTTACAAATACATACATCATCCCAGCACCACGGCTTTTTGACAAAAACACGCACGCACGCAATTCTCATAACATAAAAATCGCATTTATAATTTTAAATAGGATTGGTTATATTATGTATACTATACACATTTTTGTTCGGTTCTCACTGTCTTGTGGACATTGCAAAAGTTAAGGGTCTATAACCAATATTTTTTAGCCAAGTCAACATCGGCGTGTGCGCCTGGGCTACTTTCAAAAGTAACCTGCACACACCTGCGAAGAAATTCAATGATGTGTGTGAAGTTCGCAATCCGCACTGGGCCCGCGTGGGAACTACGGCCCAAGCCGTCACATTCTGACTTCTGAGAGGAGGCCTGTGCCCTGCAGTGGGACGTATATAGACTGGGATGATGATAATTATGAAATTAATTTTAAGTTTGCTGACTCGCAGTCGCTAATAGATATGTTGACACCACCAATCAACTGGCGTACTTTTTATGAGCTGTCAAAACACAATTCCCCATAGAGTTTGAATGGCAATAGCAACTTATGACGTCACTTGTTCGCCAACTCAATCAACTAACCTTTTTTATTTTTATTTGTTTTAAAGCAACAAAAATCTAATTTTGCAGTTAATCGAAAATTAATCTGGTTTTCAGGGCTAAAATAAAGCGTTTTTTTACTGGAGTCGTGTCTTCGAATTATTTTTTAATGGCGTCAAAATCCCTATTTTATGCCCACAAGAGAAACAACTTTTGTTTCTTACGCTTGATGAAATAAGGAAAATTTGCGACAAACAAGACAATATTGGAATTGGCCAGGTCAAAACACCAAGATCCGCATCAAACGAACTCATTGACTGTAATGTGAAGTTATTCATGAAAGTGCGGCTGAATAGTGAATAGCAGTTAGGGATTTCCGTCGGTCTTGTTATCGGCACACGCTCTGACGGCTGCTGGGAAGTTGACAGCCAAGCTGCTAATACTCTAAACTATAGCATCATCATCATCATCATTTCAGTCGTAGGACGTCCACTGCCTGGACATAGGCCTCCCTCTTTGATACCCAACTTAAAATAAAGAAACATTTGAGTTATTAATAGTCACTTTTGATTAAAGAAGATTAAAATAACAAACATTCTTGAGGAACTTTAACATCTGTGGACATGGAGTGGTCGTTTTCGATACACAAAAGAGTTTTGATCAATCTAGAACTCTTTTAACCCCGCAAAATAAAGAAGAAAAAGCAACGATCCATTCTTACTACAATTTCAATGATGAACATGAAATAGAAATTGACGATGATTATGACATAAAGACATAATTAATTAATTATTCTAAAAGCCAGTGTATTACCCAGTATCTCATCAGACATTATATTAAGAAGTTACGAGTAATAATAAAATTATTAAAGAAGCATTTTTGTTACTGTGTATTTACATTACTTTATTTTGTTTACTTATAGTAGCGTGTTTTTTTCTTGTATACATGTTAAATGTGTAAAATATACTTTGACTTTTATTTCGAAAATTTTATTTTAACTTAATGGCGACTCCATGGATTCTAGAACCACGGTAAGCACCCAAAAGTCCCAAGCCTAGTCATTGAGCTATTATTATTATTATTATTATAAGCCTTCTATCAGATATTTCACAAATAGTTAGATTCTTTAGTTGATTCAAATTTATACAATATCTGTGTGCTTTGTTATAGCAAAGGCCTCCTCCAACTGACTCCACTTTTCTCTTTCTCTGGCTAGTGATGTCCAAGTACCACCCGCCACTGCCTTAATTTCGTCAATCCATCGCCTAAGTGGTCTGCCTCGTTTTCTTCTCCTGTTACCTGTGTACCAGTTCATCACCAATTTCGACCACTTGTCCGTTCCCCTAATAGTACGACCTGCCCATTTCCACTTGAGCTTTTTGATAGTTAGCGTGACATTTTTTGTTCTTGTGTATTTCCTAATCGTTGTAGTTCTTATTTTGTCTTTTAGTCTTTTCCCCATCATACTTCTCATCATAGCGTTTTGACAGGTCTCAAGTTTCATATAGTGCGATTTGTTGAGCGCCCACGTTTGGCATCCATATGTGAGTACGGGTAGTACACATGCGTTGAACAATTTACGCTATTATTACTACGTAGTAATAGTAGCTCAATGAGCCTACCTAGTTGACAGTTTCCATCCAACCTACGACGGCCAGGAACTTGACTGCTAGTTTACCACTAACATAAACTCGGTAACTTGATCCTGTTTTGACAACGTAGTAGGTACTTTACTTCGGTGACCAAACTATGAAGAGTAACCATTGTAAGGAGGTAAACAGAATCGTAAATCAATGAACGCAAACGTGACTTACATTAAATATCTCTTTACGATAGAACTTTGTTTTTGTTTTCGAATGCGGAAATGAAAACATGACTGTACTCGTCATCAATGGTGGTTCTTTGCTGTAGAACATACCAGTACGCTTAGTATAAGTTTTACTTCACCAAAATACTTCTCGATCGCGTTTACGTAAAAAAATCTATTACTATGGAAACATGGACAGCGCCTCCGCGCGCGCGCGTTCATGTTTCCATAGAATTGAAATTTTTACGTAAACGCGATCGAGAAGTATTTTGGTGAAGTAAAACTTATACTAAGCATACAGACGAGGGACGCACGTGCACCCCAATCTTCTTTACGAGTTAGAAAACGTCTGCTTTGTCGCCTAAGTTCCTCTCGCTCGACTAGAGTCGAAAGCTATCCCAAGACTCTAATACAGGTACTTGAAGTTTTTGTTTTTGTTCGTGCAGTGAAGAGGGCCTACCAGGGTAGGCCAACAGGGCGGCGTCCCACTGGTCGCAGTAAAAAAACGAAGAAGGAGAAGACTTTGTACGGAAGCCGTCATTTTCTAAAGGCACATTTACGTCAATCGCTGTTGCGTCAATTGACATTGCAAAAGCGAGCTCAGAATCCCTAGGTATTAAGTCGCAAGAACATAATATATCTATGTTGGCAAATGTCTTTCGTTAGCAAAGCAACGTAACATAAGAAACCTTTTACAAGCTTATAATTAGTTATCAGACCCTGTTATTATAGTTAGGTAGGTCAAATCTTGAAACTCTATATTTAATTCACTTCCATTAGTCGGACTAACTTGAGATTTGGTATACATGTAGGTTGGATGGCAACACTCGGCAGTCAGCATAAAAAGTACCTCTTAAAAAATATTTTTTAGCAAAAACTTATCTTCGAGTTTGCAGACACCATCACAATGGCAACGGTACTTTAATCTGTGTACAGACTGAGAGTAGGTGGAGATCATCTATCTATTCTAAATAAGTTCGAGGTGCATGCAAAAAAAGTACAGTTAGCACGGAGTAGTAGTAATATCAAACCATAATTTATCAAGTAGTTTTTTCCCTGCTTGAATTATCTAGTATCGTTATTCGATCAATCAAAGAATTAAAATTAAAAATGCAGCTTTAAACGGTACAGTATTTTTCATTTTAGTTTCTTTCTTAATCATTGTCATCCTATCCTCTATACGTCCCACTGCAAGGCACAGGCCTCCTCTCAGAATGAGACGCCTTATGCTGTACGTTCCCGGGCCCAGTGCGGATTGGGAACTTCACTCACACCATTGAATTTCTTCGAAGGTGTGTGAAGATTTCCTGATTTGATTTCCTTGACCGTAAAGCTCATAGTAAATTTCGAATGTAATTTCACACATAAAATCCGAAAAACTAGGAGATGCGAGCGGGCACCCATGATACTCTGATTGAGAGGCCATAGGTCAAACCGCCAGGCTAACATAACTACTCATTGCAATGCACTAATGATCGTGAAGTGGTTTCTTTAAAGCAACAATTCTAATCCTACTAGCTACCCAATTTTTTTACAATGTCGTTAAATCTACACCTTTTAAGGCCGATTTTCAATCCCCGGATAAAAGTGTCTGTCAGATAAATGTATAGGTAAGCTCTGTCCTTTTTTCCTATGACTTGAAAAAAGGAAAGCGATAGTTTTAACTGACGGATACTTTTATCTGGGGATTGAAAAATCCGCCCTTAAAGAGTAACACAACGCACAGCCTAAAACTAGAGCTAGGCAGTGGCGAAGGGTACTAACAACCCGATTCCCCCCGGGTTGACTAAACATTCGAAGTAACCAAACGCTTCTATTCCATTACTGCACTGCTTTTCAAGAAGAGTATAAATGGGTGTGCTTAGATTATTTATACACTAGATAGAGGGTCAGTAGCAAACACTGCGATTTAAAAAGTCCAAAAACCCATTTGACAGCTTCAACTTACGATCGCGTTACGTCATTCAGACTGAAGGGGCAAATGACATATAAGCCAATTGTTGGCTTATATTTTTCGGGACGTTTTCATGATGCCTAAGCTCTATCTATTGTATAAATAATCTAAGTGGGTGTGTTTTAGTTTCTTTTTTGCTCTTGCTTTACTTGCAAAATGTTTCACGCCCCGCCACTGCGAGCTAGTTAAGTACCTACTTGAAATTTGGCAGACATTCTTCAAAGGTCATAGAGGTGCCCTAAGAAAAGCTTCTTATGATTCCGTACCCAAAAGTTTCCAACGGGACCCTATTACTGAGACTCCGCTGGCTGTCTGTCCGTCCGTCTGCCACAAACCTAATAGCAAGAGACTTAAAGCCCAGTTTAGATTTGCAAAAAAACTCGTCCAAGTTACATTACATTGCGTGGCCGTAAAGCAAACGAGTTTGAAGTGGTCAATTGAGCGCTGCAGTGTAATGCAACTTGCACGTGTTTTCTTGCAGATCTAAACTGGGCGGGCCTTAAATTTTCACCGGTTGTGTTTTATTTGTGGTCGCTATACTCGTACAAATAAAATAAATGAACTAAAACAATTACTTTGCTCACCCGCGACCTTACAATAGTTACTATTGTAAGGTTTACTAGTAACTATTGTAAGGTCGCGGGTGAGCAAAGTAATTGTTTTAGTTCATTAATATGGACCTCCGCAAAGTAACGCCTGATTCAATAAATTAAATAAAATAAAGTTAAAAATTAAAGGGGATCGTCGTACACGAAACGTATTTTTTCGGCGTTTTTAACTCAATCTTTATATTTTTTTTACTGAACTATTTTTAAAACTTTATACAGAGGTATACCGGTTTCTTTGATATTCCCACGGGTCTAGCCTATTTTTCGTTCTGCCACGGGAGGCAAAGTCACGGGCTTAAAGCTAACATGATGACATAATTCGGATGCAATCTATTCGCACATGCTTCGATAATTTCTATGACGCAAAGATAGTCGCCAGTGTTTTATTAACATGGCCAAAATTAACATTGAGACGAATGACGCCATAGACTCGCAAATATTTTATTTTTATCGTGTGATAAGGTGGAGTGAACGATAAAGCTTGTGTACTTAATTTGAGTTCTATTTTAAAATATTGGTATTGATTATTAAGTATATATTTTTAAATTAATTAAAACAATACATTTAATTCTGTAGTTCTATTGTTAAGTCCACATTTATTTACATTATTTTAATATAATAAAACATAGTTTCCTAAAGGAAATTAATTTAAGTACATAAGAAATTAACTAAATTAAAAATAGAATTTAAGATAAAAAATCCAATGTCTAAACTAAAATTAGAAAAAAAATACAAGTTTTCCTCAGCGGTACGGACCCAAAGATGCTGGCAGCATTTCCTCGCTGTATAGCAATGCTGAAACGTTGTGCGAGGCCACCAGCTCTGCGGTCCCTTCCCCTGTGGTATAGATCTGTCAGTCGTTTAGAAATTTATTTAATAACTATAAATTGAAAAATTTAAAAACCCCCAACGCAATTATGCAAATAAGATCCCTTCCGCAGCTAACAAAAGAGCTGATAACTTACGAACGGCTGAACCGATTTTAATGAAACATATCTAAGAACCATCGCAAAGAAACCTGCTTTCTAATATAAAAAACCCCTATTAGTTATGGACATCTGAGAGTCGGAGACCTGGTGACTTGACATACAGGTTTCTCCTAGTCTGGATACCAGTCAGTCGTACTGCCAAAAAGAGGTCGAGGTCGTCCTCTTAAAAACTAATAATAAAAACAAAAAACAGCACTATTCTATCCTATCCTAATACCTAGTCGCACGTAATTTTTATTTTGTGACACGTGCTTTTTCCTTGTTTCATTATAGGTATCCATCAAGGATGATATAGACTGGATTGGCAGTCGCCATAGTACGGATCGGCCGCGGTTTTTGTAGTTCGATTATTAAATCTAGATGGCGCTGAAATATAGCCAGAGGCTTTGAAGGCAAAACAATAAGACTACAGATATTTCACATTACAATATTTTTGAAAAATAATACATTTGTAGTAATATGAAACATCTGTAGTCTTATTGTTTTGCCTTCAAAGCCTCTGGCTATATTTCAGCGCCATCTAGATTTAATAATCGAACTACAAAAACCGCGGCCGATCCGTACTATGGCGACTGCCAATCCAGTCTATATCATCCTTGGTATCCATGTTGTAAATATTTTCTTTCTTTCTTTCTTAATGTGAACATACTTTGTCTTGGATCCAAGACAATTCAAGTTCTAGCGGTCGGTCAAATTAAGATTCCTCGCACGACTAGAATAATCCTCGTAGGACTATTTCCTTGTAGACATTAATATAATAGGCCTAGCAATGAAATAAATGATTGAACTGAGGTCTACATGGTTCCGTAGCGGTGTTGTGACCGCTGCCAAAGTGATTTGATAGAATAAAAAAATTTCGTTAAAAAATAATTTTAAATATAAGCTGTTTTTGTTGACTGGCACTTGCATTGTTATACCATCTTCCTATTTATACCAAATTTTAAGTCAAACTGACCACTTTTACACACAGTTTAATTTGCAATATTTACCGACAGGTACACATACACACACCGGGACAGGCGAAACCAAAGAAAAGCTTGTAATTAACAATAGTTCAAGCACCGAGACTCCTACTACAAATGCGACAAATGAGTACTGGATGAGACGTATTCTCTGAATGAAATGTGCAGCGTCGTGTCTCGGTGTGAATTGACCCTAAGAATTATTAATGATGGCTGTCGTCGAATCCAAAGCCGTCAAAAAATACAGAACGCCTTTTAGTATTATTAATGTTTTCAAGCACTAATTCGGCATTCCAACTAATATGCACCTTTTGCTAGATTTAAATCGACGCTGCCACTCATGTTAAGTAACTTATTTGTCGGCCATATTGCAGAATAAGATGTGTCAAATTTGCAACTATGTTGAATGTTGACATTGCTTTATTCCTCTCGGCAGCAGGTTAAAGTGCTAATTGCGTCAAAACTCACAAATTAATATAAAACTGCCAAAAAACCAGGTTTGCGAACTATAATAAATAATTGACTTTTCTATACAAAAATAAATAAAAACCATTGGTATTTTTTTTGCCATTCCCATTTTCTTATCCATTCGATCCCCTTTCTTTCTTTTGAAGACAATCTGTAGAGGCACTAAGGAACCCTAGAAAGACCCTTCTAATAGTTTTTATTGCGGCAGGGATTCCAGAAAGGAATCTTATTAACTGCCGTTAGTATTAATCAATTTTAATCATCAAACATTCCGAAGGTTTTCCTGTTTAACAACTTTAATAACGTGCTAACTTACGCCCGTGGCTTTACCTCTATAACACTCCGTACTCGTAGAGGGCTGCGGTTAAAATACGATCTGTAATTGTCGACCCAAAAATTTTGGGCCAAAATGAATGACAATAATGTATTGCCATACATGTATTGTGCATTATTGTTATTCATTCCTTGTCAAAAAATACGGGGTAATTTTAACTGTACTCCTCGTGGGATTGTCGCAAAATTTGTCAGGGTTAAATTTCAGCTTTCTGGATTAAACTTTTTAGCTGTGAGCTGATGAATCAGTCAGTTTGGACTTATTTATCTAAAGATATAAAATAAGAGTATCATCATCATCATCATTTCGGCCAAAAGACGTCCATTGCTGAACATAGGCCTCCCCCAAGGCTCGCCAAACTGATCGGCCCAGCGCCATCCGCATCCAACGCGTTACCGCTACCTTAACCAGGTCGCCACTCCATCTTGTTGCAGGCCTACCTACCTACACAGCACTGCGTCTTCCGGTCCGCGGACGCCACTCAAAAACCTTTCGGCCCCATCGGCCGTCAATTCTACGAGCGCTGAGCCCTGCCCACTGCCACTTAAGTTTGGCGATTCTTCGAGCTATGTCCGTAAATTTGAGTAAATCAAAACCAATTGGGACCAACCAATCAAACCAATTTCTTTTTGTTGTTCTTTGCTATAGTTTTAAGTTATGGACATTGTTTTTATTAATTTTTCAATTGACTTAATTTATGTAAAATAATTGGGAAATCGTTCCAACCACGAAATAAGTCATCTAGCCATCATCATCATATCAGTCATAAAGACGTCCACTGCTGGAATCTGTCCTGCGCTGCCTCTTTCAAGTGGTTCTTGCGCCCTTCACCAGATCGTCGGTCCATCCTGTCATCCATCGGTCGGTCCATCGTCGAAAAATAAGTGCTGGTTAGTAAATTTAAATTTCTAATAAAAGCTTATTTTACTGGCCGTTATTTTCGTTGACTATGCTGGCATTTAATCAAAGTACAGTCAAGTGTAAAAATATGGTACCTTGCTCATAATATCCCATAGCTCTTATACCGTCGAATTAAAGTACCTATTTTTGGACTTGACTGTACAACTGTGCCAAATATCAAGCCAATCTGATCACCAGTACCTCTACCATGAGTTACACTAGTTTGCGTGACCGTACTCGCTAGCGACGGCGTAAATGATTTGTATGGAGAATTGTACTTCCGTAAGTGACCGCTAGGGGCGCTGTACACAATTCTCTATACAAATCATTTACGCCGTCGCTAGCGAGTACGGTCACTGTAAACTAGTGTAACTCATGGTAAAGGTACAGAAGTAGTTGAAATTCAACTTGCAGAATTTGAAGACAACTAATTGGACGTTAAAATAAACCAATAAAAATTACCCTAATTACCTAACCTAACCTAAAACTATGTAAGTACACAGTACAGTAGGTACGTACTACTGATGGAAGTAAGTATTTAATTAAACCTTCCGTAGTAATTATCGAAACTAACAGCCTTGAACTTGACACTGAAGAAGATAAAAGGCACTTTGGGGTTTTCACGCGATGCTAATCCTTGTTTGTTTCAGCGAAAGGCTAAATCTGGCCTTTCGACTCACTCTACTTTGTACTAAATGCGCGCGTAATTAGGTATAATGTTGTAAGTGCAGTTGACAGACTGACAAATTGCAGTTTTAATACTTCTGAGGAACAAAAGATAATGTTGAACTGCAACAATGTTGAAACGAGGTCTAAAGGAAAACGTTACGGTGACACATTTCTCCAAATAATTTAGCACAAAACGGTTCGGCGAATTGCATTTAGGCAATTAGGTCACTATTGTTTATATTTACGATGCGTTAGTGGGAATGTGTTAAAAAAGTAAGCCGGTAGTTATGTAAATGTTTGTGCTGGTTTCAAAACTATCCAACTATTTAGAATAAGGAAGTTAGGTGAGTAAATAAATAGTGCGTTTGTCGGTGGTAAGTGGTGAGAAAAGGAGGCAGGCACGCAGTGTGGCTAGTTGGCTACCGTTATTCTTTTGTCAGTTTTTGTGCGCGATTGAAAGGATTAGTTAGGGTTAGAGCTCCAGAGGGAATAGAGCAGTGTGTGACTAGTAAAGGCAACGTCACGGGAGCGCGATAAGCAGAGTGATTATACGGTATCATAAGTTATGATACCCTATAAGCCACCTCGTTTAACCTACGGCTAGACTATGCTTTTCACTCTGCTTATCGCGCTCCCGTGACGTTGCCTCTACCAGTCACACACTGCTCTACTAGTCTTATGATTCATAAGGTTAGATAGAGTAGGAGACCCTACTTTTTCTAATAACAAATACAGTCAAAACCGTTTATAGCAACACCAATTACAACGACATATTGGATGTAACAACCAAGAATAAAACCTAACACGATCTTATATGCCAAAGTAGCACTGGTTACAATGACCAACCGTGCTTAACGACCAAACATTGCTGTTCCTTGAATGTCGTTATAAACGGTTTTGACTGTACGTGTTAAAATTACAAACGAGTATCATGATTGTGATGCCAAAGAGTCAGAAGATGTCTCTATTAATTTAAAAAATATGTATAGTGACTTCCTAACAGCATCTAAAAACGAAAACTAAAAGTAGATTTATATATGCAGTATATTACGCATTATTTTGATAGTGGATACTATTACCCTAATCGAAGGTATTTGAGAATTTATAATAACAAAGTTTCTTGAACACGTAACCTGACTTAATCGATTAACACTGTCAAAATCATTAGAGCGATATTCTTGAAGCCTATGTAAGGCCTAGCCTTGTGTATGAAAGGCCTATGTATTACATACGAACATTGCTCGTTTAATAGTATAAGTAACATAATATAAATTAATATCCGGAATATGCAACAAGATGGAGCAACGACCTGGATAAGGTTGCGGGAATGCGTTGTATGCGGATGGCGCAGGACCGATCTGTTTGGCGAGCCTTGGGGAAGGCCTATGTTCAACAGTGAACGTTTTTCGACTGAAATGATGATGATGATGATTCAGAATATTATTAATTTTGCTAACGTAAGTCCTTTAATAATATCTTATTTTTATTTACTTTATTTGCAAGGTTTACCTTGCGCAAACCTTGTCTGCTATCCGCTGCAGAACTAGATGAACTGTTTAGATAAATGCTATATTAAAAGGTAAGGCCATGTACGATTTAGTATCCTTAGAAAAACATAATGAAAACAATTTACTTTCCTTAGTTGGTAACCTGTAAGATAAGTAATAAATGTGTTAATTTTATTATAGAGATAGATATTTTATGAATAACAAATATTTTTTATTTTAATCTCGTTACCACAAAAACTTACTCGTAAACAATAATTTAATGACGTGTAAGTATTCTCATAGTTTTTTTGCGGTAAGACTTTGAACTTCTTCAACGATAAACTGACATTACTAATTATAATTCGGTATGTATAAAACACTTAAAGGTTTTTCGTAATTATTTTCTTAATTATGTAGCCTTGATTCGTGAGGTCTTAGCGCTATGAAGAGGTACATACATACATGTATTATATAAGGAAATAGCAAAGAAGTTACTCGACGTCATAGGAGACCGAAAAACTGGCAGCTACCACGGACAAAGAAATACGGTCAAAGAGGAAACGCTGCCAATAGCTTTGGAACTTTGCCTAAGAGAAGTCCTTTTCATAATAATTGTTTCAGTTATTTTTTCTTTCTCTTAATGTACTTATCTCCTTTTGGTTTAAGATAGATGTAGTTGTAATAGGTTGCTGATAATGAATAATGATAAATAAACATTATGTACCTATTTATGTTGAAAAAATATGTAATATCCATAGCATAGGTACTTAAAATAAATACAACGCTAATGCATTGTAGCCAACTCACGCAAGATCAAAATTTTCCTAATGACCCAGATGCAAAATATCAGTGGAGCAGAATTTCAGTACTTGCATAACGATATTAGGTATAGAGAAAGCCCTAATATCTGTTGCCAAAACAACAAGACCACCGGTATTTCTACACTTACCTAACCTAAGTATAAACTATTTCAACAACGATTTTCTATTCACAAGCAAACATAACATAAGCATGTTACGTTACGATTTTTTAACAAATTGAGTTTCTTTTTTCTAGATTAAAAACATAACTCTCAAACTCGCGCTCGTTTTCCAATAATAATCCAATGCCAGAAACGAAAAATAATAACGTGATAACACATAGGTCCAGTCAAGGAATTAGTTCCCTACCCATTTCGTAAAAATGTCGTTAAACATACGCAATGCGTTAAAGTCGAAAAGTCAAATGCAACACGTCAAAGAAACATCGTAGCTAGCTCTTATGTTGACAGTTTGCTAAACGATATTCAAACTTCGTTATACAGACTTAGAGCCCGTTGTTTGATCAATAGTTAAACAAACTAATAGTTAAAACATATGGCAAACATAACAATAGTTAACGCATTTCAACGGCAATTGGACTATTAGTATCTTTAACTACTGATCAAACAACAAGCACTTTAAAATGCATGTGATTTGGCAGTTTGAAATCTAGACAAAAAAAAAACAAAGTGTGGTGCGTGTCAAAGTTGACAATCGCGCCGAACGAACAACAGTTAGCAAAAAGTGCATGTCATATATTCACATTGTAAATGTCTTACACATTTGGGCGCGCAAAAAAGCTGGGTATTAATTAAACATCGGGTTCAGTAAACTTCACGCGTCAGGCTGTCTGTCTCTCAAACTAATAATAAATTGTTTTTTGCCAACTGTTACGTTACGTGTAATTAAGACTGACAAGTATTCGGTTTCGCTACCGGCGATCAAAAGCCGCACCGCCTCGGTTCAGTATCTAGTATTACTAATTCCGACCAATTGTGAGTTCGATGCCCCTAAATCGTATCCTGCCGGTCCTAAATGGGTGTTTAAGGTGTGGTAAAGGACCTTTGGTACTGCGGCTACGAGTTCGAGAGTCATGGGGGAAAAAATTGAGTAAACGCTATAGTTTTCTGGTAGCTTCCACTTTTTTAACGTTTTTGGTCTTGTACCTATCTTGCAATACGCTTATTATACATGTTATTTTTCATTTTCTTTAACTTTAAAGGAACATTCAATAAGTCAAGTGAAGTTAATTACTCTAAGACACTAGTGTGATAGTGTCCTAACTCTAATTGTTAAAAAGATAATCAAGGATTAAATTAATTATGCGCGGTAAAATAGTGTAAAAGATTCTTAATTTATGAATCTTTTTGTAAAACTAACCTGGACCTTTTACAGTGACTGTAAACTCTATATTTATTTATTTATGTATGAAAAAGAAAAATCTATTTTGCCAAAAAGTTAATAACTATAGGTAGTTTCTATCGATGTACTAAGCCATTCGTCAAAGTTAGCGGATATTAAAGAAAACACTGGATTTTATCTAGGTACTTACGACACTATTGCTTTGGTCGCAACAGTTTTGCAAACGACAGCGCAATGCAAAAAAGTATTTATGTAATATCTCTTCTTCTCAACGAAAACATTAAATACTATTTCTGCTGATCCTAACTTACGATAGTATTTGATCAAATTAGATCCTTTACTTGGCTTGTACCATGTAAGACGACATTACAAAAGACATATCTACGGAGCAACAAGACTGCGACCAAAAGCAATCAAATTACTATATCTAATGTATCTACATTGAAAGAAATAGGTTAATACGGCCATGTGGGCGTGTAAATGATGCTTTATGCTATCATAACTCAATGAATTCATGTGGGAAGCTGACGTAAGTTATTATAATACTTATAAGTTACAATATAACAGAACTTATGGACCTGACTATCACATAATTTATGATTTTTTTTTTCTAAATTGGTATTCTGACTAGAGATGATCCGCAACGTTTCCTATGATTTGAATATTAAGACAGTAAAAAATCAAATTGTTATGGAAATAATAGGGATGTTGACACCATAAAAAAAAATTTGAAGACACAACTCCAGTAAAAAAACGCTTTATTTCAGCCCAGAAAGTCAGATTAATTTTCGATTAAATGCAAAATTAGATTTTTTGTTGCTTTAAAACAAATAAATAGTTAGTTGATTGAGTATGCGAACAATGACGTCATTTGTCGCTATTGTCATTCAAACTCTATGGGAGATTGTGTTTTGACAGCTCATAAAAAGAACGTCAGTTGATTGGTGGTGTCAACATCCCCATTGAGTTAAAAATAAAATGTAGACTGGAGTTAAGTTTGAGTTACGCCTAGGTTTCAGCGATTCTATAGCGCCACTGGAATGTTTGCTAAGTCTCACATCAATAAGTTTTTCGAGATCATTCGGCAGGGAACTGATTCGCTGATACAGAGGCTTAAAAATACGACCAACAGCATCCGTCCCCACATCTAACACGGAAATCACACACACATCACATCTGACTCTATAAGGTCTACCAACTCTCCGACTACCGGTATAGTAAGCATAAGCAGTGATGGAGTAAGTAACTCATCGTCATAAACGCAAAATGAAACACGAGATAGCTTTTACACCTACTAAAAGCTAGTTCTAAATAGTTCTAATACATCAAACAATGTAGATTTAAATAATGATTCGATTACTCATCCCTGTCATAGCCGATCTGTCTTTCATGCAATTTAATACATAACATGTCATGTAAATAAAACACGAATGTAAACCTTAAAAAATTTCGTGAAATATATTTTATTAATTGTAGTGTAATCTACATTAGTTTTTACATTAATTTTCCTCACGTTACGCCTCTTACTCGCACGCCCTTAGCACCTTTCCCCTCGTCTGTCAAGGTCTTATGCTATTCAAAACCGCCTGTCATTATACAGATTTTTTCTAAAACGCATACTAAAAAACATATCCAAATTTAAACTATATAGAAGAAAGTTTGTTTTACCTCCTAAACTGTGCACCTTTCGATTCACCTGTCAGGTATTTTGTAATCGACTGTCAATTTTTTTTCATAATTTACAATGAATAAACTAAATCATACTAGCTGTTGCCCGCGACTCCGTCCGCGAGGAATAGGGATATAAAAAATAGCCTACGACCTGTTCTCAGACCTACCGAATATGGAGAAAAAAGTTTCATAAAAATCGGTCAAGCCGTTTTGGAGGAGTTCGGTAACAAACACCGTGACAAGAGATTTTTATATATTAGATTTATTTAACAATTTAAAAAATAAAAGAGCTGATCACGTGCAGGGCTGATGCCTGCCAGGTCATGGTATTGCTCTTGGGGTGCTATAATCATCATTCTACAAATTTCTAGGCTTACAGGAAGACCGTTACTCGGAGGGTTCACTAGCTCTGGGACTAATACATAATATACGATGCTAACACAGCCATTATGAGTATGGCATTATCTTCAATCTTTTCTCATTACGCGTTTATACGGTATAATTAGAGCTTATAATCAAAAATAATCATTTTTAAAATTGCTACGTTATGATGACCACATGTAATTTATCATCTAGGTCGCATTTTGACAAACTTTAAATTAACCTAACAGTCACTAATCATACGTTAGGCCATTTGTTACTCCCTGTCAATTGACAGGGCAACGACCTTTATATTAAATATTCACTTCAAAAAGGCTGCATCATTTATCATAATTTCAGCAAAACGGAACATTTACCGCCCCACACAGAAACACTGCTTTATTGTCCGGTTTAAACTCCAAAGTAAATTAATGTAAAAACGTCGCTAATGTACGATTAAATATTAATCGGGTTCTCTGAGAACGGCGGTTGAGGCGTAATTAATATTTTAAATAACACAGTCATGTTCGAATGACATGTGTTCGCCGATATTGCAGTGACATTGAATGGTAGAGCTCGCGAAATATAATCAAAAACAGATGTCTCACAAGGTTTACTGCCCAGCCACGACTAAGCGCGCGCGACCAGCGGTGCGGCGAGGGTTTTTTAAGTTCAATGCGCGGCCGAGACGCTCGTGTCTGCCACGCTGGCGACTAGTCGCCAGGCTGAAAGCAGTGGACAGTACGTATCAGCGAGAGCGAGTAGTAGAGACGCTGAAGCATCCAGCGTATGAACATAAGAGACTAGAGACTCTGTGACCTCGCGAAATGGCTGAACTATGATATTATTTTACTATTTCAACTCCCCATCAGCCTCCATGGTTCATGGTCAATGAGGGTTTCTGTGTGTGTAGTCCTCCTTTAGGATACCATCTGGCAACCCTATTTCTGTTACATGTTGGTTGGCGCTATATTGTGAGGTCCTGACAACTTTGACATTTTTCTCACGTTTGGGATTGGTTTATAATTAATTGAGCCAATCACAATATCCGAGCGATATCCCATCAAACAGAAAATTCTCGTTAAACTAGAAGAGTCACGGTCCTCAGACACTAATGTCCCTGCGATTAACTGATAGAGCACAATAGCTCACGCAAACGCAGCACACGCAATAAACAGAAAACGATCGCCGCGCCCCCGGTAGCACGTAGTCGTGGCTGGGCCGTAACTTCAATTTGTATCTCAAACCAAAGGCTAAATTCAGTTTGCGAGCGGTAATTCAATCGTTTGCGAAAGGATAGGGATGAACTGCTATTCAGGAACGCCAAAAATCACTGGTTTACGAGAGGTTTGGGCTGAGCTTGGGATGAGCCTTATTTACAAAGCGAATTAACAGGAAAATAAAGCTCATCCCATTCCTATCCTCTCCCACAAGATTGAATTGCGGCTCGCAAACCGTCTTGGGCCGTTCCTGAATTTAGCCCCAGACGCCCTTGCCAGATGCATAGCTGCGTAATCACTGCACGCACGACCCTAGCAAACTTTAAGTCGGTCAGCAACTCACCATATCGTACTGTGAACATCAAGGTCATTGCCCTCCTGGAAGCCATAGACAAGCCCTCTTAAAACTAAAATAGGATAACTGTCATGGGTGTTGCCTGTCCCAATTCTGTCAACATGACGAGTGTATTTTTCACGCCAAAAACCGTTTTAGCCCAACACGTCACGTCACTACCTACGTCATCGCAATTCTAGACCCAGAGACACTGATCTTTTGAATTTAAAAAAGTCACGGCTTGTCTCTGGGACAGTGCGTTCACCTTTTGTCCTAGTTCCGAACGTCAACAGGTAATCAACACGTTTTAAAGAGATGTCGTGAGACGTCATAGCAACAGATTCTTTTTAAAACATGCTAATTGCTACCAGCTTTCGCTTGTTTTTTCTTGTTTTTTATCCTGCATTCTTTTTACCCGATTACAGCGTAGCCGTAAGGAAGGGTTTTGAATCTCACATACTACATAACTTTTTAAACATAATATCTATACATGTGTTATTTATTGCTATAGCTGAAAGTATAATACATCGATTTTCAAAACAAGTATCATCAAAAACGTCGCGGTTAAGAAACTGTCCTAGAATGCAATCATCATTCGTCATCATTTCAGCCAAAAGACATCCACTGCTGAACATAGGCCTCCCCCATGGCCCGCCAAACAGATCGGTCCCGCACCATCCGCAACCAACGCAAACAAGCAACCAAGGAAAACAACGCAAGCAATCCTGCATACACCTGCGAAGAAATTCAATGGTGTGTGTGAAGTTCCCAATCCGCATGATGATGATGATGATGATGACGATGACGATGACGATGACGATGATGATGATGATGATGATGATGATGATGATGATGATGATGATGATGATGATGATGAGGACGATGACGATGACGATGACGATGACGATGACGATGACGATGACGATGACGATGACGATGACGATGACGATGACGATGACGATGACGATGACGATGATGACGATGACGATGATGATGATGATGATGATGATGATGATGATGATGATGACGATGATGTATTTATTACCTTTATCATCACTACAGTCAAGACGCTTCAGGTTGATAATAATAAGGCTCCACGTGACGTGACATATCGGGTAGCAAATTCATCTCCAAGCCTCATTTCATTGGCAAAGGCCACACTCACTTGTACGCTTTCCAAATGTTTTACTCTAGTTAATTAGTCTAATTCGTTATCCAAAACGCTTTGACGTCTCGCCAGCCGTTTACGACGATACCATCAAAGGACTCAGTTACTTTCGCTAATAGGACTAACGAACTTTGCAATTTTCTTACATCGAGTTGCTCTACATTTTGATACCTTAGTCATGCTTATTTTAGTAATAAAGACAACAGGTAAAGTGGACCACAATATTTTCGGAAGGCATGAGACATATTCTATTTCGGTATCTTGAGACCTATACTTCGTTTTTTTAGCATTAGAAAGAAGATAAGCGATCTTGATGTGTCTTTTTTTTTATTGAAAAACACTTTTGCAAAATAAAGTAAAAATTAACAAGGACATAATGATCATTTACATTCTTTTGGTTCCATAAGTAAATCTATTGGTTCCAACGTGAGCTCTTATTTTGTTTTAGTTCGGTCCAAGCTCAGCCAACATAAACTATAAGCCAACTGTTGGCTTATATTTTATGGGACGTTTTCATGCCGCCTAAGCTCCATCTAGTGTATAAATAATCTAAGGGCGGTAGCTACGCCCCTGGCTGGACAATATATTTTTACGGACTAAATGCGAATAAATTATTACACAAACAGAACAAACACGTCCTAATTAATTGATATGTATTTTAAGCTACAATAGCGAATATTTCTACAATAGCGATACAGAAAAACCACGTTAAAAACCCGGCTACCTTACTAACTGAACTTGACATTGAAACTTATATCATAGCTACATCCACTTACTGACCCACAAGACTATCAAATTACCTCCAAACAATTACAATTTGAATCACTAAAATGTCAAGTTCACTCCTGGTTGGCCTCAACGCCTACACTGTACGTGCAAGTACCTTAAGCTTATGCAGTTATTAAGTACTGAGGGTCAAACGGCGTATAATTTTCCGAGATTGTGCACGGAAATGAACTTTTCCTGGTTTTTGTTGCGATATTTCTTGTGTTATCTTTGAGCAGTGTGTTTTGCCAATGACGACTTATGACACTGAGACGACGCCGCTAAAGATGGGCCTCATAAGAAAGTTTAAGGTCACTCAGTTTTCTACGGGATCACGTTAGGAATGATGAAATCCGCGCAAGAAAAGTCAACGCCATAGCTCGAAGAATCGCCAGACTCGAGCGGTAATGGCCAGAGCATATCGCTCGTAGAACTGATGGGTCCAAAAGGTTCTCGAATGGCGTCCACGGACCGGAAGACGTAGTGTAGGTAGGCATCCAACAAGAGGGACCGACGACCTGGTAAAGGTTGCAAGAACGCGTTGGTTGGGAATGATACAGGACCGGCCTGTTTGGCTAACCTAAGGGGGGGACTATGTTCAGCAGTGGACGTCTTTCGGCTGAAATGATGATGATAATTATTCCTTGGTTAAGGTTTTTACTTATGCTTTTGTTTTTACTGTCTTTCGTAGTTTAAGGGCTTGTCAGCGAACAGAGATAGGACAAGATTAGACAAGACGTTAATCGGCTAATTAGCTAAATTTAATCTCCGCTCTTTTGTCTTATTTTTCCTTGAATTGTCTACCTACCGAAGATTATTCTGCCTTTGCCAGCCTCTAAACTAAATTATAGTTTATTTATTACACATTGCTGGGGCAACTATATTATCTGAGATTTGTTACATTTGTGCTATGTATTATATATAATTAATGAAAAGACTATCATTTTGTCTTGCTTGTATAATAATATATTTATTGTTGCAAAAAAATATTTTTTTGCCAAGTTTCTTGCGGTACATTCTTCTTGGCAATGATGGATTTCCGAAAGAGCTGATAGTAAGAATAAAAAAAATAGACATGTAAGCATGCATGTGTCTATGCGGCCTATTTACAGAATAAACTTTTAGACTTTGAAGAAGAGCATTCTCTACAGTTCCTACAACACCTCTCGTTCTCGATTGTGCTGTCCAAGCTATGTTTTATAGGTAAAATAGATAAAAACAATAAGTAATTGTATCGTACGACCATATTAAAATCTTACCCAAGTCTTGCGGCGATTAAATAGTGGGCTAATGTGCACGTACCTGTAAACAAAACAATAAATTAATTTACCCAGTGACTCGACAAGGTTATTGTTACTGCGAATGGGAACAATGGAAATGTCCAATGTAATTTAATTAATTACGTAAACTCATTTTTACGATAGCATATACAAGAGCTAGGTAAAAGGTCGGACCTGTACCTAGATGTTGGGACTCTCCTTTTGTTTCCCATAATTTAATTTTGCCGTAATTTCACTTGCAATAAATAGCAAAGTGATGTGATGTACTATGTAGATATGAGTCCTAAAATGAATTTGGCATCCTTAAGTCATACGAATATGGTACCAAACTTGGAATAGTAGCACAAATTAATGCCTCTATACAGATTGAGACCCTATTTTTCTCCAGAGCAGAAGCTGCCAAAACCTCAACTAACATCAAAAATTACGGCGGCTCCACTTCTTAAATCCATCCTTGGGCCTCAAGGACCAATCCTACCAAAGGAAATCTTTGGTTCAGCAATAGCCGTATAATTCACCGTACGGACCCAACAGTTAAGGTGGAAGCGCACGCTCTAGGCGCGAAATTCAAACTTTTTAAAGTTTTTAATTTATTTAACTTCTTAAGGTACTTGCGCTTGTAAAACAGTGTTCTTTATATTATTGTGTAAAGTTTTTAAGAATAAAACTATTAGCTTGAAGTACAAGTTGTCAAAACGTTGAAAGTCCGAATTTCTATGTTCGACAACTTTTATATCAAGCTAACAGTTTTATTCTTAAAAAGCTTTACACAATAATATAAAGAATACTGTTTTACAACCGCAAGTACCTTATGAAGTTAAACAGTTACACTGTTTACCCAAAATAAATTAAAACCTGTAAAAATTTTGAATTTCGCGCCTAGAGCGTGCCGTGTGCGAGCGTGAGGAATAATTGATGGATAACACTAACTAAAACAATAGAACTAGATACAACAAAGGAAAATTAGTAAAATATCATCCACTAAGTTATGTATTTTAGTAACCCTATGTTTTAATTCACATCCATATAATCAGGTCCAAAATACCGCAGTGCCTCTAGTTTTTGACCAGTGTTGCCAGTGATAACATACGGAACTGAGATGTAGTAGCTTACAATGGGCCTCATATGAAAGCTCAAGGTCAGTCAAGAGCGATGGAGCGAGTTATGATCGAATCAAAAATGAAGAGATCTGCAGGAGAACCAAAGTTACTGAATACGAGTAGCTCGGACTGGCAATGGGCAGGGCATGGCAGGGTGAGAGGGTGAGGGGGGGGAGGGGGGTTCGTAAGACGGCACAACGTTAATGTTCAAGTTCTCACTTCTGCCGGCACTCCCGGTGTGCACCCGTTTTTTTGACATCTGGCAACTCTAATTATGTCCGTTAGTCAAGCAGGACCCCTAGTCCGAATGGATCTTAGCTTCTGTTATTACGCAAAAGACACAACATTTATCGTTTTATATCTTTCCCGCCATGTACTTATTCTCGTTAATCGCCATAATCTACACAAAACTGACCTAATTTATCCTCTATTAATAGCCCGTGGTGTTGCCAAGTATGACATAACAGTTTTAATTCCAGGAAATAAACATCGTATCAATATTATTGTACTGATTACTTTTATTTATTTGGTTTGTCTAGACTGTTTACTCTAATGTCCCCGGATATTTGAGTCAATTTTTTACCCCAGTTAGCTTTGTTGAAAATCAATGCCTTTGAATATAATGGTTAGGTTAATATGCTTGTTTTGGCTTTGAGTCGAGGAATCCATAATATTAATACATATTTGCAAATGCGAATTGAATCGGTGTTTGAAGCATATTAAAATTTGGCAACGACATAACCTCAGCAAAAAAATGACCGGAAAAATTGCGTTATTCTTGCGGGACAGTGACAGTAAGAGTCAACGCTGCTGAAGTCGCAGAACCTGGGGATAAGAGCTAGTATCAAATAACTTTTCCTAGGTGTCAGATGAATCCACTCAGGAATGAGTAACCATAAACGATCAAGAATTATAAAAAAAATCATCCGGCAATCTCACTCAGTAATCGGATCGCGAAGCAATTGACAGTGACATGCACACATTAGCTGTCCTTAATGTCCGTGCAAATCCGACGGCCCGTGCTTCACACGTGTGACTAGCATTTATCATGCTGAATGTGTCGCACTCAAGGACTTCACCTATTTTTCTACATGTTTTATGCAACCGAACCGTTTAGATTTTAACCTAATGTGAAACCTGATCAAAGTAAGTATAATGAATGCAATATGCCCCAGTACAAAAACCTTTAAATTATTTGACTACTAGTCACTGCCCAACTCACTCTGTAATGAAAAAGGTAGCTTTTATTTTTGCTAGTGAATGATTAATTCAAACTTTTCTGTTTATCATATTACTCGTACTAATAGAATTAAACGAAAATGTCCCAGGCTTGTATATTTTCAGAGGATTAAAGGTAATTCTTTCTCAAATTGAAGGGATTTAGGCTCGGCAGGTTTTAGCAAGTATTGGTATTGGAAAGATTACTCTTCGTCTAAAGAAGTGGCAATTTACATGTAAATATTGATAATGTACTAGTTGTTTTATTACGCAAATACATACAATACACTAAGCTGTGAGTGCAGTGACTAACATTTAACACGTGAATTAAACACGTGAACACTCCAGTCCTTTATCAACGCTTCCGCAGGCTGTGTACTGCTAATAATATGCAATATTAATTGTGTTACATCTACATCCTTCGTATACAAAACGACCTTCATGAGGAAAAAATACATTCGGAATTAAGAAACAAGTTTGAAAAGTAAGCAATAAGGGTTTTTGCTCCCGTCTCTCCCGGCCAAACCTGTTTGTATGGGTACCTTTCACTTTAATTTCGATAAAACCAGAGAGGAAAAAATTGAGAAAACCTGTTATGCGCCCAACAAAACCGATAAGTCTGAATCTTATCTAGAATCAAGATGAAAAACAAATGATGGACGCTCGCTTTCGCGATTGTTTGGTGTATCGATGATTCGTTTAATTGTGCCAAATGGACGATAGAGTTGGCTTGTTACGCGTTTTCGTTTAAACGTTGCGTAATCGTTTCTTTTTGACAAGTAACCGTTTCAAAGGAAACGAAAATTTCATTATTAAGCATATATTTTAAACGTTTGCTCCAAGAAACAGTTTTTTTACAAAACGTTAGCTAGTTTTAGCCAAGAATCGGTTGTCTGCTCTTGCGAGAAAACTTAGTACCTATGTGGTAACGTTATTCAAGTCACAGTGCTTAAGGAATTTATTTTTAGATTTGGCATGAAACGGTTACTTCGTTACTTCATAGGGAACCGTTTCTCGAAACAGTTTCGGAAAAAACGCCCAGCCCTAGCGGACGAAGGTCGTTCGCAAGATGTTTGCAAGTCACAAAGTGGAAATATTTTTGCCCAGCGTACTGCCGCACTTGTGACACGAATATCACAACAGCGACACGTGTGCTGTCAGCTATATATATGCGAGGGACGTCAGATTATTTACTTTATTAATGCCTTTTTATTAATGCGTACCCAACATATCATAACGTCGTTAGATTATAAACAAATCGCATATCGAGTGAAACGTTTTATTTTTTAACACTAATTCCAATGTCTTCTTCATTCTATTTTCAAACACGAACAATTCTTTCACATGTGTTTTAGAGAACAGTAAATTGCTCAGTAGGTAAGGTATAATCTAATCATACTCCTAAAATAGGAAAAATAAAAACCAAATTAATCCCAACTAAATTCATCGAGCTGTCCCATTAATTAACAATGATTACCTCAAGAAACTCATTCCCAAATAATTTGTTGTTTCTTTTCCCGCGAAATAATTTATTTTTCTTTGAAAAATACTCTGACTACTTGAGTTTTCAGGAAAATAATTTTATTTAAAGAGTAGAAAATCAACAACATGCTGGATGGACACAGTTGTAGGTATCTAAGTTATCCTCCTTTTTACAGTTCTACGAGTGATTTGATTACTAGTAATTACAGTCCCGCCTTGCACTAAAATTCTTCTTTTAATTTACCTATTAGTTAAACTTTACTCAATTTGCCTTTCCGCGATTTAATTTGCATTATAAAGCGGGCGAAACAACGTAAACTCTTATCAAGTAATTAAACAAAACAATTTATCCATTATGCCTACTAATTTATCTGTCAACAAATTATCTATGAAAATAAGGTCATACCGTACCTACGTTTACATTTGGTCGACTCTATATTTGCAGAAACCAAGGATTGTTATTTATCATAGCTTTAACTGGTTCCAGTGACCGGTTAGGTAATAGTAAATAGAACTGGAACTGCAGTGCAGAAGGTTCAATGATTCATTGGTGCTCTGACCTTCGTAATGTTTTTAAGTGTCATCCCGTACTAGGAAGTGAACAAAAATATTTATGTAACAAAGAATCTGTAACAGTTGAGAGATTTAAAGAAGATTATTCCTGAACTTGATTTTATTACCTTTTCTCCTCCCGAAAGGTCCACAAAAAGAATTCCCATTTCCAATAACGTTGTCGTTAATGTATTTGATCAGTTTCCCGGCATCCTCTGATTTTTGCTGGGAGCCCCATCGCGAAGGCAGATCCTCCTGCATTGACTCCGATTTTCCTTTTGTTCCCCTAGATTTTTTCAATACACTTGTCATACCGTCACATCACACACCTAGTTGTAAATGAAAAAAACACTTGTTTCAAATTAACACTTTATTTACACTCTAAGTGACCACTGGGCAATGTGCCGGCGGATTATTTCGTTCACAGAGATACGATTTTTTCGCGCGCGTTGCACTCGTCCGTCGTCGGCGTAAATGGCGGGACGAATGAGAAGCGAGACCTTGTTTACTACGTAGCACGCTATACGAATTTATGTGGTACCGCTGGAACGACGCAAACAATCCGCGCCGGCCGATCCGGTGTTGCCAGTGAGATGATAATAAATTCCACTACTGTTTTAGTTGTTTTTCTTACAAATGGTAGTTTTAATGGTTAAACTTAAGATTGACTGATGTTTTTGTGCACTTTGGCTTGACCGCTCTTGTCTATATATCGCACTCCCAGTACAACAGTGCATCATCTCGAAATAATACACCATTTTAATTTAGACTTTCCGGAAATCAAGTAAAGTCTAAATTAAAATGGTGTATTATTTCGAGATGATGCAGTGTTGTACTGGGAGTGCGATATTATTGTTTATTGTTAACTTTACTAATCCTTAGTACTGTTTAAAAAAAATATGAAGGCTGAATGGACTAATATCAGTGACACACAGAGATATGGTATATCGTGCTAGGCTAGACACTGTAAGATATATTAATACTCGAAATTAAACATATAAATTCGTGAATAAAATATAATTTTCTTACATGACATAAATCAAAATCGATTGTTTAAAAACTTGCGCCAAAAACAGAGGCCATGGCTTCTGGCCATTCTGCCCCTACATCAGCCCCCCTCGGAGACCGATGCTCCAGAGAGGAATCGCGACGGACGACGAATACAACGTCCAGCGCGCGTAGTCTGCTCTGGAGCTGAAGGTGGAGGCAATACAGGTGCAGGATCGGCGGAAGGAGTAGTCAATATGGGTGGAGAAGCAACATCTAAAGGCCTTTCATCTACCATATAATAGGCCGGCTTAACCCTATCAATAGAAACAGTCACTTCCTTGCCGCCGATATTAAGTTTAATAGTTTTTGCGCCTCGTTCTATAATCTTGTATGGGCCAACGTAAGGAGGCTGTAATGATCTACGAGACATTCCTTCTCGCAAAAATACGTGTGTGGCGGTCTCGAGTCTCTTGGGAACATAAAATGTTCTGCTTTCAGAATTCCACGTAGTAGGTTTCGGTAACAATCTGGCCATATGGCTACGCAGACGCGATGCAAAGTCGGTAATATCCACAAAAGAATCGTTACTTGGCACGAAAAATTCTCCTGGCAGACGTAACGGCTCGCCATAAACTAATTCTGCCACAGACGACTGGAGATTTTCTTTCCATGCTGAACGAATACCGAGCAAAACTAGAGGAAGTACCTCTGTCCAATCCGAATTTTGATGGCACATAATGGCGGATTTCAACTGGCGATGCAGACGCTCCACAATCCCATTTGCTTCTGGATGATAAGCAGTAGTTGGAGAATGCCTGGCGCCAAGGATATTTGCTAGAGATTTAAACAACTGGCTTTCGAATTGACGTCCTCTATCTGTAGAAATTTGTACAGGGCAACCAAAACGAGACACCCACTCGGCAACAAAGGTTTTGGCAACCGTTTCTGCAGTAATGTCCTTAAGAGGATAAACTTCGGGCCATCTGGTAAATCTATCTATTACCGTGAGCCAATATTGAAAGCCGTTCGAAACCGGAAGAGGCCCGACTAGATCCATATGCACGTGTGCAAACCGTTGAGTAGGGGCAGTAAAAGCGGACAAGGGTGCCTTAACATGTCGAGTAATCTTACTGCGCTGGCAATGGAGACACTGTCTCGCCCACTCTCTGCAGTCTCGGCGCACGCCCGGCCACACAAAGCGCTGAGCCACTAGCAGTGCTGACGTTGAAACGCCGGGATGGCTTAGGTTATGCAAGGTGTCAAATACTATCTGCCGAAATTCGGGCGTAAGATATGGTCGGGGCAATTGGGTTGAAGTATCACAGATTACTACGGAGCTAAACCCCGGTACGTTTATCTTCTGTAATTTCAACGCAGTGCCATTACGAAGAAGTTCTTGTAGCTCATGATCTTGATCCTGAGAATGTGCAAGGGCAGTGTAGTCTAGAGGCACAGCAGTTATGGCTTCAGTACGAGAAAGCGTATCAGCAACAACATTGTGCTTTCCGGATATATGCCTGATGTCTGTACTGAACTGGCCAATGAAATCTAAATGCCTAAACTGACGTGGCGAGCAATTATCACGACGTGTGCTGAAGGCAGATGTAAGTGGCTTGTGATCGGTGTAGATAGTAAAAGCTCTGGCCTCTAACATAAATCTAAAATGTTTTATGGCATTATAAATAGCAAGAAGTTCCCGATCATAAGGACTATACTTTTGCTGTGCAGGATGTAACTTCTGAGAATAAAATCCTAACGGCTCCCAACGATTACTGCTACGGCTTCTTTGCTGTAATACTGCACCGACAGCTGTGTCTGAAGCATCCGTAAATAAAGCAATTTCAGCTGAGGAATCAGGGTGTCCTAGTAAAGTAGCGTCAGCCAGGCTCTTTTTAGAGGTAACAAAAGCATCAAGTAGCTCTGCAGTCCAAGGTATTGGGGCTGATGGCTTGATTTTAGATCCCGAGAATAGCTGATGTAAAGGGGCTTGAACGTGCGCGGCGTGCCGTATAAAACGCCGATAAAAATTCAGCATCCCTAAGTAACGTCTAAGCTCTCGGTAAGTCCTGGGCTGAGGGAACTCTATAATAGCTTTGACTTTATCCGGAAGCGGTCTGCTGCCATAGCGATCTATGTGATATCCTAGAAATTTAACGCTGGTCTGCGCAAGAACACACTTAGCTGGGTTAATCAAAACGCCATATTTCGTGAATCGCTCAAAAACTTGGCTCAGGTGACTTTCATGCTCCTCATCCGAGCGAGAGGCGATCAAAACGTCATCCAAGTATGGAAAAGCGAATTCCAGGCCCCTGAGTACCTCATCCATGAACCGCTGGAAAGTCTGTCCTGCGTTTCTTAAGCCAAAACCCATGAATGGGAACTCAAATAGCCCAAATGGAGTCGTAATGGCTGTCTTCCCAATATCCTCAGCATAAACAGGAATTTGATTATATGCCTTTACCAAGTCCAGAGTTGTGAATATTTTACATCCAGATAGTTGATTGGCAAAATCTGCAATATGCCTTATAGGATAACGATCCGGTATTGTGCGATCATTCAAAGCACGATAGTCTCCACACGGGCGCCAACCATCTGTCTTCTTAGGTACTAAGTGAAGTGCTGAGCTCCAAGGACTATCTGACGGCCTCGCTATGCCATTGTCAATCATGTCTTGAAATTCTCGCTTGGCTATCAAAAGACGATCAGGAGCCAGGCGACGAGGCTTACATGACACCGGAGGACCAGGAGAGGTTCGTATGTAATGAACCGTATTGTGTTTCACTCGTGCTTCATGGGGATTACATGCTGGACGCGTTATGTTCGGATATCGCTCCAATACATTATGAAAACGCGATGCTCCGAAAACGGCTCTAACTTGCGGATCAGAAGTATGCACAAGAGTTCCTTCAGTGCTGCGCGACGTTACACCATCAATAAGCCGGCGATTGCGGGTATCTACCAAAAGGTGGTAAAATGTTAGCAAATCCACGCCAATAATAGGCTTTGTGACGTTTGCCACTATAAATCGCCAGGTGATATCACGTCGGGGTCACCAGTGTAAGATATATTAATACTCGAAATTAAACATATAAATTCGTGAATAAAATATAATTTTCTTACATGACATAAATCAAAATCGATTGTTTAAAAACTTGCGCCAAAAACAGAGGCCATGGCTTCTGGCCATTCTGCCCCTACAACACGTTACTTTGCAAATTTATGACTTAAAAATCCCATGCTGAACGTAAATCATCAAAATTTAGCCAAAATAGTTTAAAACAACAAATTAGGTAGGTACTAATATCGTCAGCAGGAAGTTATGTCAAGACGTTTTTTAAATCTTTATTTATTTACATTACTTAAGAAATGAAGATGCCAGTTCCAATACACCTTAATTCTAAAAATCTTAGAACCATACAACTAAAAATATGACTCAAGCCAAGATCACACCGCCGAAACCTCTGACAAAATATCTCGACTTGGCGGCGCACTTCCAAGCTCATCGCTGATATTTACCTCTGTATCTGGCCATAAACAAAAACCATGAAAATTAAAAACATCGCTGTCATGACAACTGGCTGTTTGTTCGTTACGCGCGCTTAGCACTCGAATTTTGTAGCGATCTTTAGATTTTATATCCCCTGTACATAATTTAATAGCAAGATGATGAAAATGCAGATATCCAACGAACGAGACCGTAAGGAGGCCCAGAATAGAGAAAGACGGCGTCAGTGCGAGCTGGAAAGACGGTCTAGAATCTTCAATGCCAGGAATAGAAAGATTGGTGTGAGTAAAATTCTTGTTATACTGTGAAGACAATCACTGAACTATTACTAGACGAACCTTATATTTTATTTTGAAACAATTTCAATTGACCAAGCCCAAAACATATTATGGGTGCTGGACAACGAATAAACAAATAAAGTATAATCATCATCCCAGCCTATATACGTCCCACTGCAAGTCACAGGCCTCCTCTCAGAATGAAAAGGCTTCGGCCGTAGTTCCCACGCGGGCTCAGTGCGGATTGGGAACTTCACACACACCTTTGAAATCCTTCGCAGGTGGATACAGGTTTCCTCACGATGTTTGTTTTCGTAATCTCATCAAAACAAATGTAATTTCGCACATAAAATTCGTAAAACTCAGTGCGAGCCCGGGTTTGAACCCGCGACTCCTTGCTTGAAAGGATGTAGGTAAAACCACTAAGGCTGCTACGACTTAACATATATGTATAGCTAAATATATACTTAGATACCGCTATCCGACCTCCTCCAGTAATTACCTTGCACATGTAGAAATAAACTAATTACTTACAGAAAATTTGAAAATAATAAACATAAGATGTGTAATTGTTGTATTGAAGTAAATGTTCAAAATGGTAGCCATTTTCCTGGATGCGAAGATTAATTAGGTATCTTGGGTAATGAATGCAATATGGTGTTCGCATTTCCTAAGAATAGATTTACCTATACATATCTCTTATAGGTATACCTAGCTAGACATCTCTTATATTATATAGATAGATGATGTTAGCTGCAGTTTCTGACTTTCTACTGATTCATTTGGATTGATCACTGTATATTTCAACTGTCAATCTTTTGTGGTTCTTGAGATACAGCCCTGTGATAGACAGATGGAGAGATGGGTAGCGACTGTACCTAAATTAAATGAACCAAAAAAAAATTGCTCGCCATTGCATATGCTATATGCTTCATACCATCTAGGTGGACCTTCCGTTCTTGGAGCGCCAGGTGGTCGAGAAAAAGGCGGAGCGCGAAGAACAGCGGAAGCGGGACCTGGCGTTCGCGGCTCAGATGACCAAGGACAGCAACCTGGCTGTGGTGCTGGAGGCGCGGGAGAATGAGGTAACCATCATCATCATACATAGATCTGGCTAAGGGCTGTAGAACCGGTACTTAACCTAACTTTCAACAACTCTATCACCCGCGCCGTCGACGAGTTCTCCATTCTAAACGATTAGGTACATGCATAATGATTAAGTACCTGGGCGACCGAGCTCCGCTCGGGCTGAAGCTCGGTACCAAGCGTTTTCCCAGAGATAAGACCAAGCTAGATCAATTTTTTATCCCCGAAAACCCCCCACATACCAAATTTCATCGAAATCGTTGGAGCCGTTTCCGAGATCCTGATTATATATATTATCTAATATATAAAAATCTCGTGTCACGGTGTTTGTTACCGAACTCCTCCGAAACGGCTTGGCCGATTTTTATGAAACTTTTTTCTCTACACTCGGTAGGTCTGAGAATAGGTCGTAGGCTATTTTTTATCCCCCCCCCCCCCCATTCTTCGCGGACGGAGTCGCGGGCAACAGCTAGTATATATACAAGAATTGCTCGTTTAAAGGTATTAGATAGATTAGATAGATGACATAGGTATCTACATAAATTGACATATACGCAAATTTACACATATGCAAAATGACCTCGGTGTAAAATGTATATCATGACAAATGTGCAGTAAGAAGGTATACATTATATTCTCAATTCCAATCGACACACAACAAGTGTCGACGGAGCTCAACGCGGAGCTATAGTTAACCTACTATGATTAGTCAATATTCATATTAGGGGTCATTACGCGTTCTGGTCCTTCTGCGTTATTTTTTCCAATACGAATTGGTCATTATGGTTGTTCTGAAAGCCCTGCAAGGCAGCGAACAGCCGATGGCGTGCGTTGCAAGGGTGTCCATCTAGACCTGGTCAACCACCAAGTATTTATTCTATCCAGGAGCGTCGTCGCATCGGTTTAGAGATCGACAACTACCGCCAGCAGTACCAGCGGCCCGAGGACCGGAGGGAGTTCGACCTGAACGACCCGGACGTGCTGAAGAAGCAGCTGCCCCCGCGAGCCGCCGACGGGGCGCCTGTTGGCATGTCCAGCGCCCAGAAGTTTGTACTACGCTAAAAGGGTGCTTTGGTGACTAGGGCTATTCTACTTTTGTGGCTAATAGGGTACACTACTTGCCCGCCGCTCGGCTGTGCGGCTTTTCATGTGCATATTTAAGCGTCGTACTTAAAGATAACACGTTCGCAGTTCAATGTCCCATATATGGAACGCGACAAACTAGCTCTTAAAAGTCCAGGCCCTGTATAGTATAAGTATGGGGCGCCCTTCCTTACTATGATAACTAAATATTATAAGTGCGAAAAGTAACTCTGTCTGTCTATGTGTCTGACTGTCCGTCTGTCTGTCTGTTATCTTTTAACGCTAAAACCGCTGATCCAGTTTGGATGAAATATGCTATGGAGATAATTTTAGACCCTGAAAGGGTCATAGGATATTTTTATCCCGAAAAATTGCATAGTTCCCGCGGGATGGCGATAAATGAATTCTTAGCAGACGGAGTTGTGGGCAACAGCTAGTACTAAATAAATGCGCGGTACATGACCACATGACATTAAAAAATATGAATGTCTTAAGACATCCTAAGATAATGTGAAACTTATCTAGCCTACTATTGCTCAGGTTTGAAGGCGAGGACCTGGAGTATGAAGAGCGAAAGAAAATAATGGCGGCGCAAAAGAACGCGTGGCTGGAACAGCAAGTTCAAGAGCGGAAGGCGGCTGAGGAAGAACGGAAGAAGGCCGAAGCTGCTTACATGGTATGGTATATTGGTTCTTGTTTTACTTCTATGGTTCATTTTAAATTTTAATCAATTTTAAATATTATTCAGATGGCGATTAAGGCTCGCGATGCGCGCGCAAGTGAGCTCGACAAGATGGAACGCGAATGCCGGTATAGACTTGGCCAGGCCAACCTGAGATACAATGAAGCTTTGGTAAGAAAACAAATACCAAACAGCAGAGAAGCAAGGCAAAAAAGGTGTGCCATTTATGGCACGCCACGAAATGTTTTTGCAAGTCTAGTACTCAAGTAGTGTCGACAGCAACAACGCGACATGGTAGCGAGCCAGTATGTTAAGGCAATATGTATACATAATAGGTGTCTATCCGTATGATTTTTATACTTAGCATAGAACTTCAACGGTTAATTAGAGATGTTAAGTAAAAAGTAGATACATTTTAACTTTTCTACTTACTATAACGCTATTACTTACCTTGATGTCGGAATATTCCATAGGCCGCAGAGCGAAAGCAGTTGGAGCAAGTTCTCAAGGAACAAGAAGAGGCTGATAACACTGCAGAGATGTACAACAATCTGACATCCGATATGCTCACAGAGAACCCTGACGTCGCCAAGAGTGCACTTGGAAAGGACAGGTATTCAAACGTTTATCACCACAGAGTACAAGCGTTCCCATAAAAACTGCGGCCAAATAAGCCTAATTTTGGAGTCGTGTCGCGTAAAATTAGTCTCGTAATTTACCCTGCCTGCCTGCCTTCTCGTAATTTGATCACAAAAGTAGTGTTTGTTCCACTCAGTGTCGCAAAATGAGTTGTCGTTTTGTATGACCGAACCGAATCCGAGTTACGCGGTAAATTTAACGCGATCCACAACTCATCTAGTGTCTTCAACGCCTGGCTGCTTCGAATATCTAACTAATGGTACCAGTAGAAGTAGAATTAGAAGTCTGCCAGGCATACAGTGTCGTGCATTTAATTTTAATTTTTTTTTATTGTGTATTGCATATTAGTTGTGTTTTTGTATTGTATATTTTCAGATGTGTGTATTATTTTATTATTATTTAGTTATAAAAATGAGTATTGTCGGGCTCACTGTTGTTGCCAATTTTGACTGTCGGAGGGTAAAATGGTTCCAACGGAAGACCAGCGTCGGCTGCAAGGCCGACATCATGCTGAGTTGGGACCATTTCGTGACAATATTTAATAAGTATCTGTTTTAGTTTCTTCTTTTTGTATTTTTTTTTGTCACTTTCTTTCTTTGAAAAGCAAACAAAGCAAGTAAAGTCTACCGTTGTTAGAGATTTTTTAAATCATTCCAAGCACATAGGTTCTTCCGACATCACGTGCTTTTATTTGTAATGTAATGTTTGTACCATATGTGCCACATGGAATGCGTGTTGCTATTTTTACAGGACTATCCAAAAAGCGTGTATTGTTTTTAGGGTTCATCATAAACTTGTAGTTATGTTTGTAATTCGTGAGCCGTTTAACTGCACACTAGACTGGTAATGTGTCAAGCCAAAGTAAATACAAAAATTTTTTACAGAGCCATCGGCTTTATGTACAAAGGCATGAACCCAGAGGAGCTGAAGAAGTTCTACGCAGCGCAAAAAGATCAGATGGCTGCTGCCAAGGTACCTCTATCTTATGTTTTTATTTAATCGGGAAATTGAGGTGATTTCCATGAATTTATGCAATCAGTGAATGAAAACACGTACGGTGAAGGAAACCTGCACACAACTACGAAACACTCTGCACCAAGCCCACTAGGGAACTGCAGCCCAACCACTCTCATAGTGAGAGGAGGACCAGCAGTGCCTAGGCGTGGGACGTATAAAGGCAGAGTTGATGATGATGACACATTCAGAGATACTGGGTTATTTATTAAATCTAGTGCCAGCTTTGCTTACTAGAGACATCAAGGAAAAAGCGGTCGGTAACATGTAAATCACGGGTACAATTACAAATAATTTATTAGAAACTTTTTATTCTCCAGGCTAAACGCGAGGCTGAGGAGAAAATGGAGGCCGAGTGGCAGGCACTGGCCAAGTCCATACAACGGGACGTAGCACGGCAGGACATCGCAGATCAGAGAAAGAGGAGGTGAATGGCCATGCAAATTTACTACATAATTTAACTAGACTGACTAGACTAATCAGTCATCAATTGTATAACAGTGACTGGTTCGAACAAAAATTTCATTTTTTTACATAGGGTGGGGATAAACCGCAATAGAGATCTCTCTTCAGGCAGATGGTAAACCTGGGGACCATAGTTCGAAGGACGAAAGTTGAAATTTGCGTATGCGAGTTGAGAAACTTCGATAGTGTGATGTAGCGGTTTCTTTAATTGATGATTAGATGGTGCTAGGAGTCGCTATTGACTGACTCGACTGAATTATTGATCGAGAGCTGCGTAACGTAAAACCAAGAATCTTAAAATGAGCTATTGTATTTTTTTTAATCCACAGAGAGATCGCTCGGCAGCTGATGGAGGAGAACCAACTAATGGCTCTGCAACAGAAAGAGAAGGAGAAATACTATCGCGAAGTCGTCTACAACAACACTCCTACCGATCTTTATTACTCACAATTCAACACCACTACTAGATAAATGTATTTGATGGTAATTTTATAGAAACAAGAAGATGTGTCAAGTCTTCTAAAAAACGTTATTTTTTGACATGTCCGTCGTAATATGATCGAATAGCCTGTAATAATGTCATATTACTGTAAAAACATCTTAAACGAATTCTTAAGCCCTGATTTTTTTAAGTTGGTAGTTTTTCATATAAGTGCGCATCGAGAAATACGTTATTTAGTTACATAGTATAAACAGGTTTCATCTAATGTAGTCAAAGCTTACGACTCGAAACTAATTGTGAACCTGAAGTACCTTAAGGGCGTGAGTTCGTGTGAACTCTGTGTCGTAACAACATTGTTTAAACAATGTAACAGCAAAAAAATGACGGACAAAGAGTAACAAAAAAAAAGTTGACCTGATGACATATCTTCTCGTGTCTCTATATTCTTTTTGATACCTTTGGTAGAGTATTAGCATTTTAAGATACGTAATAGTCGGCGTCAAATATAAGAGAGTACTCAAATATATCGAAACATGTCTCGTGTCAAAAGCTTTAAAGCATGTTCCGATATATTTGATCGCTTTGTCCTAACTCAATTACGCTGCATTGTAATAAATTCATATAATAAATCAGCATCTATGTTAGGCGCTATACGTTAATCCCTATGACAACCAGTCCAGGCCGTGTGCCATACGCACACCACTTCAACAATTTGATACTTCTTTTTTTCTCAAGATTTCAATGTAGATAGGTATTAAAATAATCATAGAACAGTGCCAGACTAAATCGAAAATGTTTTAGTAATTAGAATACGTAATATTCTTTTAGAAGTTCTTTTGTTCTGTTTAAATTATAACAACTTTCCTTTTAACCCGTGGAATGATCTACGAATGATCATAGGTTATTGAACCCGTGAAGGTGTGACCATATTTCATTATGACTAGCGCAAAAAGAAAATAGGCGCTGCACGGGTTAAAATGTATGTAATAATGTAACGTTTTTGTTAATATAATTTCACTGTAACTTTGACAAATAAAGTGGCATTATTTATTGAATAGAACGGTATCACGCTACTAATTACGTTAGCTTAGAAGAATTATTTATCGTAGATTTTGAAGCAAGTTCTATTAAACTAATAAACTGCTTAAACTGTTACTGTGTAGCTTCAAAAATAATGCTCGAAATGCTCAAATATAAAGCTTTCACAACGAAAGCAGTGTGATGCGTTGTAGAAAATTAGCACGTTCACAGTCCATGTGCCACTTATGGTACATGATGGTGTGTATCATATTTTTAGGGAGTTGACCAGGGATAGGACCATTTCTTATGGTGGGGTGGGACCGTAAACTGATCGCGTGTTAGCGTTGTTACCGTGCATTAAATTAAATGTAACAAAGACATGCACGATTTATAAACTCAACTTTTAGCACGATCTCAGTTTCCATAGGAAATTTTCCTGTCGATGTACTCGGGTATCCTAGCTTCTCCTTTAGTACAATCGCCAACATTTTAATGTGACCGTTTGGTACACCCTGTAAATTTGTGATAAATTGCTGTACACGAGCAGTCTGATTGATGATTAAACGTATTTCGTGAATTATGCTAATCAATCACTGAAAATTCGATTTTATTCAGGTTTCGAGGTTTTCTTACACCGAATAAATAGTCACGTGTAGAAGAAAAAAAATAGTTTTATTTAAAAAAAATTAAGCACTCTATCAAGGTATCGACGTAGACACTTACATCTTTTGAAGATTCTAAACGGCAAATCTTATTTGCAGTTACATTTGGCACTTTATACTTTGTAAAGAAAATTTGAGATCACGAATATCACTTTTAATGACTAACGACAAAATACATTTTACCTAACCCTCTTGATGAATTTGATGATAGATAATCTTATCTGCACATAGGTTGACAGATCTATCCTTGATAATATTTTATATATTTGGCATCTAAACTTTGATCACAAATAGCAGAAGTCTAAAATTTCACATAGAAACATTAAATCCCATTGCAACGTGAAATCTTTTGTACAGCTGTTAACTTTTTCTTCCTCAGCGAAAGATATACCACAAGTTTACAACCACTATCTGATACATCCGTCTGAGTAAGCTATTGATTAGGAACTTTCATGTAGCGCCCTAAGCCTCGAGTATACACCGCTTTTTTTTAGTTCCGTTAACTTTGACAAATAATAGTACGACCATAAAAACCTTATTACTTTTTGTACGCCTCATCGAAAAAAAAAAATTTTTTGCACTTCTATGTATATAATCTATAATATATATATATTTAAATAAAAATGAATTGCCAAATGCGTTTCTAAGCGCTAAACTCAAGAACCACTGCACCAATTTGGATAATTATTTTTTTGTTGCGTTCGTAATTGTCAGAACAAGGGTATTATGAAAAAAAACTTCAGCGGCGGCAAAGCCAAGGGCATCAGCTAGTTTTAAATAAATATTGAATTCACAGTCATCGTAAAAGGTCCATTAGAGTAACACAAAGTTAGTGTCAACTTCGACAGCACAGGTTTAGTGTACATAATGTACCACGCATAATTAGGGCCACTTGCACAGTTCCATACATTTTGACACTTGTTAACCCTGGGTTAGCAGCTAACTCGGAGTTAAGTAGCTAACCCAGGTCCGCGCAAGCCAGCCTTAATTTTATTTAATTGTTGATTATTTTTTAAACAATTAAGTGTCTTCGACAAATTAACTTCATTTTATCTGTTGAATATCTTAAAGATAACGGAAACAAAAAACAACGGTGTA
The DNA here is from genome assembly GCA_947563465.1 of Archips xylosteana. NCBI lineage: Eukaryota > Metazoa > Arthropoda > Insecta > Lepidoptera > Tortricidae > Archips > Archips xylosteana. Next base: position 5,706,939 of record OX387361.1, on the reverse strand, counting down.
TATGTTACAACTTCGAAGTTCTAACCTTCTCAACGCCAACGACGGATATATGCGTCACAAAATACAACGTCAAAGTGACGTCGTCAACGTCAACGAAAAAGCTAAAGGTCATGGGGTTCTTAGCACTGGTAATATTTTCCCAACAATAAACCCAGTGTTGCCAAATTACACCTTCAGTTTCCCTTCAGTTCCTGTGCAATCGCCTGTGATGAGCCCTTTCTTGTGCAAATTCATGATGGAATCCGCGACAATTTTGGCAGTTTTCTTGAGATAACCCCCGCTCGTCAACATCACTATGGGGACTTTGTATGATTTGCACATTTCGAAAACGAATTCGTCTCTTTTTATTATCCCCTGGAAATAATAAACATGTCCTTTATAAAGCAATAAAAAAAATCGTACCCTAGTGATTTGATCTATGGCATCCCACTCTCTTTGCACTTCTGAGTTTTTCAGAACTCATGTGCGAAATTACATTTGCACCACAAGCTTAACCCTTAATATGACTTAGCGCTGTTCAACGCTGCCTCCGTTGCATGCCGGAGCACTGATCTTTGCCAAAATTACAAAACTACATTTTATTGAATTATGATTAATTAAATTCACTCATTTAATTTGATATTTAGTGATTTTGTTGCTTCGGCACGCGACGGGGTGGCACTGATCAGTGCTAAGTCATACGAAGGGTTAGGAATGATTTTCCACCAGAGATGTAACTATCCAGCTACGCTACGAAGTTATGTGACTATTTCCACTAATGCTAAGCTATGTAGTCGTTTGAGGAAGATGGGTTATGAAATCGCGGCTTAGTATTAATATCAGCAACAAGCAAGAGTAGCAAATGCTACGGCCCCGCGCATTTATGGGTCCGGCGCACCAACGTTTTCTGACCATAAAAAGTATTTAGATAGAAGAATGTGAATAGTTGCATCAAAAACTAAACTACAACAATCCAAGGGTTTAATCCGGCACTGATATTAAAAAACTAACTAACTAGTTTGGCTCAGTGACCCAAAATGAGTCTATTAGTATGGATTAATAACTAGAAGTAAATTAGGGATTCAATGCTTACAATTTCACTGATCCTCATACGTCCAAGCGGGTCAGAGTCCAACACGTCAGTCCCCGCATTGTAAACTAGAATGTCAGGTTTAAACTCGTTCAATGCAGCTTTGAGGTTTCTGAAAACCAACACAAATATACTTTGTTCAAACGTCTACATTCATGCCTACCAGTCGGGTTACTGAGTGAAATACACTAGATGTGGACTATTGGGGCCCTTTAGATGGCATAGAGCTACGATCTAGAAATTGTTCTCTCAAAAGGTATTTCTTAGGTATCGCCTAAACTATGGGTTCCCAATGGCAGCAAATCTAAATAATTTTTAATTAGTGATGTATAGATAATAGACAGACATATAAAACTATTATAATTAAGTAACTATTATATGTAAAGGCCCTCCTTTTTTGTAAAGGGGCGGTAGTTTATAAAAGGTTGGGAACATAATATGTGCTCTAAACACTTCGTTAATCTTAATGACATTATTTTGATAGTAGTGCCTAACTGCCGTGTGACATATGTGGAACAGACGAAAAACTCGTCCTGTACAAATGTAGTAGGTGCGACCTATAAGGTGAACTGCGTGTTAATTATCCTAATAATTAAGCATTTACTTACTGCCTCAATTTTAACATGTACTCTAGATCCTCAACGTTACTGCGCAACTCAACTCTTCTACGTATGGCCTGTTTTGCGTGGCTATCTTTAGGATAAATTTGCCGATTGTACATATCCATTATGTATACTTCTGGGACGCCTAGAAAGTCCCGTTCGTAGCCGTTACCCTAAAGTTAAAAGATAAGCACGATTGAAACATAACTATAAAAAAGTGATCATCAGAAGACATAAGGTTCAAAGTAACTTTACGATGAGCTAGGCTTGGCGTTGAAAACGTAAAAAAGTAACATACATACTTCAAAATAGCTCGTGTTTAGAATTACTATAAAATTAACGTTACGCCATCGAGCGCACGCGACCATTTTAGCATCGGTTCTAGCTTAACTACTAAGATACCTGGTGTGCATCCAAATCTACAATCATGGCATTCTGTATAAGCTCGTCTTCCATCAGAAACCGCAATAGCAATGTTATGTCAGCGTACGGACAGAAGCCCCCGCCGCGGCTGCCACTGCAGTGGTGAAAGCCTCCGCCGACATTTAGCGCCCAGCCCCGTTCGAGAGCCAGTTTACCGGCAAGTATTGAACCACCGGTTTGTAATCTGAAAGCAAATTTAATATTCTATCTTATTCGTGCCATATGTGGTACATCTTAACCCCCTAACTTGTGACACATGTAGCAAATAGAAACCAACTTGTTTGTGACATATATGGCACATCTAATGATACTTTTTTTTCGTTCTATTTCGGGGCAATATAACACTTGCAGACTACTAGTGTTTTAACAGAACACTTGAGCTGTAATAGCATAAGATCTCACTGTAAAATTCTGCAACTGTCTGTTATTTAATAGAAATGTTACTTAAGGAAAATGGGTTGCATAGCAAAATTGGGCCACAAGTATGTTTACCATAATAATTTCATCATCCCAGACAACATACGTCCCACTGCAGGGCACAGGCTTCTTCTCAGAATGAGAGAACTTACGCCGTAGTTCCCACATGGAGCCGGTGCAGATTGGGAACTTCACACACAATTAAATTTCTTAGCAGGTGTGAGCCAGATTTCCTCAAGATGTTTTCCTTCACCACAAAGCTCAATGTTTACCATAATTACACACATATTCTGAAAAACTACGAGGTGCAAGCTTGGACTTAAACCCAAGCCCCTCTGCTTCACACATTCAGCTCAGGCAAGATTCTGCTAAGCCCTTACACTATGCTGGCCAAATTGATTGTAGTCACAAATTAATGTCACTGCCATAGGAGTACGAATTCTTTTGCGTGCCACTGACATAGGAGTAAGAATTTTTTGTGTGCTGTACCGCTAGGCTACCACAATTTTTTTATTTATCTAATATACCGCCCCCTAACGACCGCTTTAGCCTAGTTGGTAGTGACCCTGCCTACAAAGCAAGAGGTCCTGGGTTCGAATCCCGGTAAGGGCATTTATTTGTGTGATGAGCACGAATATTTGTTCCTGAGTTTTAGATGTTTTCTATGTATTTAAGTATTTATTTATCTATATAAGTATGTTTATCGTCGTCTAGTACCCATAGTACAAGCTTTGCTTAGTTTGGGACTAGGTCGATTTGTGTAAGATTGTCCCCTAATATTTATTTATTTTTATTTTTTAATCTAATATATAAAAATCTCGTGTCACGTGTTTGTTATCGAACTCCTCCGAAACGGCTTGACCGATTTTTATGAAACTTTTTTGTCTATATTTGGAAGGTCTGAGAATAGGTTGTAGGTTATTTTTTACACCGCTATTCTTCGCAGACGGAGGCGCGGGTAACAGCTAGAAACAATATAAAAAAAGAATGGTCAACTGATCCACATACCTCATAGGTTTCAAGTATGCTCTCTGAACAAGCACATTTGGTAGAAGTGCCAAAATTGGGACTTCTGCAATTGTGGCAACATTGGCACTCCACTGAAATTCATCATTATAATTCATTAGGACCAAATAAATCAATAACTAAGGATTACTGGATTTCTTCAGGATAACAGTAAACTAACTTGACAAAGATGACGCACACAAAATACTTCAAAACAAAATAACTTTATTTAAATTTATGCTTACTTTTAATGAATTAAGGTACTTTTTCGTGTGTACTCGACGCAAATCCCTTTTCTGCGCTTCATTTGGCTTCACTAAGTACTCTTCTGTGATAAAATCTGCTTCCTTCAGATACTAAAAGAAGAAATTGTGATAAATGTCAATAGGTAAATATTTTATTAGTATAAAACTACCAATAAATTGTTGCATCAACTACCATAATAAACTGTAATGTAATGTCTGTAATATAAATTCAAGATACAATTGCAGGTCACACAATTTGTTAAAAAAAATAAGGATAGTTTATAATATAACTTATTTTAACAGCCTTAATTTTTTTTTATTTAATCCATCGCACAATCAACGTATGCATACGCTTTATTTTCGGTCTCCGAAAATACGATCACGTGTCCTGTTTTCGCGCTCAGCTGAAGTGGCTCCCAATTCGTCTACGTCGGAATGTTCACATCCTGTCGTTGCTTTTTAATGTCCTTTTTAAACCACAGTCCCCGTCTTACCTCTCCGAAAGATTTAATTACTTGGCTTCTGGGTCTGGGAACCGGTTGCGGTCAAGTGATAATCTTTTGCTAGCCTTTCCTGTAACTAAATCCAGATCCTATTCCAAATCCTTCTCCGTGCACGCTGTTAGTCTGTGGAATCGGTTGCCGAGTGACATCAGGAAGTCGCAGTCGATAGCCATTTTCCGGAATCGCTTAGGGGCATACTGGCTTGACAGTTCTTCTTAAATAGTGACTACCTCTGTCTACCTCTGGGGTGTTCTCTGTTTAGTGTATATGCGTATATATTAATGTATATGTAGTTTTTATGTAGTCTATTTTTGTAGATTTGATATGTATTAGTCTATTGTATTCATTATATATTATAAGTGTGTACTTGTGTGTATTTTTTGTATGTATGGGTATTGTTTATGTTTTGTTAGTTTGGGTTTATTTTTGATTTCGTTTTTTTACTCTGCTTTGTATGCCTACTCTTGTCTCTGATGTCCTGTCAATCGTTCTAAGGTTAACTGGAAGAGATCCCTTTAAGGGATAAGTTCGCCTTTGTACATTTGTCTCTCTTGTTAACTGGTAATTTTCATGTTTTATGTACAATAAAGAGTTTTACATACATACATACATACATCAATTACTTTCTTAGGTCATTCTGAGTAAGTACTCTATGTTAACAGGTTCGCTGTTCCATGAGGTACATGTGTAAGGTTGCCATCCGTCCGGGTTTCCCCGGATTTGTCCTAGTTTAGAGACCATCCGGGGAACCGGGGGGGTTCCATTTGTAGTCCGAGTTTGAATTGTAGTAGTTGAGATTGTAGTTCTGCTAGTAGTAGTACAGATTAAAATAAAACAAACAAAAAACGATGATGTGTCCGGTTTCTGAGCTCCAAAATCCGGGGATTGTACGATATTTGTCTTGGTTGTCGAATTTTAGAGATGGCAACCCTACACATGTGCCTCAAAGCTGACTTTACTGGTACGTCCATGAGGCACATTTAACGTCATTGGGATGTCTCGAAAGAATGTTGCACATTACTTCAGGACAGAGAACCTGTTAATAGGTGATTGAAACTAGTAACAAATATCTGCAAATCGAAAGAAAGAAAGAAGGAAAATACATTTATTTACAACAACAAAAGACACATATAGTGTAAAATTCTATAAATCATAAACAGTTAGTCCCACAGGTTAAAAAATACTAGTGATCAACCTCTATCTCACCTGAGGCGGCCCATAGACCTACAATAACATTGTACAATACTTTTTATTGTACAATAAGATTGAAAGGCGCTTTGAATCCAAACAAGCAATTGTATTGCACAATAATACAAACTGCACAATGTTTTCGTGTTCATGAAGACGAACTACAGACTGAAAAAAATTGCGCAATTCTGCCCCTACACAATGCAATGGAAAAATATGGTGCAATAAAAATTAAACTCGCCCAAACTTTTGGTCAATCATTGCGCAATCTTCAATAATATTGCACAATTCGCAATATTGCGCAATATAATTGACCGTTTAGGGGCCGCCTAATAGTAAATGCAGATGAGGCCGAAAATGTAATTAATTCTAGTAACAAAACAAAAAGTAGAAAATAACACTTACTTCAATAATATTATGCCATTTGGTAGAATCAAAAACATGTAACTTTTCGAGACCCCAGAACGATACGTTGTACTTCTCGTCGTATATTACAGGCCACTGATTCTCGCTGATATCAAAATACAAGCTGCTGCAAAATAAAACATTCAAAACTGTTTATTAGACCCAGTACTTTAGCTATTGCTATTAATGTAGGTACTTTAAAGCTATAGGTTCCGAGTGAGCAATCTACTTTTTTTCATAATTACCTGGAACTCGACATCTTTATAAATATGTGAACTTGGTTACATTGTGTTGAAATTTAGTATTAATAATTATTTTTCAAATTCCGCGTCGCAATATTTACAGAGCTATTGATAATTGAGCGAACAGTTTGACAACTTTGACTTGCTTGACAGCTTGACAGTGAGACGTGGGGCGTTTTGCACCAGTTAACTTCGAACGCATTTGTGCAAATGTCTTATTGTTTAAAATTTTCAAAATTGTTACTAAATAAAATTGATTTATGAACAAAATTAAAAAATCTCACTTATCAAATCATTTATAATTAATATATAGTTGCAATTCCTAAATACTCGCATTTAGTTAGATTTAATATAATTCATTTTTTTTAATTTATAACCTTGTTATGTTTTTAACTCTAATCGCAAAACTTTTTATGCTATCTTTTTCAAAAGTTCAAAGTGTACCAAAGCTTTTGCCTCTCAACATCTTGAAAAATTAAAAAGTAAAGTTGCTAAGCAACGAAGCCTGACATTTCACAGCGCGAAAATGTAAACAAAGCAATGTGCGAATGTGCGCAACCGCTAATCATCCTTCTCTAACTTTACTTTGAATTAAAGTTTGGTGAATAATTTAATTATTTAAATATCTAAAGTGTGAATCTGTAGGAAAACTAAGTAAAAATTGAATTTCCTCATGACATGAATATATTATGGAAAATACAGTCTACAGCGTCCTTCAAAACGAAGTGGATTTTTATAGGGTAAGTCTACCGACACGTAAGCTAATTTATTATTAATGAGCTTTATCGCCCCTATTTATCTCAGGCTAGCTACCTTTTTTACTTACTAATATAAATGTAGCAGTTAACCGCAGCGAGTAGCCTCATTCTTTACTCACGATATAAACTAAAGTATAAAAAGAAATTTCCTTAACTAAATTCTTCGAGGAAATAGTACATAGGTACATATGTATTTATTTGACACGTCTATCTACTAATGTGTAATGCGGACACGTCATAGTCACTGTCGGTACCTACCGTCAGTATCGCACACTCGAAAATCACGCTTTTGGTACTCCACTATCGCACATTCATAGCTGAGGAGAGACGCGCCTTTGTAAATGAACAATGAACAGACAAAGGTTGCCTAACGGAACGGTTTAACCTATGGCCTCTCAAGCAGAGGGTCGAGGGTTCGAGTTTGGGCTCGCAAATCTGGATTTTTCGGAATTATGTGCGAAATTACATTATGAAATTTTCCATGAGTTTTACAGTGAAGGAAAACATCGCGAGGAAACTTGTACACAACTGAGAATAAATTCAATGGTGTGTGAGTTTCCAATCCGCACTGGGCCCGCGTGGGAACTACAGCCCAAGCCCTCTCATTCTGAGAGGAGGCCTGTGCCCTGCAGTGGGACGTATATAGACTGACGACTTACCTTCCTACCTCACAGCAAAACCAATCTGTAGTCGACCAAGAAGTCCGGGCCCTTATCTCCGACAACGAGCAGTTATCCCGTCAGGTCAAGATGCTGTTGAAGGAGCGTTTGGACCAAGAGGGCCAAGACGTGGATTATACCAAGGAATTAGAGGAAATGAGGCAGCAGATCAATTTGATTGCTAAGGTTTTGTCTTTTTTTCATACAATACTATTACGAGTATAGGCTTGCGTTTGACCATAATCACGCCTGATGAAAAGCGAACATGAGGTCTTCGATGGAGCACGCTTGTCTAGTAAATGGTCATTCACACAGACTTAAAGACAGCCAGCTGGTAGTGGGGTATATCCCAGTAATTACATAGTTCTAGTTCCGTATGGAACAATTGGTATGATTTAAATGTCAAATTAATGATCCCAATAGTTCCATATAGATTGACACTGATTTTGGCAAAAAACGCAAGTTCTATAAAACTTAATTAATATTGGGTTGGAAATAAGACGTTGGTTTACTCGCGGTGGTCCTTTGGCAGATCCTTCGAAGGAACTAGTGCGAAAAACGCGTCTTTTATATAGTACCTATATACTTACATGTAAAACATACATACAGCCGAACATAGAATCTCCTCCGTTTTTGAAGTTGTTTAAAAGTTGTACTTAGGTACAGACAGAGGTTAGGCAAGACATTAGATATGAATATGCTTCTGACGCTTGCCTTCGATTTCACCGTCTCTTTCTGTCATCATTTTATACCGTTTGATAGAAAGAAATAGTGATTGCGAAGGCAAGCGCCAGAAACGTTAGACAATAAGCCTGCTGGTCTGCATAGGCCTTAAGTGTTATCTACACGTTCCTAATTTGATCAAAGTTACCTGCATAGTTAATTCCTTCTGAATTGATGTAGGTACTAATCCAGTAATTTCCGACTTGTTTAGGAGAGAGATTCGATTCAGGTGCTGTGGAAAACGTCACAAAAAACGATAGAGGCATTAGAAAACGAGCTACAAGCTTACCAAAGATCCGAAAAAGGGGACAAACAGGTATTTAACAAAAGTCATAATTACCATATAATTATTATAATAAAATTATTGCCCAACGCGCTGGTACTTGCTATCGCATTCACCATTTCTTTCTGTCAAAAACGGTATAAGATGATGACAGACAGAGATGGTGAGTATGATTACGTTACGAAAGGCCGTGCATTAGACAATGTGGCCCGAATCTAGATCTCGAAAAATTTGTCTTAACGTTTCGACTACGTTGCAGCGGTCGTGATTAAGGTAGGTTATCATGTTCGGTTAGCCGCGCAAGTTTTTCGAACTACCCGATCTTGATTTAAAGTTTGTAATGGCACCATATCACACCGATACTCACCACTGATCATGTCCAATAGTAATAATCTGATAATGTTTGAAAATCACAGAAGTTTAATAAAATTACCTACATGATTTCACGAGTATTCGAGCTTTTTCAAATGTATTTTCAGGATATAAAAGAAGAAAACCGCAGTCTAGAATTGAAACTAGACACATCACTAAGAGATTACATAGAGTTGGAAACCAAATACAAGGAGCTCCAGAAGAAAAACAACAAGGTCGAAAACGATTTAGCCAACAGAGAGAAAGAAATCAACACTTACAAGGTAAACGTGCCTACCTTTAAATTTAGCCTAAAACCTATTAAAGAATGGAAAAACAAGAAAAGGTGTCATAAGTCCCAGCTTGAATCGCTTTGAAATTTAATTGTAGTTTCTATTCGAAAAAAGTAATAACTTCTGAACCGGTAGCATAATTAGATCTTTACAACAATGGTGTATCGTTGAAAAACTATTGAAGTTTGTTAATAAACGCATCTTTCCATATAAAAATCATAGCTTAGTTGAACCCTTTTCCACCAGTGCTATGCTATATGGACCATTGAACATGATTGGTGGATATCAGACACATCCATAGCAACGTAGCGTAGCACATCTCTGGTGGAGAAAGGCACCCTAATCCGTAGCCCTTCTTCCCGGAGTCACACGTCCCGGCGGCTGCCAAACGCGCACTGCGCGCTACCGCTCTGGTCGCGCGGCTACTCGACGCAACTGACAGGGACACACAACTACCTCCGTTTTCATCATCACTTTTATTGTCATTGTCAAATGTAGGGTAGCACACAACACTAACCACATCGGGAACCTATCGATGTTTAGAAACTCCTTTACTCGAATTTCATTTATCCGAAAACGGTTCTCCGACTTTTTAAAATCCATATGTTTTGTTTTTCCACAACTTCACAATGCCACGGATTCATTTAATCACAGTTTTATTTGCCAACAAATTCAAAATCCCGAATTACAATATTCCATTTTTTTATTTGCCAACCTAATCAGTTGCCATATTTTCATAATCTAAATGTAACGAAAAGCCGAAAGTAAGTTTTTATTATCTACCTAACCTAACATCAGAGTAAGACAACATTGCTTAATTTTTAGCGAGCGAGCGAAGCGAGCGAGCAAGACGGTTTGGAGCGGAAGCGACTCGGATAGATTAGGTTCAAAGGCTAATGCGGGAGCGTAGCGGAGCGAAGCTCCCGCATTAGCCTTTGGTGTTAGTTATTTTTTTTATAACCACCTACAAAACCCCCTACCCACATAGCAAACTCAATAAAATATTTGGGCAACATTAAACAACAAAATGAATGTTACGCTCCACACATAATTGCATGGTCGCCTTTTGTATCCCTGACCTTTGCGGAATAATAATTTTGCGGAATAAATATATATTTGGCAAATGATTCTACGAAATTTCATGCATTTGGATTTTGAATCATTTGGCAAATAAAAAAATGGATTTTAAAACATTTGGCAAAAGAAAATATGGTGAATAAAATTTCGGACAAACAATAATTTGGAAAATGAAAAAAAGGAGTTTCGTTTTCGGAATTTTAATATTCGGAAATGAGCTTTTCGAGAATATGATAGGTAACCGTAGACAGTTATCTAATTTTGGTATTTCTGTTTCTTTGGCTAGTTGAAGTATAATTTTGATAGTGTTTTATGCGGCGATTAACCTTAATTAACAGTGATCACAAAATTCTATATTGCTCTCGTGTCTGACATTTTTTAATGCGCAAGTTGTCTCCACGTGGTTGCAAAACAGCTACATCTGTTCGACATAGGTAATATTTAGTGATCCGCAGGTTAGAACGCAAATGTCGTGTTAAATAAAAGAAAATTGTTAAAGGAACGGGGTAAACATTTGGAAGGAAAACTCGACCAGACGGGCAAAGATCTCGAAGAGAACAGAATCAATCTAGCAGTTGAGAGAAAGAATAATGAAAATTTGAAAACGCAAGTTTCAATGCTACAGAAGGAATGCACCGAGAAAGCGAAGAAAGAAGCCGAGGCTAAATCAAAAGTAAGTTTTTTTACATAAACTGTTTCGTTGGATCGAAAGGCGATACTTTCTAAGTAATGAGACACTGGCTATGGATATGATACGACAAAACGAAATAAATATAAAATAAATATCACGGGACAATTCACACCAATTGACCTAGTCCCAAAGTAAGCTATGCAAAGCTTGTGTTAATATGGGTACTAAGCAACGGATAAACATACTTATATAGATAGATACATACTTAAATACATATTAAACACCGAAGACTCGAGAACAAACATTCGTATTTTTCATACATATATCTGCCCCGACACGAGAATCGAACCCGGGACCTCAAGCTTCATAGTCAGGGTCTCTAACCACTAGGCCATCTGGTCGTCTAAAAACTGGTTGTATTTTGCAGGTTGCAGAAGCACTGCAGTTGTTTGATCTGGTGTCAAACGAGAAGAATGAACTTCAGAAAAGGGTCACGAAACTAACAGGTAATGAACCGCAAAGTAGTACACGTAAGCACAATCGGACAAATGTACTACTTCGGTCTTTTAGTTCTTGTAGTACGGTCAACGTCACAAATAAGTGATCACTTTTTTACCTTGTCACTTTAACTTAACGTCAAGTTTGAAAGCCATACGAAATTATGTAATGACTCAAAGCGATAAGGTACAAAAGTGATCACTTATTACTGCATGCTTGGCTCCCGTTCCGATATCAGTTTAACGACCGCTTTAGCCTAGTTGGTAGTGACCCTGCCTACGAAGCAAGAGGTCCTGGGTTCAAAACCCGGTAAGGGCATTTATTTGTGTGATGAGCACGAATATTTGTTCCTGAGTTATGGATGTTTTCTATGTATTTAAGTATTTATTTATTTATATGAGTATGTTTATCGTCGTCTAGTACCCATAGTACAAGCTTTGCTTAGTTTGGGACTAGGTCGATTTGTGTAAGATTGTCCCCTAATATTTATTTTTTTTACTAATTTTACTAATTACTGCTACGAAACGCTAGCCTATAATTAACAGAGTAGGTTAGAGTTGACTTCATCACATCTCGAAAATCGCTGTACCTATAAAATTACTTTCAGGAGAAATGTCTCAACTGAAACAAACTTTGGCTAGAGTAAAACAAGACACGGAAGCGAGTTATAGGAAAGAATTGGATGAGCTCAGAGAGAAATACAACGAAAAGGTGGCAGACATGCTTGGTCATGTAAGACATTTGGATACTGAATTGGTTGAGAAGGGGGTACTGCTAAGCAGAGCTCTAAGGTAACTATTCAATCAAAAAATTACTTAGAGTTATTCATTCACAATCCCTTGTATATATTTTAATGATATTATTTATTTTATTAGCAGTACGGCTGCTCACCGAATCTAAGATTATTTAAAAGCGAAAAAGTTTTTCGGGTGCGCCGGTGGGATTCGAACCCACGTCTCCTGGGTATGCGCCCCAACGGGTGTTCTACCAATTGAACCACGTCGCATCCAACCGACTCCCCCGAAATTCTTAATCGCTTACATACGCCAACAGTGGCGTGTGATAACATCCATCGCAACTATTAGAAGCTACGACTCCTACGTTCCAAATTACATTGAAAATGCGTAAGAAATGATGTACCACATCTATTTATTCAAATATTATTTATTTTATTAGCAGTACGGCTGCTCACCGAATCTAAGATTATTTACGTGACGTGGGTTCGAATCCCACCGGCGCACCCGAAAAACTTTTTCGCTTTTAAATAATCTTATTTTAATGATGCCCACAATAGACCTTTTTCATAGTAAATAGTAAATGCCTTATTTTCTCAATATGAATAGATACCATAAGAAAGTTAACGTCAGCCATTTAGCTATCGAACTTCGTGCATTTAATTTCTTTATGGTAATTATGACTGATCGACACATACATAGTAACTAATAACATGAAGCTACCAATCAGGAAATAGCTAAATGATTGTCCAAGAGTTCAATAAACTTACGATTAAAATTATATTTTCTTTGTAACTTCAGAGAAAACAAAATTCTTCAGGCTTCTTACGAAAGTTACTTGAAACAACAGAAGCATGAGCTTAAATCAGTTGACCCGAAGCTTGCTGTCGCCGAGCAAAGACTTGAAGCTGTATTTCAAGAATTGGTTTGTAAAAATTCACTTATAATAAAAATCCTGGTCACAGCACCAAATTCTAAACAACATGGCAACTTTTGCGCCGAATATCTATAATTTTATAAAACTACCATCATGAAACTGTTAACTACATAGATTTAACATAAACTAGTATTAGATCAAATCTGAAGTAACTGACGAGGCTAAAAAAATTATAGTTGTTAGCGAGTGTGCATGAAAAGTAAACCTTATTCCTTTCATTTAAGAGTGTTGCTAGGTCCTTACAGGCTCATGGCGTGTAAAAAAATTATCTCTTCTATTAATCTCTCTAGTAGCATATACGCGGGCGCTAACAGTTTTCTTTTCTTGTATCGCCAATCAATTGTAGTCTATAGTTAACACTATGTAAAAAAGGTTGATCAACTATGAGTGCGACTTTAAGTTTTAAATTCATTTCAGGTCGCATCAGAAAGACGAAATATAAAGCTAGTTTGCGAAAATCAGAGTCTGACTATCGACATTCAAAGAATACAGGATGTTCACACAAGAGAAATAAAACGAAGAGATTGGGAGGAAAAGTTATTAAAGTCGCAGTGCAATGAATTAAAGTAAACATTAATAATTTCTAACAAGAAAACCGTAAAATAAAACTGAAAGTAAAACTCTTTTTAGTTTGACTAGCCGTTGCCCGCAACTCCGTCTGCGAAGAATTCCTTTATTTATCGCTATCTGTGAAGAGGTAACAGACAGACAGACCGACGGACACTTTCGCATTTATAATATTAGTGTGGATAGTTAAAATAGGTATTATTCGGTACAGTTTATGACAGCAAGCAGAGTGGACTTGACATATAGGTTATGGTTTACACTTTACAACATCCTACCATCAACTTGCAGGATCCAAGTGGAACATTTGCAGAAATCATTGGAAGAAACCCACGGAATGATCACTAATTTACAGACGATGTTGACCTCTAGGTCTGAGCTGAGTCAAAAGTAAGTTTTAGAAATATGTATGCATCTATAGAGTAGGACATACTTAACATTTTCTTCGTATCCCTTTTTGACGTAAAATGCTTTGTGACTATAATTTCGTATGTGAAAATTTAGTTCCCTCTTCAACAGATTTCTACTGTTTTATATCGTACTAATCGTATCGTATCTTAAGCGATAAGGCCGCCTATTGCTTACCTTGTATCTTTCTCTCTGTGTACCTGTTTTCTGTATTGCTTACTATTCCTGGTGTACAATAAAGAGTCATTGTATTGTATTGTATTGTACTCTAAGGGCGGTTTCAAATTAGAGTTTTTTTCTGCGCGTATACGGTAGTTTCGGCATACGCGATTAATTGTGGTGTAAATTTCTCCCTTAAAAAAACCAGACTCGCGTAGGTACACGGACTTCGGCGTGTTTGTTCAAACCGGTAGTGGTGAGAGGTGAACCAACATCACATCAACATGATTCTGATGAAGAAACATACGTATAGGTGTGAGCTTGTAAGCGCGTCAACGCTCGTACGAGTTGCGCGTGCGGTAAAAGGTGTGCTTACGCGCGTCTAAATGCGTTTCCAACAAACAAATAAAAGACTTTTGAAAATCGGTCCACGATTGGCGGAGATATCGATGATACATAGAAGAAAAAAAAACAGTCGAAAATAGAACCGCCACCTTTTTTGAAGTCTATTGAAAATTAGCTTATACGCGCGCGCGTATTAAAACGCTAGTCTGAAACCGCTCTAATTATATTCAGTTTATACGGATTTATAAAAAAAATTTTTGTTTATGTGCGAGTCAAAACTTGATGAATTTCACTACATTGAACCCACTTGAAATTTGGTATAGGTACTTAAGTTGGAATAAAATAATTACTCAATATAAATAATTACACAGTATACAGTCAGTGAACTGTAAGCTTGCGTTGATTTTTTTATTAACAAAGGAATATAATCAAATCAACCTAAATAGTGCAGTCACCAGCACCAATATCTGACACAACAAGCGTGCATAATTATCTGATACGACTCTATTTCTAGGGCCGGAAGGACGTGTCAGATAATTTTGCACGCTCTGTTGTGGCAGATATTAATGCTGGTGACTGTACCTTCCTAGTTTGACAGTATGACTTTTCTTAAATGTTGCGTTTTTGTTTCAGAATGGTATCGACCAAAGAAGAGGAACTAACAGAGTTACACAAACACTTAGAAAATCAAATGGAGCTTAGCAAAAAGTATTTAATAAAATCAATCATAATGTCTATACTAATATTATATATTAATACATTCTTTGTGTATATTTGCTTAAATTCCTTTTTTTCAGATGGAAAGAGTCGTACGTAGAAATGACGGCCAAATTAAAGCAAAGAATGGAAGAGTTGCTAAAAGAAAACAAAGAATTAAGATCGCTTTTAAAACTGCCCACTTTAGGATCGTCAAATCAAGAAGACAGCTCAAATAGTTGATAAGAATTCAACCTTCACGTCTTATTTACACGTCGTGAGAGATATCGTGCGGGCTGCGTTTCATTGCGGGGCCGCAAGCCTAAATATTTATAAGACATCGTTCAACCGCAGCAATGTAAAGCAACCACGATATTTCACACGCCGCATCATATTGTCTTAAGGGCGGGCGCTTGCTTTCGCAATCACCATTCATTCTGTCGCCATCTTATACCGTTTGACAGAAAGAAATAGTGAATGAGATAACAAGCGCCCGCGCGTTAAACAATAAGCGTACAGGCTTTAACCTTTCGTATGCCGGAAGTAAAAAAAAAAAAGTCGTGCATTCTAGTCTCAACAGTTTCATATAAATCCAATGATACAGATTTAAAAAAAAATACAAAAAGAATGCCTTTAATTGGGTACGAATCCGGTACAAGGCATACAAAGGGTTAATAATTAAATTAGTATGGATAGTGCAATATTAATTTATCTAGTAAAACATTTTTAAAACTTACTGGAATTTATTTACATAATTTTAAATAATAAATAAGATTTACTTTATCACTGCGCCGCCACACATTCCGAGAACATGCTGGGGAACCAGTAGAGCATATCTTTGTCCTGCGTGTCGACCCATGCTAGGCCTTCTTTGACCATATGGTTTAGAGCATTCTGTGCCCGGATTTCATTCCACCTGAAATAAAAAAAAAAACTCCAAATGTTGCAACAGAACACAAGGCCTCTTACATCTTGACAGATGATTTAACATGTTGGCTGACCATACTTCACCTTAAGAGCGTTGATACCTGCTGAGCTGGCAACGTTGCATTTTTGTTAGTTTTTCTCGATTATTCCATAAAAAATGAATGAAAATTAAAAATGTGGTGTATACGAATTGTTCTAATATATAAATTAATGTGTCTACTGCAATAATTATTCGTGATAAGACTTTTATTTTCTTTAAAAACCGTTAGGTAATAATTTGTTAGTTTTTAAAGAAAATAAAAGTCTTATCACGAATAATTATTGCAGTAGACACAATAACTTATGTATTAGAACAATTCGTATACACCACATTTTTAAGGAATAATCGAGAAAAACTAACATAAATGCAACGTTGCCAGCTCAGCAGGTATCAACGCTCTTAAGTGTTGCTCCCACACCTCATACAAATTTTGTGATCCCACTGGTGATGCTCTCAGCATCGCCCAATTACTGCAGTGGTAGCTTGTATCTCTCTCTGTGTTAAACTCAAAGAGAATGGAAGTATCATTGCTTCATCATCATTTCAGCCGAAAAACGTCCACTGCTGAACATAGGCCTCCCCCAAGGCTCGCAAAACAGATCGGTCCCGCGCCATCCGCATCCAACGCAATCCAGCAACCTTAACCAGGTCGTGGCTCAATCTCTATCATTGCTTCCTAGCACTAAATTAATTGGTACAATACAATAAAGTTATTGCTCGTATTACATTCATTTCTCCTTTTTAAACCCTAACCTCCTACAGTATCAAATGCACCATGGTTCATCAAAACAACAGAGCTTCACGAAATCATCGATATGCTAACAAAATTGCTTCTTATGGCAATATCCAAACCAACTGGCCCGCTAGTTGATTTGGATGCTTTTGTAGCAGTTTTGTAGTCTTTGTAGTCAACTAACAATACCAAAAACTATTCGTTAGTTGAATTGAAGGGTTAGGTTCGTAAGGACTAGATTGCATAACGACTCTATAAGCAAAACGTCTTAGTTGCATAAGGTCTTGGTAAGCACAATGTCTTTTTTGCAGAATGCCCTAGTGAGTAGAATGTCTTAGTTGTTCGATCGACAACTATAGCATAACGCCCGAAGTTGCAAAATGACTAATAGAGTTTACGTCCAAGTTATTAATAAGTCTTGATTGTAAAACGACGCATAAGGAAAAGTGTCTGGATAGCACATGGTCTTGGTAGCAAAACGTCATGATTGCATACCGGCCAGCAACTTGACTTTGAAGTTTCTTTATCAAAGAGTCCCTTCACAAACTACGTTTGAGTTTTTCTTGTCATTCTTCAACCATCTAGTCGTTATGCCATTTAGACGTTATTAATGTTTGACAATATGCCTACCTAGTCATTTTGATATTAAGGCGTTATACAAACAAGACGTAATAGAACTAAGTCCAATCTTAAACCCGGGCATTCTACTATTAAGACGTTTGTACAATTAGACATTTAGCTACCAAGACCTTATGTAACTAAGACGTTTTGCTTATAGAGTCGTTATGCAATCTAGTCCTTACGAACCTATCCCGAATTGAATAAGAGAAGGGCCGTCATTGATCAGAATGGTCAGCGTATAAACTGATCACACAGATAGAAAGGGTTGTACTTAGGGTTGCCAACCGTCCTACTATACGCGGGACGTCCCGTTTCTGGAGCCCTAGAGCATGCGTCCCGCAAAAGGTTCGCGCGGGACGCCGATTGTCCCGCTTTCAGGCTAGACTACATTATAAGCACAGAACTTAAAGTTTATTTGAATATACCGTGACTAACGCATTCACTGCCACCGACTCATATATGCGTTTTCGGGACTTCGCCCAGTGCCGCTGTCGTAATTATTCATACATTTTGAACGCACATGTGCGTCGGTGGCACCTGTGGAAGTCAGATGGTAGTGAATGCGATAATGCGCCCGAACACCGTGTGCTCACTCCCTCGCTCTGCAGGCGGATTTTCCTGTACCTTTCTCTTTCCCGATCTATATTAAACTAGATTTTCAATGTTTTTGTCATTAAACTTGTATGCTATTGTGCAATAAAAATTAATCTGGTATAATTTTTCATGTCTTTCAATATGTTGACGGCCAATATACTTAACCAAGATAGGCCGACTGAAGGAGTCCCGCATTTTACAGCCAAGTCCCGCAATTTGACTGCAAATATACCGCAAATCTGTGTACTAATACTAAGGTTGGCAACCCTAGCTGTACTTCACTGGGTGGGAATAGTTTCCTAATCATATACCACTACCATCACATAGCTTATAGCCCACAGGGCTGATTGCAAGATTACAAAAAAAAGTTATCATGGTTTCCTCACCCAAGATCACCAGTAAGGATGCTGACAGAGACCCAGGCTGTACCCAACGAGCTGGCCTTCTGCAGAACAAGAGTGTGGTCCAAATTGAGCTCGCCGGGCACTGACTGCACAAGCCACTTGCCTTTACCTATGGGAACTACTGTGAACCTGGACAAAATAAGTTACAATTAGTCTTGCGGCAACAATTTTCAATCCAAAATGATAATTTAAGATCATTTTTTATTTGAAGAAGAACACTTGATTAAAGTTGTGGGCTCGAGTCCTCTGTGTTTCACGGAATTTATGTGCGAACTTATGGCTCAGGCCTGAAATGTCCATTTTCCTAAAATGTATTTTTCCCAAAATGTTTGCTTTTCCATAATATGTCATGTCTTTTGTATAGTAAGAGAGTATTATGAAAAAGCAGACATTTTGGGAAAGAACATTTTAGGAAAATGGACATTTCAGGCCTGAGCCGAAATTACATTTGTAATTTACCATGAGCTTTACGGTGAAGGAAAACATTGTGAGGAAACCTGCATACACCTGCAAAGAAATTCAATGGTGTATGTGAAGTTCCCAATCCGCACTGGGCCCGCGTGGAAACTACGGCCCAAGCCCTTTCATTCTGAGAGGAGGACTGTGCCCTGCAGTGGGACGTATATAGGCTGCCAGGGGGAAAACATTAAACTCTGAAACTTTACTTCTCAATTTTTGTGTTAAATATTTTATTATGGTTTTCATATTAAGAAATACAGTAACTAGAAGATATTGAAAAAACCAGAAAAGACCAGCTGACCTCAGATACCTATAGGGCCGTACATAAATTATCAGACCATTTTCCCCCCTTGCTGAGCGGCCCGTCGGGCAGCTCGTCCCCTCTCTGGTAAGCTGTAAAAGCCATCAGAGGCTAACACCATTTTCAATGATTTAAGACTTCTGATGTAATTTATGGACGGACCCTATGTAGTAACTTAATAATTTTTCTATATGCTATGAATGACATACATTTAGCTAGATGAAGATTAAGTGTCACCTCACCTATTTTGAATCATCTTTATCGGTATTTTTTACTTCATAAAAAAAAAATTATAATCTCACCCGTTGCCAAATATTTTTAATTTCTTGACTGCAGCCAGTAAGTCTTCATTTGTAATATCCTGGTGTGTCTTAGCTCTACCTCGAGCAGCTATCAACCTAGTGCGTAACTCCTCAAGAGTTATTATTCCGCCATTCTTGTAGTTTGTTGCCATACAGACCTCTACTATTTGGACTCCTAATTCGTAATAAAAGTCTCCAATACCTGAAATTGTAGATTATGGTAACTTATAACATACTATCTATGTATAGGATAGAGAGAAACAACTACTAAACAATTACTAATGAACATAAAATACAGTAGTCCTGTGAAGATGCAGCATTTGTTCTGTCCCATTTGTTCCACAGAACTAATATATATTTGGTATGATTTTGAACATTGTTACTTCACAATTGCACAGTTTTATGGGACAAATAGAACCCTCTTTTGCTGCTGGTATCTGGCAGTATATTGTCACTACTTTGAAAAAATCTCTTATCTCAAATCAATATATAAACCAAACTGAACCTTATTGCCCATTCAGTAAAGTTCAATTAGCCAAATTATCGATTTTGAGATACAAACTTTTTTCAAAGTAGTGACGATATATTTTTTCTAATGCCTTTGACTAATTGGTTTTAAAAAAAAGAATTTGGTGTCTGGTAAATTTGCACCGGAGTCCTCCAAAGAGATTGGGTTAGTCACACAGGCTCAAATAGTCTAGGAAAAGATATAGATTTTAAAAAAAATCTATCATTATCATAAGGTTAAAGTCATTTACCATCCATTCAATAACATTGGTATTTACTCCACTGACAAAAGGATGTCTTTTACAAGCTTTTTGTTTAAGTAGTATGTGGACGAAGAAAGGAAGAAAAATAACTGGTAAGTAACTGTATGAAATACTCAAAGTTTCACTTTCTTGAAAAAATACGAACCAAGAACCGACCAGAACCCTTTTCCCGAGGCCAAAGGATCAACGCCGATAGCAGCACACATCTCTTGGAACTGCCTCCGGAACTGAGCGTTCTTTTTAATCTCATTCTTGTGCTTCGTAGCGAATTCTTCCAAGTTTTCCCTGAACACTTCGAGTTGTTTTGACATCTGCTGGAACTGATTTTCCTGTATTTCTGAACCTTTTTCCCGGTATTTCTCCTGTTCTAGCTTCTGCTTTTGTATGGCACCTACCCCAGCTCGTCTTCGCATTTTGCTATTTTTTTTTTACTTTGATCTAGTTTTCGAATAAAAGTAATCAAATCTAAGTTTTCGCAAAGTGATAAATAGAGAAATTTGTAAAAAGTCTTTTATTTTATTTCATTAATTTTGCTGTCATTCTGTTCTGTTCTCTGTTCTGTCTATTTTGACAGCACTGAGCGATTTTTCAAAACTGCAAACACAAACCTATGACACAAACATTATGAAATCTTTTTTCTGCAATATTTTTTGCTATAAAACAACCCCAATAAGGGCCTAAGCATACGGCGTTTTTTGAACGCGCCGTCGACGCGCGTTTTAGGAACGCGCGTTTACAGCGCGTTTTTCACTCCATTAGAGCAGCCTTAAGGCCCCTAGGATAAGGCGTTTTTTAAAAAACGCGCCGTCGACAAACGTTTGTATCGATGAAAACGCGCGTCGACGGCGCGTTAAAAATACGCCGTGTGCCTAGGCCCTAAAGTGTGTAAACTTCAGTAAACTTTTACTGACTTCTTATTAAAGTGCCTTTTCTAATAATTGAACAGTGAACAATACTATCGCAATTTCGCATCACGGTTTAATTTCTTTTCCTAATAATTATTTGTAATTATTAAACCTATGTCATTGTTTGGGGTGCAGTTAGTGTACGACCGGAGTGGCTCCAACACGTTGTATAAAACTGAATTATATACGCTACGCCACACTGCCGAAAGTTGTCACTGTATATATGATTCAGTGTTATGCGACGCGCTCGGAACGCTCCATCGGGGCGCCGACGCACGCCCCGCGCTTCGGTTTGTGGTGGCCTGAACTTACAGCGTTATCATTTTCGGAGACCAAAAAGTTGGACCATGTTAAATCGTAGTAGAGTCGTTTTCAAAAAATTTGTATGTACACAATTAAGCAATTAAGGGATTTAAAAGAAACAAAACTTAATTAATTATTTTTGTGTAACCGAGTTACCCACCCATATATTTTCTATGACTAACTTTCGTTGCACAAAAATAGCGATCGTGATTTTATTTCGATTAAGCCCTCACCTATGTACATTTTTTTAAAACGATCCAATTAGCCATATAAAACGACTGACTGAAAAAAGACACATTTTTGCCACGAATAATAACTATACAAATTTATGGGTAATTTTCATATCATAACGGCCATTGCCATTTTAATGCATAATTGTCAAGGTAGTTTCATACAAACTAGTGAAAGCTCAAGAATTATTTTGACCGTTACAAACATAAAACACCAGCTCCAAAAAAAAAATCATCACTGTGCTACGTTTCAGGCCTATAAAAAAAGGTAAATAAATCTTATTTATACTTCTATTCGATATTTAAGCACAAGGAAGTAAATATTACAATACCTACAATACAAATATTCAATAAATGAACACCACAAAGCATTAATTTCCAAAAAGAAACAAAAACCAGAGTAAACAATAGGCGACCTCTTCACTCAAAAGCGATCTCTTACACCACAACAGCCATTTAGATGAAAAGTCGGCGTCAAAGTAGGTTGCATTATTTTATTTTTAATGTTTTAGTTTATATACCAATAATTTCGTCCGCTTGTTAATAAAAAGGTGTATACATATTATTATTTACGCAAAATAAAAATATATTCTCCCGAATTTCCTAAGTTTAGAGGTAAACTTAATGTTTGTTTTATGACTTTATCCCTAAAATACTTAATATAAGGACTTTTTACAAAATAACAGATCTAGTGATTTAGCTGCCTTCATTTTGTCCGAATATCTGTATACAAGATCATAAAGGAAATATTTGATTTAAAATCAAGAAAAAAGATAGCCTGCATCCCTGGTGGGGATCGAACCCACGACCTTTGGATTAGAAGTCCAACGCGCTATCCTCTGCGCCACAGGGACTGTTGAACTACATGTCAAAATAGCGGAACACTATACACGTTCAGTTTCGATTAGTGATGTCATATACTCGTAAAATTATTTCCACTTTTAAATTCAATACATATGCTTGAATTACTTGCATAATATTTTTTTATATTTTTTATGCCCTACTACAAGAAAGATATTGTCCAATAATCGTACAATGGCCTTCTAATCTTAATAATTAGCTGTGCTGATTTTCCGTTATAAGCAGCGACCGGAAATCATGATGACAGATGCATGTCAATCACAACATACAAACAAATGTCACTTATCTGGGAAGTTTGAAATTGTGGAGTAAGGAAAAATAAATAATTTAGATTCTAAATTAGAATGATGAGCATATGTTATCAATGAAAAAGTAATAAGATATTAAATGGAAACTGCCGAAACAGAAAGTTTTACCACGCAAGCTGAGCAAATGCAAAATGCGAACAAAACACAATCAGCAGAAAAGTTTCAAAAATTCATTTATGAATTGTTTGACAAAAACGGTGTCCTCGGCGACTTGAGAGCATACTTACGCGGGCATATCGTCAATGTGTTAAAGAACGCGCAAACTGGTATAATTGGCCACAATAATATAACCTAAAATAATGTACTACTTATTTTATTCTGTATTAAATACTTTCCCTGTTTCTATATTTTCAGGGGATCCTCCAACATGTCAAAAACATTTCACACAGCGTCTGGACCTCCAATTCCAAGCGCTAAATATGCTCGTTACGGAGTATTTGTTATGCATGGTAAAATTTTTAATTTTCAATACTTACTATTAAACTGGGTACCAAATTTCTAAAATATGAACCAAAACTTATGTTAAGACTGTGTTTTCAGTTCTAATGTGGAGGATATGATTGTTTTTAATCAAAACATATTTAAGAGAGTACTGTTTGTCAACAAAAAATATAAACAATACTTAAAAAAATATTAGGTACAATCTTTTGATGTCCACGTGCAGCAGTACTAAAGATAAGCTTTGTCCATTGCAGGAGTTCAGCTACAGCCTGTCAGTGTTTATATCGGAGATCCCTCTCGCCAACATGGTATTTGGTTTTGCCAAGTCAATGATGGAGCTGGGGGGTGATGACAAGATGCTGAGACTTCGCTTCAAAGAAAATGATGTGTGGTCCATTTTAAATTACTTAGGTTTGTTTTTAATTATTTTTCATTACACAAAATAGGCGCACATGCATGTTGAGTTGCAGGAAACAGCTTGCCTATTACCTACCTAATTATTTCTATTCACACGCCGTTGCTGTATTAGTAAGGTGTTTTTTACCAACATCAACATAGGGACACAACACTATCTAACTTAAGAATTTCTTTTTCCTGATTTTTATTATTAATTTAAGTCTTTTCCTGTTATTAAATATATGTAACTGTTAAGTTTTTTTTTATTTACAAGATATTTATTGGTTTAGTTATGAGCCATATTTGTTATATTCTGGGTATTAAAATAATATTTACTTCTACTTGATATCTTATTCAACCTGCTTCCAGGTGTAAAATGCGATTCAGAACATGCAAGCAATATCGTAGAGATGTATAAGACTCAAAAAGATTCACCGCTGCTACTCTGCATACTCAAATGCATTGAGTTACATAACGAAGATGTAAATTATCCAGGTAAATCCTCTATCTGAATCTTCACACTCTTCTGTTTAAATAAGAATGTTTGTTTGTTTGTATGAATGTTAAGATCAAATCTTGCGATGGGATTTTACCCTCTTCTAGTGATTTGATTGACTTTTTATTTGGTAAGAATATGTAGTTTAGATAACAATGCAAATTGGTGAATCAAGTTTTACTTGCCACCTGTTGCTAGACACAAATCTTGTCTCCTGGATAACCTGAGCATATTTAGGGTTCCGTACCCAAAGGGTAAAAACGGAAACCCTATTACTGAGGCTCCGCTGTCCGTCCGTCCGTCTGTCACCAGGCTGTATCTCGGGAACCGTGATAGCTAGAGAGTTGAAATTTTCACAGATGATGTATTTCGGTTGCCGATAACAACAAATACTAAAAAATTGAATTAAATAAATATTTAAGGGGGCTCCGATACAGCAAACATGATTTTTTTGCTCGTTTTTGCTCGATATTGATAACGGCAACAGGTAGACACTTGAAATATTCACAGAATATTTAATTATATATTTACTTTAAAAATAAATCATTAAATTAAAATAAAAAAAATATTTAAGGGGGGCTCCCATACAACAAACGTGATTTTTATAGGTAATTGTACGGAACCCTTTGTGCGCGAGTCCGACTCGCACTTGGCCGGTTTTTTTTTCTATGAAACAGTATGAAGATGTCAGTCACTTGGACAACTGGGGACAGAGTAAACAACACAAAAAAGTTGATTCACCCACATAATAGTTAACATAAAATACTTAGTCTGGAATAAAGAACTTTTATTAAAATATAATTATTTTACAAAAAAAAAAAACACTTTTTTAGCCAGATTGTCACTTTTAGCTTGCATCACATTTTTTCTTTTTGTTGTTCAATGACCTAGTATCTCGGCGATTTGGACTAAAATAAGATAAAACTAACTTCGCGAGTCCTAGCATAATTTACAAGGAACATGTAAATTGTAAGAATAACTATCAAATTGCACTGTATAATATTTAGTGCAAACTATTCAATGAACGAAACTTTAAATATGCATTAATAATTTCCAAAATTAGTACAAAATTTACGACTCACACCTCTAAGTCTTCTGCACTACATGAGTTAGAGTATGTTGGGATTCAGGACAAACAACAAACAAAGTTGGGTTGGGTTGGTGATGGGTGATCTATGACCGGTTTAGATTATTTTTTAGTGTCACGTAATTTATGTGGTTAAAATTTATCATTTATGTGTCTTAGTGAGACCTGCTAAGGGAGTAAGTGCGTGTTAATTAGTAGTTATTTATCTGTATTTTCTTCTGTACACTTATTTCTGTTTGTTCTACAAATAACATCTCTAATCTCTATTTGATAGACGAAAATCAAGCGATATCTTGTTTCTATACAAAATCATACACGGTCTGGTGGACTGTGCCGAGTTGCTTGAACATATAAAAGTGGTCGTTCCGCGGACGGGCAGTCGGCTTTGTAACAGAAGGCCGTTCTATCTGCCCTGTTGTCGCACGAATATAGGTAGGCACGCGCCTCTATACAGAATGATTGCATCATACAATGGAGTTAAGGGAAGCCTCGATATCTACTCTTGCTCTTTGGCCTCAGCTAAAATAAGAATACGACAAACCTGAACTCCATTTATATTATAAGCATAAACATATTAATTTTTAAGTATAAAAAATGCATCCAACTTAGTAGTAGGTACATAATTGTGAAATACCCAGCTTTTTACTGTTATTGTTTTGTTATTATTATATTTTTTTTTTCCTCTCTTTTTGCTACAATATTATAAATAACTGTTTACTAATTGTGCATGATGCGTCTACTGTTTTAGGATATACATGAAATGCATGAGGACTTTAAGGTATATTTTGATGTACTATCCAGTTTGTAGACCAAATAAAAAAAAAAAAAAAAAATTTAGCTAAATAGATTATTTCCCTGAAAAACCCCGAATAGTAAATTTAATTGAAGAGATCCCCAAATTAAATACAAGAAATGCTCATTTAATACGTTGGCTGCCCACCATTCTTCACCTAAAGTGTTGCTCCCATGCCCCATACAAAATTAGTGATCTCACCAGTGATGCTCACTTCATCATCGATCGATCATTCTATTACTGAGGTGCTAGCTAGTATTAGCTAGGTATCTAAAAATCCGAAATAGTTAAGTTTTTGTAAATAACTATAGGGTATCCTCTACACAATAGCATTCAGAGTTCAATTCTGGCCCCCAAAATAATCGTCAAAACAATACCCTGAATAATGAATGAGATTTTGACCCCATCCCATTGGTGATGCTCATAGCCACAAAGAGAACATTACGTGATCCCACCGGTGAGCTCAAGGCAGCAAATGTGTTAGCCTCCTGCAGCACATGTCAAATTTTGTTTCAATGAACTTTAAACTTTATGTCAATTATGAGAGAGTATATACAGCACTGGACCTCAGGAGCTTAGTTATTTTATTTATTTTAACTACCCATAAACACTTAGGCTCCAAGTGCCTGCCAAGCACCAGCAGATGTTCCTGCGCTCCGAATACTAGCCGGAAGGTGTGGTGTTCCGTCGTTTTAGGGAAGCGACGAAGACAACTTTCAAAAATCCCTAAATAGTTGTATTATTTAAGTTTTCTTGTCTTTTTATTTGTATTTTTGAATTTTACAGCGCATTGGTGTTATACTCTAATGCTGTAATCTATATTGATGAATAAATAAATATGTAAATTGTAAATCTCCCCATAGGTGGTATCTCGCAAGATGGCAGTGTGTCTTCTGTCTCCAAGTCATCAGAATCGGAGCTGTGCCGCCGTGCGCGTCACGAGAAGTGCAAGCACTTCGCGTTGTGTCGCATTTGCCATGCGCGCTACGCCAGGCTCAGGGAGAAGTATCGGAGGAAGAAGAGCCACTTCTGTAAGGTGGGTTGTGAGATATAATGTCAGTTCCGTAATAGGGTATTTGGTACCTATAATGTACTGTACAAGCTACCTTTTACTTTTGACGTGACAACGTCTAATAAATCGATGAACGCCGGCCGCACGCACGAAAAAGGATGACGCAATGTAACGTACATGTACGTACATATCCCGTACAAGAGAGAGCAGTGAACCCCAGGATGTACAAGAGAGCAGCGCGCGCCAGGATGTACAATCTTAGTACTAGCGCTCGGGTAATTTTTAATGGGGGGGTGCGGGGGTATTAAAGGGAGGAATGAAAATTTCATTGATTTTGCCGTAGGATGCACCGTTTTCAAGATATTTGACAAAACGCCGGTTCTCGTCCGATCACCGAGGTTAAGCAACGTCGGGCGCGGTCAGAACTTGGATGGGTGACCGTCTGGTTTCATTTTTGTTTTATGAATGTTTTGTTATGACGTTGTATCACGTTAAACTATCGTCCGTAAACTGACTTTACAGACAACCGGTTTTCTTTATCTCTCATTCACTCCACTCGAGTACCAGTATTTTAATTTCATTAATTTACCAATTCTCAAAGTATTGGTATCATGTGGGTCCTATGCTAGGTATCGGTACCCCGGTACAGGTACCAAGACTAACTATTACAGTTCCCTGGTGTAAAGCCAAGATACCGGTTCCGGAAAATACCGGTATTTCAAGCCCTGTACGTATGTTTCAAACCAGAACCCTGTATGAATTTATTCTTAAAGCCGGACGCACAACCGTTTCTTAATCGTTATATTTATAAGTTTTCTCGTTGCAGAATGTAAAACGGCCAAGTGCTAATCCACTGAATGTGCAGAATATATTGAAGAAAATTGAATTTATGGAGCGAAACCTTGTCGACGAGGTTCAGTTCACTGTTTTAATCAATATCGTGTTAATTCTATCCATTTATACTTGTTTGTAGTAGTCGCCAACACTTTTATATCCATTGGTGTTCCTTGTTGAAGTTTCATATATGGGACGTTCCACGGGTAAAGGTCCCTTATGCGGACGCCATAAGGTACCTTTACCCGTGGAACGTCACATATGTTCGGTTTTTAGTTTAGTTTAGACCTGCAAGAAAAATCGCGCAAGTAGTATCACATAGCGGTTCTCAATTGGGAATGTATAAAAAATTACCCATGGTTTTTTTTTGGTATAGAAAAGCCAATTATTAGAAACTAATTTCGATATTTTTTTTTATTTAGTTCACTTTAAAATTAAATTCATCATCATCATCTCAACCATAGGACGTCCACTGCTGGACATAGGCCTCCCTCATTGATACCCAATCATTACAGTTGCAAGCGGCTTGCATTCTAAATTATTCTATACTAGCTTTCCGTCCGCAGCTTCGCCCGCGATAAATTAATTTTCCCGCGGTAAAAAGTAGCCTATGTCACTCTGTGGAAATGTAGCTCTCTAACGGCAAAAGAATTTATGAAATCGGTCCGGTAGTTTCGGAGCCTATTCAATGCAAACAAAGAAACATACAAACAAACAATCAAATCTTTCCTCTTTATAATATTAGTATAGACTACACAGAAGAAAGTACAACTTACATTTCACGACATATATTTCAATGTGAAATGAAGGTCATTGTTTATTTGATATGTAATAAAGTAAAAAATAATACGATTTCAAAAGAATTTATCTCGAAATGGTTTTCGATTTACTGTACATTACAAAAAAATAGACATCCCCAATTGATCACTTCTAACTCGTTCGCTTTACGGCCTCACTGTGTAAAGAAAAATGCACGATTTTTCTAGCAGGTATTGTATAGTATAAATCTTCCCAGGTGAATTTTTCGCTTCGAGTCATTACATTAAATTTGAACCTTAATACTATGACGATACAGTTTGTTTTGGAAGATAAGGGCTCGAAGCGAAAAGTTCACCTGGGAAGATTTATACTATATCTGTATTTAAAAAAATGACTTTGTGCCAAGTTTCTTGCTGCACATTCTTCTTGGCAATCGTGGTGTTTCTGAAAGCGCTGTTAGACTAAAAAAATACCTGTTAAAGAGCCCTTAACCGTCTACTTACAGGAATACATTTTTCGTTTTCATTTTGAGGTCTACTGAGGACTGAGGACCGAGGATTTGAAAGAAAGTCAAAAAGTTTGAATATGCGAGTTTAATTTAAATCTTACTTGAATCAAATAGCTGTGCATTTAGCTTTTGTAAAATATTTCTAATAAATGCGTAAGTCCGTGTGTATGTGTGTGTTTGTTGTTACTCCTTCGCTTTAAAATGGCTGAACATCCCTGGGATGTAAATATTATGTTATCAGATTTAATTTACGAGTGATATGATAATTTTAATATTTTAGTCTCATAGTAGTTTTGTATCAAAATGTATTTTAGCCGCAGCTGGTGAGGGAGGACCCTAGCGTTAAGAACGCAATCAAATTCTTAGTTTTTTTTTCTTTACCTACTGACTGGACCCGACAAATGTTTCATCATCGTCATCATCATCATCCCAGCCTATATACGTCCCACTGCAGGGCACAGGCCTCCTCTCCAAATGAGAGGGCTTGGGCCGTAGTTCCCACGCGGGCCCAGTGCGGATTGGGAACTTCACACACACCATTGAATCTCTCGCAGGTGTATGCAGGTTTCCTCACGATGTTTTCCTTCACCGTAAAGCTCATGGTAAATTACAAAATTACAAATGTAATTTCGCACATAAATTCCGAAAAACTCAGAGGTGCGAGCCGGGATTTGAACCCACGACCCTCTGCTTGAGAGGCCAGACAAAGTTTAGCCATATAAAATCAACATAACTAACTAGAATGGTTGATACCTGTTGTAAGGAAAATGGTTTCTATACAAGTGTCAACCAATGTAGTAAATTATGTTGTTCTTGTAAACGTCTCTTCAATTGCGATTAAAAATGGGGGGTGGGGTAGGAAGGTGAAAGATACTTTAAGACCTACTCTCATGCCTACCAAATATACAGGGTGGAAAAATAAGTCGGGCCCTGGAGGGAAAGTACTTTAGATCCTTAAGTTGGCTCATTTTACTTAAAGGAGACATTTCTTTATTTTTAAAAAGAAACAAAACTGCATTCAAAGATTTTCTAAAACTCGCTTGCCTCGCCCGGGACTCGAACCAACTAAAATTTAAAAAAAACAAACACTCGCTATTTTATTTTATTATACTAATCGAGATTATTATTCAGGATAAAATTTCTCTAAAAAACATGTGGTCTTAAAAATAAAAATGATCGTAAAATCTTACATCAACTTTATTTTATAATCAATTTGTTACACTTGAGTTATTTAACTGATAAATTGTTTGAATTGAGTCCCCTCGTTCCAGATACACAAATTTAGTCTCCGTTGAAATTCATAAAACAATAAAAGGCATACACCACAACACTTTGCTGAAGGCTACACGAAATTAATTTCAATGGAGACTAAATTTGTATATCCGAACGAGGGGGCTCATTTCGAACAATTTATCAGTTAAATAATTTAAGTGTAACAAATTGATAGTAAAATAAAGTTAATGTTAGATTTTACGATCTTTTTTATTTTTAAGACCAAATGTTTATTAGAGAAATTTTATCCTGAATAATAATCTTATCGATTAGTATAATAAAATAGCGACTGTTTGTTTTTTTAATTTTAGTTGGTTCGAGTTCCGGGCGAGGCAAGCGAGTTGTAGAAAATCTTTGAATGCAGTTTTGTTTCATTTTAAAAATAAAGGAATGTCTAACTTAAGGATTTAAGGTACTTTCCTTCCAGGGCCCGACTTATTTTTCCACCCTGTATATACAACACAAAAAGAACATAAAAATCATTCGAGCCGCTTCGGCGGAGTGCGACCGCACACGCCGGGGCACGAGTTTATTTATATTTTAAAAAAGAATTATATTATTGCAGATGTTTGAACAGCAAAAGACGGTGTATGAGACAGAGGCAGACATGTTAAAGAGCGAGACGGAAGAACAGATCAAACGCTCGCTCGCCAGCCACGCTATACACTTTCAACAAAGGCAAAGTGAGGTAAAAAATACAGAATTTTTAAACTTCCTTTTTGTTTATTCGGCAAATTGATAAATAATTTCGCTATTTATTTTATTTATTTAGAAAAGCTAGAGAATTTCGCTATTTATTTTATTTATTTAAATAATACATACAAACATCCAATGTATGAATAATAAATACATAGAATTAGAATTGTTAGGTAAGGATTCAGATTGTGATATTTTATGTTTGACCGAAACTTGGGCAAATGATCTGCAAGTGGAATCTATGACGCTTGAAAACCTGAAATTAGTAGCTTACTTCAACCGAAAACTATTTAACCATGGAGGCGTAGCCATCTATTTGAGGGATGGTTTACAATGCAAAGAAAGGAAGGACATTACAAAATTGTCAATAGAAATGAACTGCGAAATAGCTGCTGTTGAGCTTAAATCTCCGAACTTGGTAGTGATCTGTGTATACCGTCCTGATTACGACTTTGAAACATTCAAAGACACTATTGAAATTATACTCTCTAAAATAACAAAAGAAGGTAAAAAAATGGTTATGACTGGTGATTTTAATATAGACATACTGAAGACTAACAGAAGAGTAACAAGGTTTAAAAACATGCTTCACACCTACAATTGTCAATGCCTGATAGATAAACCGACTAGGATAAAAGGAGCAAGCGCTACGTGTATTGATAACTTTGTTACTAATTTTGAAAGTGAAGTTACAAAAGCAGATGTATTGGACACCAAACTTTCAGATCACAACGTTATAGAATTTATATATAATCTAAAAACTGCTGAGAAAAAATGCAAGAATGATAGGAAAATAAGGAAAATGACGCAACAAAATTATAATTACTTTCAGTACCTTATAAATAATGATGAAAAGCTTATGACAGAGGTTATCTGCAACCCGGATCCCGATATCAAAATGAAGATATTTCAAGATGCTATTCAGTATTATTTCAATGTGGCCTTTCCTGAAACTAAAATTAACTCAAAGAATAATAAAGATAAGTGGCTGACAAAGGGAATAGAAAAATCTAAATCTAATTTGAATACGATGATAATGTGTCAAGACCTGCACCCATGTCCGAATAGAGCTAATAAGATAAAAATATATAAGAAAGTATTTAGGAAAGTCTTGAACAACGCAAAAAAGATCAAATACTCCATAAGGATAGACAAAGCACAGAATAAGGCAAAAGAAACTTGGAAAATCATTAAAGAACAGACGAATAAACATAAAATAAACAAAAAAACACAGATACTGAAAATACAAGATACAGAAGATTGTAATAAGATTGTATATGAGAGTAAGGAGATAGCTGAGTTGTTTAATATGTTTTTTTCAAAAGTGGCTAGTAGAATAACAGGTCGTATGTGTACCAACATAAATACGGTTAGGATTTTTTTGCAAAAAGTGAAACAACCGGAAAGTACCATTCAGTTTTCCCTATTGACAAAACAAAAATTAAAAAAAATAATCAAGAACTTAAAAAGCAAACAATCAATAGATATTTATAACTTAAACACAACATTCATTAAAAAAATTATATTAGAAAATGATTACGTAATGGAGATACTGTTGAACATAATAAATAGCTGTATTAAAGAAGGAATATTTCCATCGTGCCTTAAACTGGGAAAGGTTATTCCAATATATAAGAAGGAATGTAAAGAAGATCTAAATAATTACAGGCCTATATGCATATTACCTGCTTTCTCAAAGATCTTAGAAGCTGCTATTAAGGATCAAATAGTGGAATATTTGGAGTTTAATAAAATATTTGCCTTAAACCAATTCGGCTTTAGAAGAAACAAATCCACTGTGATGGCGTTACGTAAAGTAGTGGATTTTATCTTGCAGGGCTTGGATCAGTCACAAAAGTGCTCCAGCATTTTCTGTGATCTGTCTAAAGCATTCGATTGCTTGAGACATGACATTCTCCTAGAAAAGATGGCTTATTACGGATTTCAAGGAGAGGCACTACACCTAATTAAAAGTTACCTTGAAAATAGGACCCAAGTAGTAAATGTAAATGGAGTAAACTCGAGCATGTCACGTATAGATGTTGGGGTACCACAGGGATCAATATTGGGACCCGTATTATTCTTATTATATATTAATGATTTACCAGCTTGCATACCAGAAGACGCGATGGTAACTTTATTTGCTGACGATACCCATGTCGGAATAAAAGGTAGTAGCCACGAAGATAACAAAGCCAAAATACAAAATATTATGACCATTCTTAAAAACTGGTTCCATGCAAATGGCATTGTACTTAACACTAATAAAACTAGCTTGATAAACTACTCCAGTAAAGACAACATAGACCATAATTATTATAATGACATAGAAATTAATAATGAAACAAAGACAACGTTTTTAGGATATGAGATAGACAACAAGATTAGCCATAAGCTCCACATTGACAAAATTTGTAAGAAAATTGCGAGAGGAAATTATGCTTTAATTAAATTGAAACCACTTGTTTGTAAGAAAACCCTGAAAATGGTTTACCACGCTCATGTCCACGCGGTTATAAACTACGCTGTAACAATATGGGGAAATGCAGTAGAAATCCAAAGAGTACTAAAATTACAAAAACAATCTATTAGAATAATGAATAACTTACGCAGACGTGAGTCTGCCAAGATCGTTTTTAAAAAAGAAGGGATAATGACAGTCATCTCACTATACATATTTAATAGTCTTATAGAAATACACAGGGAAAAAGACTCTTTGAAACAGAGGAAAGATGTTCATAAATATAATACACGAAATAGGGAAAAAATATGTCTACCAAAAACAAGAACGAAGAAATATCTGAAGCAAGGAATCCCAATAAAAATTAAAATGTACAACCTACTACCAACCAGAATAACCTGTCTACCAATGAAATCCTTCAGGATCAAAATCCAGAAATTTCTGAAGGAGAATCCTTTTTACTCTATTAATGAATACATGGATTTCTTAAGGGAAGAGAAAGGATATTTTAAGTATTTAATTGACTAATGCATGGAATACTATATCGCTCAAAGTTGTTAAAATATATGACGTGCTAAATGTGATGTATGTTACATGGCCAATAAATTATTCTATTCTATTCTATTCTAAAGTTTTTCTTGTTGGACGCGCCAACGCACCCACACACACGACACAGTGTGTGTCTGTCTGTTACCTTTTCATTTCACGCTTCGACCGCTGAACTGATTTAGATGAAATTTGGTATAGGGATAGTTTGAGTCCCGGGAAAGGGCATAGGATAGTTTTTTACCCTTCGGCCGTCTATATTATAGGCTCTATAGAACCGGAGTTTCGGAACTGGTTCCATACGAGGCTTACAAAAAATACTTGTATGGAACTGGTTCCGATCTAGGCTTTTAATTTACTTATATGGAACTGGTTCCGATCAAGTATAGACAGGTCTAGAATAGACTGAAGTCCTTTTTTTCACGGAAAAACTATAGCAGGCAGAGTCACGGGCAACAGCTAGTACAAAGCTCCAATCAAGTATCGCCAGCAAAATTGTTCGTTTTAAAAATTACCATTAGGGCTATATCTCACCGGGACACCACGGCGGCGCAACCAGTCGCGCAGCCATGGTGTCTAGCTACCAAACTAGCTTCCAAACCGAGCCACCAATAGAGACACCAGATTCACCGCAGTCTCAAAAAGGACGCCGATGAGATAGTTATGCTGATGCTGAGGGAGCGTCGCTAGTGGCGCGACTGGCAGCCGAGTGAGTGAGATAGCATACAGCGCCATACTAATTAGTGGCGGCGCGGCCAGTAATGTTTTATGCACGTAATGTTGCGCTGGCCAGTAATGTTGCATGCACGTCTATGCTGGTTGCGCCGCCAAATCCGTTGCCAACTAAGTGGACGCCAGGTGAGATACCCTCCATAGAGCTGTATACATTTTGTTGGTGGCAGAGACTGGTTGTGCCGCCGTGGTGTCCCGGTGAGATATAGCCCTTACGTTTCAATCTTCGTCAGCTGGAGGAAACGTTCAAAGCGCGCGAGGCAGCTCTGGAAGGCAACATCGTGCACAAGAAGCGGTTCCTCTGGGGGCTGGCGAAGGCTCTGCGCACTCAACACGCGCAAATGACCAGCGCCATGCAAGCCGTGACGGCCGAGACCAAACGGCTCGCCGAAAGGGTAATAATATCACAATAATAATATCACGGGACAACTGACAACCTTTCATTTTTTTAACAGCTGAAAATTACTACAGAAATCGAATGAGTTTCGCCTCCTGAACACGGAAAAATATTTATTATATTTTATTTCTCCATTTTTAAAAAATACAAGAAATTAAAAAAATACATCTGAATTTACCAATACTACGACAGAATAGATGTGTTTCCTTTGCCTTTTTCACCAGAAAAAAGATTTAATTTGATAACAACCTCAACGTCAGATTTACGTCATCACTTTTTTTAATAGAGACTAGACAAAAGTAATTGACCTATTGTGTTAGAAGCTAGCTAGCTAAGCGAAGCTAAGGCTAAAAAATGAACATCTAGTTTATAAGAAAAATAAAACATCTAAAACAAAAAAAAAAATAAACATTGTGTGGTAGTTTTGGAGTTACGCCATTTTAGAATAAGCACATCTTAAAAAAATTGTAATAAATTAACTAATAATCCTAGTGAAAATTTTAAACTATTTAAACCACGCGCAACAAAGAAATTAAAAAGGTCTCGAAGTGAAAATTGAATTGGAGAATTTGAATCCTCCATGACATTAAAGACAGGTTTAGACAGGGTCAGTAACTGACTTCGAATTCGAGACAAGTCAGCGCTGACCTCCCACCGCTGTACTGACTTCAAATCAATTTACATTGGGTATTTCTCGGATCAGCGCTGACTTGTCTCGAATTCGAAGTCAGTTACTGACCCTGTCTAAATCTGCCTTAAGTATTCTTGCTATTTTTCGATGCATGCTAGATATCAGTTGACTTTATTTGACTTATTAAAAAATGCGGTTAGTATTTGGCTGAAAGAGCCCCAAAAATTGCATTGCCTGGAGGCCCCAACATCGTAAATATGTTGCGCATAAGGCTGATTTCACTTTGACACAAGATTTTTTATTCGTTTATCCCACTAGGGATAGGCAATGGAATCGACGTTCATTAAGCCAACAAAAGCTTTCTATTCGACAAAAACGCTTCATAGTATCCTTAGACCGTTTAATGGCGCTACTGTCGCGCCCATTATCGCTATATAGTCTGTCTAAAACCACATTGTAGTCTTATTTAAAATTACTGCAGCGAAATTGAATTTAAAATATCGAGTTTTACCCCCTGTTTCAAAATCAATGAGGGTTTTCTATGAGAGGCTATTTGGCGCTAGTATCGTCAGGTCCGTTTGACAACTTTGACATTTGTTGTATGGGTGTAACGTCAAATAGACCTTACGATACTAACGCCATCTAGCGATATTTCACCTGTCAGAAAACCCTCATTGATCAAATTTATTTGACGGATAAATGTGATGCCGTCTCTGTTTGTTTTGTTCGAATAGACGGAGACGGCATCACATTAAATTAATCAATGGGTGGTGAAACAGCCCCTTAGTGTAACAAAAACTATGATATTTTATCTGCTTTAATATAAAAGCAGATAAAATATCATAGTTTTTGTTACACTAAGGGGCTGATTCACGACCCATTGATTAATTTAATGTGATGCAGGTAAAAATAATCTAATGGTGCAATACTAATCCAAATCACGTTAATCCATAAACCAATTCAACCCACAGGAACAAAGTCTAAAAGCACAACTAACAGAGGCGGAACACATGCTCAAACAGCGCGGTGAAGACATGCGCAAACAGATAGCAGACGAATTAGCCATGCTCGAGGAACACCTAGCATCCATGAAGTCAGAACGCGACAGTCTCGACCGCGAGCGCATCGAACTGGACACAAGAAAGAGCCAATCTGACAACAAAATCATCAATATAAAAGTCGAAAACAACGACCTGAAAAGTAACTACAAGCTGTTAAAAGAAGAGTTGCTTTTAGTAAAGAAGTACTTAGAGGGTAATAGGGAGTCGAAATGTGTAGAGCAGAGTACTATCACCGAAGTTAGTAATGTTAACTCTAGGATCAACGTAGTGATGAATAACGAGATGGGGATGGGCGCGAGGGAGGAAGTGAGGCCTGCCCAGGTTATTAATGATTTGAAGAAGCAGAAGAATGTTAATTTTAGTCAGGTATGTTGGATGATCTATTATACAATACGATTACTTATACTTTGGCACTCGGCAATTCTCGACGTTCGTCGGGAGAGATCGGAAGTGCCACTGACACGAGATACATTGCTGCATATCCTTAACAACACGACACCGAGCGTATCAGACACGTGCCGTGGCAGACAATAGTACATTGTGCATCTAGGGCCGTAAGTAGGGGATTTCTAACGAGAGCCTATTAGAAGCCCGACGCCGAAGGCGGAGGGCTTTTAATGACTCGAGTTTGTAATCCCCTTACTGCCCGTGATACACACAATGATTTTCATCACATTGCGAGAAAAAAAAATCCAAAAATAAAATTATTTTGTCTCTAAACATTTAAATTCAATAAAATAATGGCTACCCGCCAATACAGATTGTCACTTTTCTCGAGTCATCTACCATAGATAATGTAAACTGTGTTTAGTTTAGAATTCGAAAGGTCATACGGCCAGATTCTGCCAACATGTTTAAAAAAATATTTTTACTAAATTTATTGCAAAACTATTTGATAGGTATAAATTTAAAATATAAAAATAACGAATTTTCATGAAGCGTAGATAAGTTTTGTGTTGTAAAATTTGGGTTATAGCTAAATTTTAAAGATAATAAATAAAACGTTGGCTGACTTGAAACCTCCTTAGTCTGAAATGACTTGTTTGCAAATTTTAAAACTAAAGTTAGAACTCCCTTGGGTAGAAAAACTGTACGTAAATCCATAACTCCCTTAAGAACAATTTAGGCCATTGTCATTTAGTATACAGGCATGGAATAACACCATTGACGAGCAAGTGTGATGAAAATAATATTCTTCTATAGGTACAGTTTCTATTAACGAATTCATATTGTTCGATACAGCACCATCTACAGTTCATTTCCTGAACTAGATGGCTTGCTAATTAAGGATAACGATCGATGCCTGTTGACAACCATGCACCTCATTAGTTCTAAATTTACACACGTGTGGTGGTGCTAGATCGTACATCAAATAAATAAGGTTTTAGAGTATTTTTTTCTCTGTTCCATAGCAATCTGCCTCGAAATAAGCTTCCAAAATCTACCCTTTTTTCTCATTTTTGGGCACCCAATTTTACACATATCTATCGTATCGTAACACGGCCGCGCAGACACTGACAGATAAGGGCCGTGTCCGACCAGTAAGCGCGGTTTATGTCTAAACGTGTCTGTGGCTATCCGCCGGTCAGTGTGAATAGGGCACCCTTTGATCAATTATAACTGAAGATACACATTGCCGAACAAAATCCCCTTCAAAGAATGTCCGAACTTTTTTATTTGTTTGCGTAACAATTAAAATCATCACCTACACAGAAATTTGAACCTAGTCTTTACTTCATTACAGTCGAATTTCCGTTGACACTTGACAGCTAAACTTGACAATTTCACGCAACGTACTGAGAAAAAAGAAGGCCACTTCTATCAAAGTGGCGCTCATTTGGCTCGGACATTTTCGGGCGCGCGACTGTGGATCTACAGTTATAATTGATCAAAGAGGGCACCGGAACCGTGCAGACGACTTTTGTTCTTGACGACGGTGTCTGCCAATGTCTGCTAGATGTGAATAAAACGGTTTTTGTCCTGGCACGTATCTGGTGCCTTTGATGTCTGTAGATATGAATAAACGGTGTCTGTTCGTGTCTGATACGGTACGTGTATGACGCGCTCGGTGTCTGTAGGTAGAATCGACCTTTCACCTTCTAAAGCAGTAATGTAGATCAGTATAATCCGTTTTGGTCTACCATTCAGACCTACTAATGGGACTAAACGGACGAAATCGTCGGATGACAAGCAAAAGATGGATGGCATGGATGGCATTTTCTGCCCCTCGAATTAAGGAGAGAGATGAATGATGTTGTTTATCTTGCTAAAATCTTATCAGGTTCCGTTGATAGTCCAGAGTTACTTAATAATATTAACTTTCGTGTTCCCAGAGCATCCATTAGAAATAACTATCGGCCGTTGGCGTTGCAACATGCAAAAACTAACTACTGTAAGAATTCATACTTTTATCGTGCTTCGAGGTCGATGAATGAACTGTGTCAGCGTTGTGAGGATCTAGATCTGTACCGTTTAAATCCTGCTGCAGTTAGAAATCATATGTCATCCAATTTCTTTGCTCCTCATTCCGCGGTTTAATTATGTCTTCTTTAGTTTCATGTTTTTTAATTTTTAATTTAGTCTGAATTTTTCTTTCTTTTACTGTTTCCTGTCTTTGTGCTTATCTGTGCATATCTTCGTGCATATCTGTGGAAACTTTTAATTGGCTCTGTTGTTATTTATTTCGTATTAATATGTAATAGTAATTTTAAGCTGTTGGTTTTCCTAATAAAATAAAATAAAATAAAATAATAAATAAAAGTCACTAAAATTTCTGTCGCTGCTCTTCATAAAGTCGTATCTAGTTAGTTATTTCATACTGAGATTTGAGCTTGTTTTATGTAGGTATTTGGTACTTAATGACTTTTGCTTGTCACCCGACGAAATAATCTATTTAGTCCTTCTACTTCTGACACGAATTTTAATAGGACAAAACGGAGGACGAAATAGGGCTAGGTAGGTTAGATTCGTTAGGTATCTTCAGATGCCCGAAATAGAAGCCCCGCGTCGCGGGGCTCCGTTACATAAGGCGTGTGTTGCGTAATGCAGTCATTCCGTTTAGCTCTACTAGTGGAACTAAACGGTTAATTTTGTCCGTTAAGTCTTATCAGTAGGACTAAACAGATTTTTCTGTCCGTTTGTTCCTATTAATAGGACTGAATGGTAGACTAAAACTGACTATATCTGTAGATCACCTGCCACAATGTATTTTTTGATAGACCTGCGAATAAGTCAGATGTAGCTTTTTAGCCTGTTTAGCCGGTCATATGGATCAAATTTCAGTCTCACACGAACATAGTGGAGTCTCCCGCGGCGCGCAGCCGCAGCGACAGCCGCAGCCGCTCGCCGAGCCCCAACACCAGCGCGGCGCTGCGCAGCCTCGTTGCCGACAACGAGAGGCTGCGTCGGATGGCCACCCAGGTAACCACGACGTCGGTTTGTGTGTTTTGTGTGTGTTCGTACAATGTACAAGAGGAACTGCATGAACACACATCACTACATAATACAAAACAAAGTCGCTTCCCGTCTGTCTGTCCCTATGTATGCTTAGCTTAGATCTTTAAAACTACGCAACGGATTTTGATGGTTTTTTTAATAGATAGAGTGATCCAAGAGGAAGTTTTATATGTATAAGACTGTATAGATCAATTCACCAATATTATTTTTCCCCAATATTTTTATTCCCATTCGCATTTCTCCCCAAATGCTTTTTCTCCCACCATGATTTTTTACTGAAGCTTATTTTCACAGTAGCGTTTTTTCCCAATTCGAATCGACACAGAAAGAGTGTTTCTGTGTGCTTTTGGCCCTGCGGGTCACTGCAAACTTAACATAACCTAAACCTACCTATGTTTCTGTAACGATTAAAATTGGGAAAAAACGCGATTGTGAAAATAAGCTTCAGTAAAAAATCATAGTGGGAAAAAAAGCGTTTGGGAATAAAAATATTGGGGTAAAATAACATTGGTAAATTGATCTATCTATACAGTCATGTAACTCATGTATAATACGTGCATAATTGCACCCGTGCGAAGCCCGGGCGGGTCGCTAGTTTCTTGCATAAACGTAGCTCTCATGAGGTCGCGGGTGAGCAAAGTAATTGTTTTCGTTCATTAGAATATAATAGAATAGGAATAATTCTATTTCAGGCTGCATAGGCCCATATATAA
Organism: Archips xylosteana; assembly: GCA_947563465.1. Taxonomy (NCBI): domain Eukaryota; kingdom Metazoa; phylum Arthropoda; class Insecta; order Lepidoptera; family Tortricidae; genus Archips; species Archips xylosteana. Next base: position 5,665,675 of record OX387361.1, on the reverse strand, counting down.
ATACCTTAAAGACTAACATACATATTTATATTATACTTAAATAACAACTTAATTACTAGCACGTGAATTCTGTGACGTGGGCACTTTCGTGGTGTCAGTTAAACGGCCGCGAAACCGCCGGTAAGCGACACCTTTCGGCCAAAACTCTCTCTTGATATGGACCTCCGCTATGTAACGCCTGATTCAATAAATCTCTGATCTAATTCATGGCGGTTGTATGGTTGCAGCAATCGGCGCAGATCGCGGAGTTAGCGTCACGCGCCGCGCGGATGCACGCAGCGTTGCGCCCGCGCACCGCGCCCGCCGCACTGCCATCAGGGTAACGGCTTAGCATCGTAAAGCCCATTTCCCCCAAATTAGCAGTTTAGACGAGTTGATAAATATCAAACTCCAATATGTCCGCAATAAATACATGAAGATATGATTATGATGATGAATATAAGGATCATATCTCCATGTCATTTATTGCGGACATATTGGATTTTGATATTTATCAACTCGGATACACTTCTGTACCCTGTGAATCCAATACACTGTATCTTCAGTACACTAAGCTGTCTATGGGAGTTACAGTGTATTGGATTCACAGGGTACTTCTGTAGAAGTATTACTTGAAAGAAAGAAAGAAAGAAAAAACATTTATTCGTGACATAATCTTAAATTGACAGGTGAGAAAACGGTAAAAGATATAACATTATCACGAAATGGTCCCCACTCAGCATGATGTCGGCCGTGCAGCTGACGCTGGTCTTCCGTTGGAACCATTTTCCCCACAATTCAAGCGTTAACTGATCAGTGAAACCGACAACTAAAATTTTATCACTAAGCAATCCAAAAAAACTAGTAAATACATAAAAACACAAAAGGCAACTATAATAAGCATACAAGGAAAAAAACGAAAAAAAAAAAAAATCTTGGTAGGTGGACTATCTCAAAAAGTGCACTACCAAGTGCGCTACTAAGTGGTTTATGGGTGGGTACATTTTCCCAAAAAGGACACTTTTTTAAAAAGTACAGTTTCCCAGAAAGTAAACTTTTCCAAAACACACACTTTCCCAAAATGTATTCTTTGTGAAAAGCTGCACTTTAGTAAAAATTGTTGAAAGTAGTAATGTCTCAAAAAGAGCACTTCCCACTATAGCTAGACCGTTTAAATGAGAGGTGCGGGCGGCGAGCGCGCCTCGTGTGCCTGCCGCCCACGGGTCTATAATGACTCCCATAAAATTTTAAGTCATAATGTATCATTAGTCATAATCAACGTTAGTCATACAGTGATTTATTTCTGAAACAATTTATTTTTCGGAATTGTTATAAAACAAACCTAACCTAGCCTAGCATTAATTAGCATATAACATTCAAGCGCGCGTAGATAGCTTTAACGCTATACTACGGAAAAAAATGGCATCGCTTCTGATAAGAATACGTGGCAGCACTAACAGCCTCCTGAAGACGATAGCTGTGAGAGATGAGTGCTCTTTTATGCAAAATTTAATTAAAAACACAATGTCACTTGTCCAATATGTATACTAACATAGTCATAAGTGAAATACTAATATTATTATTATATGGATCCTTGTTGTCTGATTAAATAAAATTATTATTATTATTCTATAAGATGGCATTTAAAAAAGTCCTGAAAAACATACCGTTATAGAAACAAATCACTGTATGACTATGACTAACGTTGATTATGACTAATGATACATTATGACTTAAAAATTTATGGGAGAAAAGGGGCACCGTGCCGCCCACGCCTCTCCCGGGCCCCTTTGGTGTCATACCCCCCGCCCCTGTACCGCGCAGGCGAGGACTCATTTAAACGGACTACATTCAGTGGCGATCCTTATATAGAAGCCCAAAAGCCGGGCTTGCCTTATAAATCTCAAATCAAGATTAAAAATAAAAACCAAACATCGTCCAAACGAAAAAAGTTCTAATAAAATCACTTTCATAATAACGCGCTTTATTTTACGTAAAATACCAAGAATTGCATAACAAATCCGCTGCGCGGCCCGGCGGTGCTGAACGGCGATAGTAGCGATGCGGCGATGTTATAAATAGCATGACATCTCGCTCGCTCTTGTGGGCTTTTACGGGGCTTCCAAGCGCTCTCTTCATACTTAGGAAAACGTTAGTTTTGCAAATATCTATGCATAGCTGCATATATTTCTTTGCAATTTTGAATCTGGCTTACGGTGTGAAGTTTGTTGCGTTTGGTTTGGAACGCGAGTGCGCGGGCGAGGTGAATAACTTCACGATTGTTTATATCGAATCGTGGGCCATGCAAGGCGTTGTAAAATGCGTGATTTGTGATGCAATTACAAAATAAATAGGTATTCTTGTTTTAGTGCGGTGTACAGTGCGGTGCGTGTGAGAATGAGTCTGTTAAATTCTGTCTAGTAATAGAATGTTTAATGATTAATGTTTATTTGGGCAAAAAACGGCACAATATAATGAGTGAAGTTAAAAAAAAATTACAATGAAGTGTGCTTTGGTAAGCTTGTCCAAACTGAAGAGTAAAGCGGCAACAAGATGGATTTACCTACATTAAATTATAATAATAGATTAAAAAAACTAAAAAACACGCTTTAAAAAAATAAAAATAAAAAAAAAAAAAAATGTAATAAATTTCAATTCACTTTTCTTATAGTGCAGTACAAATCTTAATAAGCAATTATTATATTGTTATATCCAGATCAAAATTTGTAAACAATTCTAAATATTGATAAAATAAATAATAATAGTTTAAAATATTTTATTGTAAAAAAGCGTGGGGTGCATGGTGTCACAATGGTCAAGGATTATCATTTTGATAACATCTTAAAAAACACCCCACGCTTTTTTTACAATAAAATATTTTAAACTATTATTATTTATTTTATCAATATTTAGAATTGTTTACAAATTTTGATCTGGACATAACAATATAATAATTGCTTATTAAGATTTGTACTGCACTATAAGAAAAGTGAATTGAAATTTATTACATTTTTTTTTATTTTTTATTTTTATTTTTTTAAAGCGTGTTTTTTAGTTTTTTTAATCTATTATTTATTTTCTATTTTTTAGTTGCATTTTTTTCACAGTGAGAGTTTCCATGTGCTAAAAAGAGACAAAACGGGTTTTTGCTCGTCTTAAATAGAATCAGTCTATCTTATACTTGGTCTTTGGTGCGTGCGCACTGCTCTACACTACTAAACGTAAACCTCTTTCTTTCTAACTTTACCCCCCAACCCCCCATCATCCCCCAACCCCCCAAACCCCTAACCCCAACCCCCACACCCTTACCCCCAACCCTCTAAACCCCCCTTACCCCCCCTCCTCATTTTCCAAACCACCAACCACCTAAACCCAACCCCCCTAACCCCGGACCCCCACCCCATTTCCTCAAACTTCCCCAAACCCCTAACCCCAACCCCCCTTACCCCCAACCCCAACCCCCTAAAATCCCAACCCCAACCCCCCTTACCCCCTCCCCATTTCCCACAACCCCCAACCTCCCTAACCCCCGAACCCCCCAAAACCCCACACCCTTAACCCCCTTCCCCTCCCATTTACCCCCAACTTCCCCCAGCCACCATCCAGCTCCATCATCAGATCAGCTCCATGTTACAATAATATTGCATTGTCATCCAATTTACACATGTGTGCAAAATTTCAGCTCAATCGGAAACCGGGAAGTGGGTCAAAATCGCGCCCTAAGGAGTCGGTTACAAACATACATACAAACATACAAATATACAAACATACAAACATACAAACATACAAACATACAGGTGAAGCTAATATAAAGCGTGTAAAAAAATAATAAAACATATCTCTCGGCTTGCCATAGCTTGATACCCTAGGCACGCCACTGTCTACATAGTCTCAAAAGGTGCACTTATTCATAATGATGCTTTCGTACATACTCTCATATTTAACATGTTTCAGCCTTAACCGTCCAAACGCCACCGCTTCCGGCTGGTGCAAAGGGGCCGGCGAGGAGTTGAGTGTCCTGGATCAGCAGCCCACTATCCTGGTGCCGGGCGCGCCCCAGCCTTTCCTGGGAGTGTGTGGGGAGCGGCGCAACGACAGCCGCCGGTGAGACTGGATAATCATCATCAGCAACACATCTACTGTTGGTATAGGTAATGCCACCAGAGTTGAGGCGAATGATTACACACACAGCTACATAAACTACTGATTGCAAAAAAAGTAGTGAATGAATGAAATGAATGAGTGAATGAAAATGTGAATTATTATGAATACCTATGCAATACTATGCATATTATAATTTTGTTTTATCATATAACCTATTTTTGAAATAAAACAATTTGAAACTGATAATAAGAAATATTCGCAACAATAAAAATCGGTATTTTATAAAAAGCGAAAAATATGCTTATCTGATTTAAATAAAATAAATCAAAATATTTTATTTTCTGTTTTGTTTGAACTAAATGTATTTTCTTAAATAATTCTTAACGAAATAGGTTGAAGAAATGTTTAGTCAATCTTGTAATTCACTGTTGAGTCTGTTGAACTTGCTATCGGTACGAATAAACGTCAAAATCCCGCTTACATTTCATTACATGAGATGTGGTTGTGTGCGTGACCTCAACTCTGGTGGCGTTACCTATAGTGATCCAAAGGCGCGGGCGAGGTGTTGAGTCTGCTGAATCAGCCCACGGTACTGGTACTGGGCGGCTTCCAGTCGGTGGTGAATCTCTAGACTACATAATCATCATCATCATCAGCCGGAAGCTATCTACTATACCCCGTTATCTAACGCTCAGTTTGGGGGCAAGCTAAAATAGTGATGTAGCTTCACATAATTATTTGATTCACATTTACTTATAAATAGTTATTTGTCAAAATTAAATTATTCTTTTATGAATGTTCTTGAGATAACTCATTCATTGCATCTATTTGATCGGATAGGAGGGCGACAATTATTGAATTAACAAACGTATTAAATAAAAATCCAGACATTAAATCTGTAAAAAATATTAATCAGTTGTTAGAAAATAAGGAAGTTCAAATTGATAAAAGTATTGTAAACAAAAGCTGCATAGAGCATTACAAAAAACTACAGCTTTTGCCAGTTACATCTGTAGAGGTCGAAAAACCATTTTCATTTTTAAAATGGATTTTTACAAGCAGACGACGAAGTTTGACTTCATATAATTTGGAAAAAATTATTGTTAATTTATTATGAAACATACCAAAATATTATTTTTTCTTTCTTTTCATAATAATTAAAAAAAAACACTATAGAAGAGCTCCGGTAAGTATCGATCTTTTTGATAATTATGTTAGTGAGTGAGTAAATGAACTTAATTTTTTATCGAATCAGATTATCGAAACTGCCCCATCACTTGCCCCCAAACTGAGCATTAGATAACGGGGTCTAGTATCTACTGTTGGTAGTGATCTAAAGGCGCCGGCGAGGAGTTGAGGGAGCAGCGCAACGACAGCCGCCGGTGGGCCTAGATAATCATCATCATCATCAGCTGGTAGAAGAACACTGTTGAACCAGCTCACGGTACTGGTACTGGCCGCGTCGGAGCCGGCGGTAAGAATGTAGACTACATAATCATCGTCGTCATCATCAGCCGGAATGTATCAACTGTTGGTAGTACTTCAAAGGCGCAGGTGAGGAGTTGAGGGAGCAGCGCAAAGACAGCCGCCGGTGAGGCTAGATAATCATCATCATCAGCCGGTACAAGAACACTGTTGGTGTGATCCAAAAGCGTCGGCGTGGAGTGGAGTCTCCTGAATCAGCAGCCCACATGAGCCCACGGTGAGACTGTAGACTACCCAACTGTTACCTCATACAGGACTTGACACTCGACGATACGAGAAATAATAAATAAATAAATATTTTGACGACCGCTTTAGCCCAGTTGGTAGTGACCCTGCCTACGAAGCAAGAGGTCCTGGGTTCGAATCCCGGTAAGGGCATTCATTTGTGTGATGAGCACGAATATTTGTTCCTGAGTCATGGATGTTTGCTATGTATTTAAGTATTTATTTATCTATATAAGTATGTTTATCGTCGTCTAGTACCCATAGTACAAGCTTTGCTTAGTTTGGGACTAGGTCGATTTGTGTAAGATTGTCCCCTAATATTTATATCACGGGACAATTCACACCAATCGACCTAGTCCCAAACTAAGCAAAGCTTGTATTGTACTATGGGTACTAGACAACGGATAAACTTACTTATATAGATAAATAAATACTTAAATACAATTATTAATTTATTATCCAAAACATTACAATACATCAATAAAATTAAATTATCCATTACAAATATTATATGTCACAATTATATAGTTTAAAAAGAATTAAAAAGTCAACTAGCTATATAACATTAAAATTAAATCCCTTAAATTTCATTTATTAAATTACATTATTCTATTCAATACAAAATTTATACATGTCATCTTCAAATAATAGTTGACTTAAATACATATTAAACATCCAATCACCTCGACGTTTCAGCCACGTGTGTGTGTATGTTCCAGACAATTGATAAACCAGTGGCGCGTGATGCGTCGCCGCATGTCGCCGCTCGCGAGTGGCAGCAAGCCACGGACGGAACGGATACGTTCCGAGTCTAAAGAAAGAGAGGGTAAGAAACAGAGGTCGGAATTTTCACGGCAAAACAAAAGGCTGTCGCAATCAGACTAGTCTCAGAAACATTTTTTTATCGATATCGATAGTTGTGTAATCCATTATGTGGTCCACCAAATAAAAAACATATTTATTCATCATCATCAATTTACACATTTAATAAACAAATATGAAATAAAAACAGTAAAAACTTAGACTAACTTAAATCTAACTAAAACTAACTAAAGCTAAAGGTAAAAAATCTGTCCCAAGTCGCCGCCAATGGGGAGAGTGCCCAGAAGGCTGGCAGCATTGCCACGTTGGATGGCTGAGCGAAGTATTGGCCAGCCCTCTGGTCACGGGAGGCCTCTATAAGGCGCGCCGAAAGATCTTTATATAGACGGCGCGCGCTTGGCCCCCAAGGCCCCAGAGTTTCGACCCCAAACGCCTCAAATATATAACTGGCTCCAAGGGAACTATATTTGCGGCGTTTGAAGTCTTCCGCTGAGGCCGCGGCAGAGCCAGCAATATTTTGGGTCCTTGAAAGATGGGTCGGTGCAAGGGTATCCACACATGTGGCGTCCCAAACTAAGGGCCGACCCATCCGCCAAGGAACCAGAGTCATACCGTCGGGCCTCTTGGATTATGTCTTTTACAAAAAAAAAAACAACATTTATCCTCTGGAAATAATGTAGCATTATTATTATAATTATTGACCACACTATCTGTATGCTGATAAGGCTCAGGCCTGAAATTGACCGTTTTCCTAAAATGTATCTTTCCCAAAATGTCTGCTTTTCCATAATATGTAACGTCTTTTGTATATAGCTCGATGACGAAGCAAGCTTTCAACATTTTTTTTTTAATAAATACTTTTCATCGTCAGACGATGGCGGCGTTAGTATCAGCAGCCCGCCGCCGACGCAACGAGAGATGGAGAATCGGCCGCGAGAAGAAGTCTTTGTGTTTCAAGCGATGAGGTAAGGAGCGTATCTGGTTCGATTTACTTGTTTCATAGACCTGCAGTGCGCCAACACAGAGTCTCATAAAGATTCAGGATAACTTCTTCCACAGTGCCATGTCGTCAAATAATTTATTGAATCAGGCGTTACTTTGCGGAGGTCCATATTAATGAACTGACACAATTACTTTGCTCACCCGCGACCTTACGATAGTTACGTTTATGTAAGAAACATACATCGTTATCGCGGGAGCAAGAACAAATCAGTTAAAAAACATTTATAACAGAATGTCTGTTTAATATACAGATATATTCTGCCTACAAGTTCTAAGCATCTAAGAAGTTTTAGTAACACTAAAGTTTTCGCTGGAAAAGGTCAATCAAATTTGTCTTATACTTACTGTTTAAACGTTTACATACATAGAAGTCAATGTGTCTACTTAAATAATAAGCCAGCAATGTGTGTAATTTTTATTAACGTATATTTACTCGGATTTTATTTGGATTTCGTAATAGATCACAAATAATTATGTTGTAAACACAGTTATTATTACGAATAAGAAAAGTGGCTGATGAGTTTGACGCTGCGATTGCATAAATAATATTTTTTATGTATGTATTAGTAATCAAGTCAAGTATGGAGGTCTGATATTAGTAATATAGTTGATAAATTTTGAACTCTTGGTCATAAATGTTGCTCGATATCAGTGTCGCTTCTGTTATTGCTAATTTTCATAATCTTTCAGTACTGTCAAATCGTTTTTGCTCCTGCGATAACGATGTATGGTAAGAAATGCGTTTTCATGCAGTTCCTCCGCCTCCACACTGTACGAGCACACAAATCACGCGAACCCAACTATCACCACCACCAAACTATTCTTACCGATGCGACCACACTGACTACACTTCTGTACGCTTAGTATAAGTTTTACTTCTCCAAAATACTTCTCGATCGCGTTTACGTAAAAAAATCTATTACCATGGAAACATGGACAGCGCCTCCGCGCGCGCGCGTTCATGTTTCCATAGAATTGAAATTTTTACGTAAACGCGATCGAGAAGTATTTTGGTGAAGTAAAACTTATACTAAGCATACTGTATGCTTAGTATAAGTTTTCCTTCACTTCAATACTTCTCGATCGCGTTTACGTAAAAATTTCAATTCTATGGAAACATAGACGCGCGCGCGCGGAGGCGCTATCCATGTTTCCCTAGTAATTGAATTTTTTACGTAAACGCGATCGAGAAGTATTTAAGTGAAGGAAAACTTATACTAAGCGTACTGGTTGAGTTCGAAACGCGTCAGTGTAGTTTGGTGGTGGTGATAGTTGGGTTTGTGTGATACGTACGGTGTGGAGGTGGAGGAACTGCATGAACACGCATTTTTTACATGAACGTATATAACTATCTTAAGGTTGCGGGTTAGCAAATTAATTGTTTCAATCCATTTCCATGTCGTCTGCCTACAAAATACCTTCCTAAATCGTCCACTTTCTGATATCGTCAATATCCCATTTTGTCTACATTCCTATTTCGACCACCCACAGTGCCAACTCGTCCACATTCTTTTATCTACCACAGTACTAATTGGTCACCAGTGCCAACTCGTCCACATTCTTTATCGACCAGACTGCTGCTTGGAATGCTTGGTAAGTCGAAATAAGACTGTTGACCAGTTGGCACTGTGGTCGAAATAGAAATGTTGATGAGTTGGTACTGTGGCCCACGTAGAAAAGCGGACAAGTTAGGAAAGTGACGATATAGGAATTAAATTTTTAGTTTAGGTTTGATGTATGATAAATTGATAAAATTCGAACTCACATATTTATATATCTATTTCAGAGACACTTTACGCAATACAGGATCTCCGGAAAGGAGCAAAACTAGGGAAAAAAGTCCTAAATCGGTTTTAAGAGAAGCAAAAGAGAAATTGAGGACGTTAGTAATAAAATAAAATTAATGAATGCGTAGCAAGTTTGGTTTTGAAGTATCTTTTTGTATTTTTTATTTTTTCAACTTTACTTTTACTTTTACGGTCATCCCGTGAAATCCATATATTTCATACTAAATACAAACTGAAACAGATGCACATAAAAAACCCCAGAAAAAAAGACCAATGCTGGGAATCGAACCCAGGTCCTCGGCATTCCGTGCCGCGTGCTTACCCCTACACCACCACTGGTCACTGGACTATGTTTCAGTTTGTATTTAGTATGAAATAAATGAAAGCGTAGTTACTTATAATTAGCAAGTAGTGGAGATGACACTATAAATCAATATTTGGGTGGGTAGGTCTGCTAGCGTTTCAACCGTTATCAGTCTCCTGTCGCATATATTAAACTTTTTAATAATTAAAGAAACGAGCTACACCTAGCAGAAGGTTTTTATATAACGATACAGCGTGCTTGTGGTATCATTCCAATTTGCTGAAATTTCGCGCTAGCTGTAGCTTATTTCACACGCATATGCGACAGTAGACTGATAGCGGTTGAAACGCTTGTAGAACTACCAGGTGGGGCCGTGAAGCGTTTCAACCGCCGTGTCCCGTGTGTTACAAAAAATGACGTAGCAACGTCAAACAAAAATCCAAGTGACCACCACTGCGCGTGGTGTGGTGTGTGGTCGCAGAATTGCAATTGAAAGGATGATTACAAAAAAAAAAACCGACCAGACTGGTTGACACTTGGGTATCCTAGTATCTCTCCTCATTCGTTTTTCGTTTAATTCTGTATTCGTCTTAGTCTTGTTCGCTATCCGTCACTATCTTTTTTGGTCAAATTCTGCAACATATCTATAGTATAGTATTTCTGTACTTGTTTTGTTTGTTTTTGTGTAAATAAATTAAAAAAAAAAAGTAATACGTCTTATTCGTTTTCGTCACGATCTTATTAGTCAAAATTATTTCGATACGTTCGGTGCTGGTAGTAAATAAATGGTCGTAACTCAATGAGACAAAAAACGAAAGGGAAGAACGACGAATGAGTCCATGGAAGACAGTGACGAAAAACGATTAAGACTTATTAAGAGAGAGACAAGTTACAGAATTTGACCAAACAAGATAATGACGGATAGCGAACAAGACGAATAAAGAATGAGTGACGAATACAGAATGAGACGAAATAAGAATTAAACGATCGAAAAAATATTATAGTAGTAATAATAATATCAAGTAATTGTAGTAATAGGCAGAGGTAGTAACGGTACTGATGATATCATATTCAGACGAAAGATCCTTATCATACAAAGATGATTATTTTTTATAACAAAAACTTTTTGTAGCGTAACCCGCCCGTCGACGACGCGCGAAAAGAGCCCCTGCGCGACGCTGCGCGAAGCGAAACTGCGCCTACGCAAGTTAGAGATAGAAGCCGCGGCGGTCGAGCGATCTTACATGGACTTCCGCCGCCGCCGCGAGCGGCGCAGACCCGACACGAATGATGGTAAGCGGAGTTGAACCCGATATTATCGGACTCCCTGAACTAAGTAATAGAGTAATAGATATTTTATCGTGTGTATTTCTCTCGAGTCAATGTCGTTTTTTTTTTCACCTCTCCCGATGCCAATGAGCACACTTATTTTTGTGTTGTCATAGCTATAGGTTTAAATAGATTATGGTAATTACCAATTAAATGTAATTTTGTGCCATCGTTTTTGCATTAACCCATTTTTTGTGTAATTATCTTAGTTACAGTTTGTGCTCTAGGGCTGGAAATAGTAGCTATTCCGGCCGGCAAACTAGTGCTTTCTCAAAAATCTATAAAGGAATGAAAGTAAATGAGATCTTGAGTGTTTAACCTTTTCGACGCCAACGACAAATATATCAGTCACGGCGTGCAGAGTGATATCTACCTACATGCATTTCTGTAGGGTTCAACTTCGCGTTTGACATTCCGATGTCATGGCGTATGAGTGAGAGCTGTTGTATTTGACATAGCGTTGAAAAGGTTAATAAATATGTATTTAAGTATGTATCCATTCAAGTTTGTTTATACGTTGTCTAGTACCCTAGGCCATAACACAAGCTTTGCTTACTTTGGGATTTTACGAATTGGTATCAATTGTCCCATGATATTTATATATTTATTGTTTGATACAGATACAAAGTCACTACAAACTGCGGACAAGGATCAGTTTAATACAGGAAACAGGGCCGAGAATTCGCAACCACAAACTATGGCGAGAAATTCAATGAAAACCGATTTAGAGAAATTCTTGGCACGATACCAAAACGATCTTGACATAGGCCAGACGCATTTTAAGAACAAGAATACGGCTGCCGAAATAATTAAGCCGATACCCGAAGTATTTTCCGACGTCAATAGGGCCATGCATGTTGTAAAACATGACTATTTAGCTAAACCTTTACCAGAATTCAGGAAGTTTTATTACTCGCAAGCTAACAGGCATGTTGAGGATGAAAACTTACCTGAATCCCGTTTAGAAGAAAGTTCACAATATAATGAATATAGTGACGAATTCAAGGACAGATTATCTGAAATAGAAAAGGCGACGCACAAGAAGGGGAAAGAACTCGAAATGTTGGAACAAAACTTGAGTAAAATCTACAATTTACAAGACGAACCTACTAAAGAAACTGACGATAAACCTTTGGTAAAAACTAAGGGTGTCGATAAGCATGATAATAATTTGCTTAGAGTCGAAATTGAACCTACAGAGAATGAAAACGACGTGCTTTTAGTTGAGAGTTCCGTGGATTCTAGGGCTATGTCCAAAGCCGAAAGTTATGAGAGATTATCAGCGCAAATGACTATTATAGTGAGCCCTAAGCTCATTGAAGGGCTTGGGAGTGAGCATGAAAAGTCAGGGAGAAGCCCATCGCCTGAACAAGAAGCCCACTTGACGAGAAAAGACGTTTTCAACGCTATTTTTAATGCCGCGAAAGATTCTTCAAGCAATGAGATACGTCTAGAACCAGGTAATGACCAAGATTCTGTGATTGATCAAGACGAATACGCTGACGATTTCTCAGCCGATGTGGACAACTACAACAGTAAGGCTGAAACTGACCAAGATAACTCCCGCGTTTCGCTTCCCAAAACCTCCGAAGACGACTTTTGGGATTAGTAAAATTCAAATGAAACAATGTGAAACTATAGTCATAATTTATTTCTCTGATGTTAATGTGAATTAAAACATACATATAAAACATACATATTATTTTACATCTCTCTAAATATAAAAGTACAAACATTCGTAAACATATCTCAGTTAACATTCCATACGCATTTGGCAATTCGAAACAGGGACAGTACAACATTAGTCAAACTATAAATGCTAACTCAGTGAACCATTTTATTGTCTTATTCGTTAACTGGAATATGGAATCAAGAAATGCAACCTATAACGTGATTGACTAAAAACTATCAATAGATTCAACATAACATGAGATTATAAAGTATATGCTGCCATAATTTGACTTTGAACAAACAACCTATATTTTGTGATTTTTACAATAATTCTCGGTCAATAATACCGAAACATGACTATATTTATTATTGAATCTCTACATCAAACACAAATCTTCGCGCCCAGTTTGTTTAAAATCTTGCTAAAACAAGCATGCAGTTTTCAGGCGTTCACATTTAGACTGCTTCATTTTTGATAGTCTCTTAATTTAAAACCTTTGAATGGGTTTAGATTTCTGGCGTCAATATTTGATATCTCGTGCCATACAAAAACATCACGTTACTTTATAATTAAGTACTTTAGGAGCTTGTGAGGTTATTCGACAATCTTACATTTTAAAGACAGCCTTGGCATCATCCTTTAAGATTGTTATACTATTTTGCTCCTTATAATACCTTTATCTCAAGTAAAAAGTACAGCGAAAACATCAAAGTGTATCTACATCAATACAATAATCAGAAAAGAAAACATTACTTTTATGTCAAACAAACAGAAACTAAAAAAATCCTCAAATTACAATTCTCATACAACCGGGAACAAAATTTGTCATTGTTGTTTTATTAAACTAAGTACACCAAATTCGAAAATATACATTACCTTCAACATAATCATAATATATAAGACAACATCAATAATGTCATTTTCTCAATCGAATACTAAATAATAATATTAGACACAATAGTTACGTTACTGTGTCCAAGGAACGAATGAACGCTGGGAACTGCTTTCCATTGTAAGACAAGATTTTGGCAAAAAACCTCCCTTTTTGTGAACGGTACCAATTATTGCATCGTCGGATTTACACATAGACCAAATTTCAAGTCAATCGGATCCTTGCATGTGGGTAGCGATGGGCGTTGAATGAACGAACTAGTTGATTGAACGGTCCATGTAGAATCAACGTTTGCGTTTGTACGGTCCAATGACCCAACGTAGACTAGTCGAATTCTTAAGGGCCTACAGAGCTTTTCGCGCTAATTGATTTTGGGTGGGCGATATCGGGCGTGGGGGAGGCACGATGGCTCAAGATGGGTTGGTTGGACTGCGCGTTTTTGGGTATTTTCATCTTATTAGGTACTAAAACAAATACATATTTTAAAAATGTAGCAACACTACGCCCTAGAAACCATCTTGTTTTATTAACATTCAAAACGTCATGACCTGCCTGCCGTGCAGTAGGTATTCGTCGTACTACGAATTTATTTTATTTTTTAGAGATGACTTTGGATTTATTTTCTTTCGAGCATACTATAAGTAATCGTGTTTCGATAAACACTTGTCATTAGAGTGAATCCTCAAATATCTTACACATGAATTTCAAGACTATAGCTTTACTTGTAATGATACAGCACAAGATTAAATTAATGCAATAAATGCGCCAAAAACACGGTAGGCCCTTAAGACGGCTAAACTATGTGAAGAGTTCACAATCGTTAATATCTAGTAGGAACGCGACGCCGACACAACGTAGTCGAACCCTTAAATCGATACCGGCAATATATTTGCAGTCAAACAGAAATCAAAACCGATTCAAATTAGCAACATTTACGGTCCAAATCGAATGTCTTAACAGGGTTGTAAAAGTGTTAATACAGTTAATTCATGCAACCAAACAAACTTGAAATATGTTCCGTAGACTGCAGAGTTCATATTTGAATAAGAGTTGTATTGTAGACAACAGCAAAGATAAACTAGTGACTCGTAGAAATCGACTTGCCGTTAAGTATGAACATCTACATGACGCAGACATCACGACGAGATGAACGTATAATAGTTATTTATGATGCAAGTGCGGAAAGTAGGCTATTCCTAACGAATGGCGGAGATCTAAACACACGAGCAAAGCGAGTGTGGTTTAGCCGACATGAGTTGGGAATTTCCTACTTTCGACACGTATATCATACAACATTTTACAATGCATTAAGCGAGGAAAAAATTTGGGGCTAAGAGCGCGCGTAGACAGAGAGCGGTCTGGAGTTCCGAGTTCCGCGTTCAGAGTTCTGTGTTTCGACCGCTCGAGAGTTCCAGTCGCCTGCTGTGTGCGTTATCGTAAGAGACTCAGTACATTCGAAAGAACGCAGAACTCTGAACTCGGAACTCCAGACCGCTCTCTGTCTGCGCACGCTCATAAACATTTTCGGAAAAAGATGTTGCGTTCTTATTTACCTTTCATTGAGGGAAAGTCTCGTAGATGTTTACATATTTCAGCAGGAGGCTGTCACATTTAATTTTGTGCTTGGTCTAGGACGTCAGGCGGCGTTAAGTCCTATGTAAATTCATCACTTGAACTCTCCATTTTAATTTACTAAACTTAAATTAATTCTCCGGACTGAATTCATGAACATTATTGTGGCGGGTTTTCTTGACAGGCGCGAATGGGTGACCATGATTGGTTTGTGTTACGCCATGCGCGCGCACTGAAAGCTCATTGGTTGAATTTCGATTGCGCGCGCATGATGTCGTACGGTCCGAAATGGACTCAAGGAATTATTTTAGTACTAAATTTTTTATTTCAAAATTTTGACGAAATTAAAATTTGTGTGTTTTAATATTAAAACAATCTGTTTTATTATTTTATCAGTAAATATTCATTTGGTTGCATCAAACATTTTCTTATTTGTACAAAGCTGAATTATGAATACACAACTCTCTAGTCTTATTTTTTAAAAACTAGTTTGGACACAACTTTTTGAGGATTGGCAATTTAAAAAGTTACTTTTCTGCACGCGTGTGGAAAGTAAAATCCATACAATTTTTTTTCACACTTGCGAAAGTGTGCTGGGATGACTAACTTTCTATATATACGTTGACTCGCGTCAAGAGGCACTTTCCGAGCATATGCATAGTAAACGGTTTTTATGCGTCAACGTTAAAATCCTTACATGTGGGTAAATAACGACTTACAAGATTTCACATTATTAGCTAGAGGTGAAGCCAAGAACAAAACAAAAGAACAAAAGTGAAGAATATTGGAAGGAAGAGGCTAGAAAAAGAAAACAGAATAAGCACACCACAAAATAGTTTAAATACATGTTTGTGCTGTCTATCTAAAACCTTTATTCGGTAAGGGCTTTTTTATGTCAAAACGCAAGATTCAATGAACGTATCTGTTATTTGGTTTTAGAGTACAAGTTATGTCTGACAATATTCAACATCAACAAAAGGTTACAGACACCAACGTTTGTTCTAATTTGACGAAATCAAAAATCGATCGATGGATCAGCTTGAACGCTCAAACAAAAAAAAGGCAAGTTATTAAAAAATTGCAAATCAGCCTAGTAAACCGCCTCGCGGCGTGGAAGCATCCCCATGTCGTTCGTTCCTCTTCCAATTACACATCTAAGGGCAGTTGAGATTAGCTCAGAAGCCGAAGCTGACGTTGTGGCTGAGATTTTTGGACATGATCGCCGATCGGGGCGAGTTGGGGCCCGTCACACGCAACCAGTTTGACACCTGTAGACAAAATTGAGGTACAATAAATGAGGTTCACATTAATTTAACAGTTCACATTATTACAGGCATTATTAATCATTAGAGACCGGATTATACGCAACATAAAAGGCTTGAAATATGCATGCAAATATGCAAGAAAAATGTTATAAATATGCACGAAAACTGTCAAAATATGCAACATAGAGTTATCAAGATTATCAAGAAGAGTAAGATATCAAGAGTAAATTTAGAATCAGGTATTTAACATTTTGTATTCTTGTAGTGTAGACGATAACAATACTAAAATCGTGCCTTTAATCACACAAAATATTTTTCAGGTGGAAAATGACCATTCTACTTACACTGAGGCAACCAGGAATATTAAAATTTAGGTGCTATGTTACATATAGCAATGAATCATTAATTATCTTACCCAGAAATATTGCACATTATCTAGCGAAAATATGCATCATGACAAGATTTTAGGTAAAATATGCAATGATAGATGAAAATGGGCTAAATATGCAATTGCATATACAAATATGCATTTGCATATAATCCGGTATCTATTAATCATACAGGTTGTTTCCGGTAACACGATCAACAAATTAAATTATACATCCTTTAACTAATCAATAATTAACTTTAGGGTGAAGACCAAAAAGTTGCACATCTGTTAAAGCTGCATTAGCAGGTATTTATAATTACATACTATTAATTTTTTTCCATTGTGACACGAAAATTATCCATACAAATTTTTAGACGACCAGATGGCCTAGTGGTTAGAGACCCTGACTATGAAGCTTGAGGTCCCGGGTTCGATTCCCGTGTCGGGGCAGATATTTGTATGAAAAATACGAATGTTTGTTCTCGGGTCTTGGGTGTTTAATATGTATTTAAGTATGTATCTATCTATATAAGTATGTTTATCCGTTGCCTAGTACCCATAACACAAGCTTTGCTAAGCTTACTTTGGGACTAGGTCAATTGGTATGAATTGTCCTGTGATATTTATTTATTTATTTATTTAAATGTATGGTTAAAGAACACTGTAGTCGGCCGCATTCGGCGAGCAACAGCTGCCACCGCCTAGATATGGCCACCGCAATAGGCGGACAGACTAATGTGGAGACGACGTTCGTTCGCCGAAGTAGTTCGAAACAAGTTCGGCGACAGCATTAGGCGAACGAAGTAGTGTAATTGTCAGTGTTCAAATGGCTTGACGTTTCATGGTTCGATTGTACGACTATAATAGTACATTACTGCAGCAGCCGCGAAATAGGGGATTGCCGGCCGAGTAGTTATAGATGGCCGAATGTTAACGAGGCCATCTAGAGATACGAGGCCGGAAATCCCTGTTCGTGGCCAAGGCTTGTAGGCTTGTGGGTTGTTTTTCTCAAACATGCATCATCATCATCACCACCATCATCACCGTTATCATCATCACCACCACCATCACCATCACCAACAACAACATCAACATCCATCAACAACCATCCATCCATCAACATCCATCCGTCCGTCCGTCCGTCCGTCCGTCCATCCGTCCATCCGTCCATCCATCCATCCATCCATCCATCCATCCACGTCGACCACGTCGACCTATTAAACGTCATGGTGCTGTGTCACATAAAACAATAGACGATCACTTTGCTGGCCAAGGCCAGCAATGTTGTATAAAATTCCATTATTGACCTCTCGTCTAGGCGCACCTGCAACGTGACAGTTCGTGGCGTATTATAAGGAACATAACGTCAATATTTCATAGCATGTTTGAGAAAAACAATTGAACTAACCTGTAAAGGCACAGATCGGGAGTCATCCCTCGAGTCCTTGCACGGCGTGCTGCAGCGGACGGCGGGCGAGCCGCGCGTGCGGCCCGCGCGGCTGCCCCGCCCGACCGGCGTCGACACGACAAACGACGCGAGCGACGCAATGCTATCGTCCGCTGACGGTTGCGGCAGCCATCTGAATAGATAACTGTTATTTAAACGGCGGATCTATATTAATAAAAAAACCGACCAAGTGAGAGTCCGACTCGCGCACCGAGGGTTCCGTACAAAATTTTGGGTATGTCAAAATATACGCCATAAACAGCCGTAACTATGATAGATAATCCAGTGGTAGCAGAGCCCTGCTTTTATGTAAATGTACGCAGTGTGGGATCATTTTATATTGGTTAGTCGGGTTTATAACCTTTTATTTCTTAAAGCCTCGATAATTTTTTGACATGATTTTTATTTCAAGTAATCCTTTGTTTACTGGCTACCAGGAAAACAGAAGTTGACCATCCTGAAGCATGTACTTTTTTACAATTGCCATTCTTAGATCGGAAGATTAACTCGAAAAAAAGTCGAATAACTCGAAAACCACTGAATTTTGACCCCTGGTTGACTGGACTAAAAACATTGTAAATAAGCTCTAGAATAACCCATTTCAAGGAATAGGTCGAATTACAAGTCACCCTGTATACAGCAAATATCCATTTTGTTTTGTTTGATTGACAAGAAATTGGCATTTTAAAGTTTACCAATTTGCAAACGGATCCTCGAATGAAAAAATGGCTGTGGAAAATTTGCAGTACATTTGAATGACCCATCTAACGATACCCTATGTCATAACATAAACGTTGGGGTTCTGAGCGGGGCTGACGCGGCTCTGACGCCGCGTCAACACTAGTATGTTTACTTTGCTACGCTCGCTTCTCAACTTACCTGTCCCTCTCTGCCGGCGAGTAAAGCGCCACGGCGTGCCGCCAGCGATACAGGTTGGGGTACTGGGAGAGGCTGACGCGGCACTCTGACACCGCGTCAAATACTAGTCGGTCCATCTTGGTTGGTGCCTCCCTGCAAAGACACATGAGACATGAGCCACTTGACCGCAGAATTTAGCTAAGCTGTTTTATTACTAGGCCATAACTGAACAATAAAGTTAATGTCATTTTTAGGCCCGAGATACAGGCCCCTGCTTAGTTCGGGGTCCGCCGGATATCTTTCAACAATTGGGTAAGTAAAGTTTTTTGAAGAGGTGCTAAATATATTTTTTTTCGACAGTAGTCTTCGTCTAGACCGAGAAACTGCAGCTGTTTTATTTTTATCTCCTATTGTTTACTGGAAATATTTTTTTAAGTGTTCGAGATGACATTTGTGAGATTTAATGGCTGACAAGCGGTTCGTGCTCAGTACTTAGCAGAAATAGAAAAAAAAACGAAGTCAATTGTCAATGTCAAATGAAATCTAACCGTTTGCGTTTCGTTTACTTTGCATTGTCCAAAAAGCAGTTCCAAAATAATGATCAAAAATATTCAATCGTGATTCAATTATCGTGCATAAGTCGTGGAGAAATGCGGTAAAATTATAAATCCGGATTTTGTGCGGAGGTTGTTAAAAATAGTCCAAAAATCACACCAAAACGCAAAGCAAACGAAACGCAAACGGTTTGACATGGACAAAAGTGACAGATGACTTAGTTTTTTTTCTGTTTCTACTAAGTACTGAGCACGAACCGCTTGTCAGCCATTAAATCTCACAAATGTCAACTCGAACACTTAAAAAAATATTTCCAGTAAACAATAGGAGATAAAAATAAAACAGCTGCAGTTTCTCGATCTTCAGAACGCCGACTGTCGAAAAAAAATATAATTAGCACTTCTTAAAAAAACTTTACTTAGCCAATTGTACTTCTCAATGATGATTTTGAAAATAAATTTATTCTTATTCTTATTCTCATAAACAAATGAAAAATTGAACTAGCCACACATGTCACATTTCAAAAGAAAAAGTGTCCTTTAAAAGTTCCGCCAAAAAGGCACGGATACGCAGCTATATCCTCCGTCGGATATCCGCAGATACGGATATCCGCCACATCTCTAGTCTAACTAGATACAATGAACGTTGTAAACACAATACCCGTATATGAAAGGCTCGACGATCGCGCGGTCGCTTGCATCCTTCATACGGTTATCGTCATCGGAATCCGAGTGTTCCGACGCCGTTCGGTACTCATCCGAGCCGCACGACGCCACACTGTCGTCGTCCGATATCTGAAGAAACATTTAAAGCGACATCTTTAGTAAAAACAGATTTTACATAGAACATAAGGCGTCTTACTAGCCAATGTTTAACGGCCAAGCTGAGCGGTGTGTTCGAACGATTAAAAATACGAGTTCACTCAGAATATTTACACTTTAGTATCCGGCGATAAACGGACACATTCAAAATTGGAATCAGACTAAATGATCTACACAATATATTGTGATATTCTAAAAGCGAAAAATGAACAACACCGTAGCAAAGGTACAGGTTTTGGACCCATAAGTTCACAACATGAAATAGCACTTTAGATTTAAAGCTATAAAAGGCTTCAAATGACGACCAGGGCCCAATTTCATAACAAAGTACAACTTATATTACAAGCGGAACTCCCTTTCTAGTTAATATAACTGAAGCGAGAGTTCAGCTTGTCAGCTATGTTATTCAATTGGGCCCAGATAGCCTAGTGGCTAGATAACTTGACTACGAAGCTAGAGATAACTGGTTTGATCCCCGGTCGGGGAGAATACTTGTATTAAATATACAAATGTTTGTGGTCGAGTCTTGGTTGTTTGATATGTATACAAGTATGTATTTATCTACATAAATAACCATGTTTATCTCTTATCTAATATCCATAGTACAAGCTTTGCTTAGTTTGGGACTAAGTCGATTGGTGTCAATGATTTATTTAGTAAAATATATTTTCACTACCTGTTGCCCGCCACTCCGTCTGCAAAGATTTCGTTTATCGCTATCACGGGATAGCCATGCAATTTGCTGGGATAAAAACTATCCTACGTCCTTCCCAGAATCTCAAACTATCTCTATACCTACTAAATTTCATCTAAGAGTCGTTTTCAAAAAATTTGATCACAATTAAGGGATTTAATCAAAACAAGACTTAATTGATTCCTTTGTGTAATGAAAGTTACCTATATAGTTTGTATGAATAACTTTCGTTACACAAAAGAAGCGATCGTGATTTTGTTTTTATTGAGCCCTTAACTATGTACAATATCTTTTGAAAATGACTCCTAAATCGGTTCAGCGGTTGAAGAGGTAACAGACAGACACACTTTTGCATTTCATCAAATCCATCAAAGCAAAATGTCTTGTTTCCATCCTTACCTCGGCCTCGACGACTTGGCACTTGGTGGTGTCTACGGCCACGACGGCGGGCCGACTGTCGCCCGCCGGCGAGTTGACGCTCACCGGACGCTCGGTCTCATTACGTTGCAGCTTGCCGTCGCCTGATGACACACAACATCGCTGTTTTAACCCTTTCAACGCTCTGTCAAATAAAACAGCTCTCACTCATACGCCATGACATCGGAATGTCAAACGCGAAGTTGAACCCTACAGAAATGCATGAAGGTAGATATCGCTCTGCACGCCATGACTGATATATAAGTCGTTGGCGTAGAACCTGCGGTGCTGATATATGTGTCGTTGGCGTCGAAAAGGTTAAGAGCGTTTATACCTGCCGAGCTGGCAACGTTGCATTTTTGTTAGTTTTTCTCGATTATTCCATAAAAATTGAATGATAATAAAATTAAAAATGTGGTGTATACATACGAATTGACAACATTTCAAAAAAAAAATCATTCTTGTTATTTTGCTTTTATAATAGCTGGTTAAAAATCAGACTACCCGTGTTTCTCGGTTTTCCTTTATTTTGCTTAAATTGGTTGTTAGTAATTAATTAATGAAATGATCATTAAAAAGTCCGTATATACAAAGATAGGAATAATAATGTCGCAGTCTTAGCATGATATAAAATTTAAAAAAAAACATAACTGTCATGTCATTATGTCAATTCGCGTCACATATTTTGTCAACAATCCGTTGCAAATTCCCGAATTTGTTATTTTCTGCGTTTGTTGCTTTGAGTTTTCAAATATTTCTTTATAATGACGACCGGAAAAAAGTAGCATCAAGATGCCTTGACCATTTGTTTCGTCCGAAGTTGCAAAAACACGGCATTAATGGAATTGGATGGAATTGAAAATTGAAGAACTTTGAACTGTAACCAAATAAAATATAAATATTTTTTACATGTATTGTTACTTTTTGCTCCTAAATGGGTACATAGTAAATAAAACACTGTAATCTTTATTTGTTTATCCTTCAGACCTACCGGTATTTCAAAGTTAACATAACCTACCACTGACTACTTAGTCAGTAACTTTAAACGGGTAACTGAGGAAAATATTCAACTAAAACAGTATAAGTAGGTACCTAATGTTGTGAACTTGAATTTTCTGAAATAATTATAAAGTGACTCGTCTTTGTGCAGTACAGTACGGGTACAGGATAATTTCCCTTTAGATAGGTATGATATTTTTTAATGGATAATGTACTCATAATGTAAACATAAGGGTTCATGACTTGATGTAATTGTAATAAAAAACTTAATTTGTGGGTTAGTATTGTAATATAAAAGTAACACTTTTACAATGTAGTAGAATCACACGTTTTTCTAGTATAAATATTCTCCGAGATTCTTCTGCACCAGTTAACGTATGATTGATGTTATGAAAGCCAATAATGCTTGATTACTTTTGTTCTCTCTAAACTGGGATCAACTACACGAGATCATGTCTTACTTTTTCCTGTAGCGTGCATTTGTATTTTGTACTGCTACTGGTTTACTGGTTACGAGCGTAGCGTGTAGAATGTGCTAGAGGACATGAGAACCTTCGCTCCTTAAGTTTCCGCCACAATAAAACAGTCATTTTTTCGCATGAACTGTAACAACATCCATTCGTCGACGTTGGGCAGATTGGGACTATCTGCTTTTACGAATCTGCCAGTCACTGCCATTTCAAAATGTTATCAAAGCGTAATTCAAAACAATGATATTAAGAGAACCGAAAGCGAGTCGCTAGAATTTAACATTTAAGTAATCAGTCAGACCTGAACTGACAGTTGTTTTTTTTCATTTTATGATAATAAATGGACTAAAAGCCGCTAAGTGTATGCCTAACATTCACAATCCAACCTTTTTTACTCTTTTTCCTAGATATAAAAAAAACTACTGTATAAAAAAATCCCAAAATATTTTTCCTGTAATCAGCAGTGAAAAATCTACAAACGGTTTTTTTATTTTACTTACTTAGTACATTTGAATTGTTGTCAATTGTTCTAATATATAAGTTAATGTGTCTACTGTAATAATTATTCGTGATAGACTTTTATTTTCTTTAAAAACCGTTAGGAAATAATTTTTTCGTTTTTAAAGAAAATAAAAGTTTTATCACGAATAATTTTATTATTGCAGTAGACACATTAACTTATATTAGAACAATTCGTATACACCACATTTTTAATTTTCATTCAATTTTTATGGAATAATCGAGAATGCAAAAAATGCAACGTTGCCAGCTCAGCAGGTATAAACGCTCTTAAGGCCTATATAAATAAGAATCCACTCTAGTATTTTTTGTTAAATAAAAAGAAAACCGTTCGAGAGGGACTCTAACTCGTACATGAAGGGTACCGTACCTCCGAACAATGTTTTAAATGAACTGAAACAATTAATTTGCTCTCCCGCGACCTTTTTTTTTAATATCTCAAGATTTAGATATCATTCAGGGAAACGGTTTTTCACTTTTATGTAAGCACCCTACGATCACGTCTCACAAAGATTTATAAAAAAGGTCGCGGGTGTGCAAAGTAATTGTTTCAGTTCATTGATATGGACCTCCGCAAAGTAACGCCTGATTCAATAAGTTATTTAAAATGTTTTAAAAATAGTTCAGTTAAAAAAATTATAAAAATAGAGTTAAAAACTCTGAAAAAACTAGTTTCTTGTGTGACAACCAACTATAATTTTTATCGGCCACAGTAATACATAATCGCTGAAAAGTCCAGGTGTCTAACTATTACGGTTCAAGAGATAAGAGTCTTGTGACCGACGAACAATAAACAGCAAAGTCTCAGTAATAATAGGAACCCGTTGGCACCTTTTGGGTGTAAAACCCAAAAAATTGTTAAAACAGAAGTACTCACCAATATCGAAATCAAACGTCAACCTCCTTATCAAGCCGTCACTCTTCGGACTCGTAGACAATATAGATCTGTTCTTCCTAAACGACGCGTTTTTCTTACTATTCCTCTCGAAGTGTTCGATCTTCCAGTCGCATCTGCACTTAGCTGCCTTCTCCCAGAGCTCAGTACACTCGCCCTCACTCACAGACGGACCTTTTATGTCCTCCGACTCAGTTAATACTTCACTAATAAAACTAGCTAAGCACCGCACATGGCTATCAATAACTTGCGCTAACCTTACTCTATTTGGACCCCTATGACTCCCCGCCCGGTGTTCATCATCTGAACTAAATATATCATCGTTTGGACAGCGAAGTTTGAGTAAAAAGTCTAATAAACTAGTAATATCATCCAGTTCTTTAGTCTGCCGTTTCAACATAAAGACGACTAGCTGGGCTAGCCTGGAGTGTATCAGCTCGAAGTTAATATTTTTGAACCTTTCGTCATCCATGTAAGTGTACATCGTGTGTTGGAGATACTTCGCTTCGCCTTTTAGAGATTCGCCCGCGACCTCCGGCTCTGATGCCAGGGAAAAAGTCAGAGCATTTGCTATTCTTTTAGCGAATACTTGGCATGTTCGTTCTATACAAAGGAGCTGGCTGACGGAGTGGTTAGTAGGCGGACTGGTATCACCATTTACTAACATAGCTTTACCGCCGGGTTGTCTGCACATCCTCTGCCTCACCGGGTCAGTTTTCTTCCAATGCGGAGGCCTATCGTTTGATATCGTGCAAGTCTTCATTGCCACGCAGAGCTCAGACATGGGGCTTAATATGGAGTTCTTTGTAGGACTATGTTGTGATAGGTTTCCTAGGCTTATTCTGGATAGAGTTATATCATCGGGGGAGTGGTGCGTTTCTGCGCAGCTTTCGCTATAGGCGAACGAGCAGGCGGTCTCGTATTTGGTTTTAAGATAGTTCTCTAGTAAATTAAGGCCTTCGGGTGTGCGTAAGTCTGTGAACGTGTCAAGGAACGGCCAGTATTCTTTCCAGCCGACTTTTAGTTGTTCCGCTAGGTCTCTGTAACAATCAACAATATTTATTAAAAATTGATCAGTGTTTTTGTGAAACATACGCATCAAACGAAAATTGGAAGAACGGGCTTAAAACCTTGGACCTAGGAAGCTGAAATTTCGGATAGAGCCTATCTTTATTTCTTCTTTTTCTTTCTTTATGATGTAGACAAGGAGCAAAGACGAATTCATATACTACAACATTATGTTCCCAGCAACGTGGGGAGGCCTTTACAAAAAAAAAATCAATGCCCCTCTGCATAATAGTTAATTATAACAACTTTATACATCTATCTATTAATAGTAATAGTCATAGTCATATTTTTTATTGCATTATGTGGTATAAAAAGGTCTTAAATCTATTAAATGCATGCGCCATACATAAACCCTGTAATAATCACGAATTAATAAATTATTGAGCCCGCTACCGCCCCCCCACGAAAAGCTTCAGCGCCCACTAGGGGGCGGTAGCGTGCCCGTTGGGAAGCTGTGTCCTACCTACATCAATTTTATAAAGGGCTCGCCTTCTAAAAGCATCCAGTCCCTTTGACATCTTTCTAAGACGGAAGTCGGGCGATGCAAGACGTTACCGGAGCGGCGTTTTTTTCACTTGTGTCTGAACGCGTCCACCTTACTTCCATAGGCCCCACAAACGCGTGGATCTCATAACTACACTACTACACTATTATACACACTACTATACTATTTTATCTCCTACAATCGGATAAAGCTCTGACCTGCCGACAGTCTCCAGTCCCTTAGTCATCTCTTTGAGACGGAAGGCGGGCGACGCGAGGCGTTGCCACAGCAGCGGTTTTCACTTGCGTCTGAACGCGCCCACCTTGCTTATTACCTCCATAGGACCCACAATCGCGTGGATCTCATAACTTGGACTCAGACTCCTAGTTTGTCTTACAATCTATCTATCTAATCTAATCTAATACCTTTAAATGAGCAATTCTTGTATATATACAGGGTGTTTGGTAGCTACGTGCAAAGCTTTAAGGTGGTGATAGCCGAGGTATTTTTTGAACATTTTTAGCCATATATGCCTTAGCCGAAATTTGATATTTTTTTTAAATTGAAGACTAAGAAATTTTAGGAAAATACCCAGAATTTGATAGTCACGAGTCAATATTGCCCCAATGAGCGTTAATTTGGTAACCAAATCTTTTATTTCGGATAGTTTAATGTGTATTGGACCAAATAAAATAATTTTAAAGTGTCTTTGTTGCCACAAAAACAAAATGGAGGCATTAGAAATTACTAAAAATGTCTTAGGTTGGAACGGAGTAATTTTTCTGTGCCACAAAAAAAAATTAAAAAAAAATCCTTTAAATGTTCAAACATTTTTAGAAACATGCCTGTTTATTGTTCTTTCTTTTAAGGTATCACTCATTGACATTGCTTGCTAAATCTGAGATAAAAAGTAAAAAACAAACTCAGGGAGCACTCGCTAAGAATGCACTAGTCTTGAAATTTTACTAGTAAATAACATGTGAAAAAGACAAGTCTACGTCATTTTTCTGTGCCATATTTAAAATTTCCAAATTAACGCTCATTGGGCCAATATTGACTCGTGACTATCAAATTCTGGGTATTTTCCTAAAATTTTTAAGTCTTCAATTTAAAAAAAATCAAATTTCGGCTAAGACATATATAGCTAAAAATGTTCAAAAATACCTCGGCTATCACCCCCTTAAAGCTTTGTACATAGCTACCAAACACCCTGTATAATCAGGATCTCAGAAACGGCTCCAAAGATTTCGACGAAATTTGGTATGTGGGGGTTTTCGGGGATGAAAAATTGATCTAGCTTGGTCTTATCACTGGGAAAACGCTTGGTACCGAGTTTCAGCCCGAGCTCACCCAAGTACTAATTGGATAAAGCTCTAACCTGCCGACAGTCTCCAGTCCCTTGGTCATCTCTTTGAGGCGGAAGGCGGGCGACGCGAGCCGTTGCCGCGGCGGCGTCTTCCACTTGCGTCTGAACGCGTCCGCCTCCCGCGCGTCCATTGGGCCCGCGAACGCGCGTATCTCGTAACGGGGGCTCATAGGGTCCGAGTTTATATCCTGGGACAGTAACAAGCCATTGCAGACCTTGGAATAGTTGGGGCACGATGTTTCTTGATTGAAAAAAAAGCTGTAGTGGTGTGAGCCCAGACCTTCTGGTTTGGGTGTATACACTTTCATACTAGCTGTTGTTAATATACTAGCTGTTGCCCGCGACTCCGTCTGCGAAGAATTCGTTTATCACTATCCCGCGGGAACTACGGGATAAAAACTATCCTATGTTATTAGGTCTCAAACTACCTCCATACCACATTACATGTAAATCCGTTCAGTCGTTATTGCGGGATTTAGTAACAAGCATCCAAGCATCTTCACAAACTTTCACATTCTAATATTAAAGTAGGATTAGTATGGATAGTATGGAAGGGATACCTTTAAAATATTTTTAAATATACTTTTAATATTTACCAAACAAAACCGAATTTAAAGCCATAAAGCCGAAAGCCGCGATGGCCTAGCGGTTTGACCTATGGCCTCTCAAGCAGAGGACCATGGGTTCAAATCCCGGCTCGCACCTCTAAGTATTTCGAAAAAAAATATAATGTGCGAAATTACATTTGAAATTTACCATGAGCTTTACGGTGAAGAAAACCTGCAACCTGCGAAGAAATTCAATGGTGTGTGTAAAGTTCCCAATCCGCACTGGTCCCGCGTGGGAACAATGGCCCAAACCCTCTCATTCCGAGAGGCCTGTGCCGGGCATTGGGACCAAAAATAGGCCGGGATGATGATGAAACGACGGGACGGGACGATTTGGTGAAGGCCGCAGGTTCAGGCTGGATGCAAATCGCTTCCAATCGTAATGATGGGGGATCAATGAGGGAGGCCTATGTCCAGCAGTGGACGTCCTACGGCTGAAATGATGATTATGATGATGAAAACGGGATTTGATCAGCAGGCTTATTGTCTAACGCTTCTGACGCTTGCTTTCGCAATCCCTATTTCTTTCTGTCAAACGGTATAAGGATTCGATTTGTAGCATTCGGACATGGCGGATGTAGAAAGTGTATAATTTTGGTATTTCTGTTTCTTTGGCTACCTAGTTGAAGTATAATTTTGATAGTGTTTTATGCGGCGATTAACCTTAATTAACAGTGATCACAAAATTCTATATTGCTCTCGTGTCTGACATTTTTTAATGCGCAAGTTGTCTCCACGTGGTTTCTGGAATTTTACTATCAAGTTGCAAAAACTACAATCACCGTACAACGTCGCTCCCAAAGAGAGCTTACTTTGACACTGGCGAAATTGTCCTGTAATGGGACAGAAGCCATATTTTAAATAAATAATAATGATAAACGGTATAAGATGATGACAGAAAGAGATAGTGAAAGCGAAGGCAAGCGCCAGAAGCGTTAGACAATACGACCTCTGGACTGCATACTGACCGGTGGCGACCGGGGCGTGAAAGCGAGTCCGATGGCGGGGGCAGCGCTGCCGTCCTCGCAATGCAACACCGGCACGTAGTACCGATCATGGAGCATACCCTCTATGCGGCAGATCGTCTCCGGCGAAGCGTTGGAAGCGCGCTTGCAGATTATCTGCAAAGAAAAATGTTGTACAGACGAAGTCAAAATAAAATACAGTCAAAACCGTTTATAACAACATTCAAGGGACAGCAATATTTGGTCGTTAAACACGGTTGGTGGTTGGCTTTTTTTCTTAGTCGTTACATCCAATGCCGTTGTAATTGGTGTCGCTATAAACGGTTTTGACTGTACCTATCGTCACTACTTTGAAAAAAGCTCCTATCTCAAAATCGATAATCTGGCTAATTGAACTTTACTGAGTGTGCAATAAAGTTCAGTTTGGTTTACATTTTGATTTGAGATCTGAGATTTATTCAAAGTAGTGACGATATGTATATTTATTCAATTAATCCTTCGTTTTTTTTGCATTAGAAAGAAGGTAAGCGATCTTGATGTGTCTTTTTATTGAAAAAACGCTTTTGAAGTATAGATCACAGCAAATATGTAACAATTAGCAAAGGACATTATGGTCATTTAAATTCTCTTGGTTTCATAGTAGTTACTATTTGTTTAAAAGCGTTTTTAAATAAAAAGACTCGCAAAATTGTTTACCCTAAATCTAATGTTAAAAAAATTAAGTATCTATAGTCCCTGGAACCCTGTTGCAGTGCATTTGCCGCACTTATTAAAAACAATCTTGTTAAGGACAGCAGAGGCTCCCTGCGACAGGGTTCCGCCGAGCGCCGCGCACGAGCATGTCAAGGTATATAGGCTAAATTCGACAATCGTTGGAGCAGACGTGTATTTTGGGAAAGAGACAATTTTAGGAAAATGTCGAAGTCGTCCGGAGGGTGTTTGACACTAGCTGATGCCCGCGACTTCGTCCGCGGTAATCGTCCATGCTCCCATCCTATTGGTCGTAGCGTGATGTTCTATAGCCTTCCTCAATTAATGGACTATTCAATACAAAAATAATTTTTCAATTCGAACCAGTAGCAGGCCTCATGCATGCCATGTACTTACGCGCGATATTTACCTACCGCGGGGACGATCTGCTAAGATCGAAATTCCAGTAGGTTGTCACAAGCGCGCGCCGACGCACGTTCATTCGTGTTCCACGGAAAAAATATGCCGCCTGGACTTTTATAAGTGAATGGTGAAACAGGGGGCAAATTTTAATATGACTATGCTAGAATTAATAGCTAATATAACAATTTGGAAGTTCGTATCGTGCTGTCCCTCTTACTCTTCTATAAAAAGCTATAAGCGTGAGCGGGATGGCACGATGCGAAGTTCGAAAGTTGACCTTCGTATTTAGTATAACGCTAGGGTACTGTGAGCATGGCAATGTGTTCTGCGCATTACAATAAATATCCTTTTTTGTTAGGATTCCAGAGCTAAAATGGCAAAAACGGAACCCTTATAGTTTCACCATGATCGTCTGTCTCTTTGTCCGTCCGTGGCTTAGCTTAAAGAATATTAGTGCTAGAAAGTTTGCATGGATATAATATATGGCAATTATCCCGACAAAATGGTAAAAAGACATGTAGAAAAAAAATTTTAATCCAAACTGCCAGCCTTTGTCACTGTCGGCACGCACACATTCTTAAGGAGACGGAGTAGTATAATCTGTGGCTACAATCGCGGTAAGTACCAAGATTTTGTACGGGATGCAGTATCTGTTACGAAGTAACTATTAAGTAATCTGTGCCAGTAGGTCCGAAACGTCGATTTAAATATTACAATAGAATACAATACAATGACTCTTTATTGAACACCACAAAGAAAATAC
The DNA here is from genome assembly GCA_947563465.1 of Archips xylosteana. Taxonomy (NCBI): domain Eukaryota; kingdom Metazoa; phylum Arthropoda; class Insecta; order Lepidoptera; family Tortricidae; genus Archips; species Archips xylosteana. The sequence continues at coordinate 5,634,825 of OX387361.1, read as the reverse complement.
AGAAAAACAAGTAAATGAAAAAAAATACAAGGTAAGCAATAGGCGGCCTTACCGCTTCGAAGCGATCTCTTCCAGGCAACCATTTTACAAAAATAAATAAATATTGTTTGCGTGATAAGTCTCGTTTAGTATAATAATTTAATTAAGAGTGAAAATCACGAAAGTTTAAAACAGTATATTGTACGGTCAAGTGCAAAAATATATACCGTCACTACTTTGAAAAAACCTCGTATCTCAAATCAATACGTAAACCAAATTGAACCTTGATATACTTTTAATAAAGTTCACTTGGCAGATTTTCGATTTTAAGATACGAGATTTTTTCAATGTAGTGACGATATACGTTGACAAGGTGTCAAAAATATCTATAACAACGTAATTAATCATAAGGTTGACGTTTACATATTTTGACGCGATTACTGTATCTATATTAATGCTTTCGTTTCGACTGTACTTACGTCCTTAGCCTGTTCGCCGAACTTGTTAACGGCGCTCCTGTTGCACTGGGGGAAAGAAGTGAGCACGTCGACGACCTCCTCCGCCCCGAACTTGGCCGCGAAGTGGAGGGGCGTCTCGTTCATACCCTTGTCCGGCGTGTTCAGGTAACGGTCCACTAGGATCGCTGCGAATTCCTAAAAAAACCGGTGGTCTGTAAAGTCGGTTTACGGACGATAGTTTAAGGGCTATATCTCACCGGGACACCACGGCGGCACAACCAGTCTCTGCCACCAACAAAATGTACCTATACAGCTCTATGGAGGGTATCTCACCTGGCGTCCACATGGTTGCGCAACGGATTTGGCGGCGCAACCAGCATAGACGTGCATGCAACATTACAGGCCGCGTCACCACGTTGGTTGCGCCACTACTAATTAGTATGGCGCTGTATGCTATCTCACTCACTCGGCTGCCAGTTGCGCCACCAGCGACACTCCCTCAGCATCAGCATAACTATCTCATCGGCGTCCATTTTGAGTCTGCGGTGAATCTGGTGTCTTTATTGGTGGCTCGGTTTGGAAGCTAGTTTGGTAGCTAGACACCACGACTGCGCGACTGGTTGCGCCGCCGTGGTGTCCCGGTGAGATATAGCCCTTACGGACGATAGTTTAACGCGACAACGTCATAACAAAACATTGATGAAATTGCATACTTTTACCGATTGTGCCTTTCGCTCGCTCGTGCAGCGCTTTCGCTCCGATCGTTCATCGGCTCGAGCGTAACGAGACAAATGCGTTATGTACGTTACACTGAGTCATCCTTTTTCGTGCGTGCAGCCGGCGTTCATCGATTTACTAGACGTTGTCACGTCAAAAGCCGGTCAAGTGCGAATTGGACTCGCGCAACGAGGGTTCTACACAAACTTGTATGTAACAGCCAATAAACGAATAATTTTCGATTTTTTTCGTGCATTTTGCTGTAAGATCTTTCTTCATGCCAAATTTCATGATTCTAGGTCTGTGGGAAGGGAAGTACCGTATAGGTTCTGATTCCTCTGCGAAATGTTAGAAGGGTCGATCAACTTTTTTTTGTCACTCGTTGCTATAGTGACGGTCTCCGTTTGTTCTCACCTGGCAACACTCGGCGTCCGCGTCCAAGCCGTACAGGGTCTGCACGAAGGCGGGGTTGCCAACCGTCGTCAGGATGAGATTGCACATCTCCGCGTTCAACGCTTTGGCTGACACGTGCAAAGCGTTGTAGCGGGACCCTTCCTGCAATAAATGAAGTGATACTGATTAAGGGCCTACCGAGCTTTTCGCGTTAATCGATTTTGGGTGGGCGATTTCGGGCGGGGGGAGGCACGATGGCTCAAGACAGGTTGGTTGGACTGCGCGTGTTTTTGGATATTTTCATCTTATTACTAAAACAAATACATATTTTAAAAATGTAGCAACACTACGCCCTAGAAAACATCTTGTTTCATTGACATTCAAAAAGTCATGACCTGCCGTGCAGTATTAGCGTCGTCGTCGTTAATTTTTTAGAGACAACTTTGGATTTTTTTTCTATAGAGCGAACTATAAGTAATCTTGTTTCGATAAACACTCGTCATTAGAGTGAATCCTCAAATATCTCACACATGAATTTCAAGACTATAGTTTTACTTGTAATGATACAGCACGAGATTAAATGAATGCAATAAATGCGCCAAAAACACGATAGGCCCTTAAGGTTTACACCCGTAACATACAATCTCATCCATACAGGGCAATTTTTAAATAGGTGCACAATTTTTAATTTCTCTATTGTTAATCAATAACAAATTTGTTATTTTTACTCTAGCTTAAAAAATATTAGAGCTTTCCACCTCGCCTCCTCTGTCTGCTTTGGATCGCAACGCTTCTATACATTAAAGTTGATTCAAGGGGCGCCGCGAGTGTCCGAGAGTGAGTCTAGGCGTGGCTAGGCATGGACGAAGCTGGCCCTCGCCTACGGTCTCTCAATCTGAAGGCCTCGCGCCTCGAATGGTTCTCGCTTGTTTACTCAGTCAAAAATCCATATTTTAATGTGTGGTGCGTCAGCGTAGGGCCTCTTAAAATGTATAATGCCCACACAAAATGTAGATCCTGCACCGCCACTGAGTAGATCTTGTGATCGAAAGAAAAGGAGCATCGCTGATGCGATTTCGCCCACGTCTATATTAGTCCACTGGAGAGACACCATTTTACCCGAGACGTTCATATAGCCACCCGAGCCGTTACAGCGAGGGGTGAATGACGCGTCGAGGGGAAAATGGGTTTAATGCTCGAGTTTTACGCTCTGCTTTTCACTTCGATTGCAAGGAAATTAAACAGCAACATTGGAAATAAAATTTATAAGCTCTTATTTTCATACATTGCAATTTCTATGATGCTTACTAGATTTGCCTAGTTTTATTAATTTCGTAATATAAAACACCAGTTTTATATAATAAAAATCAAGAAACTTATTTTATAAACTTCTACTCTTTGAGGCTGTTTGCGCCTGATTGCCTTGGTCTTAAAATATTTTACTTTATGCAGTAAACCTTTCTAGCATGCTCTCATAAAAAGCCATTTTATGCCGCATTATCTCGACATAAAGAACAACTTTACGAGCACGAGTAGTGATAAAATAGTTATTTGTTGTACAAGGGGGGAAAGTTGTATTTTATCAGCGAGTGTTCATTTGAAACAAGAGCTATCGAAAGGATTCTATGATTGACCACGAGCGAAGCGAGTGGTTCAAAAATAGAATCCTTTCGATAGTGAGTGTTTCACCACACGAGACGTAAAATAACTTTTCACCCGTGTATAACACAAAACTTTTCACCTCACTACAGCGAGGAAAATAATTAGAAAAACATGCGAATATTTGATTGAAAAGTTTTGACTTAAGTTTTTTTTTTATTATTTCGGATGCGTTTTGTTCGCACATCGACTTACTTGGACTGTCATAACATTTTATCCGTTTTTACAACAAGAATGAAGGTTAATGTTGAATGCTGATATTTATGAATTAAAATAAAGTTGTAAGACTGTATTTAGTGTTTTTTACTCTATGCAATTCATTAATTGTGATTTTAAAAATTCAGCACTTTTAACGTTTTACGTTTTGTTAGCTGTCAAAAATCACTTAAGCTGCCCTCAAATGTCAAAACTCTTTCTTCACATGTGGATAAAAAGCGATTTTCTCAATAGATGTCAAACAAACAAAAAGGGCTTTCCGAGCTAGTGAGGTGAAAAATGTGTATCATCGTCCAGTAAGTTTACCTACCTGCATGATAGCCGGCGTGTTGCCGCTGCTGACAAGGTACCGTGGGTTGTCCCACACCCGGTCCCGGACGGTGGTCGCGAGTCCCTTTTCGATGGACTTCCGCAGGGCCACCATGTCTTGAGGCGACGGAGCTTTGAAGGGATAGGGCTTCTCTCCCATTACAGCTGCAAAAACATAAGATTTCAAGAGCTGTTAGTCATTCCAGTAATAAAATAAGTAAATATCACGGGACAATTCACACCAATTGACCAAGTCCCAAACTAAACAAAGCCTGTACAGTCGAAAACATACATCGCACCTTCAGAATTAGACCGACCAGGTCGAAATATTTTCTTCTCAATAATAAACTTTATAGGTACTAAAACAATCAGGTTTAGGTTTGACATGAGATGATTTTGAATTAAGTCAATTTAATTCACCTTGTTAACTTACCTCAATGGGTGTTTAATTCACCTTGTTAACGTTTTTGCACGTGACCGTACTATGGGTACTAGACAACGGATAAACTTACTTACATAGATAAATACATATTAACCTTTTCAACGCCAACGACACATATAGGTGTCACAAAGGACAGTGTCAAAGTGATCTTGACACAATGACATAAGATTCAAAGCAGGTTTACGTTTTGTCGAGGCGTGGCGTTGAAAGGGTTAAACACCCAAGACTCGAACACAAACATTCGTATTTTTTACACAAATATATGCCCCAACCGGGAATCGAACCCAGGACCTCGAGCTTTGTAGTCTGGTTCTCTAACAACTAGGCTATCTGGTCGTCCAAAGTAATGTTTTCAATAGCCTTTGGAGAGATACAAAGTGAAATAAAAAATCATCAACACGATCCAAGCCTACTATATACCTATCCCGGTTTTCCGAACCTGTGTTACATTAGGTCGACTTCAGACTATGAATTAAGACATGAGCGTCCTTGTTAAAGGTCATACTCGATATCAATAATTATACCAATTAATTAGATACAAATGGTGTTATACCGCCATCGCGTGATTTTACAGTTTCGGTGGAACTGCGTTTACGCACGCTATACTTAACACCAAGGCGCTAATGAACCTGGGTTTATTGCAAATTATTGGATGCTAATAGTAATAAGTGTTGAATGGCTGTTGGTAAACAACTTGCCATGCAGTGTGTAGATATACCATCTCCAATATCTAGGCCAAGTGATTCCTTGTGAGCAGAAACATTAATCTTAATATAAGCCACATTATAATGTAACTTATTACTAATACTAATATTATAAAGCTGAATAGTTTGTGTGGTTGCACGCGCTAATGTCATGAACTTCTGATTCGAATTGAACAAATATTTTAGTCCATTTATCCCAGAAGGCTATCCTAACTTATTTTAATATTATAAATGCGAAAGTAACTCTGTCTGTCTGTCTCGCTTTCACGCTTAAACTACTGAACCGATTTAAATGAAATTTAGTACCAAAATCGGGGGTTTTTGAAGTAAAACTTCTATAGGCACGCTTGTATAGGCAAGTACGGTGGTGAATGTGAACGCGGGTGTGATGTGGTTCTGTGGTGGGGGGGTCTGGGGGGGGGGGGGGCGGGGAGGTAATTTTTTTATATCGAGGAACTAAGGAGCCATAATTGATGGAAAAGCAAAGTGGATAAAAAAATAAGCTGTCCAAATTACTAATTCCACGCGGACGGAGTCGCGGGCAAAAGCTAGCAGACTATACATATGTATATTATAATATAACATCACGCTACGACAGTAACCATAAACGCGGGTGAAAACGCGGGCACAATACAATACACACAAATCTAGACGTATAACAGTAAAGGTGTGTGTTTATTAGGAAGAAAGAAAACATTTACAACTCCCCCCAAAGGACTAAACATTCGCACTTAGTAACTTTTATCTGATCACAAAAATACATATGACCTAGTGACTTTGTTTTATAATAGTCTTAAGATAAGATAAGCTTCCGCCTTTTTGTCTTTTATTCAGAACTGATAATTCTTTTTACTTACGGAAAACCGAAGCCGCGGAAGCTACGCATCCCAAACTTTAGGTTTTAGCTAAGGCGTTATTAGATGTCCTATGCTAGCAATGGCGAAGGGTACAGTCAAGGGCAAAAATATGTATACACTTTATTACCTTGTCACTTTAACCACTGTGACAGTTCATATATGGCAGTTCAAATATAACGAAAATAGACAAGGTACTAAAGTGTATACATATTTTTGCCCTTGACTGTACTAACAACCCGATTCCCCCCGGGTTGACTAATCTTTCGACGTCACCAAACGCTTTTTTTCCATTCCTGCACTTTCAAGAGGATAAATGGTTTTTAGGTTTTTTTTTGGTCCGGCTTTACTTGCAAAAATGTTCACGCCCCTCCACTATGCTAGATTGCTATAGATTTGATATCCACCAATCATATTTATTGGTCTAAATTGCATATAATGCACTAGACTGGTGGAAAAAGGTTCAACTTAGCTATATTTTTTATATGAAAAGATGCGTGTCCTTTGTCTTCCTTGAGCGGCGACATACTTCTGCGCGGATATCGCGGACAAAAGCTAGTCAAAATTAAAGCCAACAACCTTTGATCAATTATAACTGTAGATCCACAGTCGCGCGCCCGAAAATGTCCGAGCCAAATGAGCGCCACTTTGATAAAAGTGGCCTTCTTTTTTCTCAGTACATTGCGTGAAATTGTCAAGTTTAGCTGTCAAGTGTCAACCGAAATTCGACTGTAATGAAGTAAAGATTAGGTTCAAATTTCTGTGTAGATGATGATTTTAATTGTTATGCAAACAAATAAAAAAGTTCGGACATTTTTTGAAGGGGATTTTGTTCGGCAATGTGTATCTTCAGTTATAATTGATCAAAGCCAACAACGTACATTTCAGTCGCAGCCAGCCAACGCTAGCTGCGACTGAAATGTATGGGCAGTTGGTAGTTGCAGTTACATTGCTGTTCGAATGCAGTGAGCATGTATCGGCCCCGGGTAGTTCGGAAATTAAGTGCGAAATTACATTTTAAATATACCATGAGCTTCACGGTGAAGGAAACATCGTGAGGAAACCTGTAAAGCGAAAAAGAACCGAAGAAATTCAATGGTGTGTGTGAAGTCTCCAATCCGCGTGGGAACTACGGCCCAAGCTATCTTATTATTGTCAGGGTAGAGCAGGTGAGACCCTAGGGGTTTAGATTGAGTGAAACAAAATGAAGGTGTAAGACGTATATTTAGCCCCTAGGGCTTAACTGACAGAAAATTTATATCTCGAGGGTCGCGGATTCGAGAGTTGAGTGGGAAAGCGTTTCTTGGCAAGGCTTCCCTGGATTAGTATCCGAAGCGTAGACTGCCGGTGCTGGACGAAGGCTGGAGACAGGTAGTGGCCCCAGGGTCAGCAAGCGGCAGGAGTAGGTCTTGCCGTAGGAGCAAGGAGAGGTCTTCGGTTCCAGGCAGCCAACCGTAGAAAGAGCGCAAGGGGAGATGTGCGGATGTTGGAGTGGTACCCAGATTCCAATCCGTACTGTGCCGCCCAAATTTTGGGCAGAGTGACACTGAATTTATTTTATTTAAAATATTAAAAAGAAAGTAGAAAGACTAGAGTTGTTGCCTATTTTATGAGCGTATGATGATTTGCAGAATGCCGAATTTTGACCGTGCGCAGCTTTTTATGCCAATTTTTAGCGTATTATTAAATATCAGCTGTTCAAGTAAAACACCGTCAAAATTCGACAAACACTCACATACCCTCTAGTAAAAAAATCACTCATAAACAATGTAGAATTTGTCTATGGCAAAGTTATACGGATCAGATTTCTATTATAAATAATTTGTTATTCTTAAAATGCTCATTCAAAACGCAACAGTTTATCTCAACTAAATAAATTAAGAAACATAAAATGTTTTTAATATAAGGCACCACTAGCGCCATCTAGCAATCATTAGGGAAAATAATCTATTATTTAAAACAGCGCCATCTAGAGGCGTAAGGGAACACTGCATTGTGACATTATGAGAGGCCTGTGCCCTGAAGTGGGAAGTATACAGACTTAGGATGATGATAATGATACAACTTTCACCCGGAACCATTGTATAAAGATAAACATGTTTACTCAAACAAAAACAAGTACTCCAGTCACTATCAATTGAAGTTATCAATAATATGAACGTCCGATAGTATAAGCGGGTCAAACTATATTATACAAGCACTGCGATCGTACGATACGGGAATTAATTAAGTAAAAGATAAAGAATAAACAATTGAAAGCGGTGATTAAAGTTTATCGATATTATAAAATCACGCCATTATTGCCCAGTGCTGATTGTATGCCATCACATCATTATCGAATAAGATGGCTACAAAAAAGGAAGAGAAAAGCGACAAGCGAGTGTTTATATTTGTCACTCTCAAGCTGAAACTACTAAATTAATTTGGACGGTCAACGTCATAAATAAGTGATCACTTTTGCACCTTGTCGCTTTCAGTTGTTACATAATTTTGTATGGCTTTTCAAACATGACGTTAAAGTGACAAGGTACAAAAGTGATCACTTATTTATGACGTTGACCCTACACAGATCGCTGGATCTCTGGACTAAAACATAAGATAGTTTTTATTCCGATATTCGTACGAGGTCGGGAACTCGGGATAATACACGCATGTAAAATTTAGAAATCTCAACCGTGAAGTAACAACCTGCTGAGCTGGCAACATTTCATTTTTGTTAGTTTTTCTCGATTATTCCATAAAAATTGAATGAAAATTAAAAATGTGGTCTATAACAATTGTTCTTAATATACGTAAGTTAATGTGTCTACTGCAATAATTAATAATTCAATGCAATAGACTTTTATTTTCTTTAAAAACCGTTAGGTAATAATTTGTTCGTTTTTAAAGAAAATAAAAGTCTATCACGAATAATTATTGCAGTAGACACATTAACTTATATATTAGAACAATTTTTATAGACCACATTTTTAATTTTTATTCAATTTTTATGGAATAATCGAGAAAAACTAACAAAAATGCAACGTTGCCAGCTCAGCAGGTATAAACCCTCTTAACAAGTTTTAAAACACCGAGGTTATAGACCTAGCACTTGTAAGGTGTCTTTTGGCCAGAACTTAACAATAGCAGTAAAACGTCGAAGCATTCCTAAGGCATCTTTCCGTTCAAAACTTGAACAATATCGACTTTTTATTGTTACGCGATTTGTGTAGTTGATTGCGAGAAATTGATTTCTGTTTCGTTTCGTAACTCCATTTCACTTCCATTCCTTATACCTATAGTATTAGTTACATTTTTCGTGAGTTCTCATTACGGCCCTATTTGAGGGGCACGGGGAGGGGGGTCCATTGGGTAGTTTGTGATACTTACACTAACAAAATATTTGTGGTTTTATGAAAACCAAGGGCTAAGTGATTGATGACTGCTGGCACGGTTTAGACTTAAAAAAAAACGTTAAATCAGGAAGGGATGACAGTTCCATAATATATTTTAAACACTTAAAGTTAGGTAGCAGTTAACCGAGATTCTCCTCAGTACCACTACCATGAGTTTCCAGTGACCGTGCTCGATAGCGACTGCGTAAATGATTTGTATGGTTTCTCCATACAAAACATTTACGTAGTCGCTATCGAGTGCGGTCACTGTGATGTGAACTCATGGTGTGGTACAGATGGGGATCATAGTTATATAAAGCGAATCGGGTTCCTTCAACTGCACACCCCTGTAAAGATTTTGCATCGGGATTCAAAATGTAGTCACGGCTTTGATGCGCTATAATTTGAACAGTAGCGTACAGTAGTATACACTTTATATGGCGCGTCGTGCATTTTCTGTGCGCAGACATGAACGATCTAGCCGATGATAGCCGAAGATACGATTCAAACTTTGTATCAATCTTATGTTTTATAATTACAAGGTGCAAATTACAGTGCACCTGTTGTCCGTCTCATTCACTCGGAAGAATAGCGGCTGACTAACATGGTATGGTACGCGACGCGCGCTAAGTGCCGCTAACATGGCGGCAGCAACCCACCAATAGCGGCACAGGAAAAAGACGCGCCGTTCGTGGAGTATGCCGATTGGTCAAATGCCATAAAAAAATACCATCAGCAAAAAAAAAATTTTTTTTTTTTTTAAAGCTATATCTTATAATAATCTCTTGTACATACACATATAAAAGGAAGTAATTTTAAAATAATGTTGCATGACTATGAAGAAATAATGAAATCATATAACAAATCTAAAAAATATTCAATGTTCTAAGGCTGATAAAAAAATTTAATAACATGCATCAGTTGTGCGCATGTTACATGACTTTGAATATTTTCGATTTGGCATGGTTTTGTTCTGTTGTATGCTTGTGACTGGTTGAATTTGCTTAAGTTTGTTATGAGTACATCTAATATTTTCTCTATATTTGGTAGGTCTGAGAATAGGTTGTAGGCTATTTTTTATACCTACCCCTATTCTCCGCAGACGGAGTCGCGGGCAACAGCTAGTTAAAGATAATATACTGAATTTTTTAAGATATATGTACAGTCAACAGCATAAATAAGTGATCATTTATGTACCTTGTCACTTTAACGTCATGTTTGAAATGTCATACAAAATTGTCAAACAATTGAAAATGAGAAGGTACATTACCATTTAGTTATGCTGTTGATCCTACTAAAAAAATATACGTGAATTTAAGTAGGGGGGGGAGTAGTCTTAACCCTTACCGCGTATAACCCAGGGGGCCCCCTTATAGTTAAATAGTTGCTAAAAAACATCACATGATTAATGGATGGCCCCTTTTGGTTCAAAAAAGATAAATGATGCACTTACAGCTGTCATTCCCATCAGTGGTGTCTTGGGGCTCGGCGCCCCGCAATGCGAAGGAGATGGCGTCCTGGCGGCTATGGAACGCCTTGAACCGCGCCAGCTTATAGCGCTTCACCAGCTCGAGAGCCTCAGACTTCTTCTCGTAAACATGTATTGCTTCTGCAGTAAAAAAGAAAGTTATTTGTTAAGGTTAGATTTAGCATACTTCGCGGTTATGGGAGAACTCACTGTTAATTATTAAAAAAATATACGCAAAATCAAAGCCAGAATACAAATGGAAACGCTTGGTGAAGCATTCAAGATTGAAAGAGGTGTCAGGCAGGGAGACCCACTGTCTCCAAAACTATTTTCTGCTGTGCTTGAAAACATATTTCGAAAACTTGAATGGAACAAATTCGGACTAAATATAGATGGAAGAAGACTACATCACCTCAGATTTGCAGACGACATTGTCTTGTTCGAAGAAAACCCTCAAAATTTGGAGCAAATGGTTCAAGAACTAAACAAGGAAAGTCAAAAGGTCGGACTTCAGATGAACATAGGCAAAACAAAGTTAATGTCAAATTCGATCCCACACAAAATAAAAATCAATAACCAACCTATCGAATATGTGGAAGAGTATATATATCTGGGGCAAGTGGTCTCTCAAATCGATCTAACTACCAAAGAAATTAAAAGGAGAACAGCAAATGGATGGAAAAGATATTGGTCACTGAAAGAGATCAGTACCTGGGCAACCGAGCTCTGCTCGGGCAGAAACTCGGTACCAAGCGTTTTCCCAGAGATAAGACCAAGCTAGATCAATTTTTCATCCCGAAAACCCCCAAATACCAAATTTCATCGAAATCGTTGGAACCGTTTCCGAGATCCTGATTATATACACCGGAGGGGTGGGGGGGGGGGGGTTGAGAGGGGGGAGGGGATGCGGGGGAGGGAGCGCGGGGGCATTAAAGGGGGGATGAAAATTTCATTGATTTTGCCGTAGGATGCACCGTTTTCAAGATATTTGACAAAAACACCGGAGGGGGTGGAGGGGTGAGTCACGTTAAACTATCGTCCGTAAACCGACTTTACAGACAACCGGCTTTTCCTGTTCTGTGCTCCCAATAGGGAACGTGCACATAGACGGTGCTGCCAACTGGTGCCATAAGGGTGCCATCAATTTGAATGTTTTACCTTGATAAGTTTGTTTTACTGTCCGCATAGTGTCTCTTCTGTCGCATTAGTGCTGCCGCCTATAGTTACTGCACGTTCCCTATAATACTTTTTCTAACAAAAAAGTAACTTTTTCTCGCAAAAAATAACTTTTTCTCACAAAAAAGTAACTTTTTCTCACAAAAGAAGAAACTTGACGTTTTCTCATAAAAAATAAACTTAAAAAAAAAATTAAAAATCTTGAAAAAAAACGTGGTATCGAACCGAGGTCGGCTGGATCCGCGACCACCCGATTTCTAATGTGCCATTATGATCTGCTCGAAGTCGGCGAAATTTAGCTTTATATTCTAATGCAAACAAAAATAGCCGGAAAACACGAGTAAAAGCGATTTTCTGAAAATGAAACATAGCTAGATCAGTTTTTCATCCCCGAAAACCCCCACATACCAAATTTCATCGAAATCGTTGGAGCCGTTTCCGAGATCCTGATTATATATATATACATATATACAAGAATTGCTCGTTTAAAGGTATTAGATAGATGAAAGCAACGGATCTCAGCGGAAAAATTAAGACTAGAGTCTTTAACACCTGTATCCTGCCCTGCCTCACGTATGGTTGCGAAACATGGGCACTTTCTAAACAGCACAGGAATAGTCAGAATGCTGTCAAAGAGCCATGGAATGAAGCATGCTGGGATTAAAAAGAATAGGCATAGAAACATATTCATAAGAGATAAAACAGGGGTGACAGATATTCTCACTAAGATAGACCAAATGAAGTGGAGATGGACTGGTCATATGTTACGAAGTCCTCAGGATAAGTGGAGCAAAATAATAACGGAATGGTACAGTCAAGGGCAAAAATATGTATACACTTTAGTACCTTGTCACTTTAACCACTGTGACAGTTCATATATGGCAGTTCAAATATGACGAAAATAGACAAGGTACTTAAGTGTATACATATTTTTGCCCTTGACTGTACCCTAGAAACGGGAAGCGAAACAGAGGTCAACAACACAAAAGATGGGAAGACAAACTAAAATTGACAGTAGGTTGCAATTGGAGAAGAGTTGCAAAGGATAGAGATCAATGGAAATCATTAGAGGAGGCCTTTGCCAAGAGGCACACCGAACTCCGGGATATATTATTATTATTATTATTTACATTATCAGGCAGACAGTTGAGGGCAACTGATAAGTGCCTGTATCTAGCTGTTCCTTAGTCAAGTATTCTTTGTACTGCTAATGTGTTGGTCTAATCGGTTTTTAAATTGATTAACATTCAGTGCTGATATTATAGCAGAAACACATGGAATATAGATTAACGTTACACAAATAAGAGTTTTGGGATTTAAGGGCTGAATTATTATTATTATTATAAAGTGGTAGTGCTATTAGGGCTAATTTTTCTTTTATTGTCTGTTTCAACTTTTTTTTTATTTGGATAATTTTATGAGACTTATGCTCAGATTCACAAGCTTTTTCGATCCTACTAGGAGAAAAAAAAGTGTCCCAAAATTTCCAATTAATTTTTGATTCTTCCATTTAGTTATGGTCATATAAAGTCCATGAAAAATGGTAACTGAACAGAAAAAAAACCTTGGGACACTTTTGATCTCTTAGTAGGAAAGAAAAAGCTTATGATTCTGAGGAGATATTACATAAAAAACTCCTAAAAAAAAAGGTCAAAACGGAAAAAAAAATTAAAATTGGGCCTGATGGTTGCACAATTTAATTTAAATTAAGTAGAGGATTCTAGTAGAGGCAGCCATCAGAGAGGAGTGGCGGCGTGTTGTGAAGCTTGCCACCAACACCTGAAGTGATGACCACAACCACTCTGTCAAGAGTGATACGGACAAAGAAGAGAAGAGAGAGAGGATTTTACTAAATTCCCATGCAAATTCCCAAGGATTATATTGCGGTCCACATAGTTCTGTAATTTTCCCCCACTGATTCTTATCCCAACAATTTTTTTTTCTGAAACTGTAAACTATTCAGGATTATTATAAAACTAACTCTGGGAAAAATATTTTTGGTAAAGAGGAAGGATCCCTGCCTATGCATGCCTTGCTTGTTTGTGTTCCTCTCATAATTAAAATATATCTCTAGATTTAGCTGTTGAGTTTCAGGGTTTTCATCAGCATAAGTCACAATCCTGTAGGAGCATACAAATAAAAAGTATCCTGCGAGTTATGCTCAAGGTCAAGCTTCATCAGAACAGCCATTTTAGTGTCAAAGATCAAGAAACATGGACACACTAACTTTCATAAGCTATTATTATGTTCATATATGTTGTAATTTATAAATAGTTAAAGATAAAAGACAAGACAATGCAGACAAAAGGTGATAGGTGAAAAAATTTGCAATGTAAATACCACACAAACAATAGAATTAATAGTAAAGGCATCCTGCCAATTTTGAGATAGCAATATCGCCTGACACACTTAGGTAACAACAGGTGATTGCAAACATTACAAGATTTACCTTCATCTGGACCTTTATTGATTTCACAGGGGATGTAGACACCATAGTAAGTCATTTGCGGGCCCACAGGCTTAGTCGCAACGCTACTCGTCTTGAGCGTATCCAGCCTCAAAAGACGACTGAGCAAACCCATGGCACCATCCCTCTTCTCGGTTGGCGACATGGACAGTCCCTCTTTTACGCCCCCTACATCCTTCTTGCACTCCGGTATTATTACAGCTTTCGACATCTCGTCAACGTCCTGAAAATAATAAACAAAACAATGTTTTGTTTGTGACGCAAACCCGTCGAGCCTCGAGTTTATTTTTACTACATTCAAACCATAAATCTGTTTTACTCCACTTACCTTGAAAACGCAAGATATCATAAAACCATAGTCGCAGCTTTGCTATTAAACAATACTTTTTATTTTAGCACATAATGGACGAAATTGAACGCCCAAAAAAAATACGGGTGTATTTTAAAAACAGACAAAAATGCGTTGCTCGAAATGGGTGACGTTTGCTTGCTTAAAGTTTTTTTTAATTTCGTTCTGAAATTAATTTTAACTTTTATAACAGCAGAAGTAATATGATTGTTCTTAAGTAATAAACTTACTTAATTTAATAGCTTTCAAAATTATTACGAAAAGGTAAGTTTTTTTAACCTATTGCAACTAAATTCTAAAAATTGTATGTGTACTCTCTTGTTATGGTGGAATGGAATACATTACGCATATACGCACAAGATAAATCCACTCCAGCCATTGAGTCCAGCAACGTAGTGGTTTTATTTTGTGTAGTGGTTATATTCTCTTTGAGTCCAGCTACGATTTCTGAACGAAATAACGGCAAAAGTTTGCCAGGAGGGAAAAAGAGCTTCTTTATAGGGAGATTTTTAATATGCTTTTGTACATTATTTATTTTTGAAAGCCTTGACTCAGCCCACTTTGAATCAGCGTCAACGTAATAAGGAAAAGTAATAAAATAATAGCATACCTTTTGGCAAAATAATTTTCGTTGAAGTGGTTATTTATTCTTTCTTAGTAATTCATCTCTGTAGGTATAGGTAACGCCACTAGAGTTGAGGCCATGCACACAACCACATCTCATGTAATGACAGCGGGATTTTGACGTTGTGTTGTCGTTAAACGTCAACACAACGTCAAAATCCCGCTGTCATTACATGAGATGTGGTTGTGTGCGTGGCCTCAACTCTGGTGGCGTTACCTTTACATAGTATATGGCATTGAAATGGGATCAAATAGTTTTTAAGCAAAATAAAAACAACTGCACATTATTTCAATATTTATTAACATTACACACTCCTTTTACTTTTATTCTTTCTCTTCTTACCAACATTATTATTGACATTAACAATAGAATGTACTTCTTTTTGAATAGCAAAAGAATATAAATTAGCGTTAATTTTCTTCAAGTTTTCTAATTCTTCTTTGAATTTTGTCTCTTGCATTTTGTAATCATTTTCAGTGTCTTCACCATTTTGTAAATAGTCAATTTCATTTGTGGTTGGCCAGAAGTTGATTTTCTTGTTCACCAATACTTCTAATTCGGTGACCTCATCGGAACTCTCTAGGGATCTCTCTAGACTGTGTAGGATTATGCTTGGTTTGAACTCTTGCTTGTAAATAGCTGGGTAATTAGTTGTGAAGTAGGCATTTGTTATAGGTCCTTTATGTTTTATGGTCCGCACTGGCTGTCGGCTAGGAATATGCCACAGCAAAACCTGTTCATCATTTGACCCTGACATTAACGTTTCACCATCAAGTGACACTGACAAACAGGTCACGGCAGCCTTGTGTGCATTGAAAACAAGACTACTATCTGTATTAACCATGAGATCTCGACTTCTGGGAGGATTTGTAAGACTGATCTGGTGAATTTTACCCTCTGTTGTTCCAACAAAGATGTTTAATTCTAGAATGTCAAATGTGACTGCCGACAGTGGGACATCAAAAACTAGATTCAGCAGCATCTCTCCTGAGGCTAAATCATAAATTTTGCAAGTTCTATCACCAGATACAGAGCATAACCTGCCATGCATGCCAGTTTTACTTATGCACAGGTCTGCTACAGGTAGCGAATGGTCTGAGAAAATATAGATAGGGTCATGCTGACCCGCTGTTGTTTGTGTCACCAATTCAGCCTCAGGGTTGGCAGCTACAGTGGCTAAAGACCACATCATAACCATGCCGTCTTCTGCTGCTGATACGAAATATCTGCCATCTGGAGTGAACTTTAGTAGCACAATTTTTTGATAATGTCTGTTAATTATAGTCAAGAGGTTACCTGACGCAATTTGCCAGAGATAAATCTTTTCATCAATACCGGCCACGCAAAATGCTCCGTCAGGGGAAAAAGCAAACGTTCCCGCTTTGCCTGGCAGAATGAAGCGCATGCCTTGCACGGTCTGGTGCGAATTCAGAGGCCAAATGTGTAAAATAGGTTTAGTCTTCTCAACAGCTGCTAGATAATCGCTGCCGATGAAAGAAAGAGTCCTTGGCTCAGCTGTACCGCCGCCTTTATAAGACTTCAAATTAGTGCCAGTATGCGGATCCCATATACTGCCGGTCCATAATGTATTGTTTGAATCAGTTGTCACTAACACTTCCAGTAGGGTCGACATTTTGTTGGACGCCTCAATGAAATAATGAAATAATTATATTCTTCAATAAACGTGCAATTATGAATTTCTAACCCCACGTGGAGTCAAAACAAACTTTTTGGTTTCGGGTAAATTTTCATATTGACGAATGACGAAATGCTTGCCATATTAAAAAATGATAATTTTTGGTCCCCCGACAGCTAAGCCCAGCTAAGCCCGACCGTATGTAGAAACAAAAATAGAAGTTTTTTCTAACGATGTTTCTAAAACTACAAAATAATGCAACTAATTTTAAATGCGCACATTTCATACATATTGATTTTATATTCTTTAAGTGTATTTATTGTTCTTGGAAGAAGTTTAAAAATCGAGAATCTATGAGTGTGAGAAACCAGGAAACTAAACGCCTTTGGACACCACGAGCCAATCATGGAACGGTAAGTTTTTGTTAGCCAATAACAAATTAGGCACGTAAACGACAATTCGTCGGAATCAACAATTGTTTACGTCAAACTTGCTGTCAAATTGTGACAGAATCACTGCTGTATTATCCGGTCACAATTTTAACTGTTTGGTGAGTTTCTTGGAGCAGGCAGTGTACTTTCATCGTTATCAAAATGTTTAAAAAGTAAGTGATCCATCTGTTTTATGTTAAGTTTTTCTATTTAGTCGCAGAAGATCCTGGGTGTTTGTTTTAGGTTATAATTTGCTCATAAAAGTAGACAGAATGATTACTAACGTAATTGGTCGATTTTTATGTACGTAGAATCCTATTGTCCAATGAGAAAACAGCATTGCTGTATACGTCATACTGTATAGTGTTGTCCACGCTAAGCTTTAGGATTATCGACTCTTTGTACACTGCAAATGTTATTAATCGATTATAGTCGATGTTTCGAATTAAAACCATTTTCAGCAATTTGATTTTTGACACTACTATTTTGAATTTTCTCTGGTTAGTAGTAAGGTAGTGAGGTATGGCACAAGGAAAACGGTAAGTATTTCCTGATTTAAATTTTATTCATAACTCATGTCAGACTAAAAATATAAAACTAAATAGCTTTCTTTTTACTTGCTGGCATCGTACAAGTACTCAGCCAAACTATAAAAACATTTATTGATAAAAAAGAATTCGTAAGTGTTTATTAAACACGTGTCGACTATTCGTGGACAGTAATTATAGATTTTAATAGGTAGTCATCAAATGGGTGCTACACTACACGAGTTTTAATTTAGACAATGGGTACGTCAGTACTATTATATATTCTGTGCAATGGGGTATTAAGTAGATGTTGTTAGTTAACTAAAGACCCGTTGTTTGATCAATAGTTAACCTAACTAATAGTCAAATTTCCTTGAAATGCGTTAACTATTTTTATTTTTGCCATACATTTTAACTATTAGTTTGTTTAACTATTGATCAAACAACAGGCCCTAAGTAATTAATCATCCCAGGACCCCACTCACGCTTGGCACAGGCTTCTCAGTATAAGAGGGCTTTGGCTGTAGTTCCCATGCGAGCCCAATGCAGATTGAGAATTTCATATATACCATTGTATTGCTTTGCAGGTGTAATAGTGTAGGTTTCATGATGTTTTCCTTTACCAAAGAGCTCGTGTTCAAAAATTCAATATAATAATTGCGCATTATTATTTCAAAAACTCATACGTCCAAACTCGAAACCACGACCTTCTGCTTGAGAGGAAGTAGGTCAAACTTCTAGGCTACCACGGCTAAAAACGAACGTTTAATTTTAATGAACAAGTGAACAACTCGATTGCGTTTTATTTGAGATTTATCGTCGTAATTGTCGCAGCACTATTTCGGTGACAGCTGCTCGAGAGTGAGTGAGATGGCAAGAGCGATCGGAAAATGATGGCGAATGGTGTGGGTGGATGGAGTGAAGACAGACAAAATTACCTTACCGACAGTGTCAGTGTCTTTCAGCTGTTTGCCGTGCGATGCATCTGGAGGTAAATCGTGCTTAGAAATCAGCACATCATCAAAATTACAGTGATACGATTATAAATTGGATTATGGTATTGCGTAAGGACGCTTTCGAAAAGTGAATAGTTGCAACATCGAAACAAAAGACGTTGCATTGTGTACCGTGGTTTCCGTGACGTAACTGGATTTCTCGCAAATAACTGTCCGCGCGTGTACCGTCGTAAGCGGGTCACAGTTCGTGGCGTGGATGTTTGCGATCAAAGAGTGAACAATCAGCAACGATGTGGGAGTTAGACTCCGATTCGGGGTCGCAAAGCGTGTCCTCGGACGGGTTGCGTCGGCGGCAAGGATGGGACCCGGAGGCGGAGAGTCTGGCGTCCCACATGGACGAGCTAGACGAAGTGCTAGCGGAGGAAGAAGAGGGCTGCCCGTTGCCTTCGACACCGGAGGATCAACATTTGCTGGACGCGGAGATGGCCGAAGTGTTGAAAGCGGGCGTGTTGTCGGACGAAATAGATCTGGGCGCGTTGGCGCATAACGCTGCTGAGCAGGCTGAAGAGTTCGTCCGCAAAGTATGGGAGGCGTCGTGGAACGTGTGCCACTTCCGACACCTGCCACGCTGGCTGCAAGACAACGACTACTTACACAAAGGTCACCGGCCGCCCCTACCGTCTTTCAGCGCGTGTTTCGCCTCCATCTTCCGCATCCACACCGAAACTGGCAACATCTGGACCCATCTCCTCGGCTGCGTGGCATTTATCGGCGTAGCCATTTATTTTTTGTCGCGCCCATCGATCGAGATCCAAATGCAAGAAAAAATGATTTTTGGTGTATTTTTCGTTGGTGCAATAGTCTGCCTTGGTTTCTCATTCGCTTACCATACACTATACTGTCACTCTGAAATGGTGGGCAAACTGTTTTCAAAGCTGGATTACTGTGGAATAGCTCTACTGATCATGGGTTCCTTTGTTCCTTGGTTGTATTATAGTTTCTACTGCCACTACAGACCGAAGATTATTTATTTATCTGTAGTGGTTGTTTTAGGAATACTTTCTATTATTGTGTCGCTCTGGGATAGGTTTTCGGAGCCTCGACTGCGGCCTCTCAGAGCTGGAGTGTTTATGGGCTTTGGTCTGTCAGGGGTGGTGCCTGCGATCCACTACGGGATCACAGAGGGTTGGTTCACTCAGGTAAGCAAGGCTTCTCTGGGCTGGTTAGTTCTAATGGGCTTACTGTACATTCTTGGGGCTATGTTCTATGCCCTGCGTGTACCTGAGAGATGGTTCCCAGGGAAGTGTGACATCTGGTTCCAATCTCACCAAATCTTCCACGTGCTGGTGATTGTGGCCGCCTTTGTCCACTACCACGGCATCAGTGAACTGGCATCCTACCGAGTGACCGTCGGGGAGTGCTCCATGCCTCCTTCATCCATAGCCTTCTAGCCCTACCAAATGTGATAGTAGACCATAGATAAATTTAAGTAGAAAAAAAAACTTTCAATAGCTTCACATTATAATATATTTTTTTAAAACTTGTTGATTTTAACACATTTTGATATTTCTTTTTTTGGACACGCTACATTTTGTTAAAAGCAATAATTATGTATAAATAATAGAGGAATAAGAGATTTAAAACTATTGAATTTTCTAAAGGGTTAAGAGTTTTTTTCTAACATAAATGTTTGATAACATCTATGTTATAGTTGTTTATCTAAGTACTTTGTAATCAATTTGCACTAAATGTAACTTATTTTGTTGAATTCCATTTCGGTATATTTTTTTGGGTAGGTAATATTCCTTTGTGTCCTATTCCATCTGTAGAATTCTTGTACTTAATAATCAGTTTAATAAGCCCATTTATTTACAAGTTCCTTATTCTAAATTAACCGACTGGTATAAGACATTAAAGCTGTCAGTGCAACCCCACTGGGTCATTGTTCTTCCATATACCATGTAAATACATTCACATGTGACCAGTGAAACTTATAATCATAGACATTGTAAATCAGTTCTGCAACTTAACCCCCCATATGCAGTAGGCATATCATTTTTTGATAGCTGGGTTGCGCTGCGGCGACTCGATCACGTGACAGGTCACGTGACCCCACAAACGCTGTGCCAGTGACCATTTCGCTTATTATTTTGTTTGTGTCGAATTTTTTAATTTTTCCTTTGTTCATCGGCTCAGTTAGCCAATTGATTTTCGACCTTCAGCGGTATAGAATAAAGTTTAAATAAAAAAAATATAAGCATACGAGGGGTTAAGCCTTATTTCAATGCTCTAGTTAGTTTGTGCCTCATCATTTCCATTTCTGCACGACAATGCCCCAATAGCCGGCACTTTCAATCTTAATTCGTAGCAATAAAGGCGACAAGCAGGGTGTCGATTATTGGAATTAGTATTTACCTTACACTTTATTTATCAATAACATAGTGGCACATTTTGTACAGAATCTCAACATTTTTCCAGTAATATACCTACTTTTCAGTAGTATTGAATTAGTCCTTTTATAAGTAAAATTGTATTGTAATTTCACAAACTTGATCTTATACTTACATTCCGTCAGAGATTTCTAATATATTTATTTTCTGAAGATCAAATTTAATCTAAAAACAAATATTCTACAATTTAGTTTAATTTCATTCAGTTATCATCAATTTACTTGCACCGCAACCAATCAATCATCAATCGGCACATCATGTCTCAAATCAAATAAAACCGGTCAGCACTAATTGTAAAAGTAATGTTAAAAAGTATATTCTAAATTGTTATAAGTGTTCATAAATGTAAAGATTTTATGAGAAAATGTAAAAAAAAAGTGATGTACTATACTAAAACCGAAACACCCTAAAATGTATACAATGGTAGGTACCTATGTTGGAAGTTGATGAAAATGCTTAAGTTATTCATGTACCCAGTATAAGAATGACTAAAATAACTAAATGGAGCTTTAAGAAGTTTCTGTGTATCTTATTGTATTTAAAAAATGAGAGTCATTTAACCCTTAGTATGATTTGGTGCTGTTCAGCGCTGCCGCGTGCCGGAGCACTGATCAGTGGCAAAATCACAAAAGCAATATTTTATTGAATTTTGATTTTAAATTCACTCATCTAATTTAATATAAGTGATTTTGTGATCAGTGTTAAGTCATATGAAGGGTTAAAGAGAAAAAACTTTCTCTACTTACTAAAGTCATGCATGGAGTACTCCTCTTTGGCATATCATAGGGTTGGACTTAGGTCTGACTAAAGTTCTCGCCACATCCATCGACGTAGAATCTGCATATGCCGATCAAAAAAGGCTTTATGTCCACGCAATAAGAGGGAAAAAGACGTGGATCGCTCGTTCGCGCTTATTGCATAGGCATTTATAAAGCTTTTTTCGATCGGCGGTCGATAGTTGTGGGAAGACCCTAAAGAAAGAATATTATTCATCATTCTTACATTTTTTTTTTTACATATTTGAATGAACATCATAGCATGATATTAAAATTATATTGATGTGAGAACCAGTGTGTCGTGTGTTTGGGCACAACATTGTTTTAATACAATTTTAGTACCATGATTAGTCTGTATTGTATTGTTTAATTAGAAATTAAATTTCTGTGGTTTTTCTGAAACCGTGTGATCCGACGACTGCTTTGGATGACATTTCAGACGTGCAATGGATTTGTTAATTGTTTATTTTTGTTTAGCATGTTGGGTGGGATTAAAATATTATGTAATAAAGTATCATTAAATTATTTAAACTCTTTTATTTCGCTAAGTACCTAACCTTTATTTTATTACAGGCTTTTGTATTTTATCCGCATCTATTTTGGTTTTTTCCTGAGAATATAGGTCTAATAAATAAGCAACAAAATGATACTAAATTTTATGATGATCCACTTGCCTTAAGCCGTGATGAAAGTACAACCTGTAATTGTCGACCCGAAAGAAATTAATGACAATAATGTACGACGAGATAAAGCAGACGGTAATGTAATTGACGTATGGGATTGAAGCCCTTCTTTCCCACCGTCCACCTTCCGAGACCACCTAGGTGAGCCGTTGAAAAATTTTTTTACTACCGTTCACCTCTGACTACCTGGGTGTACTTACAATGGAAAATTTTTCATTTCCACCGTACACCTTGTTTTCAATACGGCGTACCTACCTATTATTCAGAACTCTTCAGGTTTCAAGTTTGGGCAGAATAATACAAATTAGATTTTCCGGGTGATCATAAAAAAAAACTAACACTCTATGTTTGTGGAACACTTGACACACAAAAAAAACACATCGGTCTTTGGAAAAAGACTGCAAATTTCCGACATTTGCCGAGTCTTTTTTCAAAGACCGTGTGCAATCTTTATGGCCGGATACTGTAGTCGCAGTTTTCCAGCCCCTGATTTAGGTTAACTGTAGACTTGCCGATGAAATGGAATAAGGAATTGCTAGATGAAAGCCAGTCATCATCGTATCAGTCAAAAGACGTGCGCTGCTAGAGAAAGCCCTCCCCCACATAGTCTACCTGCGTCTGTTACCTCTTCACGCTTAAACCTCTGAACCAGTTTAGATGAGGTATGGAGACTGTACTGTCCAATAAAACACGTCAGCTGTTGGAGCGGTATATTGACAACTGAACTTAAGACTAACTGCGATGCAAGCACACAAGCATGCATACACCGCATACCTCCACCCTTAATCCTAAACTCCTTATGTTAACATTACTTATTGAAATGGTTACTTAATGACAATTCTAAGTTTCATTTAGCTTATGACTATTGCAGTAGACAAGAGGATTCTTATCTTTATTACCTTAGGATTATCACACTATAGTGTTAACAATAACAGTAACGTAATAGGTACTATTGTTCCTATGTGCAATGCCTTTTGGTATACAAATCAATACATAATAAGTTTAAATTACTCACTAAAAACTAACTAACTATTAACATCAATTATTTGAGCTTCCTGCACTTCTATTCCGTACAGGTCTATCTACTGTACTAATACTTATATCTAGGTTTGTTCAGACGGCATTGGCGTATTAGGCGGGGCTGGGTCGGGTCCATGCTTTCCTGTGTCTGCGGCGAACGTTCTATTGGCGTCTCCACACAGTCTTGGAAGTCGCCAGTATCACAATCTCCGCTGCTGGCCACCAGGGATTGCTCTTCACCGATCGTCTGTCGGGAACTGCTCGTACTGGGCAACACTTCGTCTTCTCTTCTAGGAACTTCATGCTTGGGGGGGCTGGAAGGACAGACTAATGAACTCCGAGACCGATTTTTTAACTGGTCTATATGCTTGTGAGTCTCTCTGCCTGACGAATCGACTACCTTGTAATCTACGGTTCCTAACTTCTGCGTGATTTTCCCTGAGACCCACCTATCTGCTCCCCTGTGTTGGCGTAACCACACATTGTCGCCCGGCTCTAATTGACGTGCACCACTTGGGCCGCGCTCTATTTGACGTTCTTGGCAGTTCCTAACCCTAGCCTCTCTGTCAGGTCGCAACGCATCGAGCTTGGTGCGCAACCTACGGCCTAACATTAGCGTCGCCGGCGTCTCACCTGTCGTACTATGTTCTGTATTTCGGTAATGAAGTAAGAAGTTATTAACAAATAAATTGATGTCTTTTTTATCGTTTATGGCTTTTTTAATTGCCCTTTTTAAAATGCGTACTGCATTTTCAGCAGCCCCGTTAGATGCGGGGTGATAGGGTGCTGAAAACAGGTGCTGTACACCGTATGATTTTAGGAAATCTGAAAATTCTTTGCTAGCGAAGGGAGGACCGTTATCTGATACGATTTGTTTAGGTATACCCCATCGCGCGAAAAGTTCACTCATTATATTAATCGAATGACAAGCCGCTGTACTAGGAACCACCGCAACTTCTAACCATTTTGTACGGGCATCAATAGCCACTAAAAATATTTTATTAGCAATAGGGCCCAAAAAGTCCAGGTGAACCCTCGCCCATGCTTGGGCTGGCCAAAGCCACGGGCTGGGCGCCTGTCGCGGCGGAGCGTCGGCCACCGCCGCGCATACGCTACACGCACGGCATATCGCTTCGACTGCCTCGTCTACGCCGGGCCACCACACATAACTACGTGCGATCGCTTTTGTTTTGACAATCCCCATGTGTGATTCGTGTAACTCTTCCAGGACTTTATCCCTGCAACTAGCGGGTACGACCACCCGGTGCCCCCACATAACGCAACCCAACTCCTCGTAAAGTTCTTTTTTACGATTAAAGTATGATTGCAACGTATTAATATCATTAACCGCGGGCCAGCCTTCTCGGAGATACAATAAGACTCTGCCCAAAGCTGGATCACGGCTTGTTTGATTTTTAATTTCGCGATAGTCCATTAATAAAGCGGTCTCTGCAAAATGCATAAACGTTTGTTCGGGTATTTGTTTTAATTGTTTATTTATCCGGCACATTGGTAGACGTGACAACCCGTCCGCGCCGTTATTTTCCGATCTGACGTATTCGATATCGTATGTATAAGCCGCTAATTTAATGGCCCATCGCTGCAATCTACTAGCTGCCATAGTAGGGATACCTTGCTTAGGTCCAAAGATAGTTACTAACGGTTTATGGTCTGTGCGTAACACAAACCGTCTTCCATACAGATATTGGTGTAATTTTTCCATACAAAATACTATTGCCAAAGCCTCTCTTTCGATTTGTGAATAATGTGTCTCGGCACTGGTGAGCGCGCGCGAGACGTAAACAACTGGGCCACAGAAATATATCGAGATAGAAGGAAAGAGTTTACGTACGCCGACTGGCCAAATGGAGTTTATAAGCCCCAATGCTCGCCGCGAACTTCAGTCTGCTCCCGACCGCGATCTGCGTGCGACGTCAGGTTTTAAAAATAAAATGACTCGTTGTTCAGTAATTAACTGTTCAAATACTACAGATAAAGTTGGAGCTGTTAGTCGAGGTATTTCCTTTCATTGGTAAATACTATTTGTCCTAAAATATCTGTTATTAATTAAAAAACGATTTATTTTATTATTTTCATCAGAACAGTAGCGGGCGATAGTGTGTCCACGCTAGCTTTCCATTGCGGCTTTAATTTGACGAGCCAGACATGGCATGCGTTCAAAACCAGCAATGTAAAAATAAGCTATTCAAACTATCGAGTCACGTCCAAGGTCAATTTATCATTTTTTCTGTCAAAAGTAAGAATAGTGATGTACAAGTACACTATCGCAGTTCTTACTCGATTAAAATCGATTTTGAAAGCAGAGGAAATGATAATTACGTTTTTATATTATTATGTAGCTATATAATGTACGTAGTGCAAAGCAAATATTATTAACAAACAGGTTATGGTTACTTCTATATTGCAATTTTATTTTAGTTTTCCGAATGATCCTCATATTAAAAATAAATGGATTGAAAACAACTGGTCGTAAAAAATGGTTTCCTACAAAAGCAGCAAGAATTGTTCTATACATTTCCACGAAGACACCTTTACTGGCCCATCAAAGTACCGACGAGTAATCAGTACAGCTTATTCGACTATTGATGTAGTGATGATGTCATATGATGAAAAGGTACACATTTACATAAGGCTAAATATTATTTAAAAAAATGTGCGTGTTTGTGTGTGTGTGTGTGTGTGTGTGTGTGTGTAGTACTTACACGAATATAGGTAGGTAGGTAATAACGAGCTATGGAGAGGACTGTGCTCAGAGTTTCTCTACGGGATCGAATTAGAAGCGAGGAGATCCGTAGAAGAACCGGGGTCACTGACGTAGCCAAACGGATTAGCTCGTTGAAATGGCAATGGGCAGGCCATATAGCATGCAGAACATATGGTCGTTAGAGCCCAAAAGTTCTCGAATGGAGACCACAGACTGGCTAGCACAGCGTGGGACGTCCACCAACGAGATGGACGGATGATTTGGTGAAGGCCGCAGGTTCAGGGTGGATGCAAGTCGCTTTCAACCGTAATGATTGGGCCTCAATGAGGGAGGTCTATGCCCAGCAGTGGACGTCCTACGGCTGAAATGATGATGATGATGATGAATAACTGCAGCGGCTATAGTAGGTACTGACAAATGTAAAGCAATTTATTGGTTAGGTAGGTACCTACCTACATTTATATTTTTCGATTTGAAATTCTGACCTTTCTCATTTCCTCTGTCGAAAATAATTATCATTTCCTCTGTGCATAAGAATCGGTTCCCTAATCGATCTGTGAATCGATGCTTCTGAATTGATTTCGCGCGGCTTATGTTTCCCATCACTAAATTACATTCGTGACGTCAAAGTAACTACGCAAGATTTTACAGGCTCGGTCTCGCTACAAATTGCCGAGCATTTTCCTTCTATCTCGATATATTTCTGTGAACTGGGCGCTCCCCGCGCGCCCCCGCGCCGTCCCCGCCGTCGCGGCGGCCGGCCGCGCAGCTGGGCGCGCTCGCTTGAGTCAGCACTCCGCCTATGCCGCGGCTACTGGCATCGCACGTTAAAAACAAATCTTTACCCGGATCGTAATGTGAAAGGACATCCGAACTAGTTAAAATCTGTTTTACGTTTTTAAATGCCCTTTCACAGTCTGCATCCCACCGCCAAACCGCCTTATTTTTCAACAAATTATATAATGGTGCAATGATGGTGCTCATTTTATGGACAAACTTAGCGTAAAAATTTATTAAACCCAAAAATGACCTTAATTCTGTAACATCATTAGGCCGCGGTATTCTCGTAATTGCTTCTATTTTCTCTGGATCAACCTTGAGCCCATCCTTAGAAATTATGTACCCTAAGTATTTGACTTCGCTTGTCAGAAAAGTACACTTATTAACTTTTAATTTCATTCCATTAATATACAAGCGATCTAGGACCTTTTTTAAGGTTTCCAAATGCTCCGATTCATTTGGTGACCCAATTATAACGTCGTCCAAAAATACCTCGACATTTGGGATACCATTCAACAAACTTGTCATAATTCGCTGAAAGATTCCGGGGCTGGAAGACAAACCGTACACTAACCTTTTGTATTTAAATAAGCCGCGGTGCGTGTTAATTACGGTTAGATTGTCTGGGTCGTCTAGCAATATCTGATTATATGCCTGGGATAAATCAATTTTCGAAAAAACTTTGGCCCCATTCAGCCCTACTAAAAGGTCATCGATTCGTGGCAGAGGGAACCGGTCTACGTGTAACACTGGATTCAACGTGATTTTATAATCGGCACAAATTCGGAGCCCCCCGTCCGCCTTACGTACCGGCACTAATGGTGTTGCCCAGTCTGAGCTGTCCACGGGCTCGATGACTCCGGAGTCAAGCATCGTCTGGAGCTCCGCGTCGACGCGCTCGCGCAGCGCGAACGGCAGCGGCCGCGCGCGGCAGAATACCGGCGCCGCGCCCGCGCGCACGCGCAGCTGCGCCGTGCCGCCCGAGAACCGGCCCAGCCCCGCCGTGAACAACTCTTTATATCTGTCGAGTAATAACATAATTTTTCCTTTATTTTTAGTTTCCTCTCGAGATACGGTGACATTCGAATGTAATAGGGGTACTTCAATTTTTAATTCTGACAGCCATTGTCTGCCTAACAGTGACGTAGTGCCACCCTCAATAACAAACAATTCTAGCAATTTCGACCGCTGGCCGTATTTGATTTGCGGCTTAATTACACCAATCGGTTTTACTTTTGTACCGTTATAGAAATTTAACACTAAATTGGATTCTTCCAGTGGCCTGGAACTAAAATACCTATTATAAGTTTTTCTGCTTATACAAGATACAACAGAACCGGTGTCTAATTCCATTGGTATCGGGATACTATCAATTAATACTGTAACACTCACCGGCCTGTAGCCGTTTAAACACAATTGATGTATGTCCTCTTCCACCTCTGAATAATCTCCTCCCGACGTCGGATCTTGGTCATCGTCCGACGACGCGTCATGCCGCGCACGCTCCGAAGGCTCTTCCTCGTCGGACAGCTGGTCTTGTGGCGCCGCGTCCACGTGAGCCAACAGATTTCTGCCGGCGGCCTCTGTCCTTTGCCGCGGCCCGCCTGACCGCATAGGACACACCCGTCGCAAGTGACCGCTTTGTCGACATTTTCCGCAGATGTATTTCCGAAATCGACACTCATCACCCCGATGATCGATTGCGCCACACACTCTGCAATCTTTCCTCCCATAGCTGCCGCCGCCATCTTGCCCGGTTGGCCGGCGCTGCGCGCGGGCGGCTCCCCGCGAGGGGGCGCGCGCGGCGCGCACCGCGTGTAGGCCGCCTCTGCCCTCAGCCTCGCCAGGCTGGGCTTGCTCCACCGCCGCCGCGTCTCGCTCTGCCGCCTCCATGGCCCCAGCTAGCCTGACTGCTTCGGCGTAGTCCAAGTCGTCTTTCGCGAAAAGGCGTTGCCTTATTACATCGCACCGCAAACCACACACTAACTGATCGCGTAAGTTATCTTCCAGTGCGGTCCTAAACTCACAATTTTTCGATAATTTTTTCAACTCCGTAACATACGTAGATACGCTCTCTCCCAAGAGTTGCCTTCTCTGCCTAAAACGATATCTTTCCGCCATAAATGATGTTTTCGGCTGTAAGTGATCACGTAATATTTTAACCACTTCTTCGTATGTCATATCACTTGGTTTCGTAGGGCTCGTCAAATTACTTAACAATTCATAAGCGTCGTCCCCTATAGCAGCGATTAAAGTAGGTAGCCATAGTTCTTTTTTAATATCGTTCGCCTTAAAACACATCTCGGCTCGCTCCACGTACAATGTCCAATTACTCGAACTTACATTAAAGTCTGTTAATTTGCCAAACGACATTGTATTGTATACGAAGATAAAAAAAAATAATTGTTGTATAGATTTTTATTTTTAAAATCTTATTTTATTTGCACGCGCACGTAGGTAGACACTTAAAATCCTCGTTAGCCACTGTACTATCCAATAAAACACGTCAGCTGTTGGAGCGGTATATTGACAACTGAACTTAAGACTAACTGCGATGCAAGCACACAAGCATGCATACACCGCAGAGACAAATTGAGACTATTTGAGACCCTTCGAAGGACAGAATAGAATTTATACCAGAAAGTTGCATAGTTCCCGCGGGATAGTAATATGGGTTAGGGTGAGGCCACACGAATTTCGGCAGAATTTCGGTCCACGCCATACAATATGCGCGCCATCACGTGACACTCGCGTGACACAATGTATGGCGCGACCGAAATTCTGCCGCTCACGACTCACAAAATTACGCTCGTGTGGCCTCACCCTAAATCAACTTTTTTGTGTTGTGTACTCTGTCCCCGGTTGTCCAATTCACATCTTCATACTGTTTCATAGAAAAATGCTTAGGTTGTCCAAGGGACAAAATTTGTCTATCCATAGCCACGTGTGGCACAAAAAAGTTGATTCACCCATCCCATGAACGAATTCTTCGCAGAAAAAGTCGCGGACAGCAACTAGTCTAGTAACTAGGTACGTCAATAAATAAAACAACTACAGTAGGTGATCTTATAAATTGTATGTACCTATGCATTTTTTTTCTACACTGATATGACCAGCAAAAGTTTTCTTACTAGGTATAGTCGACCAAGAAATTCCTTTACCACCCTAAGGTTCAATATCAGTTGTTTGGCCTAAAATATTAAAGGCTATTTTCACTCACAAGTCAATGTGACATTCAGCCTTATTGTTTTTATTCTGATGTAGGAACTGTCATTAAAAATGGTAAAGCACTTACTTGGTCGACTATACTTTGTATTTGTATGGAAAGTGGCCCTTTTTTATTTTCCCTCACCAGTGTAGCTATTGTTATAGGTAGATAACTGAAGTGACGGCTGCAGCTGCAATGCACTGTATTGCCTTGAATTAAGTGCCAACTTTCTATAATGTCTTTAATAGTCTTTATTGATTTAATTTGCCGGAGGAAAACATTTGCACTAGTAGGCATTATATGTATTGACCCAGTGACCCCTGTAAACTCGGCTAGGTGCGTCCAAGGAGGCAAACGTATCTTATGTATGACAAATAACTAGATGCCATGATTTCAGTGCATTTTGCTTTTGATAAATTTCAAACACTGTTTACTTTCACAGTTTCCAAGTCGGGTAAGCAACCCTATTGAGGCCATGGCACCTTTTAACTGTCATGCTCTCCTTGGCGACCATTGATGTATCGTTGTGACATGAAAACAGTGAACAGTGACTTATGTTCGAAATGGTGGCTAGGGTAAAAGCCCAAAAAATGGAGTAATTTTTAAAAGACTTAAAAAATAACGCAATATATGATTTAATTATTTTTGGCTAAAATAAATTGTCAGGTGTTATAATTTTTAGATACGGTTCATTAAAAGGATTATATTGATTGGAAAAAGATTAATTCCTTATACCCAAGATTAGAATATTACTAAATATGAACTTATTATTTATTGGTATAAATTAATTAAAACAATTAAGAAAAAATAACAAAGAATAAAACTTAACTATAAACTAAATATTACAAACTAAATTAAAAACTAAACTATATCTAAAAAAGGCCCCTGCGGCATTGTGCCGAAGATGCTGGCAGCATTTCCTCGTTGAATCGCTAGGCTAATTCTTTGAGCGAGGTAGCTGCCAGCTCTTCGGTCACCGGTAGCATCTATAAGCCTCTTCGAAATCTCTTTGAAGAGGCTTAGTGCTCCTGGGCCCCATGGACCAAGGGTCTCGACACCGAAAGGGATGAAATTATATTCGGCGCCGAGACCACTATACTTGCCAATTTTAGCGGTTTCGGCCGCCTCTGCTGCGGCTGCTGCCCTTTTGGAGGTCCGGTGGATATGAGAAGGGGCTAGTGTGTCTACACAGGTTGCATCCCACACCAGAACCCTTCCCATACTCCACGGGATCAACGACATACCGTCTGGTCTCTTGCCGTCGTCTCTTGAAATACCTGACGGCTCCAGGAGAGCCGGCACGTTAGCCGACGCAAGAGACCGACGAATAATGTCGTTAAGGGCAGCATGTCTCGCGAAGCGGCCCGCGCTCTTCTGGCAGGAGAGTCCGTGGTGCCCAAGCCGGTCTACATCGCTTCCGCAGGGGCAACGATGTGGAGCGCAGACCGGGACCCCAAGACGTAAACAAACTGCGAAACGGAGAGTATTGGGGTCAAGAAAAGTGCCAGTGGTTGCAGATGGGTGTGCGTGGAGCCAGAAACCAGCCTCTTTTGTTCTTACTGCTAGAAGTCTGGCTCGTTCTGCAGTACAACACTGGTCAAGAAGGGAGTCAGCGGTTAATTTGCAAATTATGTCGTCCCAGCACCTTTGAAAATTTGGATTATCGGGAAAATTTTGGCCAGGGCAAGCAATTCGCCAGGCACTTTTTGCGTCCACCAAGCCTGAAGTCTCATAGTATGTAGGTAGGATCTTACCTATGAGACTAGACGAGCCATAGCCCATAGGCTGACGACAAAAAAGCCGGTAAAGCAACACTAGAAATTTTGCGAATCCCTAGGCCACCGTATCGAATGGGAAGGGATCCTTGGGTCCAGGACTGCTCGTTTAGCTGTATATTAAGAATGCTTTCTAAATTAATTTTGACTAAAATGTCTATTTGTGTTAAAAGATTTTGATGTTTCCAAAGAGGGCAGCAACGAAGCACATAAGTCAATTTTGGGACAAAAAGGCAAAATTTTATTACAGAAAGAGCATAATGCGGACTAATAATAATAATAATAATTAAATTTATTTCAGACAAAGTCCATATTATTTTGTTAGTTACAGGTATTACTTAAGAAACTATGTTAGTACGTTATGTTACTAATTTCCAAAAGGCGATGACAATGATTTTTGAATTTTGAAAATAATCCGAAATAGATTCTTCAAAAATAGGGGACCCTAGGAGGCAAAGATTATCCTTTTTGAGTATTTACTAAATATTATATCCTGCACGCTATACTGATTCAACGCCGTTATTCATAGATAAGCGTACCTATATAAAATCGTAACTCTTTGTAATACTTTAGATAAGCGCGTTTATCAAATAAACGCCAAAGCCCTGATTATATGTTCGACAAAATCGTACAAGCTGCTTTCCATTGCCTCGCTGCTAGGCGAAATAGTCCTCAGTGATCTTTTAAGCACGGAAATGTAACGTGATGTATGTACTTTCTATGATTTTCTCACGTGTAAACATGGTTACTGCCTACACTTTGAGACGGCGTAATTTAAAAATTCATCGATTAGATAAATAAATATAGATAGGTGTTAAATTCTGCACGTGATGATTCAGAAATGTAGGTAACATTTCCTTGCTATTCAAGACTTATCAAACGTGTTTAAGAAAATACCTAAATGCGACTCAAATCGCTTTAGCATAATGATATTGTTTATTGAGACCAATAATCATAACCCGTATTAAAGGCGATTAATTATTTTTTCAAATGCGTATAGGTATTTATTTGGTCTTAATTATGTATTGTACTTTATTTGCCTAGCTTATAATTTTTGCGATTTGGGGAGTCTATTTTTTGCAATGTAGGTATGTATAGTAAATCGAAAACCATTTCGAGATAAATGCTTTTTAACTCGTTTTCTGTAGTTGTTTAATACAAAAGGCCAGTCAATGGCAATGTTTGTTAGGGATCTCTATCGTTTGCCTGAATTTTTTGTGCCCTAATCGTCGTTCATAATTTTAATTTGTCATAAAGCATTGTTATTAAAATAACCTACTGTATTCTATAAAGCCACATGTAACCTTTTTCGTAATTTCAATGTCTACGGGCAACTGAACTAACTAGGCCACCACGACTTCATCAAACAAGCAAGCAAGCATAATTGCAGATTATTCGTTCTAATTCCAATGATCATACTTATATGCTTATAACAAGATCTATTAAACTTTACAGTCGTGTATCAATTCCTCATTCTTAGGTACCTTTTGTTCGGTCACACAATATGCAATTAAAAATCGGGTTTCAAGTTGCAGTTGCAGCCGTTTCAAGTGTGGTATTATGATATTCAAGACATTTGTTGCGCGGAAAAATGTTTGCTTGAACAAAACCCAATGGTTTTTCATTTGGTTATTCAAATGGCCCAAATGTGCCGCAGAGGCCTCTTACGCGCACCGCTACACTGATATGCTGTCTACCTACTGATAATATTCGTTACGTTACACAAACACTGGACACGTTATGAGGTCAGTACAGTACTTGGCCAGTATCGTTCGGCAACGTGGAATAAATACAAATTAAATAACCACCAGTAGAGACCATCTAGCATTATCTGACTGTTAGCAGGCGTCTCATGACGTTTGCGATTGTTTATTGGACTGCAAACATTGCTTTACCTACGCTCGAATGTGGCAACACAATACGTTCGTAGAAAGCCATACATATCGTCTATTACCCGTTGTTCATCTAGCTAGTGTCAACTTAGTGTCAAGTTGCTTTGATCCAATTAAAATAAAATAAAAAAATTGAATGTAAGTATTGTTTTCTTTAAAATATTTAATATTGACTTCCAATAAGATTTTCAGTGTGTTTGAACAGACTATGGCCCGAAAGAACGGTTTTTTTTCAAGTGTATGTTCATATTAATTATTTGGTACGACCTGCAGATTAATTGGTTTGATCGACTTCTATTTACGAGTTGTTAGATTCAAATTAATTGTAGGAGTGTTGTAGATTATACTGTATACAAGTAGGATAGAGAAATCTCTTAGAAAAAGGTTAGAGTTCAAACTTGAAAAACTTCTTACTTGAAATTGCAGTTTAAAAAACAGTTCACTTGACGAAAGTTGACCCTGACTGAATAACAGTAAATTTACAATTTACTCTTTACTCTTTTTTTATTTTTATTAAGGAAGTAGTTTAAATGAACGAAATAGCGTACCACTAAATGATACGAAGTATATCCAAAATGATAAATGCTGGAAGACTGGAACTAAATATAGACTCGTGATAAATTCATGGACGTCTGGCACTTTACAGCTCTCAAGTATGGTGTCGTGATTAAAATTTATCTAATCTCATCGCACCAAACAAGTATCGGACACTGACAAAATTTGATCGTTCCGTTACAGTTTTAAGGACACGTCACTACGAACGATCCTATTTCCAATTCAAGCCATGCCAAGGTGACAATCATTGGGTAGCTTACCCTAACCATCATCCATCCCAGCCTATATACGTCCCACTGCAGGACACAGGCCTCCTCCCAGAATGAAAGGGCGTGAATTTCTGACCCAAAACTTATTACTTAGTATGTACTACATAATTTAGTATTAAAAGAACATCTAAAATCGTCAAATTAATCTCTCAGAGCGGATATTTTTGATTGCCTTTGTTTTTATTCCCGCAAACAGCTGTTCGCAATTGACATGAAAACAAATACGTTAGTCTCGTTCCGAGTCGAAAAAAACTATACTCAGGCACAGGATGGTCTCCTACTGAAGTCTATTTTAGAGCGCATGCGTGCTGGGCTTAGGAAACGGTGCTTTACGCGTTCTATGAATAACATATACCTAGTCATGCCTACCAGTTCGTTGAGCGCGCAGGATACTACGTGTTTATTTGACTTAGGACAGATGCCATGAGCTTACATTTACAGTCAAATGTTGTTTGAATATCTGGTTCGTTTGAAAATGTTTGAAATTTGACTATAAATTTACTAGCTGTTGCCCGCGACTCCGTCAGCGAAGAATAGGCGTGTAAAAAATAGCCTACGACCTATTCTCAGAACTACCAAATATAGAGAAAGAAAAATCATAAAAATCGGTTAAGCCGTTTCGGAGGATTTCGATAATAAACACCGTGCGTGATACGAGATTTTTGTACATATTAGATATCGTCGGTTTTTTTTTTACATAAAACTGACCCGACCCGTTATTGATTGCTACGCTATCTTACCTGATGAATAGTGCATATGAGGCCAAAGGTGTATCTCAATTGTTCAGTGACAGTCTATACACTCTAGCCTTGAAGAGCCCTATGTTGTATCTATCTGGAAATACGGGTATGTATTACAATACCGAAGTACGAAAGACCGAATGTATTAAAACATCGAATGGGTCAAAAGACCGACACGATTTTTTTCTGAAACCGTTTTCTTTTTAAGATTGTTATAAAACAAACCTAACCTAACCTAATGGGTTCTGTATGATGCCGTTTTAATAAATTCTGAAATGTTTACGGTTTCAGAAAAAAATCGTGTCGGTCTTTTGACCCATTCGATGTTTTAATACATTCGGTCTTCCGTACTTCGGTATTGTAAAACACACCCGGAAATACAGACGATGGGAGCAAATTCCATTTGCGCAGGGTTTCTTAAACTTTTTGTAGTTTCACAATTTATATAATTCTACGGACCCCTGTCAAAAAATTATTTTGGTACCTAATTAAAGATAGTCCTGCCCCGCGCCCCACACCACACAATTTCCTAACAAATATATTGACAAACTTACCTACTGTGGACCCCTGATACACATGCTTACCATGGGTGCTGGCATGGGTGGACCCCACTTTAAGAAACCCTGCCTTAGCAGGATGTAGTCATGCCCTTACCATGGTGCGGAACACTTTGAACATCCAGTATCCACCAATATAGATGGAAGTACAATCAACCACTATTAAAAAAATCCTGATAAATGTTTTAAGTGTTAGTGTCAAACTAACCCAAGTAACGCTGCGGCAAGTTATACAGAGGACCGAAGAGTATAACTTGCCGCTATGTCTAGCATTTGTGGACTACGAGAAAGCCTTTGATTCGGTCGAAACATGGGCGGTGCTTGAGTCTCTCCAGCGGTGCCATATTGACTACCGGTACATCGAAGTGTTGAAGTGTTTGTATAAAAATGCCACTATGTCGGTTCGAGTGCAGGAACAGAGTTCGAAGGCGATTCCCTTGAAAAGAGGCGTAAGACAGGGGGATGTTATATCTCCGAAACTGTTTACTGCCGCTCTGGAAGACGCCTTCAAGCTCCTGGAATGGAAAGGACTAGGCATCAATGGCAACGGCGAATACATCACTCACCTTGCTTGATGGAGGAACTCAGCACGATGCTTGAAGACCTCAATCGAGTCTCAACGGATAGGACATAAAATGAACATGGACAAGACGAAAGTTATGTCTAATGTCCATGTTGTCCCTGCCCCCATTGTGGTCGAGAACTCGGTTCTTGAAGTTGTTGACGCATATGTTTACCTAGGACAAACCGTCCAACTAGGTAGGTCCAACTTCGAGAAGGAGGTCAATCGGCGAATCCAACTCGGATGGGCAGCGTTCGGGAAGCTCCGCAACATCTTTTCGTCCAAAATACCTCAGTGCCTCAAAACAAAAGTTTTTAATCAGTGTGTGTTGCCAGTGATGACATATGGATCCGAGACGTGGTGCTTCACTTGACTATGGGCCTGATGAATAGGCTCAGAGTCGCTCAGCGAGCTATGGAAAGGGCTATGCTTGGAGTTTCTCTACGGGATCGAATCAGAAACGAGGAGATCCGTAGAAGAACCGGGGTCACCGACATAGCCAAACGGATTAGCTCGTTGAAATGGCAATGGGCAGGCCTTATAGCACGTAGAACAGATGGCCGTTGGGGGCCATAAGTTCTGGAATGGAGACCACAGACTGGCAAGCGAGATGCACCAACGAGATGGACGGACGATTTGGTGAAGGCCGCAGGATGCAAATCGCTTCCAATCGTAATTATTGGGCATCAAAGAGGGAGGCCTATGTCCAGCAGTGGACGTCCTACGGCTGAAATGATGATGATGATGAACCCAAGTAACCCAACCACCTAATGAAATATTCCGGATTTGTATTGAGACATCTACTACAATGTGTGTAGGTACATCTAATACACCCATCTCAGTCCCTACTCTCAAGCCAGTATACTTCCCAATTAATGCCATTGGTAGGCACAGAGGTCCCCCAGAACGAGACAGTTTGGGCTGATGCGGACCCACATAAATATTAGAAATTTATTACTAGCTGTTGGATCCGGTTGAGACTATGCAATTTTTGGATATCACGATTTCCGTCAAATAATTTTGGTTAATAACAGATGCTTTCTCTGTTGGACACGTCTACAGTTTTTCGTCAAATCTTAAACAAGCTACAAGAAACTTTATTGAAAAGCAACAGACGAATAACAAATCTGACGGTAAATGGGTCCGACTGAGAATGAGTCTGTTAAAAAAATGACGATACCTAATGAATCTGATCAAAATCGCTTTAGACCAAATACGTATCTGACGGGTATCGTATCGTTATATCCCAATTTACTAGGATAAAAAATATTATAAGTGTTGTGCCAAAGTTCATCTAAGTGAGTTGAACCGTTTTTCTATTAAACTAAACATCAAAACTTTCACACACATATTTAGTAGTGTCTAGAAATAATAATAAGAAAAGAAAATATGGTCCTAGCTGTACCTAGTAGGAAACAACATAAATATGTAATAAACGTGACTGACGCTTGAGGATAATTGTTCACGTGGTTTGGCCAACCACTATGACCCTGTGGTCATCAAGTGAAATGCAACATTGCCGATAAGGCGCTTATAATGACGTCGATTATATTAATTACTATAATAATGTGTCGATCAATATAATTAGGTTTAGGTTTCATTAAAACATAATTTCATAATGCCTAATTAACTAATTTGACTAAATTTCAAATGGCCATGATCCCATAATGCCTAAATATCAAATTGACGCATTATTAAAATGAACAAGTCATAATGACTTTGACGGAAAACGTCCAATTCCCGAAATGACTAAATATTGATATGTACATTTCCTTCAAATACCGGAAAGGCAAAAAGTCACAGTCTCAAAATACCTAAATTTTTTTACAAACTTTTATCTAGTTTAACTGTCCTGTTAACTGTTAATATTTAGGTATTTTGGGATTTTGGTTGTTTTGCGATGAAGGTGTTGTGATCTTTAGTTATTATGAGACAATGAGATTTTAAAATTCAGTCGTATTAAAAATCCGGTGTTTTGAGAAAAAAATATAGGTATCTTGCGATTCAGCCATTTTGACACCAAGTTATTTTGAGATCTAGGTATGTTGGTAATAGGGTATAACGAAATCAAGGTAAAATGAGACCTAAGCATAATTAGTCCGAGGAAATAAACAAACCTACCTACACGAAGATCTAACTAATACCTGTACAAACTACAATAAAAGAAGGTAACGAGACAGAGAAATATCGAAGATAGGGTGCTTACTTGGATCAAACAAAGAAGAAAACTAAGCAGGGCTATGAAGGGCTCTTCAAAGCTTGAGTGAATAGGTTGTTACTGAACTAGTGAGATACACCTTAGCCCACATCTGCACATTTCATCAGGTGAGAAGGTCAATCACGGGTTCACGGGTCTTTTATGAAAAAATAGACGCTATGTCGTATCAGAAGGT
Organism: Archips xylosteana; assembly: GCA_947563465.1. NCBI lineage: Eukaryota > Metazoa > Arthropoda > Insecta > Lepidoptera > Tortricidae > Archips > Archips xylosteana. The sequence goes on along the minus strand of OX387361.1, from coordinate 5,595,700 downwards.
GATAAAATTATGACAGAAAAGAACAGATACAAAATGCTCAGCGAAACCGATAAGAGTCACTCTTAAATATTGATGATGTGGCAAATGAACAAAGATACAGAGTATGTTTCAGGATGGTGTAATGTGTTGATAGAACTCCAAGAAAGTTAGAAACGGTAATCAAGTACAACGCTTGGATGTGTAAAGTCGGGTACTTATTACAAAGCGTTTCGATACGAGATACAATACAATGAACAATGCGGTGACATAACTGAAGTATCTCGGTTTGATACTTTTGTTCTACAAGTATAACCATGGAATTTTATGCATGACAATATCGTGGAAAGGTTTTCCCTGATAACTGATTTAAAAGATTATGAAGTTCTCTTAATTATACTTCATTTTAGGCAAAAAAAAACAATGAAATTCGAAGAATCTACTACTGGTTCGGAAAAATCCTGTTGAGAAGAATCCGGGAAGAAGCTCAACGAGGTGTATTGTTTTAAAACAGACCTACGACCTACCATTTTTTTTAATTACATACATCTAAAGTATTTTGTAGTGGTAGAGAGAGCCATGTTCTAGCCAGCCGCTGCATAACGAAGGGGCCGGCTCGTCCGGGGCAGTACCTCTCACAGAACACCCGGCGTAAAGCAAAGAATGTTAAGATATTTCCCTATCCCGTGGGAATTTCAAAAATCAAATCCAAATTACTGTTTTGATTAAAACGCCCGTTGTTGTCAAGCCAATAACTTGGCATTTTAAATTTTATGTGTCGCATTAGACGTTCTTTGTGCGAAAAAGTGATGTGACAATGGCGAAGAAAGCCGGCGTTTCGTGCAGCTCACAATAATTGCATCGATTAGACATTGAATCGGCTGCATTCTTCACGTGACCGCAATAGCGTGCTTTCACTCACGTGGCACGCGGTCTCGTGTCCACCCACGGATGTGCTCGTGAACACAATTTGATGAGATTGGATCGGTTACTGAGACCGTTGACCTTGGGTGATAAAATTGTATCAGTAATCAAATCACTATCGGACTTCGGATTTTTTCCTCCTGATTTTTGTATTTTTTTACGATTTTCCTGTAAATAATTGAATATATTAAACTAGCTTTGGCCCGCGACTATGTCCGTACAGAATTCAAATCAAAAGTTTATTAATTTCTTTCATTGATTGAAGTAAAAATCCGGCAAAGCGACATCCAAATATCCATCATCATGATCGGTATCAGTTTGTGAATATCTCGGATCCTAGAAAGGAAAATGGAACAACAATCGTATCGTGTCTTTCATAACGGGAGCGAAAAGGACATAAAACACGTATGAGTGTGTGCTGCCGCTGCCTTCGAAGCATGATTCTCGGTCATTTTCTGAGCACCCTACCACAGATTAATAGTTACTTCGTAACAGATACTGCATCCCGTACAAAATCTTGGTATAGTTAACGCCACCAGAGTTGAGGCCACGCACACAACCACATCTCATGTAATGACAGCGGGATTTTGACGTTGTGTTGTCGTTAAACGTCAACACAACGCCAAAATCCCGCTGTCATTACATGAGATGTGGTTGTGTACGTGGCCTCAACTCTGGTGGCGTTACCTATACTTACCGCGGTTATAGCCACACCACAGATTATACTACTCCGTCTCCTTAAGAATGTGTGCGTGCCGACAGTGACAAGGGCTGGCAGTTTGGATAATTTTTTTTTTCTACATGTTGTTTTACCATTTTGTCGGGATAATTGCTACTTAAGTCATAGTGAAAGTTTCTGGATTCTAAAAAATAAGACTACGCATAAGAGTAAGCGGGACAGCAGTAAGAGGGACAGCACGATACGAACTCCCAAATTGTTATATTAGCTATTGATTTTAGCATAGTCATATTAAAATTTGCCCCCTGTTTCACCATTCACTTATAAAAGTCCAGGCGGCATATTTTTTCCGTGGAACACGAATGAACGTGCGTAAGCGCGCGCTTGTGACAACCTACTGAAATTTCGATCGCAGCAGATCGTCCCCGCGGTAGGTAAATATCGCGCGTAAGTACATGGCATGCAGGAGGCCTGACCCTACTAATTATAAAATCATCGATTAAAATGAAAAAATAAATCTAGCGGTGCATAGTTTAATATTTATTTTGTACATTATCTATATCACCGTGACTTTGGCTTTCCCAAATTACCAAAAACCAAAGGCTGTCATTGATATTATTTTTCCAAAGAAAATAACACTTTTATCAAACTTCGCGATAACACCTGCTTACAATCTATTTACATTGAATTCCTTTGACTAACCCTTATGACTCGCAACAAATAAAACTAATATATTTTTTACTTTTGGGGTACTGAACTCTAAAAAATACTAAGCCACTTGAAAGTAATGATTATGGTGTCAAAATTCACTGCAAGAAAAACATTTCAATCAATTCCGAATAGCCGAAAGAAAAGAAATCACAATAATATTTACCATTCCTAAATCGACTTTCCCTGTAAATTTATCACATCTTTCAGAACGGTTAGCCTTTTCTTCGTTTGTCTCAGTTCGTCTCTTTCTTATTGGGCTTTTAAAGAGAAACGTACATATTGAAAGAGCAAGTAACTTTACATATAATGCTTTTGCAAGGTCTTTCTTGAAAAATAACCTTGCCGTTGATAAAATAAAGTTTCAATTCTAAAAAACGTTACAGCGTCTTACGAACTTGAGAAATTACCGATCGTTTCAAAAGGAGATATAATTAATTTTCCAAATCAAATATTTTGCCAACGACTGACAAAGAAAAGCTAATAAAATTTTCGATTTTGTATGAGCTTTAAGTGAGTTAATATTGTGTTTGGGTCTTGGGTTGCTTCAGAGTGCTGCAGGTTTTCTTTGATATTATATTCTCTAGATTAATAGTGTTTAGGAGAGATAACAAATACGATAACGAGCAAAATAACGTATCACTTTGTATGGCTTTAGTTTGATGGGGCTGTTACTTTGTTCGTCATTGTATAAGGTGTCACAACATTCATTCCGAATATTTCGTCCAATCCAGTGGTTGTGCAAGTCCAAATGAACACCCCTGAAGAGATTTACCACCGTTATTTTTTATTTAAGATGACGTCACGTCGAAGTCTAGAACTTTGACGTATGAAACTTTACAAACATTTGTAGATCTCAATTAAAGATTCTAGAAAAACTTCTACAAGTTTATTCCGTTGATACTATACTGTTACGGAGATGGGTCAACGGGAAACCAGTAAAAACATTTTTATGAAATTAGTAGCACTTGCAGTCGTTTTCAGCAGGCTGAAATCTGATTTCAGGCCGTTCCGGAAGAAGTCCTAACACATAACGATAAATCAGAAATTACCCCAAGTTAGCATTATTTTCAGCAGGCTGAAACATGTTTTCAGGCCGTTTCAGGACACTAACTGTCACATGACACCATTTCCTGAAAACCCGTTTTCAGGCCGTTTCAGGCCAAGTTACAGTCCACCTGTCTCTGGAACATTCTAGAAGGTGTGTGACAAGGATAGCCTATATGTGTGAAAGAGACAGACGATCTTGTTTCCGGAACATTCTAGAAGGTGTGTGACAAGGATAGCCTATATGTGTGAAAGAGACAGACGATCTTGTTCCGGAACATTCTAGAAAAGTGTGCGAGCGAGATAACATAGCGTACTCGTGAAAGAGACAGACAGATGATCCTGTTTCCGGAATATTCCAGACTGTGCCAGAGAGTTCTAGCTGGAATGTTCTCGAACTTTGTGGACCGATTCACTGGACCTATATAAAGGCAGGCACGGTTCCGACAGAGTCAGTTTTCGAAGAGATACCGAGAGATAAACATCGAAGAGAGATCAAAGTGATTACTAAGTGATTTAAGCGAATAAGTTTAGTGTTGAAAGTGATTCCTTTTTGTTCAATTAAATTAGTTTTACGTTAAAGGCGTATTATCTATCTAACGAACCCTACGGCTCGTAACATTTGGTGTCAGAAGTGGGATAGAGAAATGCCTATAACACCGAGGGACGAACAGGAGGAGTCCGGCGGAGAAGCGCCAGCGATGCAGACGCGGGCACAAGCAGCACGTGACGCCGCTCGTCGTCAAAGTTTTGACAACAACCGCGCCATAAGCGAAAATACAGATCAGTCCAGTCTGCTACTGGCCATGCAACGCATGATGGAGGAGCAGGCTCGACGTCAAGAGGAGCAAACTCGGGATTTGATGGAGGAGCAAGCTCGCCGTCAAGAGGAAACTCGTAGCTTGATGGAGGAGCAGGCTCGACGTCAAGAGGAGCAGGCTCGACGTCAAGAGGAGCAGGCTCGCCGTCAAGAGGAGCAGGCTAACCGTCAAGAGGAGAACACTCGTGCTTTCTTAGAAAAGCACTTGAAGGCAATCGGCGTGCAATTCAAGGAGAAAATAGAGAAGTTAAAATCAGAAGTAGAAGAGCACGACGACAGACTTTTAAAGCATGAAAAGCAAATTTTAAGTGTGGAAAAAGAGCTAAAATGTTTAAAGTCTAACGGAATTGTGACCTCTAGTGCGCCTGCAGGCAAACTAAAAGCGCCCCCTTTCGACGGTACTTCTTCTTGGGGGGCCTACAAGCTCCAGTTTGAGACTGTAGCCGATTCGAACGGTTGGACCGATAAACAAGCGGTAACCGCCCTTATGTTAGGGCTGCGGGATCAAGCCCTGACAGTATTAGACACTATGACGGGAGAAGTGACTTTAGAACGTCTGAAGGATGCCCTAGAGTCGCGTTATGGTGACTCCCACTTGGAACACGTTTACCGGGCTCAGTTGAAGGACAGAATGCAGCTAGCTAATGAGAGTCTGCAGCAATGGTGCCTGGAAATTGAGAAGTTGGTCAGGAAGGCGTACCTGTCCTCACCGTCTCTAGTGGACAGCATGCTAGTGCAGGCATTTATAGATGGCATTAGAGACCGTGAAGTGAAGACAACTGTGAGTCTCGGTCATCACAAGACCTTAAAAGATGCACTCGCTCACGCATTAGAAGTAGAGGCAGTTCGCAGGGATTATCGCTCTTACCGCGTCCGAGGTGTGACGGACAAAGCGAAACCTCGAAGCAGGCCTACATGTTATGCGTGCGGGGAGGTAGGGCATATGCGATTTTCATGCCCTAAGAACGACCCCAGAGGTGATGTGGAAACCCATCACAGTGATTTTAGAGCTGCAGATATGGTAACAGGCGCTGCCGCAGAAATGCGGCAGGGAAACGAATGAACGCCAGGACCGCGGGGCAGGTGCTGGCCGGTAATGTGAGGACGGCCCCAAAAATCATGATTTCTCAGACTCAAGATGGGAACACTTTAGTCATCGAAGGCGAAGTCAATGGGACTAAATGCGAGTTAACTTTAGATACCGGAGCCTCTCGCACCGTAATCAGGTACCAGCTTCTGAAGCCTTTTGGCAAGAGATACCCAACCTCACGTGGCAATATTCAACTCCTGACAGCTACTGGCCAGCACATAACCGTTCGAGGAGAGGGTGTCGCTACTTTCAAAATTGGTCGAAACTTCTACCGACACAAAGTTGTGATTGCAGACATAGTTGATGACTGCATCATTGGTTTAGATTTTATGAAAAACCATAGCTGCAAAATTGACTTAGAAAGCGGCATGTTCAAATGTGACTTAGAGGAAATCGCCTTAAAAGGTGCAATGTCGAAAGGTGTCTACGATTTTCAAAGAACGATTGCTTCAGGAAGCTCACAAGGCCATGACAGTAGCGAACAACAACTGGTTGCTATACTTGAGACGTGCAAAGAGACCTTGTCAAAGGAAGAAATGGTAAAAGCAAGGAAACTGATACGGCAATTTTCCGATATTTTTGCAATTAATGATGGAGATTTAGGAAGGACTGGCATAGTCAAACATAGAATTGAGACTGGAACGGAATCACCCATAAGGCTCCGACCACGCAGGGTTCCTGTCGCGTACGAAAGTGAAATACAGAAAATGGTAACCGACATGGAGCAAAACAAGGTAATTGAGCCGTCATCCAGCCCTTGGTGCTCTTCGGTGGTTTTGGTAAAAAAAAAGGATGGTAGTCTAAGATTCTGTGTCGACTATCGCCGTTTGAACGATATCACAAAGAAGGACAGTTATCCACTGCCAAGGATTGATGACACTTTAGACACGCTTAGCGGGGCAAAATGGTTTACCACGTTAGACTTAAAAAGTGGCTACTGGCAGGTGGAAATAGATCCGAGTCATAAAGAGAAGACGGCATTCTCCACGGGCAAAGGACTGTGGCAGTTTAAAGTTATGCCATTTGGTCTTTGTAATGCGCCTGCCACTTTCGAACGATTAATGGAAAGAGTGCTATCAGGACTAATTGGAGAAGCATGTCTAGTGTATTTGGATGATGTGGTCATTATTGGAAAGGATTTTGATGATCATATCAGGAACCTGCAACGAGTACTTAACAGATTGCACACAGCTAATCTAAAACTAAGCCCAAAGAAATGCTCGTTCTTTAAAAAGGAAGTTAGTTACTTGGGTCACCTTATATCTGAAAATGGAGTTCGAACTGACCCGGAGAAGATAGTTGCCGTAAAAGAGTGGCGAGTTCCTAAAGATAAAACCGAAGTGCGCGCCTTCTTAGGATTGTGCTCCTATTACCGCAGATTTGTGAAAAACTTCGCTGACATTGCGAAACCTTTGCACAGACTGACCGAAGAGAAAAGACAGTTTATGTGGGACACAGAATGTGAAGCTGCATTTGAAGAGCTCAAGAATCGCCTGTGTGAGACTCCGATTCTAGGCTATCCTGATCAAGAGCACAAATTTATAGTGGACACAGATGCTAGTGGGACTGGCATTGGAGGAGTACTATCCCAAATTAAGGGCGAACGCGAGGAAGTAATAGCCTACTTCAGTAAGGCATTATCGAAACCAGAACGGAACTACTGTGTCACTCGGAGGGAGCTACTTGCTGTTGTAAAGACGCTACAACATTTTAGCAAATATCTGCTTGGACGTAAGTTCCATCTGAGAACTGATCATGCTGCACTGAAATGGCTACTACAATTCAAGAACCCGGAAGGACAAGTGGCTCGATGGATTGAACAACTGCAAGAGTATGACTTTACGATTGAGCATCGCAAGGGCAAATCTCACGGAAATGCAGATGCACTGTCCAGACGGCCATGTGATGTTGATTGCAAATATTGCGTGAGGCACGAGGGAAAAGATCTCGCTCACGTGAGGCTACTCAGGACAGACACCATTAGTCCGGATTGGTGTGGGGAGGCGATACAAAAGGCACAACAAGAAGATAGCGACATTAAACCAATTTTAGATTGGATGAAATCTTCCGATACTAAGCCACGGTGGAATGACATCGCCAACACCAGCACCACAACTAAGAGTTATTGGGCTCAATGGGATAGCCTGGTTTTTCACAACGATGTGTTATGCCGAAAATGGGAAAATGCTCGTGGTGATGCATCCCATTTACAGCTAGTTGTACCAAGATCCAAGATCCGTGATATCTTAGAAATGTTTCATGGTGGTTCATCGGGTGGACATTTAGGGATAAAAAGGACCCTGATGAAAATAAAAGAAAGATTCTATTGGATACACTGCCGCGAGGATGTAGAAGACTGGTGCCGAAAATGTACAGCTTGTGCAGCTGTAAAAGGACCACAGACCAGAAGTAGAGCTGGGATGAAGCAATACAACGTTGGTGCTCCTTGGGAAAGGATTGCAATTGACATAGCTGGACCTTTCCCGGTATCTGAAAAAGGAAACAAGTACATAATGGTAGTGATGGACTATTTTACAAAGTGGCCTGAAGTGTTCGCCATTCCCAACCAGGAAGCAACGACCGTAGCCGAAGTACTAGTGAACGAGGTTTTCTGTAGAGTTGGAGTGCCCTTAGAGATACATAGTGATCAAGGAAGAAATTTTGAGTCCCAACTCTTTCAAGAAATGTGCCGAATAATGGGAATTCACAAAACAAGAACTACGCCTTACCACCCACAGTCAGATGGAATGGTCGAACGGTTTAATCAAACGTTAGAAAGACACCTGGCCAAGTTAGTGGATAGCCATCAGAAGGATTGGGACAAGTATATTCCGTTATTTTTACTGTCATATCGATCTGCGGTTCATGAGAGCTCGAATGTGACTCCAGCTCTTGCCATGTATGGTAGGCAGCTTCGATTGCCAGCGGATATAATCACCGGAAGAGTCCCAGATTCACCAGTGAGTATAACAGACTATGCCGCGGAATTACGAGAAAAACTGTACGAAATCCATGAACATGTCAGGATGTCAGAAAGCAAAATGAGTGAAAGGACAAAAACTCGATATGACAGGAAGATGCATCACGTGAAGTTTGAAGAAGGTTCACTCGTCTGGCTTCATAATCCTGTAAGACGTAAAGGAAAATCTCCCAAACTGCAAGCTGATTGGGACGGTCCTTACACAATAATTACGAAGATTAATGATGTAACTTATCGCATAAAGAAAATGGGTAGCGCCAGGAACCTGCCCAAGATTGTGCATGTGAATCGATTAGCACGTTTCAATGGATCTAATGATGCTCGGGACGAGCATGTCTAAGGAGGGGGCAGTGTTACGGAGATGGGTCAACGGGAAACCAGTAAAAACATTTTTATGAAATTAGTAGCACTTGCAGTCGTTTTCAGCAGGCTGAAATCTGATTTCAGGCCGTTCCGGAAGAAGTCCTAACACATAACGATAAATCAGAAATTACCCCAAGTTAGCATTATTTTCAGCAGGCTGAAACATGTTTTCAGGCCGTTTCAGGACACTAACTGTCACATGACACCATTTCCTGAAAACCCGTTTTCAGGCCGTTTCAGGCCAAGTTACAGTCCACCTGTCTCTGGAACATTCTAGAAGGTGTGTGACAAGGATAGCCTATATGTGTGAAAGAGACAGACGATCTTGTTTCCGGAACATTCTAGAAGGTGTGTGACAAGGATAGCCTATATGTGTGAAAGAGACAGACGATCTTGTTCCGGAACATTCTAGAAAAGTGTGCGAGCGAGATAACATAGCGTACTCGTGAAAGAGACAGACAGATGATCCTGTTTCCGGAATATTCCAGACTGTGCCAGAGAGTTCTAGCTGGAATGTTCTCGAACTTTGTGGACCGATTCACTGGACCTATATAAAGGCAGGCACGGTTCCGACAGAGTCAGTTTTCGAAGAGATACCGAGAGATAAACATCGAAGAGAGATCAAAGTGATTACTAAGTGATTTAAGCGAATAAGTTTAGTGTTGAAAGTGATTCCTTTTTGTTCAATTAAATTAGTTTTACGTTAAAGGCGTATTATCTATCTAACGAACCCTACGGCTCGTAACAATACTATTCAACCATTGCCTGAATTATTTCGGATTCATTTTGATATAGTAACATCATATTAAATCATAAATATTCTGCAGTCTACCAGTGTGTGCATGTTCTGTTTTTTCACACTGGCTTTTTGGCAAAGTAGTTATCCAAAACGCGTAACATACCTATAAGACAGAGAGTATCATATTCTTACTGTAAGTTTTCAAACCCCACAACACCCTCTTTCAAATGACCCTGAACTACAGTCTAGACTGTACTATGCTGTGACATGATATTATACACCAAGTATCGATCGGTTTACTATACCATAATGTCCATATGTAAGTGGCTTGTGATGTAGTTGGCTAATTAGGTTCACTATGCTTAATGGACCTAAGTAATTGACCTTGTTACTCTGACTTATAGCACTATTTGACCCAACTTTATTACCTTAATGTACATCGATGATGTTTTTATACCCCCGACGCAAAAAGAGGGGTTTTATAAGTTTAATGTGGACATAATATGGATCTGTCCGTGGCATCGTAGGTCTCAGACGAATTAGACCGATTCAACTTTTTTTATATAGTTCTAAGCTAATTTATCTTTGAAATAAATATTGGGGTTTATTTAAATCCGTGTACATACAAATATCTATACATATAAGTAATATTTAATTTCCTTTGGTAGATACGCTAATTAGGCTATGCATATTAATGCGGGCTAGCAATGTTGGGAAAAAACGTCTAATAAAAAAACACGTTTTGTTTAAAGGCTTCAATTTTGAACTTTATATTACAGTATACTTACCACTACACAAAAAATAATTAAATGGGTTGCCTTAATGTACGCATTTAGACAGATTTAGAAATTTGGCTGTCATGTGTGCCCTCAATTATAATCTGACGTCATCAACCAAAATAAATAGTATCAATACTTAATTAATTTTGAAAAAAATTGTGAACTAAATGAACAAATATTAAAAAAAATATTAAAATTAGTTCCTTATACTTATTTAGCTTCTTTATAATTTTTTTTATAAAAACCTTTGGTAATTTTTTTAGACATTCCCAATTGCAATTGGTTTTAGTTTATGCAGATTATCCTTAGATTTACGTACCACACGGGATACGGTTGAAACGTTTTGTTGCCCCACCAATCTGTGTCTCCGTTTCTATACTAGGTATATCATTTCAGAATCAAACCTCTACGTTCTGCGCAGTTGACAAAGGACGTGTCCTAAATTGGGGCTTAATCGAGACCCTTTTTTGTCATCAGGCAATCCTTATCTTCTACACCACAAGGCTTATTATACAGTTTTTGATTCTAAAAGTGGCCCCGGGGATTTAGCGGCAACGATAACGCTTGCAACGTCCTAAACTTGTTTATCTTCTAGTCGTGATACAACTGCGTAATTCAATATAGTATCATAATAACATGTTACGCACAACATTGTGTTGCCCGTTGGTCACTTATTTTGTTGTTTATATCAGTACTACTATAATTATCTTTCTAATTTATGAGAGACGTGGCGGCGAAGTTGACATGTTCATGTTGGCACGTCGGGCCAACTGATTAAAAATATCATGTGTTTTTTTTGCTGATTGTACTTTTTTGTTGAAGCCTAGTGGTTTGACCTATGGCCTCTCAAACAGAGGGTCGTCAGTTCGAGCCCGGGCTCGCACCTCTGAATTTTTCGGAATTTATGTAAGAAATTACATTTGAAATTTACCATGAGTTTTAAGGTGAAGGAAATCATCTGAGAAGAAATTCAGTGCTGTGTGTGAAGTTCCCGATCTGCACTGTGCCCGGGCAGTGGAACGTATATTTATATAGGCTAGGCTGGGATGTTAATGACCTTTGGTGAATAGTCACCAAAGGTCAATATATAGACATAGGATGACAATGCAACCGACACTATATTATTATGTTTACTTATACCAAATTTCAAGTCAATTCAACCACTGGAAGTAGGTCAAATTCGACTTGCCAGATTCTACAGACGATAACCGGGGACATCTGTCTTATAAGTTATCTTCAAATCTTGTTAGTTAGTTGAATTTCATCCACTCGTAATAATCGGATTGGCTTAAAATTTGGTACGAGTACGAGTAGTCGAGTATGAAGATTAGGTCCTGACATTGCAAGCACAGAACCTACTTACTGTCAACAAGAAACTTGTTTTCTAAATGAGTAATTTCTTTGTGATATTTGCAACGGAATCATTTTGCCGCGAAAACTGACAGATTTTATTGTCTAAGGCGCACGCCACACGGAAGAGACGTGGGACGGGGGCGCGTCGCAGTCGCAGTCCGTGTCTTTTGTTCGCAGGCCACGTCTTCGCGCCGTCTCTTGCTTTGGATCGCGACGCTTCTATACATTTAGTATGAAAACTGATTCAGGGGGCGCCGCGATTGCGACGTGCCCCCGTCCCACGTCTCTTCTGTGTGGCTTCGTCAACATCACAATCTCTTTCACCGCTTCTTTTTATTGTCACACTCACACGGTATAGGGTAGAGCGAGACGGGAAATGCGATCGCACCAGCTCTTTTCATTAGACAACACTGCCTCTTCGAGAGTGTATGCAATATAACAATAGAGCCTACAGGTTGCAAATATTTTATTATTTTATACTATACCATCCTCGATTTATGGATTATGTCTGAGCCATACTCTTCTAGCTGGCTTGGGCCATACAAACGAAAGTGAAAACACGAACAGGGGGGTTACTACGAAATTCGAAGTTCGAAGTTCGGATCGTGCGGTCCCTCTCACTCTCGTAATAAATACCATTGGCGTGAGCGGAATGGCATGAAACGAAGTTCAAATTTCGCGCTTCGTAGTATAGGGCCAGATGCCATGCAAATGTTTTTCCTTTGATGAATGGACGATACCTACCCACGGTGTTGTGTTCCATAAACGACACTATAGCACCATACTCGTAAATGGGTCAATCAACTTTTTCTTGTAAATTTCTATTTACTCCTTTACAAGTAACTCTGTAATCTCTGGTTAGTGAAACCATGATTTTGTAGTAATTAAATAAACTGTTTATCATAGTGCGTATGTGAAAACCAGAAAAAATAAGTATTTCTATGAAAAAATCCGGTCACCCAGGGGACATACCACTATTTTCATACAAATTTCGGGGACATCATTGTCCCCAGGGTCACCCACGAAATAGAAGCTAAACAAAATAAAATAAATATGGCAATTATACCATTATTGACTACAACAATCTAGCGTTTTGAAAAGTATACTTTAAATAAGGAAAAATAATCAGTTTTTTAATTATTTCGGTTTTCATAGAAAGTAGCAGAAAATCGTTGACAAAAAAAAGTTGATTGACCCAAATTGTTTGTTCGTATAGATTCACTACACTACTTCGTGCATGAGAGTGTGTGCGTTGCTTACAAACAATCGATTCAGTTCAAGGTCGAATTATTTATCATCGCTTTAATCTTATTAATATTAGATAGGTACCATGTTTTTAACGCAAAAGTCTAATAAATATTCGTATTTAAATTCTGGTCAATGACTACTTTTTATACTACGGATCCTGATTCTTCTGAAACATCTACTTCTGTAGATCTCTCATAGTAACCGGATTCAAGTGTTTCAGAGCGATTAAATGATTAGCTATTTGCAAAATAAGGCACTGACTGACAATAAAGAAACAAAAGAATTTAGAGAACAATAGAATATTTAAATTAACTTAAATATAGACGGATGGGTATCACTTTCTAATGGTACCGTGCGCTGGGTAGTGTACAGAGTGTACAGCCAAGTTCGGTAGAAAATAATCGTTACGAATTATGCAACACTAACGACATCTTGCGTTGTCAGTTTGAAAACCAATTATCAAATTCATAATATCTAGTTGTATTTATCTGTACTACTTTTACTTGGTAAAGTGAAATGTTTCTGTATAATTATAATTTCTAACGCGCACGCGAAAATATGACCCTTGTAATCATAACATAATATTGTCCCATTCTTTGATCTGGTGCCAATATAGTTTTGACTTATCACCGATACAGTTCTGCGTATATGAATTAAGAGGTCGATGGTCGAGCTGTAGTAATGTATGCATAGAAGATGGAAATAGAATAAAAACTACATGCTCTGTGGCTCATTTACGCGTATTGGTTTAGGTCTAAGAGTAAGAAGTTCAATACATACATTATGAATGTATACTTTATAGTTCATAGGGTGTCGAAATCTGTCCTACAAATTTGTCATACTCTTTTACCTTTTCTTTGCACGATAACCTGATCCTTTCCTTTTTAATAAGGGACTCACAATAAACATTCAATAAATATTGGAAATAAAAAAAACCGATACTATTTTATTTAAGGACTCTATGAAAATAATAATAAATAAATAATAATAAATATTAGGGGACAATCTTACACAAATCGACCTAGTCCCAAACTAAGCAAAGCTTGTACTATGGGTACTAGACGACGATAAACATATGTACTTATATAGATAAATAAATACTTAAATACATAGAAAACATCCATAACTCAGGAACAAATATTCGTGCTCATCACACAAATAAATGCCCTTACCGGGATTTGAACCCAGGACCTCACGCTTCGTAGGCAGGGTCACTACCAACTAGGCTAAAGCGGTCGTTAACTAAAATCGGTCGTTAAATGAAGCAGGCATGTAAATAGGTTTGAACTTTCTTAACCGAAAAGAAAACCCCATATAATTTAAGTAGCTAAACGATGTGTTCTTTATAACGTCACGTCAAACATTTGAAGGCGCTTCCTTGAAAGAAAGCAATAGCATTTGTTCTTTCGGAAAATTCAGAAAATGCAGGGTATTCTCCCTTTTCTCGACCTTTAAACGCCGGTGATGTGTCACGGAGGAATATTGACCGATATACATTAGTGTCGTTCGAAGGTTGACTTGGCAGTAAATTTAGATCAGCGATATAAACTGTCCATTGAAAAGCAGTAAAAGAAAATATGACAGGTGCGAGGATCACTTTAATAATTATTTAAGTTATGGAAATGGCTCAAATTGAACTTGTTTGAAAAGTTCGTGTACTTAAAAAAACATAGGACGCTGACGTTGATTTAAACTGATCGATGTTTTTATTTATTTATGATGTCTAAAAGCACTTTTTAAAACAACACTACACTTAAATACGGTCTATTGCCTCGGTAATCGAGTTTGGTTCATATATTTATGAGCATTTTCGCCGCTCTTATAATTTCAGAAAACATTTAGACAGTACCTACATATTTTACTATAACAGTACTTGTACTGACTGGACAGTTGAGCTGGAGACAAGAAAGGCCCTACCTTTTATCTTGTCTGTCGGTTTATTGAAATGGTTGAATTGTTTTGTAATGTCCCAGACTAGACTCGTCGAATGTTGATTAATCCCCTTTAGTGACACATGTCCTCGGCGTTGTATTCGCCAAGTACTTAGTGAGCATGTCTATACACATGCGGGCCCTGTCCTTGTATTCGTACAACTTACTGACAGTTTGCCGAATATGGCGAGCATGAGCAATCTTTGCTTGGTTATTTGCGAACACCCACCCACTTCACACTACTCACTATTTGGCTAGTATAGTTGGTCGGCACTTAGCAACTTTCACATGTATGGTTGCGGCTTTACAAAAATATATATTTTGGTATCAATATTTGGAATCCGAAACCATACAGGATGTTAGGTAATTGCATTAAGTAGGTATGTATTTATCCTGTATGGTTTCCATTTGTGCATGGTTAGGTAAGTTACTTAAATCGTGCGCTGCAAATACAACGTAAACAACATGTTCAGAACTTTTACAAAAAACTTTACTTTGTCAAAATTAAGTTCATAAAAACTATTTTTTAACAAGCTTTAATGTTTACTATTTCACATTATGTATTATGTATGAATCAGATCAAATTGTATAGATTTTTACGCTAACCTAAAATCCTATAGCACAGATTACTTAATAGTTACTTCGTAACAGATACTGCATCCCGTACAAAATCTTGGTACTTATCGCGATTGTAGCCACAGATTATACTACTCCGTCTCCTTAAGAATGTGTGCGTGCCGACAGTGACAAGGGCTGGCAGTTTGGATTAAAAAAAAATTTCTACATGTTGTTTTACCATTTTGTCGGGATAATTGCTATGCAAACTTTCTAGCACTAATATTCTTTAAGCTAAGCCACGGACGGACAAAAAGACAGACGGTCATGGCGAAACTATAAGGGTTCCGTTTTTGCCATTTTAGCTCTGGAATCCTAACAAAAAAGGATATTTATTGTAATGCGCAGAACACATTGACATGCTCACAGTACCCTAGCGTTATACTAAATACGAAGGTCAACTTTCGAACTTCACATCGTGCCATCCCGCTCACGCTTATAGCTATTTATAGAAGAGTAAGAGGGACAGCACGATACGAACTTCCAAATTGTTATAGTAGCTATTAATTCTAGCATAGTCATATTAAAATTTGCCCCCTGTTTCACCATTCACTTATAAAAGTCCAGGCGGCATATTTTTTCCGTGGAACACGAATGAACGTGCGTCGGCGCGCGCTTGTGACAACCTACTGGAATTTCGATCTTAGCAGATCGTCCCCGCGGTAGGTAAATATCGCGCGTAAGTACATGGCATGCATGAGGCCTGCCTATAGCATTAAGTACTGCTATTTTAACTTAAGTACCTATAGTATGTTTGGCCAGAAAGTAAATAAAACAATAGTTATTTCAAGTTAATTTTTATTTTTGTGAATAATTCATGTAAGTGTACACTTAGTATTATGGTAACAAGATTGTTTACTTCATTGCCATAACGGGGCAGGGCAAACGGGTTCACTGCAAGAAACCTTTTAGTGTCTAGCCAAGTTGGGAAAAAGTAAACGGTGCATCGATAAAAACAAAATACTACCGAATAAAAAAGTTACAGTTTTAATATCTAAAAAATGCACCAAATGAATTTGCGACATTGAATTGCATGAGTGAAACCTGATATATTTTACGGTCTAACTGGAAACTAGTAAAACAGTAGGCATCGCTCGTCCGTTACGCTTGGCTCGGCCGCCCGACTTTACCAATTACGAATTATTTCACGTCCCAACGTATTTTTCCACTCGCAATAATATCGCTTGAATTCTTTACAACGTCGTATTTTATCGTGCCTGCATTTTTCAGTCTCATGTTGAACCGGCAATGTACTTTGTACCCAACGTGTATATTATTCACAATAAGAATACGATAATATAAAAACGTGACTAGGCCGAACGCGTGTAAATGTAACACAATGACATTGAGCGGGGCGAGCCTTGCTTACGTTAACCGTGACGTAGATGCTCTGCTTAACGAAAAATAAATCTGTTATTTAACTTAGAAATTCAGTTATTTAACTGAGAAAATCTGTTAGGATATACCTATAATGTTGCGAAGCAATTAAGTTAAACATGGGAAAAATACTGGCTTCATAAATGGCATACGTACGTTGCCCTTTAAGCCTATTGTTGTTTGTACTTGTAACTTGTACATACATGGGACTTTTTCCTACGGAGATGTTGTACCAACTTAAAATGGCGATATCTTGTTATCGTGGATAACAAGCTTGAGCCTCCAGGGGGTAGAAACTTGGCCTTGCCTTTACTTACTCCAGAGAGCTATACTAAATAGGGTTATATTTTTAGTGATCGTACTGATTGTATAAGCTGACATTATTTCCGTAAGTTTTTGCTTGAGTATCATTACCTAAAAACTTAACAATTTCAAAACAAAAAGAATATTCAACGCAATTTTAGCGACCTAAGTACGTTGGAAGAGTTCTTTCAGAATTTTGTTGACCTAATGTTTGCGCCGATGAATATTAATCAGTATGCTAATTCAATTGGTTTGGTTTTAATTATTATTTCGCCCGTTAGCTGTTTAGTATTCAAGCTGACGTACATATTTCTTTGTACGTTAATAAGTGATGCTATTGTAGTAGTGTTTATAATAATGAAAAAAACAACTGAACCAATAAAATTTTGCAAATACCTATAACCGCAATAATAAAACGAATGCAACGGATTATAACTATGTAATTATGTGGATTGATTAATTTGTTTCATCACCTATCATAAGGATAATTTTAATGCTTATTTTAAAATGGATGTGAAACAAAATGAGCTGCACCGAAATTTAAATGCTTTTGACGAAATGGTCTTCCAATATTTTTGAAAGGACTAAGCACAAATGAATTTCTGAATTCTCAACACCCTCTTTAGCCGATAAAAATCGTACGATCTTGCCAATTGGGATGTCCCAATTTTTGGCAACGTATAATAAATCGAAAACCGTTTGGAGAAATAGGCTTTGTGAAGCGTTTTCAGAAATCAGATTCCAAAAATATGATAATCTGAATTAAATAAAGAAAATTTAAGTAATGACCTTCATTTGACCCCTGCAGTGAATCGTCACAAAGGCAGATATAAAGCAGGTCTACACTCTAAAGCAAATTGACAGTTTGAAATGTTGCTGTCCCGCTTATAATAGCAAAGAGTGACAAAGACAGAACTTTAATCACATGATGCACACCTGGCTTTAAACAGTTGTCATTTATCATAAAGTCCGAAATGTATACAATACTCGCAATGTATTTTTACAAATTTAATTATTGAATTACTACGTTACAGGTAAATATGAAAGAATTTAAGTATCAGATTTTAATAAAAAATATCTATTTACTATCACACCATTAAACAAACAGGAATAATCGAAGCTAAAAGAAGAGAAATAAATAAAACTATTTTGTCATGGTTCATTTAGGACCCTAAGCCGTGTTTGTAATATTGACAGTGACAAGACAAATCAGGGGCACTACTACAAAATTCGAAGTTCGTATCGTATCATCCCTCTCACTCTCGTGTCAAATCATATTAGCGTGAGCGGGACGGCATGAAACGAAGTTCGAATTATGCACTTCGTAGTAGGGTCTCAGTAGTGCCGAAGTAGTGCCACAGATTATGTTATGTACGACTTGAATTTTTCTAGGCTATGAAACGTGGCTCTCTCACTGTGACGTCATCCAACGTATTTCTAAAAAAAAATATAAAAAATTAAATACTCAACCAAATTCAAAATAAAGAAAGAAAGAAAGAAAGAAATACATTTATTTACAACAACACAAGACACATCATCAATATTTTACAAATCAAAAGACAACACGAAAGCTAAAGATAGAATGTGTCATTGCGGTTGCAAATCGGACACTGGCTCAGCATAATGCTGAGGCGTTTATGGCACCCCAGCGCTGATTTTCAGCCAGCACCGATCGAAAATCGATGAAAATGGTGTCTTAAAATATCCTATTTTTTCCAAAAAAAATATAAAAACTATAGGTTATTTTTTTTGGTGCATCCCAATTGAATTGGCATAGTCAGTAACATTGAAACTCATTTATTCCATTCACAACTCTCTTTCACTTACCCTCAATTATATATTTTTTCTAGATTCGATGAGAAAGAGAGCATATCTGGCACGCAGCAGCTCAAGTCTTCGGTGCAGAAGGGCATCAGAGCTAGACTTTTGGAACTGTACCCGCATCTTGACAACTACATCGACCAAGTTCTGCCTAAAAAGGACACTTTCAGGATTGTGAAATGGTAGGTAACATAAATTAGACATTTTTGATACAATTGGCTGCATATTAATTATGAACTTGTGGAAGCTTACTTAGATTATGAAAGTAACAGTACCTGTTATATTATAAGATGAAATTTTAAAGGTCCACCGCGCTCAACTGCTTTTTTTTCTGCTTATTCCCCTAAATTCAAGTCTAGGGTGAATGAGCATTTACTAGGCAAGCGTGCTCCATCGTAGGCCTCGTCTTCGCTTTCCATCAGTCGTTTTCTTTTTCTTTTCCATCAGTTTATCGTCGAAAGGTTATTTTGAAGTAAATAAAATCGCTATGAGCCGTGGTGGTCTAGTGGTTTGACATATGGCCTCTCAAGCAGATGGTAGTGGGTTCAAATCCAGGCTCGCACCTCTTGAGTTTTTCGGAATTTATGTGCAAAATTACATTTGTAATTTACCCTAAGCTTTACGGTGAAGAAAAACATCGTGAGGAAACCTGCATACACCTGCGAAGAAATGTGTGTGAAGTTCCCAATCCGCACTGGGCCCGCGTGGGAACTATGGCCCAAGCCCTCTCATTCGGAGAGGAGGCCTGTGCCCTGCAGTGGGACGTTAATAGGCCGGGATGATGAAAATCAAATCGCATTGATGGCGCTTCTATTGAATAAAACTTGTGATACTAACATATGGCTAGACAACACAGTTACCTTTTATTAGGAGTTGAGCAGACTTCGAAAATTGTCTAAGGTTACTTCTATTGAATAGGATCCACTAATTACAGAGAGGTCAGTTGACTGGCCCGTTTGGCTGCTTGCTTCTCATTTTACTTGTCACCAGCGCCATCTATGATCATTTTTTGATACTTCTTGATGCGCACGATAGTGTATAACGTCAAGTTCGAATAGTTAATTGCTGTAATCAAATTAAGAGCGCATTTTCCTTGTTATTTTTAGGTAGTTTGGATGCTGTTATCGTAAATTGATTAATATTTTTTTTCTATTTCCAGTCACGATCACATCGAAATAATGGTTAACAGTGCAGGAGAGCTGCTCTTCTTCAGACACCGTGAGGGACCTTGGATGCCAACTTTAAGGCTATTACATAAATGTAAAATATAATTGATGTTAATTAATTTCTTTTGAGTTTCGAGTTTCTTAAAATGTAATAGATGATAGTGGAAAACGATGATATTTTGTAAATAAGTTCCTATGTCAACTTGTGACCACAGCCACTGTAATATGGCCGAAACATCGATTAAATAACAAATGTTATTTCCGTGACAAGTCTCGTGAGTGGTAGTTGTTATAAGTTCTTATGTACAATCCTACAGTAAAAATAAGAAATTGAACAGGATCACGTTCCTTTCTCCCTGGAACGTTTTTAATGTGAAATTGAAATGCTTTAATATGGCAAAAAAGTTTGTATGAAAAATTTAAATTTTATCTGTTCGCTTTTCTTGTTGGATTATTCATCATCATTCATTCAGCCGTAGGATGTCCACTGCTGGACACAGGCCTCCCTCATTGATGCCCAATCATTACGGTTGGAAGCGGTTTACATCCACCTTGAACCTGTGGCCTTTACAAAATCGTCAGTCCATCTCGTTGGTCATTATTTATATAAATAGATCAAATAACTCTTCGTGTCCACTTAGTATCAGGTCAAGTGGTTAAGTAGCTAACTTCTACAATTTGTTTCCAGATCCCTTCTTCCTCCCAATGCAGCAAGTCGACAAGGGCGCCATCCGTTTTGTACTCAGCGGCGCTAACATCATGTGTCCCGGTCTCACTTCGCCTGGGGCGCGAATGTCGCCGGTAGAGAAGGGCCAAGTCGTAGCGGTTATGGCAGAGGGAAAACATCATGCGCTTGCTGTGGGAATGACGTCACTGTCTACGGACGATATGTAAGGATAAATTTACAAATAACCTAGTTTTTGGTTCATCCAAAATAGTCCAAGTTTTTTACGCAATACTTGGCTGGCCATTTGCTGCATTCAAAATCTTTGTTGTAAATTATTTTTATATTGTTCTATAACCTACTTTCAATCAAACAGAGTTTATTGGCGGCCATATTGGGGAATAAGAAATAAATATTTAAGAAGCGGCTTAATATTTTAGTAGGGATTACAATATTAGTTTGGATGACCGTGCAAGCCAGAAGGTGAAAGTGGAAAAATTATAAATTCATGGTTTATTAAAGTTATGTTTATTTAAAATTTTCAAATAAGTACAAGTTACATACATAACACATTTTTTTCTAGAACTAGGGGTCAATTATATTTCACAAACAACAGTTTTGTCACCTTCCAAAGTTAGGATCCTGGTTCCTCGCTTGTTGTATATCAAAATAAATAAACCTCCGTTCCGAAGTTCCGTAGTTACGGAGCAGAGGCGAAGTTTCCTAAAACCCTAGAATAAACTATGACTTTGTTTATGTTACGATTTAACATGTAAATTGATAAATTTTCTTTATTTTTCAGAGCAAAAGTAAACAAAGGCGTAGGCATCGAGAACTGCCACTACCTCAATGACGGTCTGTGGCAGATGAAACCCGTGAAGTAGATTGACATTATGTATATGTATTGTCTTTTACTAATTTATATATGGTTTAAGTTTTTTTTAAATAAATATTTCTTAGCTCACACCTGCAGTTTAATTTTTGTTTAGGTTTCAGATGAAGCCATTCATGTCTTTTATTTAGAATTAAGTACCTGGGCGACCGAGCTCTGCTCGGGCAGAAACTCGGTACCAAGCGTTTTCCCAGAGATAAGACCAAGCTAGATCAATTTTTCATCCCCGAAAACCCCCAAATACCAAATTTCATCGAAATCGTTGGAACCGTTTCCGAGATCCTGATTGTGTACACCGGAGGGGTGGGGGGGGGGGGGGGGTTGAGAGGGGGGGGGAGGGGATGCGGGGGAGGGAGCGCGGGGGTATTAAAGGGGGGATGAAAATTTCATTGATTTTGCCGTAGGATGCACCGTTTTCAAGATATTTGGCAAAAACACCGGAGGGGGTGGAGGGGTGAGTCACGTTAAACTATCGTCCGTAAACCGACTTTACAGACAACCGGCTTTTCCTGTTCTGTGCTCCCAATAGGGAACGTGCACATAGACGGTGCTGCCAACTGGTGCCATAAGGGTGCCATCAATTTGAATGTTTTACCTTGATAAGTTTGTTTTACTGTCCGCATAGTGTCTCTTCTGTCGCATTAGTGCTGCCGCCTATTAGTTACTGCACGTACCCTATAATACTTTTTCTAACAAAAAAGTAACTTTTTCTCGCAAAAAAATAACTTTTTCTCACAAAAAAGTAACTTTTTCTCACAAAAGAAGAAACTTGACGTTTTCTCATAAAAAATAAACAAAAAAAAAAAACTAAAAATCTTAAAAAAAAACGTGGTATCGAACCGAGGTCGGCTGGATCCTCGACCACCCGATTTCTAATGTGCCATTATGATCTGCTCGAAGTGGGCGAAATTTAGCTTTATATTCTAATGCAAACAAAAATAGCCGGAAAACACGAGTAAAAGCGATTTTCTGAAAATGAAACATAGCTAGATCAGTTTTTCATCCCCGAAAACCCCCACATACCAAATTTCATCGAAATCGTTGGAGCCGTTTCCGAGATCCTGATTATATATATATATACATATATACAAGAATTGCTCGTTTAAAGGTATTAGATAAAGAATAATGAAAATAATCTTTAACATGACATTTTTTTTAAATAAATGTACTCAAACGTACAAATAAGAATACTTGGCTCAATTACTGCCGTGCATTTCTTGCTATTCATAGCTTCAAATAGATAACCTTCTACTATGATACTTTCCTGTTCTGTAGAAAGATCGTGATGTGATTCCAATTTCATTTATTAATTTAATTTACTTTGTACTCCCTACTTTTATACATAAAGAAAGTGGAATTTTGCAATATTTTAGCTAACAAATTGGCATCTTTCGATTCGACTATTCTAATATCAATTTAATTTTTTGCGCTCAGAACTGCGTTTTGTTCTATTTACTGACTAAGCAAAATCTATTATTCTTCATGATGTTTATGTAAATTTATATACTTTCAAATAAAATTATTCAATTTAATAATCTTTAATTTTTAGTTTGCTTCTTATTTAATTACAAAGTAAATTATAATAAAACGCCTATAATTTTAAACAACACAACACCGAAACGTCATACCGTCCCATCAGTTAAGTGCAGTGCAGTAACGGAACGCATGTTCTAAAAACATGGCGGCGGCAATTGTTAGTTCGGCTCGTCAGGGTAAATAAATACTTTTTAAATAAAAATTGTGATAATATCAAACTAATTTCAATGATAAACGTGTAACCGAAATACATATTATTCGATTTCAGTGTTACAGTGGTTCCTTTGTGCGGTTCCAAAGTTGTTTTTCAGTGACGTTGCGTATCAGCTGTTAGTGAAGTTTTCTTATTTTGTAAATTAATTCCATAGTTTTAGTAAAATGTAGTTTTTTTACAGTAGAAATAGAAGCAATTGATGTATGTGCCAAGTAATGCTGCAATTCTGTTACGCAATGTAATGTTAAAATGAAAAGTTCAAAGTTCACTTTATTTGTTTTGGTCGGTGTTCACTTGTTTTTATTAATTTTTATCTTTATTTTTCAGTGGGGAGGCTAACAAATGCTGCTAGGAGACTTTATTCTGATGTTTACCCAAAAATAACCACACATTATACGATACATCCTAGAGATAAAGACCCGAGATGGAAAGGTGTGTATAATTGTGATAATTAGAGTTGTATCTGGGGGTTTTCAGAAAAAAATGTACCCGTTTGCCTTAATTATCCTTAATTTTTCCATACAAAATTTATTAGTCAGTTTTGTGACTATCCATACAACATGTATGGTTTAACTGCGTCACAAAACTGACAATTAAGAGGGACACTTATTTTATTGCTTAAATCGATAGCGCTTGTGATTCTGAGTAGAAATAACCCAAAATTTGTTAGGTTTAATAAAAAAGTACAGGGTACACTTTTTTCTGAAAATGCCCATCTTACGCATTTACCGTATTATTGCCGTATTTTTTAAAAATATTCGCTAAGTAATATTTGTAATACTGTCACAATACTGCACTTTGTTTATATCAAAAAAATAATTTAGGGCAGCTAATTTCTACAAACTATTGCACATGGTCCTGCAGAACCCAGTACAACACCAGGTTATCTTACAATTCTTTTATTCAGTATTATTCTTGTGGGATTGTGCACTAGTGCCTTTACATTAATTTTAGGAGTGATCAAAGGTCAACAGCATAAACCTTGAGTACCTACTTCACATAAAAGATATTATGCTAAGCTGGCAAACTGCCACATATAATCTACTAATTTTATACCTATTAATGACAGATATTATTTTAATTTTAATTTATGACAATTTTTTTATTTTAGAACTGTTAACCAACATCAACCTACTTGTTTTGTTTCACATTCAACTTGTATTTTTTTTGAATACTTACTAAATATTTGATCCTGATTTATGACAATTTTACTATGTATAAATATCATTATGTTTTTAATAATTGAAACAGTTTTTTTAAGTGTCATCCTTATCAATGACCTTTGTATACTTTATCAAGCATTACCAAAATATTACACAAGCAATTAAGATTGACTATGATAATGAGCGCTTGGGAACACAAAAGTAATAAAAAAAATTATTAATCAATTAAAAAGGTTAACCATAGAAAAATTTTCATGACTAATACACATAATAAAAATTTAAGAGAATGTTTTTGGAAATTAAATTACTTACACCTATTAAAATAAATGAAACCAATAGCTGGGGAAAATTATGGTGAAATGAGGACATCTATTTCTTACTCTTTAGGAGTGTTCATCAGGTGATGCACTTGTTTCCAGTACCATCTTTCCTACAAGGGCAAACGTCACAAAAGGGGCTCTAAAGTCTAATATATTTGCTTACATGGAAATAATGAGGTTTTGTTGCCAATGACATTCACTTTTACATTCAAGCAGGGCCTCATATTCATTGTTCATGAGGCCTCACATACCTTAGGACAGCTTTACTTCCTTCCTTACTGCCATATTTCATGAAAAAAAAAAGTGTTATATGTGCAAAACTGTCCTAGGGCATCCACAGACTTAAATTAAGGCATTAGTTGATTGATTTTACCCTTGGCCATTACAGCGGAAACTTAAAAATGGTTAGAAAAGACTGTTAACTATGTTCTAGATATAAATATGGAGCGTATAGCGGAGGAGACGGATATTCTGATCATCGGAGGAGGTCCAGCGGGCATGGCTGCTGCCATCCGAGCTCGGCAGATTGCAGAAGAAAAGGGGGCTGTAAGTAGTTAATGCAAATATGAATTCTATACCTTTAAAATATCACTGACTGACTGACGGACAACACATGGCTTTAGGCGCTAAACCACTGGAGTTAAGTTCCTAAAGTTTGGCAGACATAAGAGATATAAGAATGATAGAAGTGCCATAAGAAAGGATTGTTCGAAATTCCTGCAGAAATATAGGAAACTAACCTTTTTATCCAAGAGGTTGAAGTCGTGAGCAATAACTTATGTAGATCAACTTGTTTTACGAGCATTTATCAAGCACTTTTACGTCTGAGTGAGACTTAGATGCTGAGATCAAAAGCCGCATTGGTGCTGCATTAGTGGCAGGCATTTGGTAAGCTGTGTTCCAAGGCCTTCAGCTCACAAGACCACCAAAATTTCCATCAACATGGCAACTGTGCTACCAAATGTCTTACATTGTTCCGAGACGTGGTGTGTATACTGGTGTCACATACAATAGTCTATGTAAGCCATCTTAGAGCGCATGAGCGCCAGTGCAATTAAGAATCAAAATTGTCATGGTCGAAATCAGCCGGGTCATTCATTCTAATGGAGTTTTTTTATTTATTTGGTGTGTTCATTGATGTTCCTCAGGAGGTACGAGTTACCCTTCTAGAAAAGGCAGCAGAAGCAGGCGGCCACATCCTCTCAGGCGCTTGCGTGGATCCGATAGCTCTGAACGAGCTCATCCCAGATTGGAAGGAGAAGGGAGCTCCGATGGACACTGAGGTCAATGCAGACAAGTTTGGATACCTGACTAAGGGCGGGAGGTTTCCTATTCCTGTGTTACCTGGTAAGTCATTCCAAGACAGCCACAGCTTTATTTTTACGGAATATTTTCTCTAAGTCAGTTAGGAATAACCTTTTCTGAGGGCGGACCCTTCAACGTTTCCGTATCATGATTCACAGGTCCCTAATAAAACTATTATTTCTAATACTTATGCAAATCTATTTCAATTTTTAATTTTGGTCTTGGCTGCAGACCTACGTCAGGACTACAGACCCCTTGGGGCCCGCGGACCACAGGTTGAGAAACACTCCCTATCACCTATCATAGGTTCTTAAACAGAGGCGATAACATCTCCTTGTAAGCGTCGAAGGCTTCCAGAGGGCAGCACAACGTTGCCAAGAGGAGGCAACTTCCTTCCCCCAAAATGTAAGGAGGCAGTGGACAAAGTAAAATTGAGAACCTATTAGATATCGTCGAACGCACTCTCAATCACTATCGCGTTCATCATTTGTTTCTATCAAATGAGATTGAGTTTAGGGCAGAAGAAGATAACCAGAGGCCGTATTGTCTAACGTCCGGGCGCTTGACATCGCTTCACCATCTCCTTCTGTCGCCATCTTATACCGTTTGACAGAAAGAAATAGTGGTTGCGATAACAAGCGTCTGCGCGTTGGACAATACGGCCTCAGTTCTCCACTGATTGAGCAGCCTCGCGAGGCAAGCGCATGTTTCATGATTTTGTTCGACACAGGGCAGGGTTCAAAATTCCACCGAAAATGGCTGCCTCGCGAGGCGTCTAATATGACCGCGAGCGCTCGGGCCTTTGAAGCCTTATCAAATTAAATAGTTTTCGTTGAGTTTCATTAATATTTTTTTAAATTATTGTTGTATTTTTGCCGTCGACAGGTATGCCTATTTACAACCACGGCAATTATGTGGTGAGGCTGGGACATCTGGTGAAGTGGATGTCGGAGCAGGCAGAAGCTGCTGGTGCTGAGGTAAGCCAACATTATACAGTAAAATCACATGAAGTTTACCATTGACAGATGGTTAGCCTTCATTTCATATTCAACTTTAACGACATACAAATAAAGCCAATTTTAGAATACCCACGTTTGCAGATTTTGTAATAGCTACTTTATTTGTATGGTGTTAAAGTTGGAAATTAAATGAAGGCAAGCCATCTGTCAGTGGTAAACTAAAAGTAAACGTATTATAATCAGATGATTGGTGGCAGTGGGCAGGTAACATCGCTCGTAGAACTGATGGACGATGGGGCAAAAAGGTTCTCGCATGGCGTCCACAGACCGGAAGACGCAGTGTAGGTAGGCCTCCAACAAGACGGAGCGACGACCTGGTTAAGGTTGCGGGATCGCGTTGGATGCGGATGGCGCGGGACCGATCTGTTTGGCGAGCCTTGGGGGAGGCCTATGTTCAGCAGTGGACGTCTTTCGGCTGAAGTGATGATGATGATGATAGTCAGATGATTAAGCTACGAGAATGCGTTGATTAGGCCGGTCACTCATTAGACAGATCAAACGATCTTCAAATCATTTGAAAAAAAAACAAGTCTGGATGATTCCTCACGTAAATACTAAGTACCTGGGCGACCGAGCTCTGCTCGGGCAGAAACTCGGTACCAAGCGTTTTCCCAGAGATAAGACCAAGCTAAAAAAGCTAAAAAGCTCAATTTTTCATCCCCGAAAACCCCCAAATACCAAATTTCATCGAAATCGTTGGAACCGTTTCCGAGATCCTGATTATATACACCGGAGGGGTGGGGATGCGGGGGAGGGAGCGCGGGGGTATTAAAGGGGGGATGAAAATTTCATTGATTTTGCCGTAGGATGCACCGTTTTCAAGATATTTGACAAAAACACCGGAGGGGGTGGAGGGGTGAGTCACGTTAAACTATCGTCCGTAAACCGACTTTACAGACAACCGGCTTTTCCTGTTCTGTGCTCCCAATAGGGAACGTGCACATAGACGGTGCTGCCAACTGGTGCCATAAGGGTGCCATCAATTTGAATGTTTTACCTTGATAAGTTTGTTTTACTGTCCGCATAGTGTCTCTTCTGTCGCATTAGTGCTGCCGCCTATAGTTACTGCACGTTCCCTATAATACTTTTTCTAACAAAAAAGTAACTTTTTCTCACAAAAAAGTAACTTTTTCTCACAAAAGAAGAAACTTGAAGTTTTCTCATGAAAAATAAACTTAAAATAAAAAACTAAAAATGTTGAAAAAAAACGTGGATTCGAACCGAGGTCGGCTGGATCGGCGACCACCCGATTTCTAAAGTGCCATTATGATCTGCTCGAAGTTGGCGAAATTTAGCTTTGTATTCTAATGCAAACAAAAATAGCTGGAAAACACGAGTAAAAGCGATTTTCTGAAAATGAAACATAGCTAGATCAGTTTTTCACCCCCGAAAACCCCCACATACCAAATTTCATCGAAATCGTTGGAGCCGTTTCCGAGATCCTGATTATATATATACAAGAATTGCTCGTTTAAAGGTATTAGATACGTAGGTACAATAAGTTTACTTTTAGTTTACCACTGACAGATGGCTTGCCTTCATTTCATTTCCAACTTTAACACCATACAAATAAAGTAGCTATTACAAAATCTGCAAACGTGGGTAACAGTATTCTAAAATTGGCTTTATTTGTAGATCGTAAAGTTGAATATGAAATGAAGGCAAACCATCTGTCAGTGGTAAACTTAATGTAATTTTACTGTACGTAACATACGATTCACTCACATCACTGAACATAGTGCTTAAAGTGTCGGGATTCGGGAATGTACGTGCGTTATGTCTACTTTTACCTCCAGGTATGGCCAGGTTGCGCGGGCGCGGAGCTCCTATACCGCGACGACGGCTCCTTAAAAGGCGTGGCGACCGGCGACGTCGGGATAGCCAAGGACGGGAGCCCTAAGGACATGTTTGAGCGAGGCATGGAGTTCCATTCCAAGATCACCATCTTTGCCGAAGGTCAGTTAATCAACTCATTACAACCTTAGCCTTGCTCACTCCGAGTATTCAGTTTCTTCGGCTGTACAGTCGAGGTCAAAGATATCTTCACACTTTAGTGCCTTGTCACTGTATGCATTCTGACAATTTCATATAAAAGTTCAAACACGAAGTGACTATGACAAGGTAGTAAAGATATCTTTTTTTTTTTGGAATGAGTCGCCAGAGGGGCCAAAGACGCGAAGTCCTTGCTGTTTTTTACTTTAGAGTAGGAAGGGTGACTTGAGTCCGGGAAAAATCCCTTCGGACGAACTGGGAATGGAGGGCCCAGACAGTGTGACTTGTACGGACTAAAAAACCCGGTCACAAGTCCCCTTCTCTATTGATTATCATAAAAAAAAGAAAAACTTGTGCTTTTAATTTTAAGGAGGGGAGGGGTAGGGAGGGGACTTAATCTACCCACAGTGTCCTGCCTCAGCCATTTGCTGGAAGGCCGGGAGAGGAAGATGCATTCTCCCGTTGGGCACTGGGGGGGTAAAAACATGTTACGTTTCTGTCTTTTGTACATGAGCTTTGATATTATTCTTCATACAAATATCCCGACGCGGGAATCGAACTCGGGACCTCAAGCTTCGTAGTTTTCGTTCTCTAACCACTAGGCCATTTGGTCGTCATTTGGTAATGTTAGCATGTTTTAATTTTATTTGCAGGCTGCCATGGGCATTTAACGAAGATGTTAGCCAATAAGTACAACTTGAGGGAGAAAAGTGAACCGCAGTCCTACGGCATTGGGCTCAAAGAGCTGTGGGAGGTCAAACCTGAAGTAAGTTAAACAAAACTAATATTTAGGGTTCCATACCGTAGGAAACCAAATGTACACTATTATTCCACTCTTCTTATTTCCGTAGGAAATGTATGGGCTATACTGTTTGTAACGTTCGTGATTTTCACTCATAGGGCCGGCGCTCACTGACGGCATGGCACGGCATGGCATTTTATTACTATCAAGTTATTTTGAATCTTATTTCAATGAGTTTAGAATTCATCTTACTTTATTGGTTATGCGTTGCGTCATCCCTCGGCACGTCGCGGCATCGTGGTATCGAAATAAAGTAACATGAATTCTAAAGTCATTGAAATAAGATTCAAAATAACTTGATAGTAATAAAATGCCATGCCGTGCCATGCCGTCAGTGAGCGCCGGCCCATTATTACGAGCGGCCGTGGTCACGAGTTTGTCAACTCGTCACCACGGCTGCTGCAATGTGGCCGAAACGTTGAGGTAAATATTGTTTATCTGATAAGTCCCGTTTAGTATAATAATAATGATGTAGGAGTATATGTTTCGTCGATTTCTGGCTTTTCTACTTCTGTAACCTTGCTTGGTCTTAAAGAGACGTGCTCGCTTTGGCAACCTGGGTCGAAGAACAAAAAGTGAAAACTGTAAGGAATTCCAGAATTTTATCAAATTCCCATGCGAATTCCCGAATCGTGGTCTTCGGTTCCCATATTGGATAACATAATTTTTTTACGCATAATTGATCATTTGGCATCATTTTTCATAACTCTTTTTTTTTCTCAGAAATCATTAATTATTCAGAATTGACATAAAATAAACTTTATAGAGTCCTACAGGATATCCATTTCAAAATTCCCAAATAATTAATGGTTTCTGAGAAAAAAAAAGCTACATGCGAAATGATCAATTATTCTTAAACATTTTATGCCACTAGACTGCATCCCGTGGTCTTCAATTATGTTGTGTGACTAACACCCATGCAAAATTTCATGTCTCTAAACTTAGTTGTTAAGATTTTGAGATTTTACATGGATCTTGTGAGAATTTTGAGATAAATAGTAGCATATGTGTTATTTCAGACATCTATCTATCTTTATGTCAAATTTTATCCATATCCGTACAACAAACACATGTACGCATACACACATACTCACAAACTTTCACATTTACATATAAATAAATAAATAAAATAAATATCACGGGACAATTCACACCAATTGACCTAGTACCAAAGTAAGCTAAGCAAAGCTTGTGTTATGGGTACTAGGCAACGAATAAACATACTTATATAGATAGATAATAAGATTAAATATATATTAAACACCCAAGACCCGAGAACAAACATTCGTATTTTTGATACAAATATCTGCCCCGACACGGGAATCGAACCCGGGACCTCAAGCTTCGTAGTCAGGTTCTCTAACCACTAGGCCATCTGGTCGACATGGTCGACATATAATAGTACATATTGGGTTTAATTTATTGAATCAGGCGTTACTTTGCGGAGGTCCATATTAATGAACTAAAACAATTACTTTGCTCACCCGCGACCTTACAATAGTTATTGGGTTTCATTTACATAGTTGGCTAAATAAATCTTTCCACCCCTTCCAGAACCACAAACCCGGTCTAGTAGAGCACACCATCGGCTGGCCTTTGGACAAGAACACATACGGGGGTTCCTTCATCTACCACTTGACCGTTCCTGAAGGGGAGGCGCCACTGGTGGCCGCGGGGTTCGTGGTGGGATTGGATTACACCAACCCCTATATGAGCCCCTTCAGGGAGTTCCAGAGGTTCAAGCTGCATCCTTACGTGAAGCCGCTGTTTGAGGGTAAGTTTTGTATATGAATTGTTAAGCTCAGTTTAGATCTGCAAGAAAAATCATCTAAGTTGATAGTGAAGTATAATATGGTCAATTTACTTTAATTTAGTTTCATAAGTAATAATGTACTATTTTTTAAAAGCTGCAGAAATAACTTAAACAAAACAATAACATTAATTTTGTAAACCATAAATTTGTCTTGTTTGTATTAGACTAAAGGCGTGTATTCAGGTGTTTCTATATAAATAATGAAGATAAGGTTCTAAATTTGCTTGAAATCTTGTTAGTAAATGTTCGACCCGTACTGGATGGACATTTTGTATGTATAGCTCTCATAGTAGTAAGAATTTTCTCAGAAAATTAATTTGAAATAACACATGACACATATTTCACACACGAAATACAAACTGAAACATGGATGCACAGAAAAACTCCGAAACTCAGACAAAGAAACTCAGAAAAAGAGACACAAGACACATCAATATTATTACAAATAGCCAACATGAAGTATAAAAATAGTTTGTCATTGCGGTTCCAAATCGGATACTGGCTCAGCATAATGCTGAGGCGTTTATAGCACCCCAGCGCTGATTTTCAACCAGCACCGTCGGTGACACTGGTAAGCATGGTCCAATAATGCTTTTAACTTTTTCCCAGGCGGTTCAAGGATAGCATACGGCGCCCGCGCGTTAGTCGAGGGCGGCTGGCAGTGCATGCCTATCCCCGTGTTCCCCGGAGGCTGCTTAGTGGGCGACACGGCTGGCTACCTCAACATGCCCCGGATAAAGGGGACGCATAACGCTATGAAGAGCGGTGAGTGTTTGTTGTTACTATTTGACAGTTCCAAGATAGCATAAAGTTACGCGTAAGTCGAGGGTGGCTGGCAGTGCATGCCTATCCCCGTGTTCCCTGGAGGCTATCTGGTAGGCGACACGGCTGGCTACCTCAACATGCTATGAAGAGCGGTGAGTGTTTGTTGCTTTTTAACAGTTTCAAGAGGTCCAAACGGATGTTGCTTTTGCTCATCTGTCTAACTTGAGAGAGGACAACTACGGGCCGGATCTACGAAATTGACAACAATTCAAATGTACTAAGTAATTAAAATAAAAAAACCGTTTGTAGATTTTTCACTGCTGATTACAGAAAAAATATTTTGGGATTTTTTTATGCAGTAGTTTTTTTTATATGTAGGAAAAAGAGTAAAAAAAGTTGGATTGTGAATGTTAGGCATACACTTAGCGGCTCTTAGTCCATTTATTACCATAAAATGAAAAAAAAAACAACTGTCAGTTCATTTTTTATCTGTCTTGTTTGACGTATTACTTAAAATCTAGCGACACGCTTTCGGTTCTCTTAATATCATTGTTTTGAATTACGCTTTGATAACATTTTCAAATGGAAGTGACTGGCAGATTCGTAAAAGCTGATAGTCCCAATCTGCCCAATGTCGACGAATGGATGTTGTTACAGTTCATGCGAAAAAATGACTGTTTTAATGTTGCGGAAACTTAAGGAGCGAAGGTTCTCATGTCCTCTAGCACATTCTCACGCTACGCTCGTAACCAGTAAACCAGTACAAAATACAAATGCACGCTACAGGAAAAAGTAAGACATGATCTCGTGTGGTTGATCCCAGTTTAGAGAGAACATAAGTAATCAAGTATTATTGGCTTTCATAACATCAATCATATATGTTAACTGGTGCAGAAGAATCTCGGAGAATATTTATACTAGAAAAAAGTGTGATTCTACTACATTGTAAAAAAGTGTTACTTTTATATTACAATACTAACCCACAGATTCAAGTTTTTTATTACAATTACATCAAGTCATGAACCCTTATTAAAATCGCTGTCAATTGAAATTGCAAACAATGTAAATAAACCATATCCATATTCTAGCACATGTTTATTGTTTTAATGGTTTAGGATAGTGTTGTGGTCTTTTGGTAAGTATTGATTAAATAACACATGGATTTAGCAGTATTTGATGAGGGAAAATGGAAATTAAAGACATTTTAAATAGGTACAAGGTTTGTTTACATTGTTTGCAATTTCAATTCACTGACATTTTATCATACCTAGCTAAGGGAACTTATCCTGTACCTGTACTGTACTGCACAAACACGAGTCACTTTCAGAAAATTCAAGTTCACAACAGTACGAACCTGCTTATACTGTTTTAGTTGAATATTTTCCCCAGTTACCTGTTAAAGTTACTGACTAAGTAGTCAGTGGTAGGTTATGTCAACTTTGAAATACCGGTAGGTCTGAAGGATAAACAAATAAAGATTACAGTGTTTTATTTACTATGTATTTAGGAGCAAAAAGTAACAATACATGTAAAAAATATTTATATTTTATTTGGTTACAGTTCAAAGTTCTTCAATTTTCAATTCCATCCAATTGGGATGTCCCAATTTTTGGCAACGTATAATAAATAGAAAACCGTTTGGAGAAATAGGCTTTCTGAAGCGTTTTCAGAAATCAGATTCCAAAAATATGATAATCTGAATTAAATAAAGAAAATTTAAGTAATGACTTTCATTTGACCCCTGCAGTGAATCGTCACAAAGGCAGATATAAAGCAGGTCTACACTCTAAAGCAAATTGACAGTTTGAAATGTTGCTGTCCTGCTTATAATAGCAAAGAGTGACAAAGACAGAACTTTAATCACATGATGCACACCTGGCTTTAAACAGTTGTCATTTATCATAAAGTCCGAAATGTATACAATACTCGCAATGTATTTTTACAAATTTAATTATTAAATTACTACGTTACAAGTAAATATGAAAGAATTTATATATCAGATTTTAATAAAAAATATCTATTTACTATCACACCATTAAACAAACAGGAATAATCGAAGCTAAAAGAAGAGAAATAAATAAAACTATTTTGTCATGGTTCATTTAGGACCCTAAGCCGTGCTTGTAATATTGACAGTGACAAGACAAATCAGGGGCACTACTACAAAATTCGAAGTTCGTATCGTATCATCCCTCTCACTCTCGTGTCAAATCATATTAGCGTGAGCGGGACAGCATGAAACGAAGTTCGAATTATGCACTTCGTAGTAGGGTCTCAGTAGTGCCGTTTTAGTGCCACAGATTATGTTATGTACGAATGGAATTTTTCTAGGCTATGGAACGTGGCTCTCTCACTGTGACGTCATCCAACGTATTTCTAAAAAAAAAATATAAAAAATTAAATACTCAACCAAATTCAAAATCGATGAAAATGGTGTCTTAAAATATCATATTCTTTCCAAAAAAAATATAAAAACTAGAGGTTATTTTTTTTGGTGCATCCCAATTCCATTAATGCCGTGTTTTTGCAACTTGGGACGAAACAAATGGTCAAGGCATCTTGATGCTACTTTTTTCCGGTCGTCATTATAAAGAAATATTTAAAAACTCAAAGCAACAAACACAGAAAATAACAAATTCGTGAATTTGCAACGGATGGTTGACAAAATATGTGACTCGAATTGACATAATGACATATTATGACAGTTATGTTTTTTTTTAAATTTTATATCATGCTAAGACTGCGACATTATTATTCCTATCTTTGTATATACGGACTTTTTAATGATCATTTCTTTAATTAATTATTAACGACCAATTTAAGCAAAATAAAGGAAAACCGAGAAACACGGGTAGTCTGATTTTTAACCAGCTATTATAAAAGCAAAATAACAAGAATGATTTTTTTTTTGAAATGTTGTCAATTTTCAAACCGGGAATAAAGTAAATTTGGGCGCCCTTGCTTAGCAACCTTCCTAGGTAATTTACAACATGATTTTGGGGCCCTTTTGGAATTGGCGCCCGAGTCATGTGCCCCAGTTTACTCCCCCACCTTGGGATCTCCCTGGGCCTTGTTACCGGTGTTGTTTTAAGAAATTCTGGCTATTCGGGAGACTCGAGAGCAGGACCAACTCTCCCGATTTAGTTAATTATCGGCTGCTATTTTGTACCAGCACTTGCCTATTTACATATTTTTGAAATTAAACAAAAAAATATACCTAAAATGATTTTATAAAAACATGGTGATTCGTTTGTAGGCCTACCCACACTGCGTCCTCCGGTCCGTGGACGCCGCTTGAGAACCTTTTGGCCCCATCGGCCATTAGTTATTGAAGTTTGAGTAGAGAACGAGATGGAGCGACGACCTGGTTAAAGTTGCGGGAACGCGTTGGATGCGGATGGCGCAGGACCGATCTGGGTGGCGAGCCTTGGGGGAGGCCTATGTTCAGTGTGACAGTTTCCTTTCTTCATAAAATGATAGAAGTATACATTGAATATTTTTAAGTATTTAACAAAAAATATAGCGCTGAGTTTGTTAAGTTGGTATTGAATGCTTTGTATGCGAGTACCACTCGCACTTGGCTGGTTTTATGTCACTTACCATACCTACTGACTATCGACAGGTATGCTAGCAGCGGAGGCCGCTATGGATCTCATAATATCCGGCGAGGCGACTCACGACACGGGGGTTGTGCCTTCAGCCTACGAAGATAAACTCAAGCTGTCCTATGTTTACAAGGAACTTAAGGTAATAGTCAGAAATGCAGACCTGCTTGTAGATTATTTAAAAGATGAGTACTTCTTTGATCCAATGCAATAGTTTTACTTGCTACTGCTGCAGCATGTTTTCTTATACTGAAGTCATGAAGCAATAGGCTAAACAGTCACAACTCTTAACCCCCCCCCCCCCCCCATAAAACTATATAAAAAAAATATTAGGGACAATCTTACACAAATCGACCTAGTCCCAAACTAAGCAAAGCTTGTACTATGGGTACTAGACGACGATAAACATTCTTATATACATAAATAAATACTTAAATACATAGAAAACATCCATGACTTAGGTACCAATATTCGTGCTCATCCATCACACAAATTTGCCCTTACCAGGATTCGAACCCGGGACCTCTTGCGTCGTAGGTAGGGTCACTACCAACTAGGCTAAAGCGGTCGTTAAATGAGTAATGTAGTGAACCAGGAGACATTGTCATGGCAATGAGCTACACTTAAAAGTTGATTGATCCAATTATTATTATCATTTCAGTAAACAAAGAAATGGAAAACTACCCTATTAAAAAAAATAAAGCTGGAATATAGGTTTAATGTAAAGGATTTGCCACACTGGATGCGTTCTGCGGTCGCGGTCAGGTCAAATTGAACGCAGCCCGCATTATGTATGAACAACATTGTCGGTCTCTATATATTTTGTATAGATATGCGATCTGACCGTGCGGTCCATACGGTCAGATCGCACGCATGCGCAATATATAGAATCCGACAATGTCGTTCATACATAATGCGGGCTGCGTTCAATTTGACCTGACCGCGACCACAGAACGCATCCAGTGTGGCAAATCCTTAAATAAAATGTCCGCCTTCATGCCTTACTTAAATTTCAGCAAGTCCGTAACGTCCGTCCGTCCTTCCACACCAAGCTGGGCTTGTACGGCGGCATCATATACACCGGCATCTCGACGATACTGCGCGGCGCTGAACCCTGGACCCTGAGTCACGGAGGTGAGTCCTTTACTCTCATTCTGAAAGACAGAACAAAAAAAAAACATTTATTGGTAATATTTAACCCGTGGAGTGTCCCGCTCTAAAAATCATAACCGCTGTTGTGTGCACACCCGTGCGCACAGGACGCTCGACGGGAGTTTACAAAAATAACCAAAATAAATTAATTTTAAAAACTAGTTTTAATGGGTATCGTATATCGTATATGGTGTCAAAATATATAAAGTTTAAAAATAATAATGGACGAAATACATAATGGTCATTTGGTCTTGGAAATTCTCAACTTTACAGGATTTTCATAAAATAAACCTAACCTAACTTAAACCAATCTTTAGATTACGCGATTAAAAAAGTTTGTTTAATCAATAGTTTCATGAAAAATTTTAGTATTTATTATGACCATTATGTATTTCGTCCATTATTCGTTTTAAACTTTATACATTTTGATACGTTAAGTTTTAATACAAGTTCACTACAACTACAACAAGAAATATGTATACTTAAGTGCTTCATGCCACTTAAGGTGTGATTGTGGAATTTGTGGAATCAATTTCTGGCAGCAGTGTTTCCTGACAATTATGACATTGGAGCCTTCAAATGAGTTTATACTTCCTTTGAAGACCGGCTACAGACGTAACTCTCCTTGAGTTGTTGGTATTCATGGGCGGTGGTGATCATTTTCCATCGGATGAGGGTATGCTCGTTTGCCTTCCTCTGATAATAAAACAAAGTTTTTTTTGCCGACTGTACTTGATTGTCTTCCAAACTACATATCCATACGAAGTTTCATTGACCATTGAAAATATCCGTCCTGCGGCGACGATCCTAGCGATTTTTTTTTCTTTGCCATAGGGGAAGTGTAAAGGCCACCACAAACCGGGAGCGCGGGCCGTCGACGGAGTGTGTCCAGCGCGCTCTATAACACTGAATGAAATATACGGTGACACTGTGGGTGGCACACACCGGCAGCGCGGCACACCGTATTTGATTCAGTGTTACCAAGGATGATATAGACTGGATTGGCAGTCGCCATAGTACGGATCGGCCGCGGTTTTTGTAGTTCGATTATTAAATCTTGATGGCGCTGAAATATAGCCCGAGGCTTTGAAAGCAAAACAATAAGACTACAGATGTTTCATATTACTACAAATGTATTATTTTTCAAAAATATTGCATAATAATACAGTACCTGGGCGACCGAGCTCTGCTCGGGCAGAAACTCGGTACGAAGCGTTTTCCCAGAGATAATTAAGACCAAGCTAGATCAATTTTTCATCCCCGTAAAACGCCCACATACCAAATTTCATTGATTGATTTTGCCGTTGGATGCACCGTTTTCAAGATATTTGACAAAACACCGGTTCGGGGTGGGGGGTGGGGGGGGGGGGGTTTGATGGGGGGAGGGAGTGCGGGGTAGGGAGCGTGGGGGCTCTTAAGGGGGGGAGAAAATTTCATTGATTTTGCCGTAGGATGCACCGTTTTCAAGATATTTGATAAAACACCGGTTCTCGTCCGATCACCGAGGTTAAGCAACGTCGGGCGCGGTCAGTACTTGGATGGGTGACCGCCTGGCTTCATTTATGACGTTGTCATGTTAAACTATCGTCCGTAAACCGACTTTACAGACAACCGGTTTTTTTTGAAAAAAATGTTTTTTGAGAAAAAACGTCATTCCACAATTTGATCGACATTAAAAACATGGGAGGCTTGCTTTATTCGTCCAAGGATGTGTTTATTTTAAGTAAAAAAACAGAAGAGACCATAAGACATCAACATTACACATCAAATTTGAATGCGGCAAAAATTGTTTGTGCAGTACTAAAATCATTTGTAAATACCAGCATTTTAGAAAGTCTTATTCAACATTCACTAGATTTTCCAAATCATAGAACTATTTTAATGAAAACAATAAGTTCAACGCTACATAAACATACGTTTTCATTATATCGCCAAAAAAGACAGAAAAAATTAAAATCCAAAGTAAACGTGCCCTCTTCAATAAATTAACTTTTAAATTAGAATATTAAAAAATAAAGATTATATATTTTTTTTATTTAATCAATTCGTTTATTTTTTTCGCATGACGACTCCACAGCATTCTTTACTCTTTCTTTAGGCGGTTTCCAGCGCGTGACGTCATGTCACTACTTCTAACAATTGACATTAAACATTACTACTACGAAATAAGGTGTTAATTTGTATGAAGGCTGTTAATATTATACATCAACCACCGCTCGGACGTGTTTTGAGGAACTTTTGTTAAGCGATTATTATTATTTGTCTTGTTCTTTTATTGTATGTCAATGTTGCGGGGGAGGGGGGCGGGGGCGGGGGAGGGGGTTCGGGGGTTCCAAAGGAGGGATGAAAATTTCATTGATTTTGCCGTAGGATGCACCGTTTTCAAGACAAATTTGACAAAACACTGGAGGGGTGGGGGGGGGGTGAGAAGGGGGGAGGGGGTGCGGGGGATGCGGGGAAGGGAGCGCGGGGGTGTCAAAGGGGGATGAAAATTTCATTTATTTTGCCATAGGATGCACCGTTTTCAAGATAAATTTGACGAAAACACTGGAGGGGTGGGGGGGTGAGAAGGGGGGAGGGGGTGCGGGGGATGCGGGGAAGGGAGCGCGGGGGTGTCAAAGTAGGGATGAAAATTTCATTGATTTTGCCGTAGGATGCACCGTTTTCAAGATAAATTTGACAAAAACACCGGAGGGGGTGGGGGGGGGGGGGATGAGTCACGTTAAACTATCGTCCTTAAACCGACTTTACAGACAACCCGGTTTTTCTTCTTCTGTGCTCCCAATAAGGAACGTGCACATAGACGGTGCTGCCAACAGGTGCCATAAGGGTGCCATCAATTTGAATGTTTTACCTTGATAAGTTTGTTTTACTGTCCGCATAGTGTCTCTTCTGTCGCATTAGTGCTGCCGCCTATAGTTACTGCACGTTCCCTATAATACTTTTTCTCACTAAAAAGTAACTTTTACTCACAAAAGAAGAAACTTGACGTTTTCTCATGAAAAAAAACTTAAAATAAAACTAAAAACCTTAAAAAAAACGTGGAATCGAACCGAGGTCGGCTGGATCCGCGACCACCCGATTTCTACTGTGCTATTATGATCTGCTCGAAGCCGGCGAAATTTAGCTTTGTATTCTAATGCAAACAAAAATAGCCGGAAAACACGAGTAAAAGCGGTTTTCTGAAAATGAAACATAGCTAGATCAGTTTTTCATCCCCGAAAAACCCACATACCAAATTTCATCGAAATCGTTGGAGCCGTTTCCGAGATCCTGATTATATAGGTATATATATAAGAATTGCTCGTTTAAAGGTATTAGATTAGATTTGCAGTAATATGAAATATCTGTAGTCTTATTGTTTTGCCTTCAAAACCTCTGGCTATATTTCAGCGCCATCTAGATTTAATAATCGAACTACAAAAACCGCGGCCGATCCGTACTATGGCGACTGCCAATCCAGTCTATATCATCCTTGATGTTACTGACCGCGCTGGTTTGTTGTGGCCTTATATATAAAAAAAAAACATTTTTTTTATTGTATTGCAGGCGCGGATCACGCAAGGTTGAAGCCGGCAAAGGAATGCCAACCCATCGAGTATCCCAAACCCGACGGTGTCATCACATTCGATCTGCTCTCCTCCGTCTCACTCACTGGTATGTACTTTATTGTTATTAGACCTTGATGAGACCAGAATACAAATGGCATTCCATAAACTTATGCCAAAATGTATTTAAACAACTGTGTACAGTAAAATTACATAAAGTCCACTGACAGATGGTTTGCCTTCATTTCATATTCAACTTTAACGACCTACAAATAAAGCCAATTTTAGAATACTGTTACCCACGTTTGCAGATTTTGTAATAGCTACATTATTTGTATGGTGCTAAAGTTGGAAATGAAATGAAGGCAAGCCATTGTCAGTGGTAAACTAAAAGTAAACGTATTGTACACACCGGCTTTGAACCGTACGTCGGTCCGTCTTTTTATCACAGGTCTGTATCTAAAGAACCATCAGATAGATGAAATTTACACATAATGTGTATTTCTATTGCCACTATAACTATTCATCATCATCATCATTCCAATCTATATACGTCCTACTGCAAGGCACAAGCCTCCTGTCAGGATGAGAGGGGTTGGGCCATAGTTCTCACGCGGGCCCAGTGCGGATTGGGAACTCACGATGTTCTCCGTCACCGTAAAGCTCATGGTAAATTTCAAATGTAATTTCGCACAGAAGTTTCGAATAACTCGGTGGTGCGGGCCAGGATTTGAACCCTCGACCCTCTGCTTGAGAGGCCATAGGTCAAACCACTAGGCCACCACGGCTATAACAATTAATATTATTATTATTATTAGCCTACAATTGTGTCCCACTGCTGGGCAAAGGCCTCTCCTCTTGACTTCCACATCTCCCTATCGAGCGCTATATTTGGCTACTCCCTCAGTTCTGCGTCCGGGTCATCTCGCCATCTCCGACTCAACAATTAATAAAATAAAATAAAATTAAAAATTAAGGGGGGTAAACCCAACCAATAGACACTTCACACATTTTACTTAGAAGCAGGGATTTGCTTACACTGGATTTTATAGATACGACCGTTTATAGCGTTTATTTTGACATACCTGCAAAATTGTACGGTACCCTCGGTGCGGGAGTTCGACTCTCACTTGGCGGGTTTATTATTTCTACAGATCTAAGCACCTTTCAACTTGGCCATTTTTTTATCAGGAACGAATCACGAATCTGATCAGCCACCGCATCTGACGCTCAAGGATGACACAGTTCCAGTGAAGAACAATTTAGGCATCTACGATGGCCCTGAGGCAAGATTTTGTCCTGCAGGTACTTGGCATATTTATTTATTTACTAGATAGATAGATATAATCTTTATTCTTCAAAAACAAGAATGGGGCAACATCCACCAATCAACTGACGTACTTTTTATGAGCTGTCAAAACACAATTCTCCCATAGAATTCGAATGGCAAAAACAACTTATGTATGACGTCTCTTGCACGCCAACTCAATCAACTAACTATTTATTTGTTTTAAAGCAACAAAAGTCTTATTTTTCAGTTAATTGAAAATTAATCTGGTTTTCAGGGCTAAAATAAGGCTGGAGTCGTGTCTCCGCATTATTTTTTAATGGCGTCAGCATCCCTATTACTAGCTTAAATTCTAGCTTACTTAGCTGAAATGCTAGCTTTCACTCGCTCAATAATCATTAGGTCTAGCAGTTCAATTTAGTTTCAGGATTTTACTAAATTCCCAAAATAACACTAAACTTCATTTAAGTTGTAAGGTGAGCATCCGTGCGAGATTAAAAAAAATATAGACTGTGTTATCCCCGAGATCCAGCTATCGGTATACCAAATTTCTTCAGAACCCGTCAAACCGTTTTAGCGTGAAAGAGTAACAAACATCCACACATCCATGCATACAAAATTTCACGTTTATAATATTAGTAAGAGTGATATATATACAGTATTTTTTTATTTCCGTTAAATTCGACACGTTGCTCGTCACATTAACAGAAACTACCTGTTACATTGATTTTTGTTAAAATAGAAAAAAATATATTTTTGACGAAATTTAAAAGATAAATACTTAGGTCATACTGAAAGTTTCTGGATTCTTATAAATAAGACTACGCATTATCGTTATGACACATTTATTGTTTTTCAAAGTATTTTCGCTCCCTATTTACACACTTTTGCATTCGCTGGAACCATTGTGAAAAGCAGTGGGTCCAGTCTTCCTTAGGGACTTCTTCGATGGCCTCGTGGAAAGCGTTCACTGCCATTTCCGGACTTGTAAACCGTAAACCTCTAAGTTTATCTTTAATCTTCGAGAGCAAAAAGAAATCGCATGGTGCAAGATCAGGGCCGTATGGCGGACGAGTCATTAATTCTACATTTGAGGCCTCCAAATACGCATTCGTTGCTTTAGCGGAATGTGTCGTGTCGACGCGTTGTCGTGATGAAGGACTATTTTGCTACGGGGACGCTTTTCACGAATTTTGTCAAACACTTAGGCAAGCACGTGTTCACATACCAATCTACAGTTACTGTCTTTTGGTTTTCAAGTGACACGGTGGTGTAATGTCCCGATTTGCCGAAAAACGAAGCAACCATTTTCTTACCTGTGCTTCGACTTTTTTTTACTTTCGTCGGCAAGTCTTCAAAAGGAAAGACCCATTCAGCCGATTGACTTTTTCTTTCCGGTTCAAAGTAGTATACCTAGGTTTCGTCACCTGTCACGATGTTATATACAACCATTGATTGTCCTCCATCAATTTTTTTTTATCATTTTGCGGCATCACTCTACACGCAGTCGTTTCTGGTCTAAATATAAATCATGCGGTATCCATCGAGTGCAAAGTTTCCGAACCTTCAGATGCAAATGCAATATCTTTTGCACCTGGCTCATTCCAATTCCTAAGGTAGTACGAATTTGCTGACATATAATTTTTTTGTCAGTTTCAATTAGTTGTCGTACAGTATTAATATTAATATCGGTAACCGCAGTTGCTGGCCGACCTTCACGTTCATCGTCATAGAGATGGTCACGTCCTCCTCTAAACTCACTAAACCACGAATAGACAGAGCTACGACATGGGGCTTCATCACCAAATGCTAAGAGAAGTCTTTGACAACTCTCTTGCTGACTTAATCCACATCGGAAATCGTAAAAAATCATGGATCGAAAATTTTCACGACTTAAATTCATTGCAACAGCGACACCCAAATTTCAATCCAACACCACGATGAAAAAACAAATGACAGTCTCGCAAATTAAAAAGTAATACACTGCCAGAGAGTTACTTTCACAAATCCTATTATTGCTTTTTTAATTTTCTTTTTATAAGTAGCCAGTTCCAGAAGCTTTCAGTATGCCCCACGTAATAGGACGTAATGACGGACATTTTACACTGGTTCAGCCATTAAATTTAATTGTTGAATATCTCAAAAATAGTAGGAGTTAAGACACTAGAATCTTCGAGAAATTAACTCTATTTGACCTGAATAATCTTCCCTTAAAGTTAGCGAAAATAAAAAAAAACACGGTGTATTAGTAGGATTTAAAATATCGTCACTACTTTGAAAAAAGCTCGTATCTCAAAATCGATAATCTGGCTAATTGAACTTTACCGAGTGTGCAATAAAGTTCAGTTTGGTTTACATATTGATTTGAGACACGAGATTGTTTTCAAAGTAGTGACGATATGTATAGTTCGAGTGCGAAATGTTTTTCAATGACAGCGTCTTTATGACATTATCATAACGCTGTATTTCGCTTGGCCTGTGGAAGAACATTTCACACTCAGTAATTTTA
Source organism: Archips xylosteana (assembly GCA_947563465.1). NCBI lineage: Eukaryota > Metazoa > Arthropoda > Insecta > Lepidoptera > Tortricidae > Archips > Archips xylosteana. The sequence continues at coordinate 5,551,194 of OX387361.1, read as the reverse complement.
TAGTGTGATGTAAGACGAACTAAAAATAACTGATTAAGTATATAATTTTTCCAGGTGTATATGAATACGTTCCTTTAGAGACTGGGGATGGCCAGAGACTTCAAATCAACGCGCAAAACTGCATTCATTGTAAGTTGTAATTTTTTTTCTAATAAAAAACCACACGTGTTTATTTGTAGGCAAAATACTTTTGCCAATCACTGCACACTCTTAAATTCACCATTTCTTGAACATACTTATTGAAGGTTAGTAAGTACAAAACAGAAAACAAACTAACGAAGGTGTTAGTAAGTACACAGTGTGGTATATTCCCACTATAGCTAAACCGTTTAAATGAGTCCTCACTAGTTTATCAGTTAGTAGTTTATCAATTAGTTGGAATTTTTTGTCTCAGTAGTTACATTGGACCAAAGTTTTTAAAAAAATTAACTTTGCCTGTTTTTCCAAGGTTCAATTAGTTCCCACCATTTGAACGCCAGTGTCGGCTATAGACGACAATATGGTAAAACAAAAATTAACCTACCCGCATCAATTTTGTTCGTAACAAAATCAATGTGTGGCATTTAAAAGGTTAAATGAAACCCACAATTTTAACGTAACTAGGTACTGGGACCAAAAATCTCTACTATAGCTGCCGCCCGCACCTCTCCCGGCCCCCTTTGTCGTCTACTCCCGCGCCTCTGTACCCCGCAGGCGAGGACTCATATAAAAAAACGGTTTAGCTATAGTCATGGAACTGACAATAGAACTAATGAGAATAGATAGTGCGCTAGGCTGGCCCAGTGCTGCAAGTATCGATTGTCCTTGTGATATTTATTAAAAACCTTTTGTTTATTAGGGTTCCGCACCTAGAAAGAAAAAGCGGAACCCTTATAGGATCACTTTGTTGTCCGTCCGTCCGTCTGTCAAGACCTTTTTTCTCAAGAACACGTGGAGATATTAAGCTGAAATTTATATCAAATACTCAGGTGTACTGTCCCTTGGAGCTGTGAAAAAATCAAACTTCTAAGCCAACGCTATCAAAAGATACAGCCATTTATGCCGCAAATTTTCGACACTCGCAAGGGAATCAAAACCTACAGGGTACTTCCCGTGAACTCAGAATCTTGAAATTTGGTACAAAGCAAGGTATAGCACAAATAAAGGAAAAATTGCGAAAAGCATAAATTTGTTTGTCTGTCTGTCTATATCAGTAACCAATCTACAATGATCCCACACTGCGCACATTTTGCTTAGGAGCAGGGGTCTGCTATGACTGGATGTTCATAGATACCTACATATAAATTTGTACAGAACCCTCGGTGCGCGAGTCCGACTCGCACTTGGCTGGTTTTTTTTTAAAATATAAACCTTATTATTTATTCAGGTAAGACATGCGACATTAAGGATCCGTCGCAGAACATCAACTGGGTTGTACCAGAGGGCGGTGGCGGCCCGGCCTACAACGGCATGTAATACTAGCCTTAGGCAGACTTACGACCAGAAGGTGCTCCACCAGAGATGTGCTATGCTATGCGAAACAACGTGATCGTTTCCACTAATTCTCGCATCACAGCGCGCGTCTTTCCATATAAAAAACCATAGCTTACTTGAACCCGTTTCCACCAGTGCTACTATGCTATGTGCAATGGGCTGCTAATGGAAACATGGTGACGAAAGCATAAGATCGATAAGACTTATTTTGTATAATATCTATGTCTAGTTTTTGTAAAGCAATGAAGCCGTCAATTTAATAATTTTTGTGTCCAAGATTTCGAATCAAGTTGGATGCAAAAAATACAGTTTTTTGCTGTATAATAAAATATATATGTAATTTAGAAAATATCTAATGCACAAAAATCATGATTATTTACTTCAACAGTAAAATTCTGCAATTTTGCTGCAATAGTGTTGTCTTTTTTTTTAATCAATTGTAGTCATATCCATATTCCGTATATCGTTCGATATTGTTTTGACGTAATTTGCATCCGTCAGGCGCCCATTAGCTATGTGGACCTAATTAATATGGTGGATATCAAACGCATCCATCGTAATGTAGCCATAGCACATGTCTGTTGGAAAAGCATCATTAACTACATAACTCCGAGTTAACTACTAACCCAGAGTTAAGTAGTGTCAAAATGTATTAGAGATTTTTTGAAATTGTCCATAAGCCTGGTGCTTCCATATGTCATACTCATATAAGAGTACAGTGTCAATAACTTGTTTAATTAATTCCACGTCAATATTTTAAAAAGCTTGCAGCGTTATGGCAACTAAATTTTAAAAAGTACAAGCCAATATGTTTTAAAGATACGCTATTCACCCATTAATACCACACTGGAACCGTATACTTGGACGTTTTGTTCATAATTGCATCGGCTGTGGTCATAAGGAGTAGACAGATTACTGCGATGTGGTCGAAACGAGCGGCTCTGGTGTGGTATTATTTTTAAGCCAATGAACTCATAATAATCGAGATTTGTTAGATTTGTACGTAAAGAAGTCAAAGACATTGCTTATACACATATGGTCGGAGATAGTGCAAAACCTCTTAACTGGCATTGGATAATTCCGCATTGGATCATATGATAAATTTAGCAAATTTCCAATTTTTACTAAAAATTAGTTAACATAAAAAAATATGAAGTTAAACCCATCCACTGTAAAACTACGTGTTTTGCAGATACGCGGTATTTACGTATGGTAGATAAGCATATTTGCACTATCCTCGACGATATTTTTGTTTATCTGTATTTTCTGTAATTGTATGATATGATCAGAAAAAATTACTACCAGAAACGTTCATCACATCGTTTTGTATATAACTTTTCTAATGTATTAAACAACATTATAAATGTGTGTAAAACTTCAATCGATCTGTATATTTTTCGATTAGACTTTTTAACATAAAATCAAGCAATCAATAAACAATCTCGGCTGTTGTATGAATTTTAATAAATTATTATATGTATCGTGCAAATGTGCGAGTGTTAGGAAACCAATTTTAGCGTAAGCGTTATTTTATACAATGTTTTAAAATAAATAAATATTTTAGATAAAACCTCGAGTATTATTTGTTATTGACGACGCACGTTTTCTCCGATTACGGGAAAGAATAAAACTCAAAATTCGGGGTTCTAGCTTTAGCCAGCACAAAATTACAGGAAGTTGAAAATAGCCATAGCCTGAATAGCTTCGGAAGGATGGTAGGTAGGTAGGTTGGTACGGCCGTGCCTTCGTTTTATTCGACATGGCGGGGGCACTACCGTGTCCTCAGATAACTAAATATTAAGGGACAATGTACATCATTGGGAATAATGTTGCAACAGATTTTGCGTAAGACTAAATAGGGGCAATCCAGGAAATACCAAATATGAAAATTAAATCCGTTAGATTTGAGAGCAACTGCGCAAAGAGCTGACCTCGTCTGAACCACATCTGAACGTTCATAAATATTATGATACTACGAACAGCCGTGCAGTACCGACGAAGAAACTGTATCATTATGCCCTACCTACATGTAACTGAAAATTTAGGGTTCTAGCTTTGGCCAGCGCTAAATTACAGGAGGTTGACAATCGCCTGAATGGCTTCAAGAAAAGGATGGTACGGCCGTGCCTTTGTTTTGCTGGACTTAGCGGGGGCACTGCCAAGCCCCCAGATTACGTACCTACCAAACTAGAATTTCAAGATGGTTTCTTTTGCAGATGTATGGAATGTCAACATGACATTTGCAGCGTAAAGGTGCCATCTGGTACACGATTCACTTTCTTTGACTGTACATAGATATTTTGTATGTCTTGGTACTATAGTAAGTTTCGTAATGCATTTCCTTTTCAAGCAATTCAAATAAATCTCTGTGTAAATGTTTCATAGTGGGTCACGATTCAGTTAGTTCGATAGGACATAAAATAACATCCGAAAAAATCACCCACAATGCTCAAACTTAGAATAAAGAAACCTATTTGCTTCTAAAAATAATATAAATTGTCAGTCATATTGACAATATCACGTTTATATGTCACTAGTGTTTACTCTGTTGACGGTTCTATCAAAGCTTCATAAACGGTTGATGAGACGAAAATGATACCTACAAACATGAAGTAAATTACGGTAATTCTGTTCAATAGTCCAATGAAATAGTAACAGAAGAACCAATGAAGCGACAATGCTCCAAATAGTCGCTCTTGCACTGCTGTGGGTCACCGTAAGTAGTTTTCACGTAGTTTTTAATAATATAAATCATAGATAAACTTCTTAAGTAGACCATTATGACAATGAGGACGACTTGAAGGTGACGAAATGAGACTGGACAAAGTCGTCCTGAGCCATGAACCTCTAGTCCCAGTAGTTCGGTTGATTAGTCCAGGGCCGAACTACTACCACACTTTTGTTCCCAATAGTTCGGTTATGATGTCAAACCGGACTATAGGGAAGTGGTGTGTAGTTCGGTTAATGATGTGCAAACAACTTTTATTATAAAAAAACCGGCCAAGTGCGAATCGGATACGCCAAAAATCAGTATTTTGGATTGAGGGACAAACTTAACTTCGCCATTATAAAAATGTTGTCTCTATACATCGACATAGGTCGTGGTTAGTTTATAAACTGTAATTTAGTTTGTAGTCACAAACAAAACTTTTTATATTGTGATGTAACTACAAAATTACCATTTTCGGATTTTTTTCTTTACTTTTTAAGCGTGAGTGACCCGTCTATAAATACCTATATCTAATTCGAAGAAGTTACTTTAACATTTTGTTTTTTTTATTAAAAAAATATAATGAAAAAAATGCCTGTTTGATTTTTTATTTAGCTGCATCCTTAACCGTACTTTTGAGTCGTTTTAACTCTCAGTAGTTCGGTTTGACGTCATAACCGAACTATTGGGAACAAAAGTGTAGCAGTAGTTCGGCCCCGGACTAATCTACCGAACTACTGGGACTAGAGGGCCATGAAGATGTAGCCCGTTGAAGTTTCGTGTGACGTTCCGTTGTAGACTTTTCAACCGACGAAAAAAACGGAGGAGGTAAGGTAAACGTCCCTGTGCTCGACACTGACCCAATACATGGCATCTTCAATCTTATGTCATAGTAAGAGAGGCGACAGATATTAGAGAGTGGGTAGTCTAATATAATAGACACTTATTTTTTTGGGCCTCCAAAGTAGGTACTGAAAAGTGACTTAGGTAAACCCTGTACTGCCGTGTCATGACAAAACACTGTATCTAAAAAACACCTATTTTTCAGAAATTGCAAAAAACTTTTGCTTTCTTTAATTGGCTACAGAACAGTGAATATTGATCTGATTGCAATAAAATTTGGACAAATCACGGATAATGTGCTACTAGTAGTGGATAAAGAAAAATAATATTAAAATTTTAACTTTTTACATGAATTTTCAAGCAAAAACGTGTTATGTCGTAATGTCCTTTATCAATAATATATGAGAGTTGCTATAACAAAACACTGTAACGTGATACTTAATGACATATAGTCATATGAAAATGCTGCTTTAAATTTAATTTAGTAATATATTGCTAACATCACTATTCATAAAACCAACATTCTCATCTTAATATATATTTCTTAGTCTTTAGAAAGGATGATTACCTTGAAGTAGTCCCGACTTAAAACAAACAAGGACTTGGACTAATTTCTCGTGTGATTGTTGCGACAAAACACTGTAACTCTTGATACTATACTAAGAAAATGTGAGTTTGTTTTGGCAAAACACGGTATCTGGAGATAATACAGTGTTTAGTCTAATCAAGACCCTACGTTTTAAGAGTTACAGTGTAAATTGCAATGGCCTTTTTCAATGTTTTTGATAGAAAATCAGTTTCTCTAAACATGCATATATAGATTAGGGTCCGAATAGTTAATTTAACGGTGTTAGCACAAAACACTGTAACTCAAGTTACAGTGTTTTGTCATGACACGGCAGTGTAACTTCTGTAGAAAGTTTTGTTCAAGCAAATTGCTTCTACTGCTGAAAGTTCGCCAAACAGACCGGTCCTGCGCCATCCGCATCCAACGCGTTCCCGCAGCCTTAACCTCGTCGTCGCTACCTAACTACACACTGCGTCTTCCGGTCCGTGAACCTCATTCGACAAACTTTTGCCCCCATTGGCCTTCAGTTAGTTCTAAGAGTGATGTACTTTGGCCACTGCCACTTGAGTCTAATTTATTTAATTCAGTCTTAATTCTTCGAGCATCGTTTCATCTTTAAAGCATCAATTTGTATGTATGTATGTAATATATTTATTCATAAAAAGTTACACTTTCATTTAAACCATGCCCCGCAAAACTGTTTACGCAGTTTGACTGCAGGTAACTCGCTTTATATAAACATAGCTTATAAATTATTAAAATAGATTAAATTAATACAATTATACATAATAAATAATTAATAATAATTAGATTAACCCTTTTGTGGGTAATGGCAAGATATTTGCCGTCATACTGAAATTAATGCCGATTCAAATTGATAATATGACGGTCCAAAATCGAATGTCTTGACTGGGTTGTCAAATGGTTTAAGGGTTAATCCATTTGGAAACGCGGCTGCCAACCGTACCCCCAAACAATTTCTGAAAATACCTTAAAAAAATTGGATCTCAACATTTTCACGTGACGAACATTGAGGTATTCCCGCTCACAATACGCAATCATTCTTCATAACCCGAAATGCATCCACATAAACCCGAAACACTCACGTAGGCGAAGGTCGTTTAATTTCTCGCACCATAAAATAGGTTGGGCGATTTGGGCTATATCACGGGAAGAGTTTTCTGTGCCAGCCGCTAAAGTTTGGGCTTTGGGTTATTGGCCGCGAGATCGATTGAGTGAAAAGTTCTCGGGTGACGAAGTGATGCGTAAAGGTGGATTTTCAGTGCGTAACTTTGTAAATGCACAGTCAATCAAATTGATTGAACGCCATCATAGAATCTTGTCATCATACATGACATTTACGTCATTCGATATTACAGTCGACTACGAGTAGCTCTTAGCGAAGAATTCTTTTATTGATATCACGCGGGAACTTAGCAATTTTCCGGGATAAAAGGTATCCTATAGTAGGTACCTATGTCAATTCAGGTTATAAACTATCGGTGTGCCAAATTTCATCAGAATCCGTCAAACCGTGTTAGCGTGAAAGAGTAACAAACATACACACATCCAATCCGGTAAAAACATTCGCGTTTATAATATTAGTAAGATAACAAAACTAACGTGAGACTCACTCATAGCAAAAAATACTGATAACTCACTTCTATGATCGAGTTTAGCTCGAAATCATCATCATCATCATTTCAGGCGTATTAGGTCCACTGCTGGACAGACCTCCCTCATTGACTCCCAATCATTACGGCTGGAAGCGACTTGCATCCACCCTGAACCCGCGGCCTTCACCAAATCGTCCGTCCATCTCGTTGGTGGACGTCCCACGCTGCGCTTGCCAGTCCGTTGTCTCCATTCGAGACCTTTTGGGCCCCAACAGCCATCTTTTCTGCGTGCTATATGGCTTGCCCATTGTTATTTCAACGATACGGATCTCCTTGTTCCATAAGCATAAATAAGCTCTCTATAGCTCGTTGAACGACTCTGAGCCTATTCATCTGGCCCATAGTGAAGCACCACGTCTCGGATCCATATGTCATCACTGGCAACACACACTGATAGCTGGACGGACATCCGAGCCCTTCTTAGGGCCACACGATGCAGCAGCTGCCAATCGTGCACTGTGCGCCACCGCTCTGCTCGTCATAGACGTAGACGTGAGTTATCCGTATTTTTTCGCTATTAGTACTTAAGATAAGTTAAAATTATTGAATGCGGTTAAGACACTGTCTGACTATAATTTACGACCTGATGATTCATGTTATAGCCATAAAGGTTTGAATTACTTAGTAGGTATAATGCACGATCTACAAGTACATGCTATATGATATGAATATATAAAACCTATACTATACGAATATTATACATTCTTAGTCAACACATAAAATGTTAGTACAGCAGACCAAAAAACGGACCAGAGAGTCATCGAACTCGATGCAAAACACATAAAAACATGGTAATAGAAAAACTCAATTACCATTTAACAGGCGAGCAGGTGCGGAGTAAGCCATAAAGTGTATTCTGGCGTTTAGACGTTTGTTCCACCACGAGAGATGAAGCTGAAGCTCAACCACAGGTGATTCGGAGGTCCATTCATAGGTATACAATGTATACTATACTTACATGGTTAAAATTTATCCGGAATTGGGAATGTCTAAAAAAAAATACCAATAGTTTTACATTTTTTTTTGTATAGAAAAGTCAATTATAACAAACAAATTTCAATAGTTTTTCAATTAGTTCACTACTTTTTTCAAAATTAATTATTGAAACTATTTTGGTTGATGACGTCAGATTATAATTGAGGGCGCCCACACAGCCAAATTTTTAAATCTATCTATTGCGTACGATAAGGCAACCCCTTTAATTTTTTTTACGTAGTGGTACACTGTAACTAGTGTCACTTTACTGGTGCTGACAAAGTGCTAGATGTCAGACAGCGGGTCCAAATCAAACTCCGTAGTTTAATCCACGCGTAAAGTATGAAGAATTCTAAATAATGCTATTCAACACCGATTAAAGTACAAATTGGACCGTCAACGACATTTAAGTACTTCAATGTCAAATGAAGGTCGTTGCTAATTTGATATGTAATAAATGCATTACATTATATTAAAATTAAATAACTACCGAAAACGATTTAAAAATTTAATCTCGAAATAGTTTCTGATTTACTATGCATTACAAAAAAATAGACATCCTCAATTATTCAGCAGGTGTTTAGGTTGGTTTGACTGAACGCCCCTGTAATCTATATGTCACAGGGAAATGGCCAAAACAGAGATATGAAAAAGAATCTCTAAGGAATATGACCAAATCACACAGGATGTCAAAATGAGGAATCCATTTTATCAATTGCCTAGAAAAAATCAGTCATTTGATCAAATCGCTAAATCTTTTTAGTGAAGTGATTAAATCAACGAAAAAAGTCAACTCGTTTTATCATTTCCCTAGACTTTATCTTATCATATACTTATCACAGAACGTGGCTCAAATGGGGTCGGCAAAAAATTTGTCCGTTACAAAAACATCAAATTGCTTATAATCTTTCGAAAAAAAGGACAATTTGTTTATTGTTCCAAAATTTTATGATAGGTATAAAGTATTTATGAGCAATTTAGACGATTTAAAATAGTGTGCGAAGGAAGGGTGCTGGTAATTTAGTCAACCTGGCGGGAATTGAGTTATAAGTAATGAAGGCGCACTATTGTCAGCTCACCGACGCTCTCAGTCGCGTCAATACCTTACCCAGAACGCCACGGAAAATGATTTTAACGGCCCATCTATCAAGATACAGTTTACGATGACCGTAAAGGCGCGGAAAAATGGGCATTTTTCATCCCTTCCTGCTTTATGTGGCCGGTTTATGGAAGGGTTAAGGGAATTAGGCAAATAAGTTATGTTACGGGGAAACAATAGCTACGATTCGATCGCATTGGCTGTGGTCAAACTGTTTCTCAATTTTTTGTCAAGTTTTTGTGACTGTCAGACAGGGTTTTCCGAACCGGTGGTAACTAGTGGTAAGGTCGGGTTATGAAAAGGTTTGTGACCTTAAAATTGACATTTGCTTGCACCAATTCAAGTCAGTCCTGACAACATTTTATTTCAAACGAAACGATTTGCATTGACGTTTCACATTTTTCATTTTTCAAAAGGTACTAAGAGTCTATCACTTATTATAGGAATCAATTTAGTTTTCGTACCTACCCTGTGTGTACAGTCAGCAGCAGAAGCAGAAGAGGATGAACGGTTGTGATGTTCATGATGATCTACACACGACTCTACTGCCAAGTTACACAATTTTTTCTAATCATTATAATCAGTTGCGCTCTTGATTTACTCCATTGCAGTCGTTGACTGTAGCGATTTCAAAGCTGGGTTGACATTGCATATCGTTATAGTAACTTGGTGTAACTCACACTTACTCCAACATCCAAATTGGTTATCAGAAGTTGAACCTTAATGATCCATCTCGAAAATTTGACATGATGAGACGTACGTTCAAAAATTTGTACGCCGTGCCTTAGTTAAACTTTAATTAAATGCCAAGGAATTGACGGCACTAAAAAATAAGATACCGGAGTAAATTTATTCCCGTAATAAAGTCGTTGCGGGGCTAACACCCTATTTCGGCGCGATGGGCCATTATACATTTTTACGATACAAATTTGTTTAGACCTCAACCCTTAACCTTGGGCCCCGCATTATCTCTCGTATATAACGAGGGTACTTTCGTTGCGTCGCCCCGAGGGTTGAAAACGCAGGCGTTTTCCATCACCCCATCGGTTGGCAACTTCTTCTGTGTCTTGTTCGAGAAAAACTACAGCGGGGACAATCAATAAATTTTAATTTTGCTTCTACTGCGAAACTACTACGTAATTCGAAGTTAGTATCTTATCATCCCTTTCACTCTTCCTTTTAACACATTAGCAAGAACGGAATGGCATAATACGAAGTACGAAAATCGACTTTCGCAGTATCTTCTAAATTTGAACTATACACGACCACAAAATTTCATAGAAATCGAAGAAATTAGTACCCGGTACATGTGAAACCAAATTATTATAAATATTTATATAACCTGCTGTTGCTTATTTTATAAAAATATTTTTCAATGATATGTATGTCTACCTTATTTCTATTGCTAAAAAACTTAATACTTAATTCACCCAACACTGACATCTTCAACAGACCCACCTAATCCTACTTCTTCTTCTCCTTGTAGTGCCTATTCATTATTGAAGTTCGGCTATCAGCTCTTGTAGTCACGTTCTGTCCACAGCCAGCTTAAATATCTGTTCTACTGACTTGATGCTGGTCTACTCCCTATTGTTACAGAGCCATGACATTTTGCGGCTCTCAACCTATCGTTTTCCGCCTCATTTTAAACGAGTCGCGCTATACAGTCGTCCCAAATACAATTGGGATTTATTTTTGACTAGTAATTTAACGATAAAGTGGCAACGTTGTATGGTTGTCTGTAAATCTCGGTGTTGCCAGCCGTGGCAATTTTGCCTCATTAACAAAATTGTGAGGGTTAAGCTATTGTTCATGCGTCGAGATTACCTCTACATGGTAATGTGCGAGAGTCATTAAGATCCGAGGCAAGATCTGTTGCTCCTGAGTATTTTATGGAATATTTTATATGAGGGTAAGATTAGCTTTTAAATGGGATGAAGAAAGGTAAAGTAGTGGCAGTTGAAAGTCGCGAGAAATAATGAGCTACCTACGCAATCTGTTTAGATGTAAACTTATACTTCGATTTGACAGTATCGCATCGACTTGTAGTTTTTCTTGGCCCCACATTGGGCGCCATTTGTCGAAATGCACAGTGGAAAGTACTTTTTCTACAATAATAATTTTTCTTTTTCTGATTGGGGCACACGTAACTTAGTGCAGTTTAACCCCTCCAAAACACAAGTTTGCGTATTTACTGCCAAAAAACACCCGTTTGTCGCTGCTCCATGCTTCCAAGGATCACCCCTCTACACTTCGGAGAGTGTTGGGATCCTCGGTGTCGATATTTCGAGCACGGTGCAATTTCGCGATCACCTGGAAGGTAAACCCAAGTCGGCTGCTAGAATGTTGGGCGTGCTTGGCCGCTCTAAGCGATACTTCACTCCGAAGCAGGGGCTTCAGATATATAAAGCCCAGGTTCGGCCAAAGATGGAGTATTGCTCTCATCTCTGGGCTGGCGCACCCCAATATCAGCTGCTTTCACTTGATCGCATACAGCGCAGAGCGTGCCGAGTTGTCGGCAACCCCTCACTCTCCGTTAAACTCGATCCTCTTGCTCTCCGCAGAGACGTTAGCTCCCTTTGCGTGTTCTATAAGATCTACAACGGGGAATGCTCTGAGGAACTCTTTGACCTCATTCCAGCTGTGGGGTTCGATTACAGATCCTCCCGTCGTAAGCGTTCATTTCATCGACATCATGTTGATGAATGGCAGTCTTTGACGGTGCCTTTTAAGCGGTCTTTTTTGCCACGAACTTGCAAAATCTGGAACGAGCTTCCCGCTGGGGTCTTCCCATCGAGTTACGACCTGGGTGCCTTTAAGAGGCGAGTGTACAATTTTCTGCAGGGCCGACAACGCACTGGTATCGCGTAAAGCGCTGCGAGTGTCTATGGACAGTGGTGTTCATTTAACATCGGGTGACCCACTAGTTCGTTTGTCTGGCTTCACTAACATAAAAAAAAAAACTGCCCAAAGACTGAAAGTGTAGACCAAAGTTGTAACTCACTGGTTCAGTAACAGCCTGTTCACTCTAGCCTTGAAGAGCCTTTGGTCTGTTCGGAAATGAGATCGAATAAAATTCCTTAGTATACCGCGAGCCGTTTTCCTCGGGCAAATGGAATGCTGACGTCATAATTATGGGTGAAGACTCTCCTTTACCTGGATGCCACTGTTTGATGCTAGCTATCCCCCGGCGCCGGCGGCGGCGAAGTGGTTGCGTCAACTAATTAATTACTACTCGTAGTTGTACCCATAATACCCATAGGTATGCTGATGTTTTCTGCGCCATTATTTTTCTTCTACAGCTCAGACACATGCAACCTCAAACAGAACGACTGTCAAAACTGTTTAGGCAGGTAAATAAAGTTCCTGAAAGCACAATAGAAATACAGCGGGCATTAAATAAGAAAGTACCCCATTTACATTCTTGACCTGGCTAATGCTTAGCGCTCTGTCACTCCGAGCTTTCGGCCCTCTGAGCTTTTTACAAGCTTTTATTACTGTAAAACTCGTAATGTTTACCTACGAAACACGCAGGGTTCCATGGACTTTTTTGAGCAAAAAGCTTTGAGATTCAGGAGATACCTACAGTTGCCTTATTCATTTTCGTGCAGTAATTTAGAAACCGTGTAGAATCTGCCCTTGTAATGTGTGTTTTTTTATTACGGGAGGTTAAGGTTGCGCGAACGCGTTATATGCGGATTGCACAGGATCGATCTGTTTGGCGAACTTTGGGGGAGGCCTATGTTCAGCAGTGGACGTCTTTCGGCTGATGATGATGACAGAGGAAAACGAGCAAGCGGGTCATTTGATGGAAAATGATCAACACCGCCTATAAATATCAACAACTCAAAGAGAGTCACTGATCTGTTGCCGGCATTTAAAGAACCCTTTTCTTGTGATTTCAATATTTCATACGCTGGGATTGCGTATGTATGAATGCGATTGTTTAAAGAATAGCAGTAAAACTATAAACTACAACAACAACTATAGGTTGCCTGCGACTCCATCTGTGAAGAACTCGTTTATCCCGCAGGAACAATGTAATTTTCTGGGATAAAATCTATCCTATGTCCTCCCTAGGTTCTTAAACTCTCAATACCAAATTTTATCTAAATCCGTTCCGCAATTTAATCGTAAAGAGGCAACAGGCAGACTGACTGAGTTACTTTGGGATTTACATTTAATCAACTTAAACCATCACTTTTATTAATAACAGTAGGAATATAATCTGAACTGTTTTATTGGTCGTTTCTATTTGTATTGGTCCCGCGGATCCCTAACATTATTACTCGTCGGAGTGTACTTCTTCATAAACTCGTTTATGCAGTCATTTTACTTTTACAAAGAACGAATTGAAAAAGTTTCTTTTAATGTTATTCAGACGGAGCTTGGCTTGGCATCACATACATCGGAAGTGGATTTTTCTACCCACTGTCTTTTAGGATAAGATTGTTTAAAAGAATGGCTAATTGGGGAAGTTGGTTTCCTAAACATGGCCATTTTAGGCTATGCAAGGCCCCTGGGGCACATAAAAACTTGGCCCTTTTGGAAATTAAAAAAGCGAATGATAAAAATGTGTCTCGGAAATTCCACAATTCTGAGAGACTGTTCATAGTTCACTGTTCAAGCTCGACTTTGGAATCTATGTGAGTTGTATAGGTGAAATAAGTGATCGCTAGTTGGTGTTATCTGATCATATTTACTCTCAAAACATTTTGTCGAAATAAAATAGAAAAAAAAGTGAATGTAGCGGCCTTTCGGCTCCCGACACTGCTAAGATTTTTCTTTTGTTTTTAACAGTGTACTGCCGATGATTTCTACCATTTCCCCTTCAACGCCACTCGCAGCACAGTCTCAGGGATAGCAGCGTATCGATCAGCTCTTACCCTGGATTGGCTAGCCGGCGAAGATTCGAGGCAACGGGAGCTGGCCAACTCCTTCGAAATCGTCGCTACCATCAAACCTAGACCGCGTAGCTCTGAATGCATCGCGTTTACCAGACCAGCTGCAGGGAAAGTGGCCAGGCTCATGCTGGAGTTGGTCAAGTAAGTTGCATTATTTCGTTTAGAATGTGAAAGATTCATCATCATCATTGTTGTCATTAAGTCGTGGTAGCCTAGTGGTTTGACTTATGAGGGTGAGACAAAGGGTCGTGGGTTCGGGCCTGGCACCTCTGAGTTTTTCGGAATTTATGTGCGAAATTAAATTTGAAATTTACAATACAATACAATACAATACAATGACTCTTTATTGTACACCACAAATAATACAATACAGTAAAACAAGTACATGAAAAAAAAAGAAATAAGGTAAGCAATGGGCGGCCTTATCGAAATTTACCATGAACTTTGAAGTTTCCAATCCGCACTGGGCCTGTGTGGGAACTACGGCCCCAGCTTTTTCATTCTGAGAAGAGGTCTGTGCCCTGCAGTGGGATGTATATAGACTGGGATGAGATTAAATATCACTGATATTTTTTGAACACAGTAAACGTACCAAATCTTTCACCCATCAGGAACCTCGAAGGAGACGATGGCACGATCATCCCAGAGCTGATTCAGGGTCTAATGAATGCCAGGCTGCTGATGGAAACATCTATGTTAGACTCCGAGCCAGACCTGAACTCCTTGGTCCATACTCCAGGAGCGATGATGGGGGAGCCCCACACAACGTTCCCGAGGATATTGGCTATGGTTTGGCTGATCGGTTCTGACCCAATCACGACCAAGAAGAGTGGCTGGTGTTCTGTGAAGAAGGTTTGTAGTCTTTTTGTCACCGTTTGATAAAAGACAGTTCGTGAAGAAAAATATGGTGAAGAATGACTACATTTCAATGGTGTGTTAAATTTCCAATACGCTATTGGCCTGCATGTGAACTGTAGTCTAAGTTTTCTGATTCTGAGACCAATAGTTTGATGTATAGAGCATGGTGTAGGATGCCACTTAATAAGGTGGTGGCTGGTGGTGTCATGATTTGCGAAAGCTAGCTGACCCATGCTTGATGCACAGTCCAAAGACAGGATAAAATAAAAAAGAAGTAAGTAAGCGGGCCACCTCGCCAGCATCCCTAAATATGCTCGAAACGGTTTCGCTTGTCCTCCATTATCCAGACCACAGAATAGAAAAAACACGAGCAAATGGAATATCAACGAGAGATGCTGACCATAAATAAGTGCAGCTAAGCATAGTTACGTCAATTTCGCTGTCAAATTTGAATTTGATGATTTGAGTAGCATCCGGTAGTTCCGTACCAATGTGTTCAGTCGTGTTGAATCTAAACGCTTTTGCATACAGTTCATTTTACAATGCAATAGTTTAGACTAAGTCACTAAGTTAGTAACATTGGTTGGATTATGATGAAACTCTCCCCAGTTCAACAAGTACCTGATGATAACGCGTCCCACGGAGATCGCGACGCAGATGCGCGCGCTGGACCCCATCATCGCACGCGCACGCTTCATCATCGAGTCGTTCATCCAGAACGTCACGCCGCTCAACATGCATCCGGAAACGACGACCCAGGAGACGAGACCGAAACAAACTACCACTCCTTTCGAAAATGTTAGTTGGGTATAACTGGCCGTTATGAAGTAAATCCTGACCTATGAACTATGAAGTTTCTGAATATTGGCAATGTGTGTGGCCTATAGGAAAAATGTTATGTGTTACTATTCTATCTATATCTATCACATAATATACAACAACTAGGGTAAATCGCCAATAACTGGCCACCTCATACTAAAAATGAACTGTATTCACCCATAATATAATTATTTTTTAGTATAAGGTGTTAATTACTGGCCACCCTTGAATAACTGGCCACTTTGTACTAAATTGAATCCAATTTGTAGGGGAACAGAGTTCATTCTCAGTATGAGGGAGCCAGTTATTGAAAGGTGGCCAGTTATTGGCGATTTACCTTATGTCATAGCATTTGTTTTCCTGAGGTTGACATCGTCAATATTCAGAAACTTCAAAGTTGTTCCCTGTGTGTCTGTGTGTTACTTTTTCACGCTCAAACCGAAGAACCGATTTGGATGAAATGCGGTTAGAGATAGTTTGAGACCCTGGAAAGG
The DNA here is from genome assembly GCA_947563465.1 of Archips xylosteana. Lineage (NCBI taxonomy): Eukaryota > Metazoa > Arthropoda > Insecta > Lepidoptera > Tortricidae > Archips > Archips xylosteana. The sequence goes on along the minus strand of OX387361.1, from coordinate 5,534,775 downwards.
ACATAGGATAGCTTTTATCCCGGAAATTTACATAGTCCAGCTCCAGCAGAATAGCAATAAACGAATTCTTTGTAGATGAAAGCGCGGCGATGAAACTGCGACTTCGATGAAAGATGACTAAATTTAATTAAACATTTATTTGAAAATAAATAAACTACTTATTCATGACTCATCAGGGAGAATAACTTTGGTGCGGGTGACATCATTATAACGCAAAGTCACAGGTATGGGATGTTTTTTAAACAAAATTGCAACACTGCAATGATTCCTAATAATGTAATGGTAATGTAAATTAAATTATTTACGTAAGTATAAAACATTTTACTGGGTAATCTAATTCGACAAAAAATATCTTTCTTCGAGTAAATGAAACAACAGATGTTTCGTTGAATGACGAAGTATACAGAACGCCTTAAAATTAATAATTTTTCTTTCTTATTTACACGAGGATTCAAATAGACAGATTTCCTTTTGGTTGTTCAAGTCAGCCATATTTTTTTAATGTGTAGTCCCCTATTTTCTGTAATATTATTTTATGTTTTATATACTTATATATTTTCTCATTTGCATGTAACTCAATCTTAAATAGTTTTGCCGTGTTAGTTTTAACGACACGCAATGACTCGCTGCACCTCGCTGAACCTGTACACCTGAGAAGAAATTCAATGGTGTATGTGAAGTTCCCAATCCGCACTGGGCCCGTGTGGGAACTACGGCCCAAGCCTTCTCATTCTGAGAGGAGGCCTGTGCCCTGCAGTGGGACGTATATAGGCTGGGATGCAATTAATGAATGACTCGCTAGATAAAAACACTCTGTATGTATAGTATGTTCCAGTTAAAATGACGAAAAATACTTAAAACCAACATCTATTGTTTAATTGTTATCTTCAAGTGGGGTTGTAAATCAATTATGTAGGTGTATCTGTTGGTAGGCCATACTTCGGTCAGTTTTATTATGTCTCTTTGTTATCTTTTCCTTTCATATTCAGCAAAAAAAGAAGTTGTAAAATGTTAAGTGCATTTTCGTCATCGGCACCAAATTTTCACACCTGTTCATGACTATTTGAACTACTTTTTTTTAGGGTTCCGTAGTCATTATTTATTATATTGACTGAATTAAAAAAAAACTGTTGACTTATACGGGTTCTGAGCTCCAAAATACGGATATTTTACGCTTTTTTCCCGGTTAAGTACCCAATTTTTAGAGATGTCAAGTCTACCTTTAGTTGATACCTTATAATGCTGTTTCGGCCACCCTGTTACAACCCTAGTCTTAACTTCTGCCACACGGCGGACACGACGCACAAAATACGCGTTTTTGAATCTACATAAGCACGACGACGTCTGTACACGCGTACGCCTACATACATCGCGCGCGCACTCTTCTGGATTCGGGCGGTGTCCGGCAATCTGCGCCTTGAGGGGTGGGGTAACTCGAATCGGTGCGGGGCGGAGCGTGTCCATTCAGTACGTTAGTACTATTATATATTCTGTGCTTCTGCTGATTGTGATCATTTTACAGGAGGTGCCGAAACTAACACGGAATAAAAAACATTCCAGCTCGGAGCGAAAAAACGCTGGGAAGGTCAGTATTTTTTCTATATAATAACATCAATATTGTAGTATTCCTGGTGTTGCTCGTAGAATGAACCCACAACGAGGTGGACCGGCGATCTGGTGAAAGTCGCAGGAAGGAACCACTAGGACGCGGCCAGCGCTGGACCGATCGCTTTGGAACTCTTTGGGGGAGGCCCAGCATTAGACGATGCTCGAAGACCTCAATCGAGTTACTCAACGGGTAGGACTTAGAATGTACATGGACAAGACGAAAGCTATGTCTAATGTCCATGTTGTTCCTGCCCTCATTGTGGTCGAGAATCCGGCTCTTGAAGTTGTTGACGCATATGTATACCTAGGACAAACTGTCCAACTAGGTAAGTCCAACTTCGAGAAAGAGGTCAATCCGCGAATTCAACTCGGATGGGCAGCGTTCGGGAAACTCCGCAATATCTTTTCGTCCAAAATACCTCAGTGCCTCCAAACAAAAGTCTTTAATCAGTGTGTGTTGCCAGTGATGAAGTTCTCGAATGAAGACCACGGTCTGGCAAGCGCTACGTGGGACCTCCACCAACGAGATGGACGGACGATTTGGTGAAGGCCGCAGGTTCAGGGTGGATGCAAGTCGCTTCCAACTGTAATGATTGGGCGTCAATGAGGGAGGCCTATGTCCAGCAGTGGACGTTCTACGACTGAAATGATGATGGTGATGAGAATTTTTAGGGTACCGGAGCCAAAATGGCTTATAGTTTCGCTATGTCTGTCTGTCCGTCCGTCCGCGGCTTAGCTCAGAGACTATTAGTGCTAGAAAGCTGTAATTTTGCATGATAGTTTAAGTACGAGTTTGTTTTTACAGGACCTCGGTGCAGTTCTAGTAGAAGCTTCAGCACCTCCCCTCCCCCCTCCTCCGCCCGCCGAATTCTTCGTCGATCCTCTCCAAACCCTTCAGGACGTGCCTGAGCAAGAAAAGGACAGAATATCTATGAGCTCGGCATGGGTTTCGAGGCACTCCGTGTTGTCAGTAGCTTTGAGCGTGTGTTTTATTTGGCTTGATGTATTGTGTTGTTTTTGAAGTCTAGAAATTTAAAGTGAATAAAAATTTGGTGGTTTTATTGGTGTAAACCGTGGTGCGAACTTTATATGTAGCAAAATAAAATACCAAGTTGCTATGGGAATAATTATGCACCATGTTTATTTATAAATTTCCGTTAACTTTAAGAGAGGCTTCTACAGTTCAACTAACTAACGCATTTTTCTTTAAGATGTCTTAGTATCCCAGCTCGAACAATTTAAAAAATAATCAACGATTAGTGCGCAATAGTGCGCATGGCTCCTCCCTTTTCATTGCTCTAAGTCAAGAGTTAAAAGCCTTACCTAATACTTGTCGCAGTAGCACCTTCAGCTCTAGCAAAGGAACAAATGACGACGAGACAAGATGGCCTAGTGGTTAGTGAACCTGATTATTCCCCGATTCCCGTGTCGGGGCATATATTTGTATAAAAAATACGAATGTTTGTTCTTGGGTCTCGGGTATCTATACAAGTATGTTTATCCGTTGCCTAGTACCCATAGCACAAGCTTTGCCTAGCTTACTTTGGAACTATGTCAAATTGGTGTGAATTGTCTCGTGATATTTATTTATTTAAAGGCGAAAAAATCAACGCAGTTGATGTCGCACTTCATGTCTTGTGAAGGAACTAGTGCGAAAAGAGGCTCAGGCCTGAAATGTCCGTTTTCCTAAAATGTATCTTCCCAAAATGTCTTCTTTTCCAAAATATTTTACGTCTTACTATACAAAAGACGTGACATATTATGGAAAAACAGACATTTTGGGAAGATACATTTTAGGAAAACGGACATGTCAGGCCTGAGCCGAAAAAAAACCGCAATAATACCTTGTAAGGAACAGCCAAAGGGACTACCGCGAATAATCCAATTTCAGGCTGTACAATTTCAAACTGTCCCTTGACATTATAATATGTTTTTGTCATACCATTAATTGCCAATACCGAACATGAGCTAAACAGGAAAACAAATGGTTAATTTAATAATTTTTTAACCAATTTCCTCAAAGTCAACATTTTATGATGATTCTTTGACAAATTCAGTGCCGGCGACTTAACATAGTATTTAAAAAAAATGCTGGAATTCCTTGGAACGGTTTTAATTCTGTTCGCGGTTTCGGGAGTACAGTGTGAAAGGAAAAGCTTTGACATTGACGGTAAGTATCGTTCCACAATACGTAAATTGTTATGAAATCCTCTGTTATCATTATTTTCCTGTTATTCGGGATTTTATTTAAGTTGAAATTGATATATCTTTAGGTCAAATCTTGCACGTCAAATTTGACACAGTCTTTAGATCGATCGTCGCTAGATAGATCGATTAAAATCCAAACTAATATTATAAACAGGGCCCGTACTTTTAATGCCGATGACATCAATTTGACGTCACGCTGCATATAGGATGACCCCAAATAGTTTCTTTGTAATTATTAATCATTAGTCGGCAATTATTTTAATCATGTACAAATGACTTCAAAAGTAATCTATTCACACGTGGAACAATTAATACCTACTTGATACGTGAAACGTAAATGAAACTTCTTTGTGTTTTTGTACATACATTTTATTAAAATGTATTGTTACCACATTTCAATAACTACGTAGTAGAAAATAGAATTCCTCTCTAACTTGAAGCACGCCATCCTTCTTGCATTAATTCCTACGCAGAGAAAATCAAAGTCATCATCTTGTTCATACGTAATGCAATATTCATAAAAATACTTTTGTTTAGTAATCGTATTTTTGTTTGTTGTGTCGCACATTTGGTTAATTTTTAATGATTGATGATTAATTTGGTGGGTGCCGCGCGACGGCCACCGACGGCAAGGAAGGCCGAGGCGGAGATGTCGGGACGACCTAGACGCGGAATCGAATGATTGGCCCAGTAGTATAGCTCTGGACAGGGACATGTGGAAGTCAAGAGGAGAGGCCTTTGCCCAGCAGTGGGATACAAATATAGGCTAATAAATAAAAATAAAATAAATGATTAATGATTGATTATCACAACTACTCAAATTGCAATCATCTGCAAGCGGCGTGACGACATCGGCATAAAAAGTACGGGCTCTGATTATAAATGCGAAAGTGTGTCTGTCTGTTTACCTAAGCTCTTTACGCTTAAACCGCTGAACTGATTTAAATGAAATTTGGTTAGAGATAGATAGCACATCTGAGGCCGTATTGTCTAACGCTTCTGACGCTCTGCCCTGCAGACTCTAAAACGCAGTAAGAGGGTTTTTACGTTTGTTGAATATTGAACTATAACAAGCACAACGTAAGGAAGATAATGGTCTAATCGCTTTTTTGCTCTTACTGCGTTTTAGGGTCTGCAGGGCAGCGCTTGCCTTCGCTTTCACCGTTTCTTTCTGTCATCCTTTTATACCGTTTGACAGAAATAAATAGTGATTGCGAAGGCAAGCGCCAGAAGCGTTAGACAATAAGCCTGCAGGTGGAAAGGCATCTATTACCGGTACATTCGGTACTAGACTACAAAGTGTAGTGTGTATGTAGTGTGAGTAATTATTTTTGTTCTTTCTAGATAACGAAGACTTCTCAGCATTCATCGAATCTCGACCATTGCGACACATTAAAAGGGTGCTAATATGCTCTGGCGAGGAAACATCAGAGCAAATCATGGAACATCGGTTAGACATGTTCAGCTTGTTTCCCAATATAAGCATAGAGTTCCTTGACGTTACGCGCTGTTCTGAAGAGATTAGAAGCGACCGATATGGGGAAAAATCCATATTGGCAGTGATAGCTCCAAAACCGTTTGTGGACATACCAGACTCAGAAGTTCCTACATATTTCTACGCAGCGCCATATTTTCTAGAAGATTTGGACGTTTATACTAATAATATTCCCGCTCTTATTGACTGGCGACCGTTGACATATGCTTTCACACATTTCTTCGAGCAGCAAGGTTGGATTAGAATTGCGATCGTTTCTGACGATTCGCCGTACAGCGCTGCGTTTGAAGAAGAGCTAGTCGGCCAACTTAAAGAACAGCAGTTAGTGTACAATGTACAGCGATGTTTGAAAACACTCGGTCACGACTGTGACTTTGGCGAGGTAAGTCAAGCTTTTGTACCTGATAAGGAATAGTAATCTTCCTAGAAAATTATTCGTTTAGAAAACCGAAACCTTCATGGCTTTCTAACACGGGCGGAATCGCGGTATAAAGCTAGTATTTAATATTACGCTTTCATAATTATCATCATCCCAGCCTATACACGTACCACTGCAGGGCACAGGCCTCCTCTCTGAATGAAAGGGCTTGGGCGGTAGTTCCCATGCGGGCCCAGTGCGGATTGGGAACTTTACACACGCCATTGAATTTCTTCTCAGGTGCGTGCACGATGTTTTACTTCACCGTAAAGCCCATAGTTTCAAATACACTGACGAGCAAAAATAAAGGGTCGGCTACAAAAATGACGATAACTACAAAACCCGCTGTGATAGCTTCTTCGAGTAAAATGAGTTTAGTAAAGAGTTTTATTCTTAACAAGAAGCTATCACAGCGGGTTTTGAAGTTATCGTCATTTTTGTAGCCGACCCTTTATTTTTGCTCCTCAGTGTAGAATTTCGCACATAAATTTTGAAAAACTCAGAGGTACAAGCCCGAATTCGTACTTAGTACCCACAACACTCTGCTTGAAAGGCAATAGTTCAAACCGTTAACCTGTGTTATAATTTGTTTGACTATAATTAAATATTTTACCCCATTGTTTCCAGGCTTTAAATTTTATAAGAGTGTATAAAGCGCGTATAGTGGTTGCGAATGTTGATGTAAAGAATGCGCTGGTGCTAGCCAAACAGGCGGCAGCACTCGGCGTGACAAGTAAGAACGGGTTCGTCTGGCTAGCACGAGATTGGCCTTTTGGGGACATATCCAAGGTAGGTATAAATAAGGCAAGGTAGCATAAAAATTTACAACCACCTTCCCCAACATATGAAAATGATGTCCGGAGCTAAATTTAAGACTACATTAAGGAAAGTACTTGTTCAAAAATGTTTTTATTGTTTAAGGGAATATTTTGAATTTAATTTTAATAACATGACGTAGTAAATTGTAATTATAATTATCATATTGACATGACCAAGCAATATCTCAACCTAATTCTGATGATTTAATGGGAACTTACTGATTTATTTGACATTGAAATTGATGTGTTATTGATGTATGTATTAATTTTGTACTTGCTATTGTATGCCCCTATGGGCAGATTATGTGAGACTGAAACTTGTAAAATCTTCACTTATGTGTATACCATAATCATACAATAAAGATTATTATTATTATTATTATTATATACTAAACTTAAGTGATTTTCACTCATAGTAGGTTAGTAATTATAATTATTATTATTACACACGGGACTTGTCATGACGAATTTATTGCTAACATTACCTCATCGTTTCCACCACCCACATTGTAACGGCATCGGCATTATAACAGTGTGTTGCCACCATGCAGTGGCGGAGCGTGAAAAATTTTGCAAGTAAAGCCGAAACAAATAAAAACCTAATAAGTTGTCAAAAACTTCATTTTAAAAGCAAGATTTTTAGCTGATTGTACTTTTTGTTGACTGTACTTGCATTGTCATCCAACTTACGTAAGTATACCAAATTTCAAGTGAATCCGGCCACTGGAAGTGGGTCAAATTCGACTTCCAAGATTTGACCCGTACATATATACATAACATAATGTGCATTGTAAAGTTAAATAAAAGTTTGTAAAAACATACACATTCATCCTCTTCTTAAAAAGCAGTGCAGTAATGGAAGAGAAGCGTTTGGTTACTTCAAAAGTTTAGTCACAGAATAAGTAATAGTACTAACGTACAGAAGGATCACTCTCGAACAAAAGTCAGCTTTAGGTATAAAAACTTGCCTACTCTCACTGCTTGCACGCGAAATTGAAACTTTTCGTGTGATACGAGCGTTCATATTCCGTTGGGCACCGCTGATACGAAACCAAGGACACAGGGTTCCCACTCGCCATTATACTAAGAATGGTAATTTGTTTTAAAGTGGGTCTAGGTAAAGCTTTTACTTTTAGGTAAACAAAACAGCATTCAATTCAAAGGAATTGAATTTTATTTGTGAACAATACGTTTATTTAATAGTACTTCGCACAACTATTCGTTCCTGTAGACACACTAAAATGTTTACCTATGTATTTATTTATAGCAATCTCGTTTTCATTATTCACCTACCTACTGGAGTTACAAAGTATTTATGTGATGATTTAAATTACTACAAAATAGCTTTTACCTTTCAATATCTTCTGGAATTTTAAAGAATCATAATTTCGTTTCCTTGTTCTTTCTTTTATTTAGTTAGACACCCGTAAACGCAACAGTATCTTTTACACCAATTATAAGATCATTTAGAAGTTATTGTTGGTAGTAAAAATCACAGAAAAAAAGGTCCTCGATTACGCGCGAGTCGCGCGACGCGGCTAGCGCTAGCGTGCGGATTAAAGGCCGCGCGACAACCTACTGCCATACTCCGTCCGGGCGGAGCGCCGGCCGAACATACCTAAACCACACCTAAACTGCGGAGTGAAACCCCCCTGGTTTAGTACCCATTGCCACTACCACCTTGGTGACTTACGGCCCATTGTTTGATAAATAGTTAAACAAACTACTAGTCAAATTGCCTTTGAAATGCGTTAACTATTGTTATTTTTGCCATATATTTTAACGATTAAAAAAAAAAAATATATTAGGGGACAATCTTACACAAATCGACCTAGTCCCAAACTAAGCAAAGCTTGTACTATGGGTGCTAGACGACGATAAACATACTTATATAAATAAATAAATACTTAAATACATAGAAAACATCCATAACTCAGGAACAACTATTCGTGCTCATCACACAAATAAATGCCCTTACCGGGATTTGAACCCAGGACCTCTTGCTTCGTAGGCAGGGTCACTACCAACTAGGCTAAAGCGGTCGTTAATTAGTTTGTTTAGCTATTGATCAAACAACGGGGCGTTAGTCACTAGATCTAGCGGCTTTTTGGACTACATTGGTGACATTTTTTCTAAATGTTTCATACATTTTAGTGATCTTTTTTGGTAGTTTTCTCTACTTTTAGTGACATATAATTAAATTTTTTAACATTTCTAATATTGTTCGAAGTGACTGTACTAAATGTGTGGAAGCTGGAAACCGAATTTTCGGATAGATCCAGTTTATTTTGTAACCTATTATTGATACCGTTTGATAAAGCTGATGAAGCACTTTCAGGATCAGTAACCAGTTTTTCGATATCTTGTATAGTTTAGAAATAATCGAGTGAGATAACTATTATCGTTTCCACCCTGTGTACAACCACGTAAATAGGCCCGCCGCACTCCCACCCCGACCCGCTCTCGACCGCTGCCATCCTATGTTTTACGCTTAACTCAAAATTTTTATGTACAATAAAGAGTTTTACATACATACATACATTTTATACTTTCAGAATGATCTTTATGATATAAGCCCAATAATCTCGCTGACACTCGCTCCATTGATCAAAGAGACACTTAGCTCTCAACTCCGTGGTAAGACTTTCGATGGTCCCCACTTGGCCAGCATCATGCAAGGGTTGTCTCTGGTCCATGAAGCCGTGAAGCATACCAAGAGATCTCGTATTGATCACTTCTACCGGTAAGTAAAATCATTAATTGATTCAGACGTGTTGTGATTTTGGTTTGGATTGGCGTTATTATATGCTAGAAAAAATATAAAGACGTGTTGTTTGTATAGATGGTATAATTGAAGTGACTTAAGATATTCAAAATAAGAAAAGTCATAATAAAAAATAGAACATTATTTGAATACCTATTAAAAATAATTTAGATTAGCCAGTACAGTATAAGTATTTACAACATTCCCCCTTAATCGAAATTATCCCAAGAGCAAAATAAAATAATACAAAGAACTATACAACTAAACCTATGCTAGCTGTACATCTCTTATGTGCAACAGGCCCAAGAGGTTTTGTTAGAACGTCTGCAGGCATGTCACTACTCTTTAAATAATTAAGGGTAACGATGCAGTCAGATACTTTTTCTCGTATAAAATGGAAACGAGTATCTATATGCTTCGTCCTGTTGTGGTGCACTGGATTGAGTACTAAGTTAATGGCACTCTGGCTGTCCGACATTAATGTAACTGAACTAAGTATACCTGTGATTTCCGAAATAAAGCGACGTAAATAGCAGGCTTCTTTTGTAGCTGCTGTAAGTGCCATATATTCAGCTTCTGTCGATGAGAGAGCCACGGTGGGCTGTTTCTTTGATTCCCATGCCACCGGTCCGTCAGCTAACTTAAACACGAAGCCCGTGTACGACTTTCTATTAATCGGACAATTAGCCCAATCCGCATCAGCGTATCCTTTCAGAAGGTTTCCTGTTCTTCTGTAAGTTAAAGAATACTGTGAAGTACCTTTTAGGTACTGTAACACCCGTTTCGCAGCATTCCAATGCTCCTTAGTAAAACAAGTATTGAACTGACTAAGATAACTAGCCGCGTATGCGATGTCAGGCCGTGAGTTTACTGCCAAATACATTAAAGAACCAATAAGGTTTTGGTAAGGCAATAACGGTGACTCACTATTCAAATTCCTTTGCAATTTAGATTGCGCTAAAGGAGTTCCTGTCGTCTTACAATCACTCATATTAAACTTTTCTAACATTGACAATATGAAATTTGATTGATTTATTTTAATGCAATCTTTGTTGCTTTCTATTTGCAAGCCCAAATAAGATTTCAAATAGCCCAAATCTTTAAGGGAAAAATATGTCAACAAATCATTTTTGACAATTTCAAATGTCTTGTCAGAGGAGTAATAGATAATCGAATCGTCCACATAAACACTTAACAATACAAGTTCCTTGTCAAAAAGTTTTGTATACACGCAAGGTTCAGAGGGCGTTACAATAAAACCTATTTTCGAAAGAGTTTCATTTAACTTTTTATTCCAGGCGCGTGGAGCCTGTTTAAGACCATAGAGCGATTTCCTTAATAAGCAAACCTTATTTTCTTGGCCTTTTGCCGCAAAACCAAGAGGTTGCTCCATGTAGACTTCTTCTTGTAAATCGCCGTTAAGGAATGCAGTATCCACGTCCATATGCCTCATCTTTAAACCCATTTCTGCAGCTAATGCAAATAAAGTACGTAGTGAAGAATGACGTATTACCGGCGCAAATGTCTCATGATAGTCCACACCTTTTGTTTGACTATAACCTTTTGCGACAAGTCTTGCCTTATATTTGGTGATATTTCCATACGCATCTTTCTTCACTTTATATACCCACTTACATGGAATAACCTTTTTATTAGGTCTCTCCACTAATTCCCAGGTATGAAGTTTCATAAGCGAATTATGCTCATCATTCATGGCTAACTGCCACTTTGCAGCATCATCGGCATGAATAGCTTCATAATAGCTAGTTGGTTCATCCATATCGTTATTTGACACTTGATACGAAAGGTAATCGGGTGGTTTTCGATTCCTTGATGGATATCTTGACTCACACAAAACTTCAGGGTGTTCCACATTCGCTGTCTCTGTTTCCACTCTCTCTGGAATATTCTCAGAGTCCGTCTCCATTCTCACTGGATTCACGGGAACAGAAGATTCAGCACCTGAGTTGGAACTGTCAATACAATCGAAGTATTGCGAACCTTCTTCTTCAGCATCAAATAATAAGATGGGATTCGATTCAACATGTGAATCAGGTTCCCTTTTCTTCAGAGATGCAAAACGATTCTCAAAGAATGTTGCGTCTCTAGATTTTATTACCCTTCTAGGATTTTTAGGATCACGGAATAAGTACGTGTTGGGATCTTCTGAATATCCAACAAATATGCCTTCCTCAGCTTTTAAATCTAGTTTCTTTCTATGACAATCAGGTATATGAACAAGAGCTCTACATCCAAACACTTTTAGATGACTCAAATCACTTTTACGACCACACCATCGGTCGTAAGGTATCTGTCCGTCTAAGGCTCTATGAGGAGACCTATTTTTCAAGTATACTGCTGCCTTGAATGCATCTTCCCAGTATGCTTTAGGTAATGAGCTCTCAGCTAACATCGATCTTGCCTTTTCTACAATTGAGCGAAAAGTTCGCTCCGCAGTCCCATTTTGTTGCGGACTGTACCTAACTGTAGTTTGATGCTCGATCCCTTTAGAAGCGAGATAATCAGCAAATTCTTTATTTACATATTCTTTACCGCCATCTGTCCTAATAGCCTTTATTTGTGAGCCTAACTGTTTTTCAACAAAAGCTTGAAATAAACAGAACTTGTTCTTTACCTCTGTCTTAGAATTAATAAAATAAGCAAAAATTTTACGTGTATTGTCATCTACAAAGATTAAAATATATTTATTTCCTTGGAAAGATGACGTGGACATTGGCCCGCAGAGATCGCTATGGACCAATTCCAAAGGTGAAGATGCTCTTTTGTGTGCAATCTTCTTAAAAGGTTTTCTGGCTTGTTTGCCTTCTACGCAAGCGATGCAATTATTTTTGTCTACCTCGGTAAAGCTTATACCTACCTCATGATTCCTCAACATGCTCATTCCGATACGACATAAGTGACCTAACCGTTTGTGCCAGAGTCTGTAGTTACTCGGACAGTCAGAGTGCTCATGTTGTGTTGCATTTGCCCGGGGAACATTTACAGTGCAATCTAATGTGTACAGACCACCACAGGGCGAAGCATGAAGAACTGAATCACCTGTAACACAAAAATTTGCATCATTTTTATAGAAAGTACAACCATTATTATCAAAAATACATATAAAGCCCTTTTGAACTGCTTTCTGTACAGATAATAAATTAGCTTTTAATTCTGGTACAAAAGCTACATCTCGTATCATGTCCACCGATTTATCAGGTGTATTAATGGAGATATTGCCTACTCCACAACACTTAATTCGTTCGCCATTTGCGACAGTAACATTTCCATTATCTGAAGTTGTAAAACTATGAAACCAATCTCGTCTAGAAGTCATATGTTTAGTAGCACCAGAGTCAACGTACCACACATCCTTTTCTGAACCAGAAGTATTCAGTGCTGTATACGAAGAAGCTTCTTTCTTAGGTAAAACATTTGTCTTCTTATTACCTTTATCTTCGTAGGCTTTCTGTAAGGACTTCCAGGCTTCGGCTGCAGTTTTTGCTCCCTTTACGTGAGTGATAGCAGCACCGTCTACTGTAAGACATATTTTAGCAAGTGCCTTACAATCATACCTTGCCTTTAATGATGTGGATGTTCCATCGCCTTCGGGATATCCTATTACGGCATACCATAAATCTTCGTGGATAAGAAAATTTCGCATTTTAAATTTCCACGTTGGATACCCATCTCTGTTTTTAAGGCAGAATGAGGGAACTCCGGACTGCAACTGTTTGTAAACATTACCACTATCTCCACTTTCGCTTGACATTTTGTCACGGAACTTTTACTTTTCCAGGATGCGAAAAATAAACACACACGAAAAATAAATCAATGCAATAAATAACGCACACCTTCGTGCTGATAACGTGTTGTGATTTTGGTTTGGATTGGCGTTATTATATGCTAGAAAAAATATAAAGACGTGTTGTTTGTATAGATGGTATAATTGAAGTGACTTAAGATATTCAAAATAAGAAAAGTCATAATAAAAAATAGAACATTATTTGAATACCTATTAAAAATAATTTAGATTAGCCAGTACAGTATAAGTATTTACAACACGACGTTTGGCCATCCATGCCACTTAGTTAAGCGATAATAGACATTTTTTCGAAAATAATAATCTAATACTAAAAGTAATACGTTATGTGACTCTAATCGCTTAAGTAAGTGACATCGATTTTTTCTTATTTTTCCCAGAACGCGGTATCCACTGGGGGATCGAATTAGGTGATCCTAGTGGATACCGCGTCCCAGAACTGGTATAACCTGACAGCTCACCCGGTACCAGGTAAATGTTGAGTTTTGAGACATAAGTTGTGGTTTCAAAATTCGCAAATTATTTTTCACCCATTTAAAAAAAAGTGACATTATTTAAAATAAAATTCAAAACTTTCAGAGACATCGCGAATCACATGAACGAAGCTATACAAAAAGATACGTACGACACGCAGGCGTTTATTCGCAAAATCGACGTGAACTCAAACTACAGGAGTACCGTCATCACCGTCGTCGTCGCCAACAGTCAGTTCATCACCAGTTACAAAACCGTTAATGACTTTACCCCGAGAGTTTATGATGTGCCAGACTGTAATATAATGAGAAGCAACATTTTTACCGATCCCTGCAATGATATCTTGATCTGTGCTATTGTACTCGTGGTGCTGCTGTTTGTACTTATTTTCTGTCTTATTATATATGTGTATGTTCGTTACTTTGCCTATGTTGAACCGGTGTCAAATAAGATGAAGACAAACTACTTAGTATGTTTTACTTTTGAGTAATACGTTGAAGAGTTAATTAATTTTTCTCATATGAAAATACTTAACTAATTGGGATCACTTCGTTTCCTTTAAATCATTTGTCATAATTTTGCTTGTCCTGTCAACTTTTGCCATAAATAATTATACTTAACGACAAATGAAAATTATGAAAAACATTACGGTATATGAAATTCGGCAAACGACAAAAATCTTAGTAATTAATTGGCACGTTTCATATGTGGCACACAAATGACTAGCTACTTCATCTTGTGTCATATATGGAACTCATTTAAACTAAACGGAAATTAGTTTGATGTTGGTAGTCGGTAGAAATAAAAATGTACAACTTGTTTACACTTATTTTAATGTTAAAAAAAAATATGACTGTGTCTATCGACCAAGGTTTTTAATCAACTCTTTAAGGTACCGAATGTCCTTGTGGTCGCGAATCTCATCCTCGTCAAATTCTGGGGGAGGGGTGGAACGCGTTGGCACCAACGGGCCAGGCAGGTTGCTGATGAAGGAACGGACCTGCAAGAACATAAATACACGGTAGATTTGAATACACAAAACCTTTACCTAGACAGCAAAACTTCGACAAAATGAGAGTCAATTAAATACGTACATAAAAAAAACCGGCAAAGTGCGAGTCGGACTCGCGCACGAAGGGTTCTGTACCATTGTCTATAAAAACAGCAAAAAAAACACGTTTGTTGTATGGGAGCCCCCCTTAAATATTTGTTTTATTTCAATTTAATTATTCCTATCCTCTCCCAAACGATTGAATTACCGCTACCAAACCCGTGAAGGCCCGTTCCTGAATTTATCCCCTGGTCGTTGAAATACGCGTGTGTTGTAGTTCTTTGTAACATCTCACTGCACTAAACCAGTAGTCCCACACGTTCTTATGTGATTTTATACAATAAAATGTTACCTTGGAGTTAACTGCCCGCAGATTCTGAAGCAGTTTCAGAGCAGATCTCTTCTCCGCTGGATGCGAAGTTTGGTATAATCGTAATGCCCGATGGAACTGGAATCAAAATGAGACACTGATAAAAGATATTTTAAATGTCGTTGGGGAATGGAAAAAACAGAGATTTGAACAAATATCTAAGGGACCAAATCAGGCAGGATGTTAAAATGGTGAATTTATTTTATCATTTGCCTAGAAAAACTCAGTCATTTGATGAAATCCCTTAATCTGTTTAGTGAATGACAGGATCAGCCAAAAAAGGCAACTCGCATTATCATTGCAGCAGATTTGCTCAGTGATTTAATAAAATCCTTGAAACACGTCAGCGAGTTGACGAAACAAACTCGCGGAGTTAAATCGTTATAATATAATATTTCACTAAACAATAAATTTCGAGATTTGATCAAATAACTGATTTCTTCTAGGCAAATAATAAAAAGGATTCCCCATTTTAAAATCCTGCGTGATTTCCTCGTATCCCATAACATTTGTTCAAATCTCTGTTTTGGCCATTTCCTTGAGATATTATATACCTGCACTCGGGACCTATCACGACAATTTATTGCTAAATTATCAAGACCTGTACTAGGAAATAAAAAAAAAAAACTTCGACAATTATTAGAGAAACAAAAAAGATCTTGCGGTGCCACGATGAAAGTTACAAGAAACTGATCGAGCACCGCAGCATCATGCTACAAGACATTATTGGAAACAGGGTCCAAAGCATACCCTTTCCAGCAAACACCAGGTGTCCCGGTACTGCTGCAGGAATATGACTGGGCTCAGCACCGCCGCGTAGAATGCTGCTTCTCTGTCCAGCACGTCGTCTCCCTCCGACATGGAGTTGATGGTGGCTCGCAGCTTGTGAAGGAAGAGGGTGTTTGCTTTCTCTTTGTCGAAACTGAAAGACACCAATTTCTGGAAATACTTTGGCGGCTAAAGACATAGTGAAGGGTAAGACGGTATTGGAGGCATTGGAATGGAGAGTTAGATGATACTGGAGTATATGAAGGATAATGAAAGAGGAAAGAATGTGTCTCTTGGCTTGTAAGATGCATTCAGAATGGTGCCATCCTAACTGGCCATCGCAAGTACGATGCAGCGATGCGATAAAACTCTATAAAATCACATTGTTTAATCGCGCGACTGTAAGGACATTAGCTAGATATTAGTACGTTAGAGCATGTCATTTTGCATCATCGTATCATCGTGCGGGTGATGGTCAATTAGGATGCACGCGATGTAGTTCTCAAACATTTAATGACCATAGCTCGGACAGAACATCGCAAAACAATCGCAACACGGTAATAGAACAAGATTAATAGAGTCGTATTATGTACAGTATTATTTAATTTAATTTTTCATTATATGTATTATTATAGACACTCCTCGTTGTCAGTGCACAATAAATTACTGTTGTATAAGCAAGTCCTGATGCCAGTATGGACTTATGGTATACAGCTCTGGGGCTGTACCAAACAAAGTAATATACAAATAATACAACGTTTTCAAAATAAGGTGCTCAGGGACATAGTTAACGCGCCCTGGTACATAAGAAACGACGATCTCCATCGGGACCTTAATGTTGAGTTCGTCCACGAGGTAATATCTAAATACGCCGAAGCTCATGAACGCAGACTTCATCATCATCCAACACCTTGACAACACGGACCTAGTGAGAAGACTGAAAAGGACTAAACCCTTTGAGTTAGTGTAGTGTTAATCATACTCGAAATAGTGTTACAGTGATAGTGACGTAAATGAAGAACACATGAACAAAGTGCTTCGCCTTAGTAGACACTAAGAAAAGTCATTGGACGTTATTCTTAGAGACTTTAAAACAAAATAGTAGATTAAGTTAAATGAATATTGCTTATTAGCCTTTGTGAGCTAGATTGTAATTAAAAAAAAAATGTATTATTATGTATTTTTGAGATATTTTTAGGTAAATTGTAAAGTATTGTCTTTATTTAACTGTTTAATACGAATGCCGCTTACTGTACAAAATATTTCACAGATACTTTCACCATAGTTCGGGATGGTTCTTAATCCACTTATTTATCATTTTTAATTTCATCATAAATATGGTGGTATATTTTAAATAAAATATTTATAAATAACCATATATAAGTAAATGACTTTAATTATTTGTTTTTTTTAAAGGATACATGAAAATCAGATCCAAAATTAATTAATTATTTATTATTTTAGTTGTTTAAAACTGTTTCAAGAATGCCACTTTGGCAAAACTATGACAGAAATTAAACTAAAATAGGTCAAATGTTAATCGCGATAATATATCCGCTTTAGATAATCATAATCTTAGGTGCACTATTACGACTCTATTAAATCCTATTCTATTTTCATATCTGTTTTTGCGATGACCTGTCCGACCTATGTTAATGACATTTGACTCCTTAGGGTGTGTTCAATTATAGGATGTAATTGTGTGATGGATGAGACAAGCCCTATTATGCTGAAAGGAGGTCGGAGCCCAACAGTAGAACATATGTACATGTAAGACGGAGAAGACCTGAAAAAGCTTCATTATAAATAACACGTTGTGTATTACTAGCATGCTCAGGTCTAACGTTGTAAGGAGTGTAATATAGTTTTCAAATCCGCGTACAATAACATAATAGTGAGTACTGAGAATTTTAATTAAAACCTCATGAAAACTTTCATTCCTGTGGCTTCTACTAATTAGCAAAAACGCCAGCAAATTGATTACCAGAAGTCATTAAAATGCAATTTTAGTATCGAAATTTGCATTGCAGTTTGATGAAACGTAAATATCCAACGGCCACCGAAATCACTCGAGCACAGAGTGTTTACCGCCCAAAATTACTGCATTTAACGATCATTATAATTGAATGGAGTTATAATTAAGAGCCACAATTAAACTGCACCACTACGATACTATAATATATAGCTACATATTTTACCGTAGAAACGAAATAAAATTATTGCCATCTTACCTCTAATATTCACAGAACGTATAGGTAACGCCACCAGAGTTGAGGCCACGCACACAACCACATCTCATGTAATGACAGCGGGATTTCAACGTCAAAATCCCGCTGTCATTACATGAGATGTGGTTGTGTGCGTGGCCTCAACTCTGGTGGCGTTACCTCTACGCTGTGTGTAAAAATATATAGTTAAGTCAAATACTTACACAAATAAAAACAGACGCAAAAAATTATAAGACTCTTAAAAGATTTTTTAGTTCAAATGTGCCACGATAAAGAGATAAGCAATATTTTTAGTTATTGTTAGATAAGTATTAAGTATGTAGTCAAAGATGATTTCATTGTTCTGTACCACAGAAATAGCATAGTTTAAACTTACATGGACACTAACCTCAACTCTCAATAAACGACACTGCCCTAGTAGTAATAATAGGCATTTTTCGAAATAAGTACCAATGTCGCAATACCAGTACAGTTTGATTCAACTAATATTTCTGATCGGCAGTTTTCGTTCACACAGAACAGCGTAACCATTTCCAATATCAGCCGAAGATGTAAATAGCCTATATTGAACTTTATTTGTAAGAGTAAATAGCCAAAAATCGCTTACCGTGATTCTTAGTTCTGCCCCGCTTACACGATTCGTACACTTTCGAACTCGTATTCGTAGACTGACGAACAAGATGGCAGACGGCCTGCCGCGATTTTGCTGAGTACCTTTTCAATTGACTAATGACAGCGCAAGATTTTAGCGCGCATAGGACTCTGCTTTGCTGTTGATAGGTCGAAATTACCGCGCTACTAAAATAGGTCTATTGCGCAGGTACATCGGGAGGAATTATTAGTTGAGTCAGACTATACGAAAGTTGGATTAATGCGGAATACTTACTAAGGCAGTATAGCATAGAAGCGTCTAACTATGTCTCTTGAAGAGGGTCTCACGCCTGCGCAGGACGGCGCAAGTGCAAGCTGCCCAGTCGACCGGGCTGGAGTATCCTCTGTCGTCATATCCATATCCAAATCAAGTTCCAGCTCCGAACACAATGACCACTGAAAGATCATTGCGATTTGAGATTTAACCAGGCTATGCTCGGAGTTTCTCTACGGGATCAAATCAGGAACGAGGAGATCCGTAGAAGAACCGGGGTCACCGACATAGCCAAACGGATTAGCTCGTTGAAATGGCAATGGGCAGGCCATATTGCACGTAAAACAGATGGCCGTTGGGGCCCAAAAGTTCTCGAATACAGACCACGGACTGGCAAGCGCAGCATGGGACGTCCACCAACGAGATGGACGGACGATTTGGTGAAGGCCGCAGGTTCAGGGTGGATGCAAGTCGCTTCCAACCGTAATGATTGGGCGTGAATGAGGGAGGCCAATGTCCAGGTGGACGTCCTACGGCTGAAATGATGATGATGACGATGATATCATCCAAAACACGTGTACCTACTGCTTGACAAAGGCATCCCCCAAAGAGTTTCGCAATGATCGGTCTTGTGCTGCTCGCGTCCAAGTGGTTCCGGTCTTTTGGCCCTATCAGCCGTCAGTTCTACGAGCGATGTGTCCTGCCCACTGCCACTTGAGCCTGGTGATTCTTCGAGCTATGTTCGAGGTAATATAGTGTGAATGGGCAAAGCGGGAGACATCTTACCATTAAAGATAACCAAAGCAACGTATGGAATTTTGATCCCATCTCTGTAAACCTCGGTCACACGTCATATTTTCTCAATTGCACGACTCACGTAAACATTTGTAATTTAACAATAAATACACTTTTAAATTAGAGCATTGTTGTGGTAGGATTTGAAGTATTTGATTGACGTCCATGATTTTTGACGGTGTGACAGACAAAAGGAAATGTCACTGATAAGATTTGCAGAGGAACCTTCTTCTAATGATTAATTGATTACGTAAGAAGGAAGCGTAATGTCAGAGCTCCATCACTCTATACCAGTACTCCATGGACTTAATACCTAACCAGGACTGAGTCATCATCATCATCATCATCATCATCAGCCTATGTTTGTCCACTGCTGGACATAGGCCACTCCCATGGCACGCCACTGAGCACGATCCTCGGCCACTCTCATCCAGCTCTTGCCAGCCGCCTTGCAAAGATCATCGCTCCACCGATTCTGAGGACGTCCCACGCTACGTTTGCCGATCCGTGGTCTCCACTCAAGAACTCGTCTACCCCAACGGTTATCGGTTCATCGGGTTATATGGCCTGCCCATTGCCACTTCAGCGTGCTAATGCGGTGGGCTATGTCGATAACTTACGAGGACGAACGAAGGACTGACTTAACGAGGAGTGAGTACTAACTTTTATTAAACAATCAAAAGTGACCCATATTACCAAGCCATACAGTTTGATAATGGCAACTAGAGACAGCGGTCCGAGAGATAACATACAAACTAGAGAAACTAGAGAATTGTGTCCCATTCGCACCATTACTTGATCACACTAATTAGAACGAGATGCAACTCTCAGGTTTGTTTTTTTCGGCCTCACTTTTTTGTCGCAGTACTCAGTCCTGGTTAGGTATTAAGTCCATGCAGTACGCTTATTGTCTAACGCACCATGGACGCTTGCTATCACATTCACTATCTCTTTTTGTCAAACGGTATAAGATGGTGACAGAATGAGATGGTAAATGCGATATGGCTCGATGTTGGGAATACTTTATGTTTTAACCGAAATTAAAACAGTTTTTGAACTACATACACTGTAATCAATAAATGAGTTCACGGACTTGTTCAAAGAAAAGTCTAAATCTGATGTTACTTAGCCATATAAAGGAATCATGAATCAAATAACTATGCAAGAAAATAATTAAGTGCAAATACTGCTGCAACGAGATATTAAATTCGAAACGCAATATCTACGGGCTTAATGCTTTCTGTTAGGGAGCTAACACACATAGTGAATTACAAGTAGTCTTACAATAAAATAATAGGTTTCTTTTTATGAGTTTACTAGCTGTTGCTCGCGACTCCGTCTGCGAAGAATAGGGGAATAAAAATCGCTTACAACCTATTCTCAGACCTACCGAATATAGGGAAAAAGTTTCATAAAAATCGGTCGAGCCATCTCGGAGGAGTTCGATAACAAACACCGTGACTCGAGATTTTTATATATTAGAAGATATATCTAAAGCAATGTATTGTAGCTGTCACTATTTTTGACTTTTAAACTCACTCTCTGTCGGTTCTTAACTATGTATATTATGCTTCTTTCATCCATTCAAAGAGGATTCATTCTGAGAGGAGGCCTGTGCTCAGCAGTGAGACGTATATATACTAGGTGCCAGATAACGCTGCCTAATCTGTGTAATCTAATAGTGAGAAAATGTTGTCAATTTCTGCAATGACCGCAAGTGAACTCATTGACCCTGTACCACGATAACCGCGTAAAGTTGATTTAGTGATAATTTTCGTACATTTAGCGACAGTCGTTTTTAAACTTGAGATAACATAATACTTGAGGAGTAATGAATTTTTAGCGTTATCTGGCACCTAGTATAGGCTGGGATGATGATAACCAACGTAACGCGAAGCCACTGTTGTGTATTCGCCTTTACAAAATCTTTCTAGATGTTGTTAAATTACTTGGCAACTTTCTCGACCCTTGATCCTTCAAGCCTCGAACGCTTACTTATTCCATAACTTCAGATAAATAAGCTGAAAGCTTCAAGATTTTAAGTTAATTTATTTACTTAGCGTAAACTTGAAGCCTGAAGCGTATAAATAAGTTTGGTGCATTTCCCCATAACTTCACTGCAGCTGCAAAATATGTACTTTGTTGGCTTTGTAGTTGAAATGTGAAAGTAATGAAATAGAGTAAAGGAAACAGACTTAGCCATATTATACTGGCGATTTGCAAACGTATAGCCCAATTTAGGGCCTACGCTAGCTGACGCGGACGCCCGCTCGCGGGTCTAAAATGTACCGAAAATCCGTCGCACGCGCCCGCGCCACTTAGCGCTGTTCATACAATTTCTTATTAAACGCGTGCACGACGGGCGTCCGTTCCGGGTAATCCGCGTCAGCTAGCGTAGGCCCTTAGACCTGCAAGAAAAAACTGGCCAAGTGCGAGTCGGACTCGCGCACCGAGGGTTCCGTACAAATTTATATGTATCTACGAACATCCAGTCTTAGCAGACCCTTGCTCCTAAGCAAAATGTGCGCAGTGTTGGATCATTGTAGATTGGTTACTGATATAGACAGAAAAACAAAAAAATTATGCTTTTCGCAATTTTTCCTTTTTCTGTGCTATGAGACCTTGCTTCGTACCAAATTTCAAGATTCTGAGATCACGGGAAGTTCACTGTAGGTTTTGATTCCCTTGCGAGTGTCGAAAATTTGCGGCATAAATGGCTGTATCTTTTGATTGCGTTGGCTTAGAAGTTTGATTTTTTCACAGCTCCAAGGGACAGTAGACCTGAGTAATATAAAGGCGAAAGTTTGTGAGTGTGTGAGTGTGTATGTTTGTTAATTCTTCACGGTGAAACGGTTTGACGGATTCTGATGAAATTTGGCACACAGATAGTTTATAACCTGGATTAACATATAGGGTACTTTTTATCCCGGAAAATTGCGTAATTCGCGCGGGATAACGATAAACGAATTTTTTGCAGACTGAGTCGCGGGCAACAGCTTGTTTGATATAAATTTCAGCTTGACACCTCCACGCGTTCCTGAGAAAAAGGGTCTTGACAGTTTTTTTTTCGGCCTCACTTTTTTGTCGCAGTACTCAGTCCTGGTTAGGTATTAAGTCCATGCGTACAGTCAACCAATTTGATTCCTAGGCCACTACAGAACCATGTCATAATGAATAGATTCGTTTATCTTTTACGACAATGATTATTGCTTGATGTATGCCATGATGAAGTCTCTCGATCTTTGCGAATACCTATGGTGTCAACGATAATTAAGGAGTTTGCTATGTATTAATAACTTAAATTCTCACTTTCCACTGACCCGCACTGACGCTGTAATCATGTAGTAGTTAAGTAATGCGACACCGTTCTATGGTGGCATAGGAATCAAATTCGCTGACTGTACGTCAGCTAACATCTATTTTACCATATACTGTTTTATTGATTTTCACTCATAATTACTATACTAAAGGGCTGCTGGTGCTGATTCTAATCGGTATCAAGTGAGGGTAGTTCGAAAGACTCGAGCGCTAAACGAACTTGACACCCTACACTTCAGTTAACTCGTGACCATGGCTGCTGCAATGTGGCCGAAACGTCGAGGTAAATATTATTTGCGTGATCCCGTTTAGTATAGTAATTATTTATTTTACCCACTGTCTTTGTACATCATCTCAGACCTATTTTTAGACGCGGCGAATTTGCTGCGTATTCTCGGCGAACACGTCGCGCGTTCGTTCCGCTTCTTATGCCCCATCCACACTCTCCACGAGGCTACACGAGGGGACGCGAGTACGAGAGTGAGGACGGTGCGCTCGTGTCGCCTCGTCTTCCCTCGCCTCGCCTCGCTATCGCTCCGCTGTGTCGGCTTTGGACACGACGCAAAGGACGCGAGGGGTGAGGCGAGGGAATGAACCACACTCTCGCGCTCGCTCACTTGGTTGTTTACGAGGCGCCTCGCGAGAGTGTGGAGCCGGCAGTACGTTCTCAAATCGCCAGTGATATATGGCTCTTATTTCGTAATTTTTGGATAATACTATGCAAGTGAATTGAATCTGCATATTTACATCAATTAATGTCGACGAAATTGATTGATGTAGCCAAATAAGGCTGACTTACACATACCCGAGTTAACTATATAACCCCGAGTTAAGTGCTAACCCAGGGTTAAGAAGTGTCAAAATGTATGGAACTGTCATCCTTAACCTAGTGTTAACCACTTAAATTTTTAACCCTAGTCTGTGCAAGTGGCCCTAAGAGATCTAATATCATCTAATGTGTGTGTAATAAGTGTTATAAATCAGTCTGTGTGAAAAACCTTCTTAATGAAGGCTTTTTTACACGACTACGGCAAAGCTAAAAGGAAGTGTAATGATTTTAAGCAGTCTATGTTTTACTGACTGTACTTGGATTGCCATCTAATCCATTTAAACATACCAAATTTCAAGTCAATCCGACTGCTGAAAGTATAAAGCTTGTAGGTAATCGTTTTGATGTATAGTCAAGGATTTAATTATTAGGCCACTTGCCACTGTTCGTATTTTAGCCGTGTAATGCAAATCGGGTAAAGCCGCCTATACCTACACGGCTAAAATACAAACAGTGGCAAATGGCCTAACAATTAAATTAAAAAATTAAATTTTAGACGGCCGGATAGCCTAGTTGTTAGATAACCTGACTACGAAGCTTGGGGTCCCGGGTTCGATTCCCGGTCGGGGCAGATATTTGTGTGAACAATACGAATGTTTGTGCTCGAGTCTTGGATGTTTAATATGTATTTAAGTATGTATTTATCTATATAAGTATGTTTATCCGTCGTCTAGTACCCATAGTACAAGCTTTGCTTAGTTTGGGACTATGTCAATTGGTGTAAATTGTCACGTGATAAAAAAAAAATTAAAATCCTTGACTGTACTTATGTGAAAAAGCGGTCTAACATTGGGCTTTTGCCTAGCAATGGAATTATGATAGACTGTTATAAAAAATATATATCAATATCGATGCAAGCACCTTGGATTACTGCGGTAGAATATAGAAATAAAACATAACATTTTCTACTGGAAGTTGGATACATCTTTATTGAACAGAAAAAAAATCGATCGAATCAGTTACCGAAATGAAAAGCCAGTTCTTGTTGGTTTATATTAAGAACGTATATTTACATAATAATAATTCCTTCTATTTCGAAATTAGCATCCGCTAAGAAGTACTAAGCGTAATATATTTTTCAATATTATTTTTCGACATCTTAGCCTTTGCTGGGGTTGGAGTATATACACAGTTTAGATAGCCATGGTGTTGTTTGGCATTGTGTTTATGATATATAGATACGATACATATTGTTTTTGGGTCGTATTAGGATTGGGTCGCTTAGACGCTGGAAGCAGCTTGGATGAGGGCGGATTTGGCGACGCCGGCGGCTTGGGATGGGTTTCCACCAGAAGCAACGGCGCGGAGGAACTGGAAAGGAAAAAGATTGTTAATTACTCTCATATATATCATAAAGTCTTCTGCAACACCTCCGTCGAAAAGTTGTTCCGGGAGGCTGCCGATGGAGTGAAAGCTAACGGCTAACCTTCAGAATTGAAGAGCCATAATTATTATACTTAGTAGCGATCCAGACAGATTTTGCATAATGTAGGTACGGTTCGAGGTAGAGAAAAGGTACCCCCTCGCTGTGGTTACCGCCGTTACAGGGGGTACTTTTTCTCTGCAGCTACCCACGCGAATTGCTGTTGCAAATCCTAGTCCTCAAGAGAGATATGGTAAGAGTAGTAAATTAAGAGACTTACGTTGGCGGTTGGGGTAAGAGCCTGTTGGAAGACGGCCACAACTTGTGGCACTGAGGCGGCGGTGACGGCAGCTCCGACGTTGTTGCTACGGCTGTTGAAAGCGCTGTACAGACGCTTGGCGGCGCAGTACTCCTCGTTGACCAGACTATAAAGAAAACACGTTTAGATGGAACAGCTACGATTGTGGAAAGAGAAGTTGATACAGCGGTCAGTTCGGCAAATTTGGCTTCCATGGTCTTGGTCAATAGAGATGTAGTCCGATCATCACTGTGATTTTTTCAAGCAATATCAAAATAGTGATGATTGTAGCTTTCCAGACATTCACTTGTGTGATCGTAAAAGAGTCCCTGTTCTTGTCAGTCCTTAGATTAAGATTTTATAAATTGGAAGGCAGATTGTTTTTGAATTATGACGTTAACGGCTACTGTCGCTAGGCCAGAATCTATTTCACACAAAAAACAATGAATATAAATTACACATTTAATTTTGATAATATTCATGACTAGGGACTGACAGCGGTTGAAACATCCATGGACACTTTGGACAGCTTTTAGAAATACTTATAAATTTTAGAAACATTGGAATTGAAACAGACTGTAGGTATATACATATACAGGATCTGATAATTGTAGTTCACTCTATGGTACCATCCATGGTAGAGGATAATATAAAAGAATATTCATGTACCAGCTGGTTACTTACGGGAGAGTGTATGGGCTAGCAGCGTTCAGGACGGCATCCCAAGCTGCTTCGAATTGGTAGTCTCTGCCGGCACCAGCGCAGTTGCTGCGTGGTCCAGACTGGATAAACAGAAAGGTTAGGTCAGGTCAGGCTGTAATCATATGAATCAGTTACTCCTTTGTACCACTGGAAGGAAATTTGTGGTTTCGGTCATCGCTGACTTAAAATCAGCCATGCCGCAAGGAAGTATTTTAAGTCCTATCTTCTTCAATCCTTACTATATTGTGGTGTAGGATGTCGTGGTACTTACAGCGTAACGGACTCCGCTTGGGTTGTTGGCAAGTTGGACGATCAGGTCGATGCTTGATTGCACACGTCTGATCCAGTTGCCGACAGCTTGACGGATGGCGTTAGTGTTTCCTGAAGCAACGGCGTTGGCAAGCTGGTAACAAGAAATAATAATTTGAAAAAACTATAAGGGGAACATAAGGGCGACTAATAACATCTAGAAAGATCGCGAAGTGAGAAAATAAGTAAGTTTTTTAGATTCTCGGATGGTTACTATACTACTATGTGTATGAACCAATGAACTAGTAAGAAACAAGTTAATAGTCCTAACATGATTTGACTGACATAAGGGGTTGAGGTTCTCTCAACACTCTCCTCATAATAATAATGTCCACAAGGTATCATCCGATCAGAAGCACCTGCGGCCTTAAATTGGTACTCTAACATATGCGTTCTCACAGTCATCTTCTCCATCACTTTCTATGAACATTTTATACTATTTTTTAAAAGGAGTGTGTTTTTTTGAGAGGGTGGGTGGTAGGTTCTTACAGCGGCAGCTTCGCAGGCGTCACCAGGGATGCCGGTGGCGAGCTCTCCGAGAGCAGCGATGGTTTGGGAGACGGCCAGAGCTTGGCTCTTGGCGTCAGCTTGGTTGGCAAGATCGTTCAGGATTTGTTGGACGGTCAAGATGTAGATGTTGGTGTCACCACCGTCGACGATCTCGAAAGAACGGTCGGTCAGGTAGCTGTCAAAGGACAAACAAGAATTGTATTAATTACTGCTTGTTATTATAATACACAACCACACAGTAAATATCATAGTGATATCGGTCTTAGCCGAAAGATATTCACTGCTGAACATAAGCCACCCCCAAGGTTCGCAAAACAGACTGGTCCTGCGCCATTCGCATCCAACGCGCTCCAATAACCTTAACCAGGTCTTCGCTCCGTCTTGTTGGAGGCCTACCTACAGTGCACCTTCCGGTCCGTGGACGCCATTCAAGAGCCCTTTGGCCCCATCGGCCATCAGTTCTACGAGTGATGTGGTCTACCCACTGCCATTTGAGTCTGGCGATTTTGCTGAACTCTGTCGGTAACTTTAGTTCTTCTACGGGACCTCATCGCCAATTCAATCTCGCAGAGATACTCCAAGCATAATCTTTCCATTTCTTTTTTTTTTCTTGAGCCTTTTTATGAAGTCAATTGTATGGAACCACATTGCTTGTAAAACAGAGGGCCGTTGAAGCCGGAAGGTACTGGAGTACTGGCCTCCTGTGAAGGCAGATGATCTGGTGCAGATCATGGGAAACCATTGGCTGCGGGTAGTTCAAAGCCGATCGTCGTGGAGATTCTTGGGGATTATTATCCAGCAGTGCATATCTGGATGATAATAATGATGATCACGAGTAGTTTCCACCTATCGGTGAAGGTTACCTGGAGACGAGTCTGCCATTGTCTTGGGCTGGAGCAATCTCGTTGATTCCATATTGAGAGACAGAGACAGATGGAGCGGCGAACGCGCTCTGTGGAAAAAAATATTTATAAGTAAGGCCGTAAGAGTATGACTTTAAAGCTTCAATTCCTAGGATATAAAGTACGCAGACATTTGAAACCATACTTATAAAAATATCGTCAGAAAATATGTGTATTGCAAAAAAAAAATCGCTCGCATCTGTTCGACTACTTGAGAAAATAAATAAAGCGCAAATATTTTTCCTAATTCAATCGTTACATCAAATTGAATTTAACGTAAAATTTTTACCTCTTTAAAAATGGCAGTTCCACAAGCGATTTTAAAAATAGATCCACTTTTTAGATCAAACTTTCCATTAAGTATTCTTAATTTTTCTGGAGATCTACATCTACGTACTACGGGATATATCAGAAGTCTATTTTTTATACTACCATCGCTTTCAGAAAGACTGTCATTACCAAGAAGAATTCGCCGCAAGAAACTTGGCAGAAAACTTTTCACATAGTCCGTACATGTCCCATTTTTCAAATTTTGATTCCAATATCGATAATGTCACTCTACAGAGTGATTATATTTTATAACAAAAATTGCACTGAAGTTTATACAGCTTGTACGCGTCCATTCGTTACGAGTCAATGACAGTTCGGTGGCTATTCTGAAAAAGTATCACGATTGAACTTTTATTAATTTACGTACAATTTACTGCCACTTAATTTGTATTTAATGATATTTGTTTTATTTAATGCAATAATCTTTTTATAATAATTTTTATTTGTCGACCGCACGTTTCATATTATCAGGTAGCCACTAAACCATGTATTAAACTACCGCCGTTCAAAATAGCCGACCAATATCCGCTTCAAACCGGTTCAAACCGCCGAATACCGCTGCGGCTTCCCCTGTCACCCGTTCCGCAATTTTCATAACTCATAGCGGATTGTGTGCCCAAGAGTGGCCAATCATGGCGCTTGCCGAATTACGTCAGTCAAATATCGAACTTGGCTGTTATTTTATTGATGCATTTTTGATGGAATTTAAATAAAATAAGTATTTGTGCAAGAGGAGCGGTAAAAAATAATAACTACAATAGATACGAATTATTAGGTTTACATTAAACCCGCCGTATATACCTAGGTAACCTTTTTTTTACTAAAAAAAAAGCTTACCGGGTTCGAGCCCGGGCTTGCACCTCTTGAGTTTTTTCCGAATTTATAGGCAAGTGTGAAATTAGACTCTCGCGATGTCTATTTTTTAATTTTATGCCATTGTTTGTATTTCCCGATTTTGCATTTAAAATAGCACCATCCTTTAAAGTATCCTTCAATTTCAGTTTTCCAGTATACTATGATATATTTTAATGCCAGCAACATTACAACCAAACGACTTAAGTTAAGCATGTACTTTATATATATTAGGGGACAAACCACCAAAACATATCACTAAAATTTCAGTTACGTGATAAAACGGTAGGAAGTTCCTACTAGGAACTAAATCACCGAAACGTAGTCACCCTAACAGCGTATCGCAATAAGCGACACGTCACTCGCAGGACACTATTTCAATAAACGCATTATGTATACCGCAATAGGTGTTTACGAATATCAGAATATAGACGATATTTACTCGCGACCGCTGACATTTTTCGCTCGTTTTAGAAATTTTGAGAATAGTCGTTATTGGATTTGTGTCGAGTTTGAGTTTGAAATAATTAATGATTTTTAGACGTGAGAATACTAGACTGTACAACAGGAGCATACTTAAAACGAGCTATTTTACCCGAGACGTTCGTATAGCCGTTCATATGCCGAGGGGAAAATGGGTTCAATGCTCGAGTTTTACACTCTGCTTTTCACTTCGATTGCAAGGAAATGAAATAGCAACATTTGAAATTAAATTTAAAAGCACTTATTTTTCATGCATTGCAATTTCTATAATAATGTACTACATTTTTCTAGTTTTATTAATTTCGTAAATATAAAACACCAGTTTTATAAAAACTAAAAACAATAAACTCACAAATAAAAATTTAATATCTACTGTTTGCGGTTGATTGCCTTGGTTTTAGACGAAGATTTTACTTTATGCACAAGAGCATAACAATCTATTTTATGCAGCATTCTCTCGACATAAAGTACAACTTTACGAGCATGAGAAGTGAAAAAGTGTTTTGTGCTTATGATGTTTGAATCGTTTGGAATTTAAAGGTAAGTTTAAATTAAGTAATTATTATTTTTTCACACCATCATTTGAAAAGGGATTGTATAGGTATAATTTTTTTGAAGTTCAAGATCATTGTATAGGATAAAGTTATCATTTAAAACTGCGTTTTATGAACATATTTTCACATTGCGTAATCTGGCGACACTTCTTAAATTTGTACACCGAATCTAATACGAAATATTTTTTTTGTTTCTTTTGTAATTTTTTAAACACTTTACCTAATTAATATTATCGGAATAATAGAAATAATTAATAACTTACCGAAGCGACGAGTAATACCAAAGCGAAGCGCAGCATTTTGCTGGTCTTTATATGACCAAACGGTATATACTATACACGCTCCCGAACTGAATTCACTACTATATATACATATCCGATCGACAAACAAAAAGACACATGCATCTGTGTGTACACAAGCAAGTTTGCGAACCACAGCGCCCACAAAATTACTTTACCGTCACCTGAAAACAATTGAACCTTGCCTTCTCAATTTAAAGATTCGTATTGTACTGTTTTT
Source organism: Archips xylosteana (assembly GCA_947563465.1). Classification (NCBI taxonomy): domain Eukaryota; kingdom Metazoa; phylum Arthropoda; class Insecta; order Lepidoptera; family Tortricidae; genus Archips; species Archips xylosteana. Next base: position 5,504,121 of record OX387361.1, on the reverse strand, counting down.
CGTTTTCACAGCTGAATTTGTAACTTTGTTAATTGGAAGCGCCGAACAATGAAATTAATTGGAGCGTTTGTCTGTTTGTCTGTGTTTGAGCATTAACGCAAATCGTCTTTATTTGAGACAATGCGAAATTAAGATGTTATTTTTTTTTCTGTTTCACGTCATCACATGTGTACACTGGGACGTGTTCAAGGGTGACACGTTGTACCTCACACGAGCTGGTTTTGTTTTAATGTTTAATATAAGTATTTGGAGTAAAATAGAACTACAATATTTTAACCTTGCTTCTCCGCTACCGTTCCTAAATTTTCTTTATTATCCTAACCCTGGGGCTAAACTAAAGAGGATAGGGATGAACTGCTATTCAGTAGGTACGCTTAGTAGGTATAAGTTTTACTTCACTAAAATACTTCTCGATCGCGTTTACGTAAAAAAATCAATTACTAGGGAAACATGGATAGCGCCTCCGCGCGCGCGCGTCCATGTTTCCATAGAATTGAAATTTTTACGTAAATGCGATCGAGAAGTATTTTGGTGAAGTAAAACTTATACTAAGCGTACAGGAACGACAAAAATCACTGGTTTGCGAGAGGTTTGGGCTGAGATTGGCCTTATTTATTTAATTATTTATTAATTAATTTATTTATTTACAAAGCGAATTAACAAGAAAATAAAGCTCATCCCAAGCTCAGCCCATTCCTATCCTTTGCCAAACGATTGAATTACCGCTCGCAAATCGTGTTAGGCCGTTCCAGAATTTAGCCCCTGATATACACACAATACAATAAAATAAAAATAAAAAGTCAGTCAAATAAACCGCCCCGGATCGTACCAGGCGCAAAGCAAAGGTGCCCAACACACTAGCCCAGGGGACGGCAGGTGTCGGAAGAGTCATAAATTATAATTTACAAAATTTCTAAGTTTTTAAAGAGCCACTAATATTATTCTTGCCAACAATAAAAAAACTAAAAAACATGCTTTAAAAAAATAAAAAATAAAAAAAAATGTAATAAATTTCAATTCACTTTTCTTATAGTGCAACCCCAACCCCCTAAACCCCCTTCCCCTCCCATTTACCCCCAACCTCCCCCACCCCTCCACCTACCCCCCTGCTTTTTAAGATGTTAATATCAAAATGATAATCCTTGACAATTGACACCATGCACCCCACGCTTTTTTTACAATAAAATATTTTAAACTATTATTATTTATTTTATCAATATTTAGAATTGTTTACAAATTTTGATCTGGATATAACAATATAATAATTGCTTATTAAGATTTGTACTGCACTATAAGAAAAGTGAATTGAAATTTATTACATTTTTTTTTATTTTTTATTTTAATTTTTTAAAGCGTGTTTTTTAGTTTTTTCAAACTTTTATTTGATAATAAAATTAGGTAATAAGTATGTTTAATCATAAGAAAAAATATCTATTTTTTACAATAAATTAGATAATATTATATGTATATGGTATTATTAGATAAGTAATCACTTATTATTTAGGTAAAAAATTAAAAGCGAGTACAGTGGTTGAGATATAGAAATGGTGCCTAATCGTTAATCGATTCAGAACGATTTATATATTTTTTGATAAATAAATAATATTTACATATGGAACTAAAGAGCTGCAACTTCACATCCAAAGAGCCGCATGTGGCTCCCGAGCCGCAGCGCAGGTTGCCGACACCCGCACTAGCCGCATTGCTCCGCTGAACCGCGATGGACAACCTTTGCACCAGAAACGACCCAGAGCGATGGTCAGGACCCTGATTCCTGATATTATAAATGAGAAAGTTTGTGAAAATGTTCGGATATTTGGATGTTCAAACACATTTGTTAGTTAATTACACAATGATGGCTGAACGGATTTAAATGAAACTTTGCATGAAGACGGAAAAAATCTGGATCGAGATAATATTTTTGGTGTAAACAAGAATAGAGGGCTCTGTCTAAGAACGTTGATGTATAGTCGGGGTAAAAAAAGGTTCATCACTTTTCGACCTTAATTTGTTGACATACTGAGTCGAAAAGTGACGAACCTTTTCTTACCCCGACTTTCAAGATAACGTTTTAACTTCGTTCGCAATCAATAGATGGCGTTGCCCGGGCAACGGTTGTGCTTTTAAAAATGTTACCGTAACCTTTGTTCTTAAATTTCTAACGCGGGCGAAGCCGCGAGTTAAAGCTAGTGTATAAATAGTGAAACAGCGTTCGTTTTCAGAGTTCTAGTACCTATTCAGTTCTGCTTCTATCCTACCCATCGATAAGCTTCTAATGCTTAATGTTATAGCTAAACCGTTTAAATGAGTCCCGGCCCCCTTTGTCGTCATACCCCCCCCCCCCGAGCTCCTGTACCGCACGGGCGAGGAGTCATTTAAACGGTCTTGCTACAGACGTTTTGCAAGGAAACCGTTTTGCCAACAATCTAAGGTAGAGCATTTTTATGCGTCGACAAGACGACCTGTGGAAGACTAAAATGTTAGATTTCTTTAAAATTAGAAATTATAGCAACCACCTGCTTGGGGGCGCGCGTAACAACGCCCTCAACAGCCTTCATCCCCTAAATTCAAGTCTAGGGTGAATGAGCATTTACTAGGCAAGCGTGCTCCATCGTAGGCCTCACCTTCGCTTTCCATCAAGCGTGATTGAGGCTAAACACAAGTCTATATTGTATAAAAAAAGAAGTGGTCCAACGGATGAGAATTGTTACCTAGATGTGTTGACAGAAACTGTTCGTTTGATATGGAGTGAGGAGGCTATCTAGTTCATAATTAAAGTACAAGAGGAGCGAGCACAATTTCGCACGTGTGAGTCAACTAACAAAACACGAAGACGTACAACAGTGTCTGTACACGTAGACAGACGTCAATAACATGTTTTGACCGCCATATTTAATATTATATACGGATAAGCTACTTTTACACCACTTGCAATTGTATAATTGCACATAAATTAAAATAATTACATGCATATAACGTTGCTTCTTTCTTACAATATATTATATTTATTTATTTATTTATGATTAAAATGTCGAACTATAACAATGAAATAGGTATTATTTTACTATCATATACTTAACGGTGTAAATACAAGACTAAAATTACTATTAAATTAAAATAACTAAAACTAAACTTAATTAAAAAAGAGAGGTGGGCCTCTTGGCATGGTGCCCATCACGCAGGGAGCATTCCCGCGCTGAACAGCGATTGCGATTCTTTGCGCGAGAAAGCTGCCGGCGCGAGGGTTGCCTGTTGCCTCTCCCAACCCAATCTTACTATCAAAATGATACTATGATGTAATCATGCTGACAGAGACTTGGTTGCAACCAGGGGTGCTGGACGCTGAGTTGTTGAAAAGTGACTACACTATTCATCGCCGGGATCGCGATCTTTCTACACACCACAAAAAAGATGGTGGCGGTATACTAATTGCAGTGCGAAACTCCATATAGGCGACCCGTCATTTGGAGTGGAATACCCCCTCGGCCGAGGATCTAATCTTGGTCATCCCCACCACTGCCTATGACCTAGTTTTATCGATCGTGTACATCCCTCCCGCCTCACCTAGCTATATTTATTCTGACCATTTTAAAATATTACAGAAAATTCAGGAACAGATACCTGGCTGTAGGTTTTGCGTGGTGGGAGATTAAAATTTGCCAGAATTAGTTTGGTATAAATTACAAGACTCCCCAAAGCTAAAACCCTGTGCTGCGCTGTGCTAGCACTGAATTGTTACTTAATGCATGTGCATTTCTGGATTTGAGTCAGTATAATCATATAAAAAAACATAACAATAGAGCTCTTGATTTGTTGCTTCCCAATTTAGAATGTTATGCCTCCTCGCTTGATGTCGTCTTATCTAATTTAGATAAACATCACCCTCCATTCCAATTCAGTGTTCAGACCGAGCTTACTAAGCCACTCCCAATTAAAGATATTCCTAAATATGATTTCTTAAAAGCCGATTATATTGATATTAATAAGGATTTGAGGCAGATAAATTGGTCCGATGAATTACATTATTTACAGGCTAACGATGCTGTCAAAATATTTTATTGTTTGTTGTACAAAATAATAGATAATCATGTGCCATTAAAAATAAATGTCCATCCTATCCAAAATGGTTCTCAACTACAGTGATTAAAATGCTTTAACGTAAAGAAAGAGTGTGGGTTAAATGGAAAACATATCAATCCCTCCGTGATTATGGTGAATTTTCTATTCTGCGAGCCCGCTGTAAAAGCTTGATGGCTGATTGCTTCCGCAAGTACACTGACAACACTGAGGAGGTCATAAAAACCAATGTCCAAGCTTTTTGGGCCTATATATCTTCCATGAAAAAATCCACATCTAATTACCCTCATACCATAAAACTTGGTAATAGGGTTGCCAGTTCAGCAAATGACACAAGTGAGCTATTCTCGACTTTTTTTAATTCAATATATGAAAAAAGAGATGGAAGAGAATGCACAGACTTGGATGATCTGCCATGTCGATTGAATCAAAAATAATCTCTAGTGCCCATATTACAGAAAAGATATTGAAAAGTTACTTGTTTAATTAGATCCAAAAAAAGGTCCCGGTCCAGATAAAATCAGGCCCATAATTTTAAGGAACACTTCCTCAGCTATACTTACCCCACTCCACATTATATTTAATAAGTGCATTAAGGAAGGGATATTTCCAGATGCTGGAAGTTATCTTTTGTCACGCCGATTCATAAATCCGGTTTGAAATCTGAGATCTCTCACTACAGACCAATCTCAATACAGTCCTGTATACCTAAATTACTAGAGTCTCTCATACATGGAGCAATTTTCCCAATGGTCCAATGTAACATCATCCCACAACAGCACGGATTTGTGAAACGTAAATCAATATCTACTAATCTTTTGGTGTTCACTAACTTCCTATTTACATCGATGGACAATAAAAGTCAAGTGGATGCTATATACACAGATTTCCGGAAAGCTTTAGATAAAGCGGATCATATCATATAATGTTTGGTAGTTCGTACGATAAGTACAAGCGTCAAGTAACCCAATTATCAATGGAACTGATGTCCGACTGTAAGGTGTGACTTTTGTTAGTTATTATGTTTTAACTGAGCCCAGATTCTATGTTTTTTTTTCAATTCTCTCTTTTTTAAAAATCCGCATGTTTTTTTTTGTCTCTAATTTGATATTATTTTCGCATGTTTTTTTGTTGATTTTCTGTAAGTAGTAGTATTTCTTGAGCCAGTAATGGCTCGATGTGCGGTAGCCCTTAAATAAGTTATTTTAGTGAACCCATTGTCAATCACATCTTTCAATAACTCTAAGTGAGAATTTATTTAGGGTGCATACTACATTCTTATTTATATGCCTTGTTACATAGTAATTGTGTGTGTATCTATCTGTTTCTTTCTCCATTAAATAAAAATGAAATAAAATATTATTGTAATTGTTTTTATTAGCCTGCTTTGGTGTCCCACTGCTGGGCAAACGCCTCCCCTCTCTTCTCCACTCTTGCCTATTAAACGCGAGCTCCTGCCTGCCATCCCACGTGATAGACATCTAGGTCGTTCCTTTATCTCCGGTTTGGTCTGCTTCTATTACGATATCCATCGCTAGGGATCCACTCCGTGACAAAATTGGCCCAACGTTTCGGGTTCATTCGACCATATTATGACCGAGAAAAAAATAAACTAATTAACCTCTCTCAGTCCCTTTTTCGTCATACCCCCAACCCCTGTACCACGCGGGCGAGGAGAGGATACGATGTCTGAGAGACTTTTGAGAAATAGGTATTTTAATGAAATGTCGCTGTCTCACCCGAACCCCTCCGTGTCAGTACAGCGAGAGCAGGACAACTGCAGCTCAGACCGTTAATAGGCGCGTAAAATTGATCAAAACAGCATTTCGTAGTCCCTTGTTTTCATCTCGAAAACTGGACCAATAAAATTATTTTTTTCAAAAATAATTAGAAGACAGATTTAGCTATGCCCCTATGTTTTCCTTTTTTTGTTTGTATGAGGGATTCTTTTCTGATGAGTGTCTGAAAATGACGTTGAAATTGGGCAATTTTTTCAGTTTTTGAAAGCTCATATTTCTTATGTTAATTGAAATATGGAAAAAAACGAAACATAGGGGCATAGCTGTGGTAGATACAGATTACACAGTAAAATTTGGCTCTAAAGCCATTATCCAGGGAGGAAACAGGGGACTACGTTTGTAAGGAGAAATGGTGCACATCGTATCCTCTTAAACGGTCTAGCTATAAAAGATCTCGAATGGAGACCACGGACAGGTAAGTGCAGCATGGGACGTCCACCAACGAGATGGACGGATGATTTGGTAAAGGCCGCAGGTTCAAGGTGGCTGCGAGCCGCTTCCAACCGTAATGATTGGGTATCATGACGACGGCAACCGGATGGCCTAGCCCTAGTGGTTAGGAGCCTGAATATGAAGCTTGAGGTCCCGGGTTCGCTTTCCGGTCGTGGCAGATATTTGTATGAAAAATACGAATATTTGTGCTCGAGACTTGGATGTTTAATGGCTCATTCTACTTTTTGTTGACCAGTAATTTTTTGTAATGTGCTCTTCAAATTTTTTTCTATAAAAACGGATAATTGCTCGGTTTTATAATTTAAAATTTAAATTATTTTTACGAATTCTTTGCAGGCGTAGTCGCGGGCAACAGCTAGCTAGTCTAGTACAAGCATTAAATCAAGCTTGATACGTGAACAAGTTAAGTGTGTTTCGACAAACCAACAATAACGCCAGTCGTAATTACTCTGTACAAAGTGTCATCCTGTTTTATTCCCGTAGTTATGGTTTAACTTTAACTGCTAGTGGCGCACTGAACGTCAGTTAGTATCCGTAACTGTTACAATTGGACCACCACAGTATAAATACAGCAAGTAATCTACAAATGATGCGGACAGGCCTTAAACCCCTTCTACACGGTCGGGGCCAACCGCCGACCATCGTGTCCTTGGTCGGGTTGGTTTAAAAATGGACAGTGTAGAAATCGGTTGACCCGACCGATATTTGGTTGATTTCAGCGGCCTTGGTTGTCCGTGGTCGGCCCCAACCGTATGGAACGCTGTCGGCCGACGCGAGCGCTTCAATCAACCCGACCAAGGACACGATGGTCGGCGGTTGGTCCCGTCCCGACCGTGTAGAAGGGCTTTTATACTACGAAGATCAAAATTTAAATTCGAACTTCGTGTCATGCTGTCCCTCTCACGCTATAATAGCATTTAATACGAGAGTAAGAATTAACGCCTCCTAGAATTAACGCTTGTTTGCGTCGCACCTCACAGCTCTTGCCCTCTCTTACGGTAGGTACATTCTAATTCAGCTATACTAAGACCCCTTCTACACGGTCGGGACCAACCGCCGACCATCGTGTCCTTGGTCGGGTTGATTTAAAAATGGACAGTGTAGAAATCGGTTGACCCGACCGATATTTGGTTGATGTCAACGGCCTTGGTCGCGAGCGCATTGTCAGTGGTCGGCCCCAACCGTATGGAACGCTGTCGGCCGACACGAGCGCCCGACCAAGGACACGATGGTCGGCGGTTGGTCCCGACCGTGTAGAAGGGCTTTTAACCTGCGGCATGCCAAACTTTTAAGAACAAATTACATAGAGTTTCAACCATTTTGACTTATAATGCTGATGACAAAATCAATGCTGCGGCCCTCTACACCATAGGTAGCCCAAGGGACAAAAAGGTAGAGTATGACTGCTTCAATTCTTTAAGACCTAATTAACGTATGTATGCAAGTATCTATATAAAAAAAAAAATTGTGGTAGTGATCACAGAGTTCTGTAATCTTCCAGTATTAATGCCCCTTTCTATCCACTTCTCTTCTAAAATTAATGTGTGCACGTTTTCTGTGTTTTCACAGATATTAGTAAGTAAATTGCGGTGTTCACCAGCGAAATGTCTTTTCGAATGACAGTCTCTGCTCTGCAATAAACCACTACATATTTAAGCAATTAACTTCGCTACAGACTCAGCTGGGAAAATCAAGTATTATGGTGTTTTAGCTATACAGGCTTTTAGCTTCTGTCATTTCCATTCCTATTATTATTAAAAGTTTTGTGGCAGTGACGTAGAGCGCGCTTATGCAAGTAATTTAAAGCTCGTTGCTTGAGGATTACTTACTTGTTTTATAATGTAGTGCAACTATGTTGCATGTTAGTTGGGGATTTAATAGTGAAACTGTCAAGGGCTGTTTGTTTGTTTACGGGCTATGAAGGCATGGGGAATACAAAGTAGAGGATCTACTCTACGTTGAGTTAAAAACTTAATTAAAAGTGTTTTTTAAGTCCGGAAAAGTTTGATGAGCGCAGTAAGTAGCTGTAACTAGACTGGAGCAAATTGGATGCTGTTTTTAGGGATTCGTATTCAAAGTGAGAAAGGAACCCTTCAGAAACCCTTTGTTGCCCGTCTGTTTGTATGTCATCTGGCAGTTCTTTTTTCACAAGAATGCGTCGATGTATTAAATTGAAATTGACATAAGACACTCACCTCTGAATTTTTTGGAATTTACGTACGAATTTACATTTGAAATTTGCCATGAGATTTACGGTGAAGGACCTGCGACACAACTGTGAAGAAAAGTGTTAAGTTCCCAACCCGTATTGCGCCCGCGTGGGAACTACGGCCCAAGCCCTCTCGTTCTGAGAGGAGGCCTGTACCTTGCAGTGGGACGTGTCGCAGATTTGGTTGCCCCAAAATTACCACCGTATCTATACTTATACTTATATACTTATACTTATACTTGTACTTGTACTTGTACTTGTACTTGTACTTGTACTTGTACTTGTACTTGTACTTGTACTTGTACTTGTACTTGTACTAGTACTTGTACTTGTACTTATACTTATAATATAATAAAGAGGAAAGATTTGATTGTTTGTTTGTATGTTTGTTTGTTTGTTTGCATTGAATAGGCTCCGAAACTACCGGACCAATTTCAAAAATTCTTTTGTCTTTAGAAAGCTACATTACCACAGAGTGACATAGACTACTTTTTACCGCGGGAAAATACCTTTTCCTACGGGAAAATTAATTTTATCGCTGGCGAAGCTGCGGACGGAAGGCTAGTTTATTATGAATAGGAAACCATCAATTGGATATGTCCAGAAAAACCCATCGCCGCTGTTCTCAATAATTGAACTGACATCACGTAACTTGCACCCATTCATCCTGGCGCCCCATTCCCGATGCATTACAGCGGTGCATTCGGATTGCACATCTATCACTGCACCATTCATCATCGGGGCGCAGTTATGTGGTCGCCTTACTAACTAGCGTTAACCCCGTAACGAAGATAAAGCGTGGGTCACGTGGCAATATATACTTAAAACGATAGTTTATGTTTTTACCTTTTTAATGAGTACACGTGGCTATGTTAACAGTCTATATTATAGCGCAGTGTCACAAGACAAATTTCTTTGACCAGTGTGGGTTGCCAGTGACTTATGGCACTGAGACGTGGCCGCTAACGATGGGCCTCATAAGAAAGCTCAAAGTCACTCAGTGGGCGATGGAGAGGGCTATGCTTGGAGTTTCCCTGCGGGATCGCATTAGAAATGATGAAATCCGCGCAAGAACTAAAGTCACGGTCGTAGCTTCTCGAGTAGCGTCCGCGGACTGGAAGACGTGGTGTAGGTAGGCCTCCAATAAGATGGAGCGACGATCTGACTGATTTGTTTGGCGAGCCTTTGGGAGGCCAATTGTTCAGCAGGGCGTCTTTCGGCTGAAATGATGATGATGATATCCCAACTACTAAACGGCAAGAAAACCCGTGGAACGAAAATCCTCTCAAATGTATACTTTTTTCCCCAACAAAGAAACACCCAAAGGTAATAAAGGTTATTTCCCGCTTCTGTTTACGTTCACCTCGACGATTGATACTGATCGCCTTGCGGACGAAGATTAATCGAGCCTTCGATCGATCCGATGTTGCCGATGTGGAGTCTGTGTTTGACTTACCGTAGAACAATGGGGTGCCTAGGAATGTTCCATGAGGTATACTCAACAAGATAGAGAGAGATGAGATAGAGTCTGACCAAGATAAGTCTGCAACGATTTTGATAGCACACGCAGTGCAAGTTTTATATTAAACGCCAAACTTCTATGAAATTATGACGTACTAGCCTTCCGTACGCAGCTTCTCCCGCGATAAATTAATTTGCCCGTAGGAAATAATACATTGTTGTAGAGGCTGGAAAGTAAGCAATAGATGGACGAGTTTGTTTGAGGGCCGACGCGTAGCGGAGGCCCTCGAAAGTACGAGTCCATCTATTGCACTTTTGGCCGAGACTAAACATTGTGCTTTTCACGACTAATGCGAGGAAATCATCATCATCATCATCATCATAATCATCCATCCCGTCCATCCCGTCCATCCCATCCATCCGTCCATCCCTCCATCCCGTCCATCCCGTCCATCCCGTCCATTCCGTCCATCCGTCCATCCCGTCCATCCCGTCCATCCCGTCCATCCAGTCCATCCCGTTCATCTGTCCATCCGTCCATCCCGTCCATCCCGTCCATTCCGTCCATCCCGTCCATTCCGTCCATCCGTCCATCCGTCCATCCCGTCTATCCCGCCCATTCCGTCCATCCGTCCATCCCGTCCATTCCGTCCATTCCGTCCATCCGTCCATCCCGTCCATCCCGTCCATCCCGTCCATCCCGTCCATCCGTCCATCCGTCCATCTCGTCCATCCCGTCCATTCCGTCCATCCGTCCATCCCGTCCATTCCGTCCATCCGTCCATACGTCCATCCGGTCTATCCCGTCCATCCCGTCCATCCGTCCATCCGTCTATCCCGCCCATTCCGTCCATCCGTCCATCCCGTCCATTCCGTCCATCCCGTCCATTCCGTCCATCCATCCATCCTGTCCATCCTGTCCATCCCGTCCATTCCGTCCATACGTCCATCCGGTCTATCCCGTCCATCCCGTCCATCCCGTCCATCCGTCCATCCCGTCCATTCCATCCATTCCGTCCATCCGCCCATCCGTCCAGCCCGTCCATCCGTCCATCCCGTCCATCCCGTCCATTCCGTCCATCCCGTCCATCCCGTCCATCCCGTCCATCCGTCCATCCGTCCATCTCGTCCATTCCGTCCATCCGTCCATCCAGTCCATCCCGTCCATTCCGTCCATCCGTCCATACGTCCATCCGATCTATCCCGTCCATCCCGTCCATCCGTCCATCCCGTCCATCCCGTCTATCCGTCCATCCCGTCTATCCCGTCCATCCTATCCATTCCGTCCATCCATCCATTCTGTCCATCCCGTCCATCCCGTCCATTCCGTCCATCCGTCCATACGTCCATCCGGTCTATCCCGTCCATTCCGTCCATCCCGCCCATCCCGTTCATCCCGTCCATCCCGTCCATCCCGTCCAACCAGTCCATCCCGTCCATCCCGTCCATCCCGTCCATCCCGTCCATCCCGTCCATCCCGTCCATCCCGTCTATCCAGTCCGTCCGTCCGTTCATCCGTCCATCCGTCCATCCGTCCATCCAATCCGTCCGCCCATCCGTCCGTCCGTCCGTCCGTCCGTCCGTCCATCCGTTCGTCCGTCCATCCATCCATCCATCCATCACTTGCAGCAGACGATTACTTTTGATTGGTCCAATAGTGTCGTTTCAGCACGCCAGGAATGAAATTCAGAAATTATCTTTCAAAAAGTCGTATCGTATTATGAAATACATATACTGATACGTCCTGTTTTCGATTAGTGTAACATTGTTGTCGTGTTTGCGCGCCATAAATGAGTCAGCTGTTAAATGTACATATATAGGCAGTTTTGAGTACTGGATTTAGGTTATCTAGGGCCACATTTTCGAGCAGTGTCGTGAAAGAGTATTTTCCCGCAGTAAAAAGTAGCCTATGTTACTCAGTGATAATGGAGCTTTCTAACGGTAAAAGAATTTTTGGAATCGGTCCAGTAGTTTTTAAGTTTATTCGTTAGATATAAAAATACAAATCTTTCCTCTTTATAATATTAGTATAGATGAATAAGAAATAACACATGCTCAGCGTGTGCTATCAATATCGTTGCAGACTTATCTTGGTCTAACTATAGTGGTATAACTGTGGTATACTTGGTATAACTAAAAATACGGTCAAAAATACGGGTCTATAATGACTCCCATAAAATTTCAAGTCATAATGTATCATTTAGTCATAATCAACGTTAGTCATACAGTGATTTATTTCTGAAACAATTTATTTTTCGGAATTGTTATAAAACAAACCTAACCTACTGCATTCTATAAGTTGGCATTTAAAAAAAGTCCTGAAAAAATACCGTTTCAGAAATAAATCATTGTATGACTAACGTTGATTTTGCACACACACACACACACACACACACACACACACACACACACACACGTCATACACACACATTCAAACCAAATTTTCTTTCAATCCTTCTCCTGGACTTAGGCACTGTTTTTCAGTATATATAAAAATTGTCAAACCTTTTTAATGATTAAATCGTATACTGGTATCTGTATAATATTGATTAGTACATAATTAGATCTAAGAATTCCTGACATATGCATCTCCCGCCCATACGACAGGTGAGCTCCGGACGGAGGACGCACCCGGTAGTCTCAGCGGGGACCTCGTGGGAGCAACGGCGGAAGCCTAATCAGAGAATCGAGACTAAAAGTTTCTTCTCTGGCCCTTCAGCATTGGCTGAGGTAAGGATCTGCCGAGCTCCGCATGATCCCTTTAAGACACTGGGGCGTCCAACCGTTCGGGGGACACTCCTCGTCCCTCCGTATTATTATAGCAGAAAAACTATCGATGAAAGCGGAAACGAAAAGAGGGAGCGCTAAGAGACAAGCGCAAAAAAGCACACAGCATGCCAAAAAACCACCAGGCATAAAGGGTAGCCCCACCCAAAAGATGGCATCCAAAGCCACACAATGGGTCCAAAAGATCTCCGACCCACCCTTCCATCGCAGGGCAAAAGAAAGGAAGCAGTTATAGATAAATGCATATGACAGGAAATCGCACCAACCCAACCAATAGCACTAAGTAATTGTACAGAAACGGGCGAGGGTCGATCAAGGAAGTAACCAACGGGTAAAAACATAAAAGACCGACCTAAGCACCCCCAGTGCCCAGCGGGAGAATGCATGCTCCTCTCCCAGCCTTCCAGCAAATGGCTGAGGCAGGACACTGTGGGTAGATTAAGTCCCCTCCCTACCCCTCCCCTCCTCAAAATTTAAAGCACATGTTTTTTGTTTTGATAACCAATAGAGAAGGGGACTTGGGACCGGGTTTTTTAGTCCGTGCAAGTCGGACACTGTCTGGGTCCTCCATTCCCAGTTCGTCCGAAGGGATTTTTCCCGAGCACAAGTCACCCTTCCAATCCTTAAAGTAAAAAACAGCAAAGACTTCGCGTCTTTGGCCCCTCTGGCGACTCATTCAAAAAAAAAAACGTTGATTATGACTAATGATACATTATGACTTAAAATTTTATGGGAGAAAAGGGGCACTGCAAAAATACATCAACATTCTATATTTCTCACGAAAAGTTAAATGATAAAAAATTTATAGGTTTTTTCAAATTACCACCTCGCTTTTTACACTCTTAAGGGATGATTTCAGAAATGAAAACTATTTTATACCCCATCTCACATCTCAAACTATCTCTATACCAAATTTCATTTAAATCTGTTCAGCGGTTATTGATTCCCCATACAAACTTTCACCCCCCTTTTCACCCTCTTAAAGGGTGATTTGTGGGATAAAAACCATCCTATGTCCTCTCCTCGGACTCAAACTATCTGTATACCAAATTTCATCAAACTCGGTTCAGCGGTTTAAGCGTGAAGTGGTAACAGACAGACACACTTTCGCATTTATAATAAGTATATAATTATAAGTGATACCACAGGGGACCGAAGAGCTGGCAGCTTCCTCGCTCAACGTATCAGCATTGCTGTACAGCGAGGTAATGCTTCCAGTATCTTTGGGTCCATGCCGCGGGGGGAACCATTTATGAATTTTATTTAGTTTTTAGTTTAGTTAGTTTTGCTTTATTTTTAATTATACTGTTAATTTATTATATACATATATTAATATGGATTGACATCAATCAACCTAGTTCCAAAGACAAAGCGCTGCATCTCATGAAAAGTGTCACAAAACAAAACGGAATGCAATTCGATTTCAAATCTTACTAGATAAAGATATAATATTAAATGCAACAGCATTTAATTTTGTGTTGTGGCACTATTCTCGATAAGCAGCGAAAGCTTCAACTATGTGTATGTACTAGACAATGGATAAACGTACTAATACTTCTACAGTTATGTACATACATGTTCAAGTATGTCTAAAACTCGAGAACAAACAAATATCTGTCCCGATCAGGGATTGAACCCTGGACGTCAAGCATCAAACTGGCGATGCATTAGCAATCCTCTGGTATTGCAAGTGTTCATGGGTGGTGCTGCTCCGAGAGACGCAGTGTAGATAGGCCTCCAACAGGAAGGAGCGATGCGGCTTTCGCAGGACCAGTCTGTTTGGTGGACCTTGGGGGAGACCTATGTTCAACAGTGGACGTCTTTCGGCTGAAATGTTGCTGCTTACTTACAATAAGTAATAGTCCACTTGCTCGAAAAAAAAACATTCTATTATCATTTCGAGCAACGAGAATTTCTCTTAGTTTCATCTTCAGTAGGTTTGTATTCATACAGGAATTGACTCGCTGACTTAATGTTAATCGGACACAACTTTGTACATATTTTCCGATTCACAATCTCAAATTTCAAAAGCAAAGAGATAAAGGCAGCCGTCTCCGGTGCTTCTTTAGTTACAAAAGCACTTTAAAATGTTATCAGCATGAAGAAATATAAAAGCAAATTTTATCGAGATATCAAACTTGCCAGAGATTTATGTAACAAGGTACTCGGAAAGATATTTCTATAGTCTTACAAAGTCAAATCCAGCTCGGTAAAGATGTGGCGACAGTTACAGCGATTCTCTAAAGTTAATTTCAATAGAATCTATTCAGATTGAATCCGTCCGACCGATTTCGGTTTCGGCGACCGCTTCGACTCCTTTTCATTATGGCGCTGATGCGCCCTAAAATGGCTTACGTAACCAATTTTGGCAGTGAATCTTCGCGCGCTTTTAGAGCACGTAAGAACACCGCCCTCATATCCGTAGAAGATAGCTGCTGGGGGTCGAGCCTTCATACGCACTGGTATCGCGTAAAGCGCTGCGAGTGTCTATGGACAGTGGTGTTCATTTAACATCAGGTGACCCACTAGTTCGTTTGTCTGGCTTCACTAACATAAAAAAAAAAAAAATTCGTCTCGTTTGGCATCTAGGTCAGCTCTTAGCTGGGTTTCGAAGTTCCCAACCTGACAATTCACGAGACCTCTCCACTCGAGACGCCTTGCCGCCAAATCTTCCTATAGAGCGGGCTCAATGGAACATCTGTTCATATGCAGTTTATGAATAAAATATAGAATAGAATCTAACAATCAGTTAAAGCTTATAGCCAACTGACATAAACACCAGATTATCTAGGTTCTTAAAGGTATGATTATGATCAAAAATCAGTAAAAAAGAAGATTTTAATCATATCAATAGGGATCTAGATAATTCGGTATCCATGTCATTTGGTTAAAGGTGCCTATGAGATTGTCAGATTCTATTGTAATGGCGTTTACAACTAACTTCTACATATCATATCTCAGAATGAGAGATCCCCACGCGGCCCCAATGCGGATTTGGAACTTCACACGTTCACCACTGAATTTCTTTACATGTGTGTTCCGTACGATGTTTTCTTTCGCTATAAAGCTTACGGTAAATTTCAAATTACAATCATTTCTAACGTAAATTCTGAAAAACTCAGAGGTGCGAGTGTGCCTGAACACACGACCAGTTCAATACATGAACATAAAATAAATATATTAAAATAATTACATATAATGCTTCCAAATTTATAACTGGTAACATGTGTGCCTGAAAACAAGTCTACTGTCTATGTTTTTTTTTCTCTCCATGTTCAGCCTTCTTATTCGCTGGCTGCGCTTTTATGTAAAATTCATAAATTACTTCAATAAAGTGATTTTTATATATTCTCGCATTTGTATTACACTCGACCCTTGGATTAAGCTCTAGGGCAAAATACCAAGCTAACTCTCCACATTGCGTAGAGTAATAATCATCACCATCATTTTTCGCCGAAAGGCGTCCACTGCTAAACATGCGCCTCCCACAAGGTTCGCCAAACAGATCGATCGAGATCAAAATAATCAGAAAAGTTTAAGAAATGTCAGAAGATTATACAATTTCCAGTTATTATGGAGATGTACAGGAACTCTAATATATGACCGAAAGCCCCATCAATATCTACAGCCATTTCTTAAAAAATGTGACCAGATAAATGAGACGGTTGAAACGCTCGAATAAACGCCCTTCTTAGGTACTGTTGTTGTGTAGAACCATATTGAATTTGCGAAGATTGAATCAAAATAAAAACTGTCAAGAATAACGAATGTGATCAATCGTGTGTGTCGAATCCATATTGTGCAGAATTGCGAATAGGAAGAAAAAATAATGGCATAAACATCGAATAATCCATTATAACTATATTGTTCGTGTCACTTTCCTTTGTGACATTTATGTTAACAATATGTGTGTTTATGTGTGTCGATGGGTCTTATAAGGAAGCTCAAGGTGACTCAGAGGGCGATGGAGAGGGCTACGCTTGGAGTTTCTCTGCGGGATCGCATTAGAAATGATGAAATCCGCGCAAGAACTAAAGTCACGGACATAGCTCGAAGAATCGCTAGACTTAAGTGGCAGTGGGCAGGGCACATCGCCCGTAGAACTGACGGCCGATGGGGCCGAAAGGTTCTCGAGTGGCGTCCGCGGACCGGAAGACGCAGTGTAGGTAGGCCTCCAACAAGATGGAGCGACGACCTGGTGAAGGTAGCGGGAACGCATTGGATGCGGATAGCGCAGGGCCGATCTGTTTGGCGAGCCTTGGGGGAGGCCTATATTCAGCAGTGGACGTCTTTCGGCTGAAATGATGATGATGATGATGATTTATGTTAACATAGCCCAGTAAAGTTCGTAAATACAAGTATTGTGCGCATACGCATCAATAGTCAAATAATTTGACTTTGCCGTGCTATTGACACAAGTGTGGTCGTATCTTGGTAACAGCGGTATACCTATACGTTGCATCATTCAAATCTTTGTCGTCATGGAGGACTAAATAATTATGTTATGTAATAAAATATTTCAATTGTGACGTCGGCGGTCTCTAAGAATAATCCCTTAACTAGAAATTACACAATTAGCATTTATTTTAGTGAGTGTGCGCAGGAATTACATAATTTGATTCCTCCAACTCCATTTCACCAACGGACATCTAGGCGAGGGGAGCGTCTTCATCCTTTTGTGGTTAGTATTCCAGTGGCCAGTTAGTGTTCCTAATGCGAACTGCTAAGGAATGGAATGCGCTCCCGTCGTCTGTATTTCCAGATAAATACAACCTAGGTCTTTTCAAGGCTAGAGTGAATAGGCTGTTACTGAACCAGTGAGGTACACGTTTGGCCTCATCTGCACTTTACATCAGGTGAGGTAGTGGCCAATCACGGGTCAGTTTTATGTAAAAAAAAAAAATTAGCAGGAACACGGTATTAAACTTTATCATCGTCATCTTACCTTATATACTTGCCATTGTTGGGCACAGGTCTGCTTTCAGAACGAGAGGGTTAGTTCCGACGCGTGCCCGGTGCGGCGGTTGGGAACTTCACACGCACCATCGAATGTCTTCGCTGGTGTGTACAGGTTTCATCACAATGTTTTCGTTCACTAAGCTCACATAAATTCGGAAAAACTCAGAGGCTTGAGAGGCCATAGCTTCAACCACTGAGCCACCACGGCTCACGAAATGGCCATCCACACTAGGCCCGGGTGGGAACTACGGTCCAAGCATTCTGAGAGGAGGCTGTGCCCTGCAGTGGGACGTATATACCGATGATGATGATGATGATGCGTGAGACAATAAGGCTTTTGTTCTACCCCGCCAACAGAGCCTCCCGACCCGACAAAGACGGATAATCCTGTCTTTCCGGTGGATCTTCTTTGTGATTGCAAACTGGGACTTTACTTCGCAAATAAAGAAACTAAAGGTAAAGTCGGGATTACTTTGATGCCAAATATTGTTCACTTTGTTCTGTACGAATAGGCCACCTTTGCTTAAAAGGGGATGGCTTAGTTTTGGGTGACACTTTCTTTGATTAATCTATTGGTGGAATAGTGGAACGAACGTGTGTCGTGATGTTCTTGCTTTGAAGTGTAGACTTACCGTTGAACCTTCAGAAGCTTTTTATTAACTTCAATTCGTTTATATCGCCAGTGAATTTTGAACCATTTCAGTATTCAGAATTTGTTCTAATGCAACATTTCTTACATAAATTATATAAAAAAAAAAAAGCCCGCGTTTGGATTGGCTTGATATATTTGGTACGAGGTCTGATCCCAATGAAAAAAAATAAATAGTCGCAAAAAAGTAAGTATTAACCTTTTCAACGCCAATGACACAGCATCGCACGTTCTATGCCAACGACTGATATATCAGTCGGGAACGTATTAAAATATATAAATTTTAAAACGAATAATGGACGAACGAAATACATAATGGTCATAATAAATACTAAAATTTTCTATGAAACTATTGATAAAACGAATTTTTTTAATCGTGTAATCTACAGATTGGTTTAGGTTGGTTAGGTTTATTTTATGAAAATCCTGTAAAGTTGAGAATTTTCAAGAAAATTGCATTATATCAAATGACCATTATGTATTTCATCCATTATTAATTTTAAACTTTAGATATTTTGATACGTACCCATATCAGTCACGACGTGCAGAGCGATATTTACCTACGTGGATTTCTGTAGGGTTCAACTTCGCGTTTGAGATTCTGATGTCATGGCGTATGAGTGAGAGCTGTTGTATTTGAAAAGGTTAGAAATAGGCACAGTCGAAGGCATAAGTTATACAGCTATTGGTAATGTGCATATATCTATTTATGACCTTGACTGTATATAAATAAATAAATAATAATAAATAATATTAGGGGACAATCTCACACAAATCGACCTAGTCCCAAACTAAGCAAAGCTTGTACTATGGGTACCAGACGACGATAGACATACTTATATATGTAGATAAATAAATACTTAAATACATAGAAAACATCCATAACTCAGGAACAAATATTCGTGCTCATCACACAAATAAATGCCCTTACCGGGATTTGAACCCAGGACCTCTTGCTTCGTATGCAGGGTCACTACCAACTAGGCTAGGCTAAAGCGGTCGTTAATAAAGAGACTCGCTTTTATGTACCTGTTGCTATTGTAAAGAGAAAAGGAAAGATGAAAATTAAATGAATGTATATCCGAGAAAGAATACTTTATATTGTTGTTTGCTTATATTTTACTAGCTGTTGCCCGCGACTCCGTCTGCGAAGAATACGGGTATTAAAAATAGCCTACGACCTATTCTCAGATAGTTTCATAAAAATCGGTCAAGCTGTTTCGGAGGAGTTCGATAACAAACACCGTGACACGAGATTTTTATATATTAGATTTATCCGTATCCTCCGTTGGTAGTTACATTTTGTGGTTTATCGGGCTTAATTTGCTGTTTTTGTGTTGTTGTTTGTTGTAGAAGTATGTATACATATACTGTTCAAAAAATGAACGCCGCCTTTTAGAAGAACATCCCAGGTGGCAGGACTTCGTCGGGTAGCTTCCAGTTCGGGCCATTATTATTATTATTATCCCCATTTCGAACCGCCTCATCGTTGTCTTTACAGCTTGTAGCTTCTGTAAACAACTAAAAAGGAGGAGTAATTTAAACGTCCCTGTGCTCGACCGACACTAACCCAATACATGGCACCTTCAATCTTATGTCATAGTAAGTGAGATGACAGATGGGTGTCGTCTACTGGGCGTTGAGGTGTCGAGCATACGTGCACGAGTACGAGTATATAGGTGGTACGTTTACCTTATTAGAATCTGCTTATCTTATGTACAGTCAAGTGTAAAAATATGGGTGCACAAAACTTGCTCATAAATATGTCCCATAGCTCTTATGCAGCTCTACCTACCTATTTAAATATTATGCATGGAAAAGGAAAAAAAATATTTTCGTCAGCGTACCAAGTAAAGTTAGCGAAAAAGTTGATTTATACCACAATAATCTCGTAACCGGCTCTAACGATTTCGATGAAATTGAGGGTTCCAGAATATTTTTAGTCTAAAAATCGACTTGAAAGTTGTTCATCATCATCATTTCATCCGAAAGACGTCCACTGCTGAACATAGGCCTCTCCCAAGGCTCGCCAAACAGATCGGCCCTGCGCCATCCGCATCCAATGCGTTCCCGCTACCTTCACCAGGTCGTCGCTCCATCTTGTTGGAGGCCTACTTACACTGCGTCTTCCGGTCCGCGGACGCCACTCGAGAACCTTTCGGCCCCATCGGCCGTCAGTTCTACGGGCGATGTGCTCTGCCCACTACCACTTAAGTTTAGCGATTCTTCGAGCTATGTCCGTGACTTTAGTTCTTGCGCGGATTTCATCATTTCTAATGCGATCCCGCAGAGAAACTCCAAGCATAGCCCTCTCCATCGCCCTCTGAGTGACCTTGAGCTTCCTTATAAGACCCATCGTTAGCGGCTACGTCACGTCGTTGTTAATTTAATTATTTTAATTTACTTACGGATGCAAAGATAACCATCAGGCATAATATCATAAAGTTTCTCAACTCCAATTGATTCACGTGCATGATTTTCAAGAAATCGAAGAATTATGTAGACTGTGTTAGCAATTTACTTATGACGAATCGGGTATGTACGGAAAATTAGATCCACCGTCAATGCTAGTTGATAGATTTCATGGTTAGTATCTTATCTTAGTTTAATGAAACTTCTATTTGTAAATACCTACAACAGTGTCTTTATCTAAAATATAGACGCGGAATGAAAAGGTTTGTCAACTAAAAGCACAGAATATATAATAGTACTAACGTACAGAATGGACACGCTCCACCCCGCACCGATTCGAGTTACCCCACCCCTCAAGGCGCAGATTGCCGGACCCCGCCGGAATTCAGAAGAGTGCGCGCGCGATGTATGTAGGCGTACGCGTGTACAGACGTCGTCGTGCTTATGTAGATTCAAGAACGCGTATTTGTACGTCGTGTCCGCCGCGTGCTAAAAGTCGACTTGTGCTTGTAGACAAGTTGACGTCAAAGAATCAGAAGAAATTTCAATGATGATATTGATCTTGGGCTAAATTCAGGAACGGTCCAATACGGTTTGCGAGCGGTGATTGAATCGTTTGAGAGGATAGGAATGAGTTGAGCTTGGGATGAGCCTTATTTTCCTGTTCCCCGTTCCTGAATTTAGCCCTATGTTGTCTTTAACTGTCAATAACTTAGGCATAATAGGGATGTTGACACCATCAATCAACTGACGTACTTTTTATGAGCTGTCAAAACACAATTCTCCCATAGAGTTTGAATGGCAAATTGCAAAATAATGACGTCACTTGTTCGCCAACTCGATCAACTATTTAACTATTTAATTGTAACGAAAAATCAAATTTTGGAGTTAATCGAAAATGAATCTGGTTTTTAGGGCTAAAATAAAGCGTTTTTTTACTGGAGTCGTGTCTTCGAATTATTTTTTAATGTCGTCAACACCCCTATTTAATTTGGAGCATAGCTTTGACTTCGAATCTGCGTATCTAAACTACGTCGTTAAATTAATGGCAAGTTTGATTGATATGGATACCCTGTGCTTGAATGTTTTTTTAGGATTTTGGGACAAAGAATAAGCGAAGCTATTCACAAGGAACGCTGCCAGCGTACATGGAATCATGTCTAATTCTGACACCATCCATCCATCCATCCATCTTGACACCATGCCGCCAGGGAAACTTTTGTTCTTATTTTTTTCTAGTTATAGGTAGATCACTCTTCTATAACTAGAAAAAACTAATTTAGTTATTAGTTACTTTTATTCTATTTTTAATTATAGATTTAATTTAGTTTAAGTTTGTACATACTTAATACAATTAAATTCTATACCTATTTGTAAGTGTAATAGTTGTGTAGTTTATATATAAATAATAAACTCGGGTTGAGTTGAGTCGAGTTAAGTAGAGCTTGTTTTGCCATAGTTTGCCATAACTAAGAAACATAAATAAAAAAACAAGGATGAGGTACAAAAAATATTGTATTCAACGGTGTATAATTCGGTCTAAACGGCTCGTGCCGTCTTCCATTGCGATACTCACATTCATTCGTATCGCAACTTACGTCACTCGCCTTTTAAGACCTCACTTAAACAATCGTTGCGTAAAATACTATTAAATAGGTTATCTTTCTTGTATTTGCAAGCATTTTTAATTTTTTTATTAATAAATAGGTAATTAGTATGGCAAAACTTTGGTACAAGCAATTGAAGTTAATCAAACACCGAAACTAAATTACATCCATGTCAATTACAATTGCTAATAAGAAATCTTATTTAAGAAACTGTTTGAGGTAAAAAGGTTTTTAGTTATTTGTCGATATCAGCATGAAATTTACGATTGTTGCCGTTCTGGTGATTGCGGTAAGTTTTTAGGTAGGTATGTTATAAGAACCTAAAGATTTTTTAAAATACTTAAGTTTTCATGTCTCATACTACTAATCCTACACGTCTAATGGTATTTACGTGCAAGCGATTACTTCATTTGAAGAGTTTGGCCGGGATCGCTTTAGTGTAACTGGATTACCATAGCAGCGGGTTTTTTTTCTAGTTCTAGAAATCATATTAATAATAATATAATAATAAATTTGTTTATTAAAAGAAATCCAATTTACAAAAATTTGGCTTACCAAGCGGTCCCACACTAGGCAATGCCTGTCACGTGGTGACCGGATTCGGATTATTTTACATTACAAATTTAAAATAAGTACCACGATTACATACAAAGTTGGTACTTTTAAGCAACTACGAAAGAAACAATAATGTAAAGAAAGTATGCATAGTATAAATTTATCATTTTAGTACTGTATGAAATTAGGGTAATTTAATTTAATTCTAAATTGCCGATAATAAGTGAAACGGCAATTATACGTGGATTTGCGTGTGAATGGGCGTGTTTGTGTGTGTGTGTGTGTGTATATAGAACCAAACTTTTATACAATTTATCTTTACGTGTATCTTTTTATTTTTAGCTACTGTCACCGTTGGAGGCGGCTAACGAGCCTGGTATTTTTCATTGTAATCTTTACTCTTAGGGCGAATGCTCGAATAAATTAATTCAAAATGCATGCTATTTCAAATGGCTGATGCAACCTTCCATTATTTTTAGTCGTGTCCCCCCGCCTATAAACGTCCCAGAGTACAGGCCTCCTCTCAGAATGAGAGCACTCGGGCCGTAGTTTCCACGCGGCCCCGTGCGGTTTTGAAACTTCGCGCACGCTATTGAATTTCTTCTCAGGTGTGTACAAGTTTCCTCACAATGTTTCCCTTCAGCGAAGAACTGAGAGGTGCTAACCCGGGCTCGAACCCACGAACTTCTGCTTGAGAAGCCATAGGTTAAACTACTAGGCTGCCACGACTTTTTTTAGTCGCCCAACATTTCTTAAATCGAGATTCAGTGTTTATTATTTCGTTAAAAGTATGTAGTTTTGCACCTGTGTTACAGATTCTTCAAAAACAACTTTGACTTACAAAGACCATAGGAAGAATGCAGGAAAAGGCAAGACGTTGAAGCCCCTCAGCGTCAAGAATATACAGGCGTTTTTCGACTATTTCCAACATGGTAAACGAACCCAAAACATGTGCACCATCTACTTAATGTCTCATTTTAATCTTTGGGACAGAAATTACAGCTAATAATTGCACTAATGTGTAAGAAAGACGTAGGAAAAACGCACTTCTTCCACGAATAGTGCTATTTTCATAGGGATGTTGACACCACCACTGCCGTGTCATGACAAAACACTGTATCTAAAAAACACCTATTTTTCAGAAATCGCAAAAAACTTTTGCTTTCTTTAATTGGCTACAGAACAGTGAATATTGATCTGATTGCAATAAATTTTGGACAAATCACGGATAATGTGCTACTAGAAGTGGACAAAGAAAAATAATATTAAAATTTTTACTTTTTACATGAATTTTCAAGCAAAAACGTGTTATGTCGTTATGTCCTTTATCAATAATATATGAGAGTTGCTATAACAAAACACTGTAACGTGATACTTAATGACATATAATCATAAGAAAATGCTACTTTAAATTTAATTTAGTAATATATTGCTAACATCCACTATTCATAAAACCAACATTCTCATCTTAATATATATTTCTTAGTCTTTAGAAAGGATGATTACCTTGAAGAAGTCCCGACTTAAAATAAACAAGGACTTGGACTAATTTCTCGTGTGATTTTGCGAAAAAACACTGTAACTCTTGATACTATACTAAGAAAATGTGAGTTTGTTTTGGCAAAACACGGTATCTGGAGATAATACAGTGTTTAGTCTAATCAAGACCCTACGTTTTAAGAGTTACAGTGTAAATTGCAATGATGTTTTTCAATGTTTTTGATAGAAAATCAGTTTCTCTAAGCATGCGTATATAGATTAGGGTCCGAATAGTTAATTTAACGGTGTTAGCACAAAACACTCTAACTCAAGTTACAGTGTTTTGTCATGACACGGCAGACCAGTCAACTGACGTACTTTTTATGAGATGTCAAAACACAATTCTCCCATAGTCTCAATGGCAATAGCAACTTCTGACGTCACTTTGTTCCCCAACTCAATCAACTAACCTATTTATTTGTTTTAAAGCAACATAAAATCTAATTTTGCAGTTAATCGATAATTCATCTGGTTTTCAGGGCTAAAATTAAGCGTTTTTTTACCGGAGTCGTGTCTTCGAATTATTTTTTAATGGCGTCAACATCCCTATTGTCATTTTTGTCTCAAAGGGCACCCTGCCCATTAGCAATGATCTGGGATACATTTGTAAATACAGGTTTTTAGGTTTAGATTTAGTTAATTTAAGTTTTTTATTTTTGTGTTTTAAAATATGTTTCTGTAAATATGTATACTTTGTACGTTTTTATCTATGTATTTTTATCTTTTGGTTGAAAGCCTATGGAATGTTTTTATGATTAAAAATAAATTTCACTTTAAGTCTCACAGACGCAGCATTCGTGCACGTATCATTTAAAAGGTTTTACATATGGAGTCATCATCAATATCATACCAGCCTAATATACGCCCCACTGCAAGCACAGGCCTCATCCAGAACCCACGCCCCTCTGCTTGAAAGGCCATAGTGGAACCGCTAGTTTACCACGGCCTTTTTAGGCTACCACATATCGCCGCCTCCGGCGAATAAAATGATAATCGCAAAAACGTAACTTTTCAGGAAAAATAAAAAACTCATTTTTGCCAATTACTTCTAAACAAGTGGACGTAAACTGATGATAGTCAGTGTTACGGAAAGCTAATTTTTTAAGAATTCTTCTTTTTTTAGTGTCACTTATATAATACATATTATCAAGGAGTTATTTAAAAAAATAGAAGTTAGTGGAAATCGATCATCATCTGTGATTTATAAAGTCGATTATCATTTTATTCCCGCTTTTTCAAGGGTTTAAAATACGTATTGTATGGTTGTTTTATCATTTTGTTCTACTATTTTTACGGTTCGATTAGTAAAAATAATTGTTACATATCATCTTATTCTCGTTAATATTGTGAAATTTGTTTTATGATAATGTAATTTATCTGGTATTGCAATGAAACAATAACATGGTAATCAACTTTGGCTTTATTTCAATTATTAGGTTAAAATTAACAGAATCTCGAAAAAAACTAAAACAATACAATTTATTAGGTACTTATTACTTGATTCTTATTCTTGATCATCATCTTCATCATCATTATTCATTTCAGAGTTCTTTACATAAGTCAAGGACTCATAAAAAGCATGATAGTAGCTTGGAATATCACCTGCCTTACAAATGCTAATCAGGTCGTCGCATAATATAATTGGCAAGAGCTGGGTGTATAATACTGGTCTGGTAGTTCGGTTTCAAGGACAGGGCTTGGGCTGACTATAGATTTAAGTGTCTGTCTGATACCTCGCATGCTTCTTAATTTTTGGATTGACTCTGTGTTTTTTCGGAAATATTCAGAATCGACGTCATATTAAAATTTGTATTTTAAAATTGACGGCTCTGCAGAAGAAACACTGACTTTCATTATTTTATTATTTATTATTATCGGTTAACTTTGAATCGTTGTTGTGCTTTCATTGCTAATCATCGTTTCGTCCGTTAAGATACTTTCTGTATTATTTTCTGGTTGTAGAGTTTCGTCCAAATCAGTAGCATCAAGGGTCCTTGTTTGTTCTTTCTGCTTGTCACCTTCGTAAGCATCGAGGTCGAGGGCTGGTTGCAGTTCTGGAATATTTGATTTAGACATCGTTTTGATGACCGCTGCCATGAAGATTCATTCAACGCATGCTTTGAAGTTGGTGTCAAATCAGAAGTACAAATCTTGTTATTTCCACCGACTGTCGGTGAAGGTGATGCTATGAAATCTGCTGCATTCAAAATAAGCGAAATATTTGAAATAGTTGACGAAGTTCTCAATATATTCTGAGTGGCATGTTCAAAATCGGAGGCAGGATTTGGGTTGACTAAGGAACTGCTGTTTGTCTTGGTTCCCCGCTTGCTATTTGTTTTTTGGACAGGTTCTATGTTCATTAGAGAATATCCAGAATCAAAATCATATTTATACTGTAAAATTGAGGGCTGTGAGCAAGCGACTCTCACTTCCATTATCTGTGTCCATGATACTTTTTGCCCTACGTCATTTTTGACCCAATTTTTATTATTTATTAGTTTTTTATGTTATAAAACTCCTTTTGAAGCATTTCTTTAACGTTGTACTTTTCTCCGTTGACTTTCGCGTTCATAATGATTGCGTACATCTGGTCCGGGGTGTACACGACTCTATTTTTTAATTCTCTTTCAATGTTGGCGTGCACAGAGTCTCCCTCACTCTGGCCATCGTTGTCAAGACTGTGATGGATAGGACTCTGAAGGTCAGGACTTTGGTGGCTGGGAGTGTACTGCTCAAGACTATGATGGGCAAGAGTTTGATGTGGACTGTAATCGGGACTCTGATGGGCAGGACTGCGACGGACAGGACTTTGGTGAAACGGACTCTCATTGTCAATACTGTGACAGGCAGGAGTCTGAGAGTTAGGACACTGGTGGCTGGGAGAGTACTGCTCTGGACTATGATGGGCAGGAGTTTGATGGACTGGACTCTGATCGGGACTCTGATGGGCAGAACTGCGACGAACAGGACTTTGGTGAACCAAGCTCTCACCGTCAAGACTGTGACAGGCAGATCTCTGAGGGTCAGGACTTTGATGGTTGGGAGTGTACTGCTCAGGAATATGATTGACAAGAGTTTGATGGGCTGAACTCTGATCGGAACTCTGATGGGCAGGACTGCAACGGACAGGACTTTGGTGAACCGGGCTCTCATTGCCAAAACTGTGACAGGGAGGACTCTGAGGGCCAGGACTCTGGTGGGCAGGTCTATACGTCATGCTTGAATTACCGATAATCGTTTTATCTGAGAGTACACTGCTACAATTACTATTCCTCTGTAATGTTTCATCTAAATCATTACCGTCAAAAGGCGACGCTAGTTCTTGTTCTCGGTTATCAAAAATACCTATAGAATTAGACGATGTTGACGGCTGAGCGTCGTTAAGGAATATTTGACTCAGACATCGTTTTGAATTCTTATGAGAGGGTCCTATACATTCATGTGTTGAGGTTGGTGTCAAATCAATAGAATAATTAGTGTTTGTTTCTGGAGTTCCCTTAAGTTGTTGATAAACGATTGAAGGTGATGCTATAAAATTCACAGAATTCAATACGAGGGAAATGTTCGATATATTTGATGGAGTGCTTATTATATTTTGAGAGGCTTTTTCTAAATAATCTGAGTCTCCTCCAATGCTTGAAGAACTCTTACTGCGCTGTAAATTTTGAAATCTCTCTGGGCTAGGCAAATATTCAGACACATCTGGTGAGAAATCTTGGTTCAATTCAGAATCATTTTCATCGCAATATTTTTTTTTCTCTAGATATTTGTCTTAAATCATATATATGATTCGTAGTCACTTCATTTTTATCTGTCGCAGTTTATTCTTATGAATATTATTATTCATTAAACGCGATGTCCTTTGTTTGTTCATTGTCACTCACTTCACTTATACTCCAATCACACCAATAATTATATAGTTTTAGAAATCGAACACTAAAAAGCCAACATAATGTTTTCGCGAGCCGGTTTGAGATCACATTGAGAGGCAGTTTGTTATTGTAAATAAACATTGCCACGTACCCTTAGCACTTGACATGTCGATATAGACCATTGCAATTTACATTCGACCCGTGCAATGTGACAAAAGGATATGGCAAGACGTTTTAGAGTTCCGTTTCAAATGCGTTGTTTTGGTGAGCGCCATTGCACGAACAGTATTTAGCGGTTTGCGACGAGAATAAAAAGATAACTGCTCATATCATTACTTAGCGATCTAATTTTGACGAGAACATAATAATATAGATGTTTGTCATGCGATGAGCTTTCAGTATTTTATGATAAAATTATTGTACACTTTTATTCTAGTTACAAGGTATATAAATAAAAAAATTGAATAGTATTGTATTATGTTTCAATTTTATCATTTACCGTACAAAAATTACGAAAAAAATTGAGCTGGTGCATTGGCACCTACGGATTCCAAATATGGCATAAAAATAAAACTAAGATAATGGTGGTTATCATTTTGTTCTCCGGGGCCGGCGATATACCCCTAGCCTATATATTTCCGTGTATATTTGCCTTATTTGCGTCTGTGTTCCCTGAACACCTAGAATCAGGTCGCTATCAAGTCAAGGGTGAATGGTTTACTAGGCAAGCGTGCTCCATCGTAGACCTCTTCGCTTTCCATCAGGCGTGATTGTGGTCAAACGCAAGCCTATATTGTATAAAAAAATATGGATTGCATATGGAGTATGTACGGATAATCTGTTATTTTTTTTTTCAGATTCGAAACCCCAAGCTTTGTTGGGCAAGCTGGGGAGAGAGAACATACACAGGTCAATGAACCATGATGGCATAGAAACCTTTGAAAATATGGAACGGGCAGCTCCGAAACCCAAACCAAAAATTGCCTCCAAAGTGGATGTATCCATGAAGTCAATAAACTACAAGAAAGTTTTGAAAGTAAATAAGTAACTAGAAATGTCTGAAGTTTTTTTTTTTATTATGAGAGGGAGGTAAACGAAAACGATGACGATGGTCATCTGATGGAAAATGATCCTCCCATAAATATCAACAACTCAAAGAGAGTCACCAATCTGTTGCTGGCCTTTAAAGGAAGTATAAACCCTTTTCTTGAAAGCCCCGATGTCATAGTAGCTGGTTCCACAGTTTCACCGTGCCGAAGAAAACGTACAGTGGTAGACTGCCATTCATCGAGATGGTGACGATGGAACTTAGACTTTCGGCGGGAAGTGCGATGGTGGAATTTTGCAGCAGGCAGCAAATTAAAAAATTCTTCAGAGTACTCGCCGTGGTAGAACGTACAGTGTTTGTTTTCAAGATGTTTCATCTATTTAGGGTCATAGGCATCATCATCACTATCATCATCATCATCAGCTCCCATATTACGTATTATAAGACAATCATTGGGTAGCTTACCCTAATCATCATCCATCCCAGCCTATATACGTCCCACTGCAAGGGTCCTCTCAGAATGAAACGGTTTGAGCCGTAGTTTCCACGCGTTCCCAGCGCGGATTGGAAACATCCACACCATTTAATATCTTCTAAGTTGTGTTGAGGTTTTCTCACGATGTTTCGATGCCAAATTTCAAATGTAATTTCGCGGGTAAGTTCCGAAAAACTCAGAGGTGCGAGCACAGGCCCCGAACTCACGACTCCCTGCTTGGAAGGCCATAGGGAATAAAAAGGGTTTTTTATTGCTTACTGATTAGGTGATAACGAGACTGACGTAATATTTGGTACATTTCTTTAGGGCCATAGATTTACTGAGAAAGGATTTAAAGGGAATAAAAAACATAATTTTTAATACGAACTGACTACCCGATATAGCTCCAAACGCATAGACAGCAGATGCGTGGCAGAACGGTTGTGCGATACCGTACCGTGAACTCGTTCATACAACTTAGAATATTACAACCGTCACTGCCACCCCGCCTCATATCATATTCATTTATCTTCATATTTTCTGGCATATAAAGAACGTCCCACGGCTATACGACAAAGGGAAAGTATCTTAAATACTGTAGTTAGAAAATTTTGCTGAAAAAAGACTTTATTTACATTTAAATAACAATTTAAACTGCATTCAAAGATTATTGAATGATCCCTGTCTGAACCAGGAATCGAACTCCACAAATGGTAAAAAAAAACCTGTAATTTTACGATACCGATTACAATGCTCAATCATAAGCATTATTTTTTCCAAATAAATAACATAGAATGTACTTACATTAATATTATAAAGAGGAAAGATTTGTATTTCTGTAACGAATAAACTCAAAAACTACTGGACGATTTCTAACTTTCGTCATTAAAATGTTATCCCTAGTAAAAACCGGCCAAGAGTGTGTCGGACCCGCCCATGGTAGGGTTCCGTAGCCATTACGAAAAAATTCAAGTAATATTTTTCTAAGGATTTCGTATGTGTACGGAATCATCCAAGTTTAGGTATGTGACCTTAGGCTACTATTTACTCTTAAACTACAAATAATTTCCAAGCAATCTTAGCCGCTATAATTTTCCTAGTAAATTTAATATATTTACTACCATTCTGAATTTTTTCAAATTTTTCCACCCAACAGTTTAGATTTTAGAGGGGGGAGGGGGGACGATTTTAATGAAAAATTTCACTTTAAAGTTGAATATTTCGCAAACATATCACTGAATAGAAAAATCATGTTAGCAACCCCTCAATGGTTTTAAAAGACCTATCCAACGATACCCCACACTATAGGGTTTGTCGAGAAAAAAAAATCACCTCCCTTTACGTCTACGGGAGGTACCCTAAAAAAATTATTTTTTTATTTTACCACTTTGTTGGCGTGACTGATATGTATATTCATGCCAAATTACAGCTTTCTAGTACTAACGATCTCTGAGCTTAGCCGCGGACGGACAGACCTAGTGGACTACGGAACCCTAAAAAAGGTTATATTTACAATTTTGAACTCTCCGCTCTCTTTAAATAAAAGGAAAAAATGACATTTTACATTTATAATTTATTGAGACCGAACAAGATTAGAAAAAAAAACATATTAACACAAAAAGCAAATTTTGATTTTTTTATCGAACTACATGATGCCAGTATCGCCTGTTGAACTCTTCAGGGTGGCCGTGGATTCCTTTGTTAAGGATCATTACCAGCAGGTTTCCCTCCTGGTGGGTGGAAACATTCGAAACCATGGCAATCTGTAGCAAAAAAAAACATAGATTATCGTCATCTTTTTAATGTTAGCGATATAATTTCTTGTTTGTATTTTTCGGAATTTTAAAATAGGGATGTTGACGCAATTAAAAAATATTAAAACACACGACGAGTATTTTAGCCCTTTAAACCAGATTAATTTTCGATTAAATGCAAAATTAGATTTTTTGTTGCTTTAAAAACAAATATTTGATTGAGTTGGCGAACAAGTGACGTCATAAGTTGCTACCTATTGCCATTCAAACTCTATGGGAGAATTGTGTTTTGACAGCTCATAAAAAGTACGTCAGTTGATTGCTGGTGTCAACATCCCTATTGTCACTTTTGTTGTGTTATCAATGTATGTTGATGACCATCAGGTCATACATAAAGGAAGATCAGCGCCGTTCGCAAGACCTGCACTTTTCTGATTTGGGACCATTCCGTGATATCATCATCATCATCATCATCATCATCATCATCATCATCATCATCATCATCATCATCTCAGTCGAAGGCTCGCCAAACAGATCGGTCCTGCGCCATCTGCATCCAACGCATTCGTGCGACATTAACCAGGTCGTCGCTCCATTTTGTTGGAGGCCTACCTACACTGCGTCTTCCGGTCCGTGGACGCCAACGAGAATGGTTTTGCACGTACATTTCGTAAAAGTTACAGGTGCAAATTGCAGTTTTAACCCAAGACCCTCGGCTTCAAAGACTTCAAACTATTATGGCCTGGACACGGCATCGTGTGACCGGCTGCAGCGGCGAGCGCTTTCTCCGTTCATTGCGCGGCCGAGACGCTCGCCGCACAGTGATTATCTGGCGGCACACGCAAAATCCATATATTTCATACTAAATACAAACTGAAACATAGATGCACAGAAAAAAGACCAATGCTGCGAATCGAATCCAGGTCCTCGGCATTCCGTGCCGCGTGCTTACCCCTACACCACCACTGGTCAGGAGTTTACACGCAAATTTTTCCTATGCATCATATACTACTATGGAGTCTTGTAGTATGCGCCGTACGCGCCGGTCGCGTTCTGCCGATTAAGTGCGAAGTGTCGCTTTTGCATCACTCAAGTCAAGTCTAGAGTCAGCAGTTTCGACACCGCCGCCGCCGGCCGCGCCATCACCCGTTACCTACGCCGCTTGCCTAAGCGCGCGTGCCGCGGCCGGAACGTCGCGTGACTCAGTGCCCGCGCCCGCCGCCAGCCCGTCGGCGCCCGCCGTGCCGCTGCCGCCCGTCCGCGCTCCAACGCGCACCAAACATCGCCACACGGGGGCTTCATTTCGGATGACATCAGCTGTTGTGAACGCTCCTAGGGTTCCTGCTGAGGATGAAGAGGGCTTCATTGAAGTCCAGAGAAAGAAGAAGAGTACGCGTCGCGGTACTCCGAATCAGTGCGGCACCGCAGTCTACCTGTCTCGACTGCACTACACAGTGACGGCGAAAGATGTGGTGGAGTACATCCGGAGCGCTAAGCAATACACCGTGAGGGTCCAGCTTTTGGAATCGAGCCATGAACGAACGTTTAACTCGTTCGTGGCGTTGGTTCCGACGAAGGACTGGGAAGCCTTTACGATGGAGCAGTCTTGGCCTAAAGGCGTAGTGTTTCGGCGTTTCCGTGGGCGACCTCGGGTCTCCGGTGCTACCGACGCGACACCGACTCTGCAGGGTGTCCTGAGTGTTTGATGTGTGATGTGTAGTTTTATGTAGTTTTAAATTTGAATATGTATACCGCCTTCCGGTCCGTGGACGCCAACGAGAATGATTTTGCACGTACATTTCGTAGAAGTTACAGGTGCAAGTCGCAGTTTTAACCCAAGACCCTCTGCTTCAAACTATTATGGCCCGGACACGGCATCGTGCGATCGGCTGCAGTGGCGAGCGTTTTCTCCGTTATCACACGCACAGTGATTATCTGGCGGCACACGTAGTGGACTGATAAAACGCTCGCCGCTGCCGCCGGTCGCGCGGAGTCGTGGCCGGGCTGTTAGGCTATTATGGTTGGGCTCCCATGCCCGTGTTGAATTTGTTGATTATTTGGGATTAAATATAGGTACGTACTATCAACAGTACGGTACACGTTGTCATAGCCGTCATAGCCGTCATAGCCATCATAGCCGTCATAGTCTCCATAGTCTCGATATCTATGACGATTTCTGTGTCCGTAACGCACGCATGTCACACTGGCCTGTAAAAAAAGGGTTCTGTTATAGGAGCACAAAACACTATGACGGGAGATGTCTTTAACTTATGTTTGGGTCAACTCCAGCTTATGCTACCTACCTACGTCTCACTGTGAGGCAAAGGCTTTTCAGGATGGGCTTTTAGTTCCCACGGGCTCAGTTTGGATTGGGAACTTTAAACAATTTATTGGATTTTTACATAATTATTGCGACACTAATGTTGTATCACGATTTAAATTTCACCATGTATTACATATGCGTAGTACCTAATGCGATGGGCTGACTAATTGATAAACACGCATAGCCGAAACTACTCATCGTCATCATCATCGTTTCAGCCGAACGACGTCCACTGCTGAACATAGGCCTCCCCCAAGGTTCGCTAAACAGATCGGTCCTGCATCATCCGCATCCAACGCGTTCCCACAACCTTAACCAGGTCGTCGCTCTTTCTTGATGGAGGCCTACCTACATTGCGTCTTTCGATCCTTGGACACATCCCTACTTCCCTACTAATATTATAAATGTGAATGTCCGTTTGTTTGTTATGCTTTCACGCAAAAACTACTGATTGGATTTTAATGAAATTTGGCACACAGATAGCTTATAACCTGGATTAACATATAAGATACTTTATATCCCGGAAAATTGCATAGTTCCCGCGGGATAGCGATAAACGAATTCTTCGCAGACGGAGTCGCGGGTAACAGCTAGTCGGTTCTAAAAGCGATATGCCCTGCCCACTGGCACTTGAGTTCCGTTGAGTTGACTTGGGTTCCGTAACCAAATGGCAAAAAACGGAACCCTTATAGATTCGTTATGTCTGTCTGTCTGTCCGTAAGTCACAGCCACTTTTTTCCGAAACTATAAGAACTATGCTGTTGAAAATTGGTAAGTAGATGTATTCTGTGAACCGCATTAAGATTTTCACACAAAAATAGAAAAAAAAAAAAAAAATTTTGGGGGCTCCCCATACTTAGAAGTGAAAAACAAAAAATTTTTTTCATCAAACACGTATGGGTAACATCATCCTACTAGGACTTTACCTATGGAAAAGTCTTCAAAAATGATATTGAGGTTTCTAATATCATTTTTTTCTAAACTGAATAGTTTGCGCGAGAGACACTTCCAAAGTGGTAAAATGTGTGTC
Source organism: Archips xylosteana (assembly GCA_947563465.1). Classification (NCBI taxonomy): domain Eukaryota; kingdom Metazoa; phylum Arthropoda; class Insecta; order Lepidoptera; family Tortricidae; genus Archips; species Archips xylosteana. The sequence goes on along the minus strand of OX387361.1, from coordinate 5,469,112 downwards.
CCCCCCCTGTATCGTCTAAAATAAGAGAATGATAAAACTAAAAAAATATATGATTACATTACCATGTAAAGCTCCACCGAAAATTGGTTTGAACGAGATCTAGTTTGTCTGTCTGTCTATATCAGTAGTACAGTCGAGTTCACCAATATCTGAACAGCCAACATTTCATAAATATCTATACATAGACCTTATTACGGTAACATAAGGTCTATGTATAGATATTTATGAAAGGTTGGCGATGCATATATTGGTGAACTCGACTGTACAATGATCCCACACTGCGCACATTTTGTTTAGGAGCAGGGGTCTGCTAAGACTGGATTTTCATAGATACATATAAATTTGTACGGAACCCTCGGTGCGCGAGTCCGACTCGCACTTGGCCGGTTTTTTTATTTGAAAGCAGGTTTCTTGGAGATGTTTCTTAGACATTTCATCAAAATTGGTTAAGTCGTTTTAAAGTTGTCAGCTCTTTTGTTAGCCGCGGAAGGGATCTTAGTGCTTGTTGTTTGATCAATACTCAAATTGCCTTTGAAATGCGTTAACTATTGTTATGTTTGCCATATATTTTAACTATTAGTTTGTTTAACTTTTGATCAAACAACGGGCTCTTAGACGCAAAACATTTACTTTATTTTCAAACATAATATATGCCCCAATTGCGAAGGGGCTTTTGAAATTTATAGTTATTTGAAATCACATAGGTGCCCTTGCGCTATCGGACAACTAGAGAGAAACAGCGGGGCTACTCCGACATTCAAAAATCTCACCCTCGTATGAAATGCTATTTGCGAGAGCGGGGTGGCACGATACGAAGTTCGAATTATGATCTTCGGTATAAGGCCAGGTTGCCTGCTTGCCACGTGGTCCACCCATAGTATCAAAAGACTCGATATAGGTCCAGTTGAACAAAGAGGCAACACATGATCGCTCGATCTGGCGCATGAAGAAGATAGAGGTGCACTAAAAAGAAATAATTGAAATTCCCACAGGATTGCTTAGTAATCTAAGCAAATTTTTACTCTTTCGCGGGATGAAGCTGGATAAAGCCAGTATAATTTAAAATAAATAATTATTAATATCACGGGACACTTGTCATCAGTTTGACCTAGTCCCAAAGTAAGCAAAGCTTGGGCTATGGAGACTGGGCAACGGATACATAATATATGCCGAGGATCGAATACGAGGACCACTGGGCTAATACGGTCATCGGTCGTCAGTAGGTATGTATAGATAAAGCGAGAATATGACTATAAATTAAAAATTCTAAAAAACCCCAACGCCCTTCCGCCCTAATTATGATCCCTTCCGCAGCACACAAAAGAGCTTTGAAACGGCTCGACCAATTTTAATGAAACATGTCTAAGAACCATCGCCAAGAAACCTGCTTTGAAATAAAAAAAATATTGATACAATTTCTTACCAAAGCCGCGCCCACCAATAGGACAAGTAGTTGGAATTTCATCCTCTCAGTGAATTCTAATACCTGGTGCGCTGACAAACGCTTTATATAACGAATTTCTACCATCTACAAATTCTACAAAATTAGTTCAGAAAGCAATACCACTATGCAATGAACAGAAACAACAATTACATGCAAATTGCGTTTAATGTTAAAATAATTCGAATGATACATGCCATTGACGAAACAAATTGTTATTTTAAAGTTTCTGCGGGCAAAACGGTAAAAACCTTATAATTTAACCATGTCATCATCATTATCATCATCATTCCCGCCGTTTAGGGTCCCGCCGGAAGACCAGCGCTGGCTCCACCTCAGGAGTCCGCATTTATGCTGAGGCGGGACCTTTTTCACACACATTTTAATGTTTTTTTTCTTCTTTCTTTTGTAATTTTATGTGTTTTGTTTTGTGTGTGAAATAAACTTCTTTCATTTCATTTCATTTCATTTCATTCCACGTCCAAAGCGCTGCGCATAGGCTTCTCTCATTGATACCAGCAGGCTTATTGTCTAACGCTTCTGACGCTTGTCTTCGCAATCACTATTTCGTTCTGTCAAACGGTATAACATGATGACAGAAAGTTGTGGCGTAGCGTGCCTTGGACGGACTGTTTCTGTAGATAAACTAAAACTAGATTTTTGAAAATTAAAAATAGGATTTTCACTAGAATCCCAGTAAATATTTTTCAAAGTTTTTTTTTCTAATTGTTGCTAACAAATGTTTCAATACATGGTGGTTGCTCAAATTTTATGGTGTTAAAGGTGTAACTAGATATTGGATTAAAAAAATTATGAAAAATCTTTACAGGAGGATGTTCAGTCAAATTTAACCAACCATCTGCTACAGTAGTAGCATCTGCAATATAATGAAAAATTAGACGACCGGATAGCTTAGTTGTTAGAGAACTTGACTACGAAGCCTGAGGTTCCGGGTTCGATTCCCGTAAAAATACCAATGTTTGTGCTCGAGTTTTGGGTGTTTAATATGTATTTATTTATCTATATAAGTATGTTTATCCATAGTCTAGTACTCATAGTACAAGCTTTGTTTAGTTTGGGACTAGGTCGATTGGTGTGAGTTGTCCCGTGATATTTTATTTATTATTTATAATGTATTTATTTAGTATTTACGGATCAAATCTTGCAAGTTGAATTTGAACCGCATAAATGTGTAAATTGGATAACAATGCAATATTATTATGACATGGAACTGATCTGATGATAGAACTGGAAGGTGACCATAGGAACTCTCTAATAAAATGATACGACCGCGTCGAGTTTGAGCTCGTTTTATTGATTTTCATGAGTTTTAGCTAGTGAGCTTTAGTTACCGGGGCAAAAAGTACAGTCCGTAAAAAAACTTACAAATATTTAAAATTAGAATTTTTAACAAAAACTTATTTTTACTATATATATCCCACTGTCTTTCTCAAACATTCAGCTTCATATTTCCCGTCTTGGTCAACTCCAGTAGCAAAATTAATCCGGTTCTTATAAATACAGACGACTGCTCGGGTCCGAGATAGACGGTTCGAGAACAAAGCGGTCTTGTTAAAGGCGCCACGAGAGAAATTAATAAATAATTTATATAAGAGAACGACGCTTATCTCTCTCCGCAGGATGCTTACCCGAGAAACAACTTAAAAAATCCAAGACACTTTGTAGGATCTGTACTCTTTTTATATTTTTGGCACTGCCCACTCACAAAAGTGAAGGTGTTTTTTTGTTTCCTTCTTATTTTAAGCGATTCGTAATTTTATTTGTTGATAGTTTGAAAATTTTTAATGTATTTTTTAACGTTTTTTATTAGTCAAAATTGCTTGCTCTGTTTTCGTTTTCTATTTGAAAATAAATCAAGCGCCCCAAATACAAAGAAAAAAAGTAACTAAACATAACTTCCCTACCTAGTTGAATAATAAATAATAAAATATGTACTGAGATCCATTTTTTCTCACTTCATTATCTTTTTACAAGCTTTTATTAACTTGCAATGATTGTTTCTTATTTGTTTGTTCGGATCATATCTTGCTACTGAATTTTAAAGCAGTTACCTAATTAAGCTGAATTTTGCATACACGCTTAGTTTAAGTGTCGATGTATGATTATTTAAATGACGTCATTCTAAATCCAATATGGTGGGAGGACCAAGATGGCGGACCAATTAATTTTTGATTACTGCTACGATTTGGGTATCAAATGAAAGAACTTGTTGAGAAGAATACGAATAGGTATTAAAATGACGTCGCTCTTTATTTTATTTATTAGATTTATCTAATATGGCGGAAAGCCCATGATGGCGTACCCAACATGCAAAACGGCAGATTATCAAATTATCAAAACCTGACGCGCTCGAGTATTTCAAAGAACCTTTTTTTTATTTACTAAGTATTCTGACGGGGTGCCCAAGACAAACCCGGCCACCCACATGAAGTGCTCATATTCGCTGGAGGCACTCTAGGGGGTATAAGGTATCCCCCATATATTAATCTGCCGCGCTCGAGTGACTCCTCAAATCCCCTCTTGGGCTCCCCTACTATTAGTTATTGTCGAGTTTTGGGACACAATGTGGTTTTATCCAACGAAGATGAGAACAAAGACGCCTACAATAAAACGCAAAACGAAATGTTTAATGAAAATATTCACGTTGCCCGTAGGCGCTTTATTGTGTTTTTTTTTCATATTAAAGCCGACAAACGTGTGGTTTACCTGATGTAAAGTGACCATCATAGCCTATAGCACCACAGGGACTCCCTGTGCGTTACCGGCTTTTCAATAAACATTATATTCGCTTTCTAAAGGCAACCATGTCATAGCATGGTGCAAAACCCCATTTTCATTCCAAATGTTGCACGTACGAGGTAAGAAACTTCGTTTAAACAGTACTGCGGAGGAGCACTATCCATTGAGGTGGTGTTGATAGAAACTACATTCTTTGGCTACAATAATAATAATAATATTTTATTTTAGGCAACATGACCCATACAATAAATACCTTACAGACTAACACACAATATACACTTTAACGACCGCTTTAGCTATGACCCTGCCTACGAAGCAAGAGGTCCTGGGTTCGAATCCCGGTAAGGGCATTTATTTGTGTGATGAGCACGAATATTTGTTCCTGAGTTAAGTATGGATGTTTTCTATGTATTTAAGTATTTATTTATCTATATAAGGATATTTATCGTCGTCTAGTACCCATAGTACAAGCTTTGCTTAGTTTGGGACTAGGTCGATTTGTGTAAGATTGTCCCCTAATATTTATTTATTTTTATTTATTTAAATACAAACAATACTACATTTGTGCTTTATGTGACAATGCATAAATACTTGTAGTTAATAATAGTGTTTTTTTTTTGATCTTGGGATTTTCTTTTATCCAAAATTGAAATTGACAAAACGAAAAGAAAATAAATCAGACACATTTTTTTGGTTCACGTCTCTCCTGTGGATATGGCAAAAGTTAAGGGTCTACTGCCAATATTTTTAGTCAAGTCTACGTCGGCGACGCCTGGCCAACTTTCGGCCCTTTAAGTAAATCTTAAGTTTGCTGACTCGGAGTCGCTAATTTTATATCCACAGGAGAGACAGCTTTTGTTTCTTACGCTGTGTAAGTAAGACCAAGGATGATATAGACTGGATTGGCAGTCGCCATAGTACGGATCGGCCGCGGTTTTTGTAGTTCGATTATTAAATCTAGATGGCGCTGAAATATAGCCAGAGTCTTTGAAGGCAAAACAATAAGACTGTATGTTTCATATTACTACAAATGTATTTTTTTTTCAAAAATATTGCATAATAATACATTTGCAGTGATATGAAATATCTGTAGTCTTATTGTTTTGCCTTCAAAGCCTCTGGCTATATTTCAGCGCCATCTAGATTTAATAATCGAACTACAAAAACCGCGGCCGATCCGTACTATGGCGACTGCCAATCCAGTCTATATCATCCTTGGTAAGACCCAAATTAATCATTTTTTTTTTATTGTGAGAGGGAGGTAAACGAGCAAGCGGGTCATCTGATGGAAAATGATCACCACCGCCCATAAATATTAACAACTCAAAGAGAGTCGCCAATCTGTTGCCGGCCTTTAAAGTAAGTATAAACCTTTTTCTTGGAAGCCCCGATGTCATAGTTGTCTGGAAACACTGCTGCCGGAAGCTGGTTCCACAGTTTCACCGTACGTGGCATGAAGTGCCGAAGAAAACGTGCAGTGGTAGACTGCCATTCATCGAGATGGTGACGATGGAACTTAGACTTACGGCAGGAAGTGCGATGGTGGAATTTTGCAGCAGGCAGCAAATTAAACAATTCTTCAGAGCACTCACCGTGGTAGATCCCATAGAACACACAAAGAGAACTTACGTCCCTTCGCATGGACAAGGAATCCAAACGATCGGAAATCAATGACTGATCACTGACAAGTGGAACTGTTCTACGTTGAATGAATCAAATGGAAGGAGAAGGTATAGGGGTGCCCCTGCCCAGAGATGAGAACGGTATTCCAAGTGCGGCCGCACCTGAGCCTTATAGAGTTGAAGAAGGTGCGAAGGTGCTTAGGTGTAAAGTACAGTTTAAATTGTGGTACTTTTTTCCGAGCTACCTGATGCCAGTGTTCCCCGTTTAACTTTCTAGAATAGCTGTAGGTTCCTTGTTATATACGTCCAAGCTGGCTTCACGAACATCCAAAGCATTCTAAAAGAAGTGATAATTTAAAGAAAGAAAGAAAGAAAGAAAATACATTTATTTACAACATCACAAGACACATCATCAATATTTTACAAAACATAAGGCAACACTAAAGCTAAAGATAGAATGTGTCATTGCGGTTGCAAATCGGACACTGGCTCAGCATAATGCTGAGGCGTTTAAAGCACCCCAGCGCTGATTTTCAGCCAGTACCGTTGGAGACACCCGGATCGCTGTTTAGATAGATAAATAAATAAACTGCACACTAATAGCTACATACATAAGACTACATGCGTAAATAAATAATTTGTAAATTGTAAAAGCAAATAATAATAACAAAATTTCTTGAACATAATTAGTATATCTATAATTTGATAAAAATAAACGAACAAATCATAGGACGATGTTAATTTTTGTTAGTAAAAGCTTTTACTATAGGTACTGGGCAACGGATAAACGTTTAAATGTTATAATAACATTAAGTTCTATCTTGTTGAAATAATTACATTAGAATGCCCGTGTCGGAGTTGTTGATTATCTGGACTCTAATATAGACACGGTCAGCTCCAGGGAAACGGTCCCCTCCCAGAATTGTTACCGCAATTACAGGGGCGTACCTTTCTTCTGCGCAGCTGACTGTGCGTACATACTGTGCCTTCGACTTTTTCCATCCCTGTACCGCCATGAGTCATCGATGAATTGTCTGCGCATTCCGTAGTCACGAATACATGTCACACTGACCTGTAAAAAAAGGGTTCATAAGCTCATGGTAAATTTAAAATTAATTTCGCACATAATTGATTGAACCTACGACTCTCTGCTTGGGGAAAGAGCTAAAGACGCCCACTGTTGAACATAGGCCTCCCCCAAGGCTGGCCAAACAGATCAGTCCTGCGCCATCCGCATCCAAAGCGTTCCCGCAATATTAACCAGGTCGTCGCTCCATCTTGTTGGAGGCCTACCTACACTGTGACTTCCGGTCCGTGGACGCCACTCTAGAACTTTTTGGCCCCATCGGCCATCAGTTCTACGAGCAATGTGCCCTGCCCACTGCCACTTGAGTCTGGCGATTCTTCCAGCTATACTACGAGTATAGCCATCTTCATTTCCCCCTTAGTGACCTTGAGCTTCCTTAATATGAGGCCCATCATTAGCGGCCACGTCTCACACTGGTCAAAGACTTTTGACTTGAGACACTGTGGTACTGCGGCACTCGGTATATTGGATGACAAGATATTGCGGAGCTTCCCGAACGCTGTCCAACCGAGTCCGATTCGTCAATGGACCTCTAATTTCTCTAATTAGACTACCCAGTTAGAAAGAAAGAAAATCAGGGAAAGAGCTATGATTGGAGCTATGGGGGGAGAAAGGACCGACCTCCACTGGCTAGACGACATCGTGAAAGTTGCAAGCGACCCGCGGATGTAAGTGGGAGGTCTTTGTTCAGCACTGCAGTGGACGTCTCACGGCAGATGATGATAATGATGATATTACATTTGACTGTTATTCTTACAAATGATTTGTACTTTATGAACTACGCTAGGCATGTGGAAAATAATAGATAATGGATAAAGTAGGTAAGGAAATAAAACAATTTGTTACCACAGTGACCACCAAGAGAAGAAGTAATTGGAATTTCATTGTATATATTATGTAGGATACTTTCTGCGGTGGCAGATCCCTTATATAATGAATTTCCACCATACACACGAAATTAGTTTAGAAATAAATAAACCTGTGCACTGAACTGAAACAGCAATTTCATGCAAATTGCGTTTGTATTAAAATATTTCGAACGATACTTACAAGTACCTACATGCCATTGACGGAACTAATTGTTAATTTTAAAATTATTTAGCCAAAATGACAAAAATGGAACCCTTATGGGTGGAATTCAAAAAGCTGGACCTTACTGACGGTAGCCGTTGGGTCTAATGTTTCTGTTTTCTTTTTGACCTTTTAACAAACTCAAACAGCTGGGGATCTTCCTACGCCACGTGTTCCGGTTCGCGGTCATCATCATCATCATCAGCCTATGTTCGTCCACTGCTGGACATTGGCCTCTCCCATGGCACGCCACTGAGCACTATCCTGGGCCACTCTCATCCAGCTCTTGCCAGCCGCCTTGCGAAGATCATCGCTCCACCGAGTCTGAGGACGTCCTACGCTACGTGTGCCAATCAGTGGTATCCACTCAAGAACTCATGACTCGGGTTACATGACCAGCCCATTGCCACTTCAGCGTGCTAATGCGGTGGGCTATGTCGATAACTTTGGTCCTTTGTCGGATCACTTCGTTACGAATTCGATCTTTTAGAGAAACTCCGAGCATAGCCCTTTCCATAGCACGTTGAGCAACTTTAAATTTGTCGACCAGCCCTACAGTGAGTGTCCAAGTTTTGGCACCGTTTGTCATGACGGGTAGGATTCACTGATTGAAGACTTCCGTCTTTAGACTCTGTGGAATTGGCGAAGTGAAGACTTGACGCAGTTTCCCATACGCTGCCCACCCCAGCTGTATTCTTCGTGGTCGCCACTCCAGTACCTTATTGCCATTAGACGTCGGTTTTACAAGCAATGTGCCCTGTTCCGAGCTATATGGGTAACTTTGGTTCTCCTTCGGATCTCGTCTGATGACTCTCGTTTGAGTGACTTTGAGCTTTCTTATGAGGCCCATTGTAAGCGATAATGTTTCATTTCACTGACAACACACACTGGTCAAAGTCTTAAGCTATTTTACTGTAAACTAATTTTGTTGGCGTTGATTGTTTTTGAAAATCAATCTAAAAAGGGAAGTAAAATTTGCCATGCTTGCTGGCGCAATAGTTCCGAAGTTCAAGATGATGAGTGTAAATGTTAATTTATTTCTGTGTGGATGAAATCTCGGGCAAAATCAGTTTTTAATAAATAGAAGAAATTTTCTGGGACGAAAATTATCCTATGTCCTTCCCAGCCCAGAGTCTCAAAGTATCTCCACACCGAATTTCATCTAAATCGATTCACTGGCTTAAGCGTGAAGAGGTAACAGACAGACAAATAGACAAAGTTACTTTTTTACTTATAATTTTTGTAAGGATTTCGATGAGATTTACATTGTGGGAATTTTTGGGGGCGAACGATCGATTAGTCTTAGCCCAAGCGAAGCTCGGTCGCCCATCTAGAAACTTTATCAAACTGTAACAGCCGGCAATACTTGTAATCTGGTCTATTGACTTTCAGGTAACTTCAAATGGCATTAAATTGTAAGTTTAATTAATTATTTACACATGTTATTTTAATTTCAAACCTACAATTGCAATGATATAAATACTATGTCTGAAACAAATCTATCAGTTCGAGTTCAAGCAACAACAACTTTCTGACAATGAAATTGCAACTTATAGTCGTCCTCGTGGTAAGTAAATCAATATTATTACAATATTTTTTTTATCATGGTTAAATTATACATATGTAAGGTTTTTAACATGGTGCATTACATGAACACATGGTTACAAATAACACTTATTACTAGAGATGTAACGGATATCCGGCCACAATTTTACTATTCGGCCGAATACCGGATAATGAACTAAAACAATTACTTTGCTCACCCGCGACCTTACGATAGTTACGTTTATGCAAGAAATGTGTGTTCATGCAGATCCTCCACCTCCACACTGTACAAACACACACAAATCACATAAACCCAACCATCAACCAAATACCGGATAGTTGCGTACTATCCGGCCGGATACCGGATAGTGAAATAAGTTATAGTTATGGTTAAAAATGGGTATTTATTTGTATATTTGTCTATCATTAAAATAAGTTTAATAATTCATATAGTGCGTATAATTTAAAAAAAGGACATTATAATTACATTTTTTTGTATTAGATTGACCATACTGATGATAAAGACGGAGTGCCGCGCCGGACACGAATTAGCTCAATTTTACTGTAGGTAAAACTTGGCCGAATATCCGGCTATCCGGTAATAGGTTTCGCCGGATATTCGGTATCCGGCCAAACAACTATCCGTTACATCTCTACTTATTACGGTCTCAAGTCAAAAGTCTTTGACCAGTGTGTGTTGCCAGTGACGACTTATAGCACTGAGACGTGGCCGCTAACGATGAGCTTCATAAGGAAGCTCAAAGTCACTCAGAGGGCGATGGTGAGGGATATGCTCGGAGTTTCTCTGCGGGATCGCATTAGAAATGATGAAATCCGCGCAAGAACTAAAGTCGCCGACATAGCTCGAAACATCGCCCGACTCAAGTGGCAGTGGGCAGGGTACATCGCTCGTAGAACTGATAGCTGATAGGGCAAAAAGGTTCTCGAGTGGCGTCCACGGACCGGAAGACGAAGTGTATATAAGTAGGCCTCCAACAAGATGGAGCGACGACCTGGTTAAAGTTGCGGGATCGCGTTGGATGCGGATGACGTAGGACCGATCTGTTTGGCGAGCCTTGGGGGAGGCCTATATTCAGCAGTGGACGTCTTTCCGCTGAAATGATGATGATGATGGTTTCTGTTGTTCTGAGTTTAACTTCAATGCTCGGTTCGAGACGCTTACCGCACAGCGGTTGATTTCTAACACACACAATGCATTGTAAAAGGTTATCTATCGTTTCTCCGAATTTCTTATGCCATAATGTATCATGAAGCCGTGGTGACCTAGCGGTTTGACCTATGGCCTCTCAAGCAAAGGGTCGTGGGTTCAAATCTCGGCTCGCACCTCTGAGTTTTGCGGAATTTATGTGCGAAATTACATTTGAAATTTACCATGAGCTTTACGGTGAAGGAAAACATCGTGTGTATGAAGTTTCCAATCCGGACTGAGCCCGCGTGGGAACTACACGGCCCAAGCCATCTCTGGGATGATGATGAATGTATCATGTTCCATAATTTTGTAATGTATCGTCATAAAGTAATTTATTTTTAAATCTGTAATTTTCTTCAGAATTATTCAAAAAAGAACCGTTAAGATGAAATCAAAAATCCTGAAAACAGCACGTTGCTACATATTTTAGGCAAACGTTGTTATAGCAAGTGAAATTATTTATTTATTATTAATTTATTTATGTGAAGCTCTTTTCCAACTAGAAAAGGGTTCTTCAAGGTCGTGATTTTTGTTTTCGGTCGTGATGGAGCATGATTTTTTTCTGTACTAAGTAAAAAAAAAATACGACAGAGGAATAAAACAAAAATCACGACCTTGAAGAATCACCCAAAAGCGATTGCCGTGTCGCTGGCTGCGAATAGTCGATTGAGCAGAGCAGTACTGTAACAGAGCTGTATTTTACAGGCCGTCATTGCTGGCTTAGCGAGTGCTAAAGATTTTAAAAGCCACCGCGCCAGGCACGACCCCAACGCCGACCCCGTAAGTAAATAGTGTAGTATCTACCGATAGTTAAGTCAAAACCAATAATATCGATAAATAGTCACGAGTCACTACTATCGATAGTGATTTATAAGCTATACTATTGATACTTGTAATGGCAATACAGTCGATAGTTTTATGTTCAAGGAATCGATAGTATCGACAGTATTGCGAAATAAAAAATCTGGCAGTAATTACCAAATACAATCTAATCTATACTATCGATAGTAGGTATCGAAAATACTACCTTAGGAAAACGCAGGTAGTTCTACTTGCAGAAAAAACGTTTTGATCTTTTTGTTTTGAGTTTTTACTACTACTGTGAGACTCATAGTGAAAAATTCGGATAAAAAGAAAGAAAAGAAAGAAAAACATTTATTCGTGACATTTTTATAAAAACAAAGAAAAGTAAACTGAGACAAATATTATCACGAAATGGTCCCAACTCAGCATAATGTCAACCTTGCAGCTGACGCTGGTCTTCCGTTGGAACCATTTAAGCCACAGTTTTAAAAAAAATAACAGCAACAATGAACACGACAGCTAAAATTTGTCACTAAACAATACACTAACTAATTAATACAATAATATACAACACAAAAAAAAACAATAATATTTAAACTACAAAAGAAAAACAACATAATTACATCAACCACAGTGTCTCCATATATTCATTCCCCTTGCCACTTAAAAAGGTTAAAAAAAGAAAGCGTTGAAAAATTAATGACGTGGCATGTCGTGGGGCTATGGTCAGACAAATAATTTTCAAAGCACAAAATGTGTAAATGGCGAGGAAGATATCCAGTGCCATTCCACCCAACAATGAGAAATTAATGTGAAGAAAGTCAAAATAGTACAGCGATAACACACGTCTCCAACCGAGTTTAGCCACACATGTTTCGGCTTAACCTGTAGCCCTTCTTTCGGGAGCACACGCTGCGGCAGCTGCTGCAAAACGCGGCTACGCGGCATCGCCGCCGTCGTTAGTAGCGGTTGAAACTCTCGTAGAACTACTTAACCAGTAATTGCCTAGAAGATCTTATTATTATGAAAATAACCAAAGTATAAAGAAAAGTTTTATCTCTGAATTCACCTCCACAAAGAGAGAAAGAGAGAGCGTGGCCCATATTTTCCGAAAATCACTTTTTCTCGGTATCTATTATTCAGTCCCATATTTTTTAAAACATCAAATATTCTTCCGGCATGATTTTTAGTAACACGCAATTTATTTTATTAGAAATCCGGCCTCCGATTCAGTCCCATATTTTCTCAATGGCATTTTTTTCCAATATTTTATTTTCTCAAAATATTGTTTTTCTATTGGCGTTTTTTCTCTATCTTTTTTAATCTCAATGGGCACCTGCCTAGAATACTAGGTAGGCTAGGTTAGTTAGGTAGTTTCCCGTGCCTGAAGGGCAAATCGCCCAGTAATAGGAGGAGCTGACCTCCGTCGATTATCAGCTTTAATCGAAAACACTATGTTAAAAAAGTTCCTGGGTAGTTAAGAGAATAGAAAAAAACGAGAACGGTAAAATTAAACAGAGTTAAAAAATAATAATTGGGGAAAAATGCCACTGGGAAAATGGGTATGTATTACAATACCGAAGTACGAAAGACCGAATGTATTAAAACATCGAATGGGTCAAAAGACCGACACGATTTTTTTCTGAAACCGTAAACTTCTCAGAATTTATTAAAACGGCATCATACAGAACACATTAGGTTAGGTTAGGTTTGTTTTATAACAATCTTAAAAAGTTAACGGTTTCAGAAAAAAATCGTGTCGGTCTTTTGACCCATTCGATGTTTTAATACATTCGGTCTTTCGTACTTCGGTATTGTACTAGTAATACATACCCGGGAAAATATGGGAATGGAATAAAAGATACCAAGAAAAAGTGATTTTCGGAAAATATGGGCCACACTCCAACAAAGTGGCCGACGGCCGTTTTCAAGTCTAGGGTGAATGAGCATTTACTAGGCAAGCGTGCTCCGTCGTTGATCTAACTGTCGCATTCCATCAGGCGTGACTGTGGTCAAACGTAAACTTATACTGTAAAAAAATACAGAGCTATGTAAATGTATGGCTATACGCTTTGCTAGTTCAAACTTTCAGCATGGTAACATGAATGTTGCGTTCATGACTGTGAACCATACCTCCATACTTTATTAATACTAGCTGTTGCCCGCGACTCCGTCTGCGAATAATATATAGCCTACGACCTACCGAGTATGGAGAAAAAAGTTTCATAAAAATCGGTCAAGCCGTTCCGGAGGAGTTCGGTAACAAACACCGTGACACGAGATTTTTATATATTAGAAGATTATAAATGTGACATTGTGTTTGCTTATCTTTCTTTAACGTCGAAACTGAGCTCCAGATTGCCGTGATTTTTTGTATGGACATAGTTGAAGGGCTGGAGAGTGACATAGGCTACTTTTTACCACGGGAAAATATCTCATTCCAACGAGGAAACACGTTTTAATCTGCTTCAGTGGAGGTAAAACCGCAGGCATCAGCTTTACTGTAAGGAAAACCAACCAATCACTTCTTTTTAGGACATTAACTAATCATATCTTATTTTCTTTGTGCTGTGTAGAGAGAAGTGCCAGCTAGTCATCAAAATATGGGATAGTAAATACTACATCCTGCATCGCACTATCGAAGTTCCTCAACTCGGCTGCTTAAATACAACTTCCAACATTCTTCCACTGCACTTCGGTCTTCAGGCATAACATCTGCTCCATGAACGGTAACCGGTTTCATTTGGTCAATAAATAAAATTTCATCGTTATAATTTGCTTTTTATTTTATTTCCATTAAGTTTCAAAAGTCAGTGTGGTTGAAATTAACTTTCGGAGACGGTAACTAACAGAAATCATCTTGTTTTACTGTCTTGATAAAGGCAGTGACCATGTCGGAGCATAGGCGAGCATTTCTGTTTTTTTGTCCACGGTTCTGATAATTGTCAAAATAAATAAATACGCTTATATTGATATTTTATTGAGACTATTTGGTAGAATACTTAATAAATTTAGTTATTATGATATAGTCACTTCATTTAATTAGGTTTATTTCGATTAAAACTTAAAATTTCCATGAAAGGTACAATTGTCTTTCCAATTTTGTTACTTTTTTATTAAACACTTAAAATAATAAATAGTGGGCTAAAATCATTCATTTATGGTTTTCTATTGAACAATACAATGTAAACAATTTAATCAACTGAATTAAACTTTTGCGAAGAAGATATTTCTTACTTTATTCGATGCTATACATTTTTTTTGTTACTCGGGTCAAGAATCATGTATAATATTTAAATATAACGAACAAGTAACCCAGAATTTTAGCTTTCTAGTATCCTATATGGAAAATATGAATTACAATTAACTTTCTACACCTATTTCATTAATTTAGATATGTTAAAAAAGCGAAAAAATCCAAAATACGGCAGTTGAAATCTTGGGACAGTGACAAAGAAAGACACTGGTAACAAAATAAATAACGTTAGGCTAAGTTCATCATAAAGCATAAAAACCGTATTCAAACTAAAAAGGGGTTAGATGATGTAAGGTGAAAATAAAATAAAGAAAAACGATAATTTAAAATTATTTTTAGGGTACCAAGATATCGAATATAAAGAATAGCGCCTCATCTTTTCAGCCGGTTAATGGCATTTTCTAACCCTGTACGACAATAAAAGACTCCCTTATATTTTTTCTTCCTTTGTTACTCAATTTTCCTTTGATACGAACCCACGTAAAAGTAACAAAAAAAGAAGTAACGAACACTACTTCAACTACTTTGAAAAATTGTGGATGGCTCAAATTTAACTAAATAACAGATTAATTTACATTTTCTAATAACTAATAGTATTAACAATACAAGAGATTATAGCAAATTATGTTTTTGTATGAACTAACCTTCAAACCGTGGTATCAAAAACAGAACTTTACTTTGGTACGAAAAGTAGCAATGTGTTTACGTGGCAATATTTCGACGATGGCTGACGTAATAACATGGCGGCGTATGTTAGCACATATTTTAGTGTTGCCCGGTGGTAGAAACAACAAAGTTTGGTAGAATTTCTTATAATTTAGTAACCAAAATGAGAAACAAAAAAAGAATTTTTGTATGGAATATTTCCTGGGACAAACTTTATAAAATATTTTCTACTATAAAGAGATGCTAAATAATAAAAAAATACGATATGAATCTTCTTACAACAGTGCAGAGTTTAAAATCAAAAGGTTCATATAGTGTCTTTGACCGTTATTAATAAAAATGAGTTTGAATTAGTGAAATGTTGGATGGGACACGCCGGTTTTCATACATTTGAAATTATAATGTTTTGGTTTAAATTTTATATTTAATAATATACAAGGTATTTGACCAAAAATAAAATTTCGTCTGTTTACTAATTAAATGAACTTTCTTCACAAAATTGTAGTTTATCGTTTTTTATAGATTTAGGGGGTGTTTCACCACCTTATTGTCAAACTACTGGCTACGTAACCAATGAATAAACTAAGTACCACTTAACTAATCGTCGGTATAACAAAAAGTCGGAATAGCAACGTCCCATTTCACGACCACGGGTTCCTGTTCACATATTTTCGTTCAAAGAGTCGCTCATTATTAAAGGAAAATAAATCGTAAACTATGTAATTTTTAAACACATCTATTTTTTTTGCATAAACAAATGTGTAACATTATAATTAATGCAAAAACGGTATTTATTTACGATACTTTGGTTAACAATAACAAAGAAAAATAAAATCACGTGAAACGAATCGAAAAGTGGCGCCAAACCCTTTGACAGATTAACTTTTTTTTTAATGGCGATGTACAAATTCAGGTAGAACAAACGATTGTGCCACTGAAAAAAAGTCTGTAATTAAAAAATATTACGAAATTATGGATTTATTTTTAAATACTAAAAGCGTACCTATATTTTTTATTCAAATCTTGATATTTAAATTCTCGTTTGCAATTTAGCATGACTTCTTTCTTTAAAAAATAAAAAAATACTTTGATTTATTTTTCTGAAACCGGCTGAAGGGCTCTCCAACCACGGCCACAAAAAAATAAACTAACTAATTAAAAAGATATGTGACGGATAAAAATGCTAAATGCCACCTGATCTGATGGTCAAATTAAGAAATAGTTTGTCCGTCACTTAGCGCTAATCAAGACTGGTGAAACAGAAATTTTTATTCCATGTGACAAATAAGGTTATGATCAAGCTAATCCGAACTTTAAAAAAAGTGGTGAAACAGCCCCTAAATATTTTTTATTGAAATTCAAACTTGTGGGACACTGAGCAAAGTGCTGGGGACAAAAAAAAAGATATGATATATACAAAAGAAATTTGTTTTTCAGTTTTCTCCAAAAAAAAATTGGAAAAGCCATAATGTTTTATACTTAAATATACTCCAGGGACCGAGTACTATCAGCTGTAAAAATATCTGCAACTAATAAATTAACACATTATATATTCAATTTCATTTTACATATATTCGCTATAATCTTTCCTGTTACATAAATATGTAATGTTTAACAACTCACCATAATTGTAACCAGGGTACTGCCCCAAATTAAAAAAGTACACAACGTAGAAGAAAAGGGGTCCAAAAATTAGACGATCACTGAACAAAACGAGGGGAGATAAATAAACCTGGGTAATAGAGACCTAGCACAGTACCAAGAGATCGAATATAAAGAATAGCGCCTCATCTTTTCAGCCGGTTAATGGCATTTTCTAACCCTGTACGACAATAAAACACTCCCTTATATTTTTTCTTCCTTTGTTACTCAATTTTCCTTTGATACGAACCCACGTAAAAGTAACAAAAAAAGAAGTAACGAACACTACTTCAACTACTTTGAAAAATTGTGGATGGCTCAAATTTAACTAAATAACAGATTATAGCAAATTATGTTTTTGTATGAACTAACCTTCAAACCGTGGTATCAAAAACAGAACTTTACTTTGGTACGAAAAGTAGCAATGTGTTTACGTGGCAATATTTCGACGATGGCTGACGTAATAACATGGCGGCGTATGTTAGCACATATTTTAGTGTTGCCCGGTGGTAAAAACAACGAAGTTTGGTAGAATTTCTTATAATTTAGTAACCAAAATGAGTAACAAAAAAAGAATTTTTGTATGGAATATTTCCTGGGACAAACTTTATAAAATATTTTCTACTATAAAGCGATGCTAAATAATAAAAAATACACTGTAATATGAATCTTCTTACAACAGTGCAGAGTTTAAAATCAAAAGGTTCATATAGAGTCTTTGACCGTTATTAATAAAAATATTAGGGGACAATCTTACACAAATCGACCTAGTCCCAAACTAAGCAAAGCTTGTACTATGGGTACTAGACGACGATAAACATACTTATATAGATAAATAAATACTTAAATACATAGAAAACATCCATAACTCAGGAACAAATATTCGTGCTCATCACACAAATAAATGCCCTTACCGGGATTCGAACCCAGAACCTCTTGCTTCGTAGGCAGGGTCACTACCAACTAGGCTAAAGCGGTCAACTCGCGATCTCTATCCCGCGGGAAATTCCAAAAATCCCTTTTTAATACACCTCTATGATCTTAAAAGAATGGTTATTTATTTTATTATGGAGATTGCGTCTCACTGAATTGAATAAAAATCCCGTTCGAGTCTTATCCCGTGAGATTTTCCGAAAATTATAAATTGGTTTTTAGGGTTCCGTACCCAAAGGGTAAAAACGGGACCCTATTACTGAGGCTCCGCTGTCCGTCTGTCACCAGGTTGTATGTCACGAACTGTGATAGCTAGACAGTTGAAATTTTCACAGATTATGTATTTCGGTTGCCACTATTACAACAAATGCTAAAAAACAGTAAAAATAAATATTTAAGGGGCTCCCATACAACGACCGTGATTTTTTTGCTCATTTGTGCTCGATATTGATAACGGCAACAGGTAGACGCTTGAAATATTTACAGAATATGTAGTTGTAAATTCACTTTAAAATAAATAATTAAATTAAAATGAAACAAATATTTAAGGGGGGCTTCCATACATACAACAGACATGATTTTTTTGCCGTTTTATAGATAATGGTACGGAACACTTCGTGCGCGAGTCCGACTCGCACTTGGCCGGTTTTTTTACTGTTATAATCATCTTGCATGCCAGATTTGAATTCTCTAATAATTATAGTTACGGATATAGGGCCACGTGACGTGAAAATATAAATTCCAATTTTTTTATTCTTATTCTCTGTACCGTGGGAATTTCGAAAAATCTCTTCTTATAGTGTAGTGTAGTCCAGGTATACATGTCTCAAATTTCAAGACTTTAGCTTCAGCGGTCTAAGGCGTTGATATATCAGTCAGGACTTTGAATTACACAATAGATTACAGTGCCCTAATAAGGAAAACATAGTCGTAAACAAATGAATTAACTAATGAAGCAATAATGTTTTTTTAGTGACTGACAATCGTTATTATTAGGCTAGTTTTAACTTTCTTGTTCACTTTACATTGAATAAATTGCTAGTGATGGAAGTACGTATACGACAAACAAAAGTCATAATGTCAGACATTGAAATAACCATATGAAAAAATATTAAAATATAATAGTATACTCTTACAGAAGATATTTCTACAAGGGATAGAGAATGCGAGGATGATGTCGATTGGATACAAAATTGTTACTCTTGTCAATGTGCGAATGGTAAAGCGAGAAGTGTAAAAATGCCTGACTGCTTTACTATGGGACCTCCAAATAATATTCAAAAGAAGTACTTAATTAAATTATAGCCATACTTAGTAACAAAAACAAAGCACTAAGTAGGTACATTAGATGATACTGAAGTGTCGCATTAAAATGTATGTATTGTAAAATACTACTACTACTGAAAATTAAAGTTTCAGTGCCCCGGAAAATAACTAGTTATTTCCGTTTTGGATCAACAACTATTGATTTACAAGCATAAAATGGAACGAACAACATTAAATCGTCTTGAATATAAATTCATATGTAAATTGCGTGTAAAGTTGGCCATTACTTGCTACGTTAGCTTTGACATAATGCAGAAATTCATGACGATCAACATCTTACTTGCATTGGTAAGTTCTTTTTGTGCATGTGTCTTTAATATTGGTATTTATTATTTTTGGGCGTATAAAATTTTGCGTTTTACTTCAACTATCTGAAGATTTATTGAAACAAAGAATATTAAAAAAAAAATAACAATGAATAAAACTGAACTACAAACTAAATACCTATACCTATCTGACTTAAAAACTACTAGATTCAATCTAAAAAAAGGCCCCCGTGGCATCGTACCCAAAAAGCTGGCAGCATTCCCTCATTGAATGGCGATGGCGATTCGTTGAGAGAGATAGCTGCCAGCCCTTTGGTCTCCAGTGGTGTCGACCAGACGTACGCAGGTACGGAAAATGCGCGAGAGTTATGAGACTTCTGTGTTCCTCAAAAGTAAACGTTATAATTATGAACATGGAGTCGGCAATATTTCCTTTCTTAAAAAAAATCGAACTTCAAGATAAACAGACCTTAGAACGAGCTGGCAACGCATTCTAAATTGATCTAAGGTTATCGTCGATAAGACTGCAATATCGCATAACCAACATTGGCTAAAGGCCTGGATTCACTTTGATTAGTGATTAGTGCAGGTGATTAGTGATTAACAGAAAACAAGTGTGGACAGCGACTGATTAGTGCAGGTGATTAGTTGGCTACGTAGTAACGTGATTAGAAGCGTGTTCTATTTTTCTGCGAGTGAACTGCGAGTAGCCACGTCCCGCGCGCCCTCCCTTCCCCCTCACTCGCAGCGTGCCTGCCACTAAACA
This sequence comes from Archips xylosteana, assembly GCA_947563465.1. Classification (NCBI taxonomy): domain Eukaryota; kingdom Metazoa; phylum Arthropoda; class Insecta; order Lepidoptera; family Tortricidae; genus Archips; species Archips xylosteana. The sequence continues at coordinate 5,448,718 of OX387361.1, read as the reverse complement.
CCTCTGGTTTGGAATTTACTTAACAGAGCCCGAACAAGAATTGGACACTACTTGCTCTACACACCTGCACTAATCATCCTCAATTACTAATCACTTGCACTCGCACTAATCAAAGTGAATACAGGCCTTAATGCCGCGTAAGTAACACAACGTGTCAAATTTTGGTTTGGGTAAGTCTGGCATCAATAAACAAAAATATGTTCAATTTTATTGCTCTCCTGTAAAAATTGCCACAAGTCAGTTACGCGGCATTAGCAATTGTTGGTTACGCGGTATTGCAGTTTCATCGACGTTACCTGTCATAAAAATACTTCTTAGGATAGAAGAGTGGCAGCGTTGCCTATCATTAGGGTGTATTGCACTGCAGAACCCAGCGGCCAAGGGTACTTAACAACCCGATTCCCCCGTTGACGAAACTTTCGAAGTAACTAAACGCTTCTCTTCATTACTGCACTGTTTTTCAAGAAGAGCATAATATATGGGTGTATGTTTTAGGTTTTTTAGCTCCGATTTTACTTTCAAAAATTTTCACGCCCCGCCACTGTCATAACCTATTAAATCGTAACGTATTCAGCAGCCCATTCATGAAAGACAACCTGTGCAAAACATCATCCGTATAGACTTTGATAGACCCTCTAGACTAGATTACAGGATTTTACCCGATCCTGTGGGAATATCAGAATAAAAAGTAGCTTTTGCGTTTTTCCTGAAATACGGGTGTATATTGGGATCAATAATTATTTAAAGTCATAATGTAATGTTTGCCATAATGAAAATTTGCCATAACTATTTTTTCTCTGAATCCATTAATGTTATGGATTGTTATAAAATATACAAAGCTTAACCTATAGGATTTTACAGGATGACCACTTCAAAGTTCCTGAAAAATGCAGCTATTGTGCAATTCTTCTTTTGTAGAATTTGTAATTGGCAGCAAAAGATTGATTGATTGTTTGTATTAAAAAAATTTGCCAAATTTTAATTATGAATTCTGCTTAAAAAAAGTTAGTTAGATAATAGATAGCATCTGCTATGGCACACCCGTGAGCAGCCAGGTTGGGCAGTTAGTAATATGATAACTAGGGCACATTGATTAACTAGAGAGAAAAAAATGCTGGCGTCGGGAATTAACCCAAATCTTCGTCTAGCCGCAATGATTGCTGAACTATTGCCTTTACCAATCATCCGTCCATCTCGTTGGTGGACGTCCCACGCTACGCTTACCAGTCCGTGGTCTTCATTCGAGAACTTTTCGACCCCCATAATCACTAATTAACTTAATGCTTCTGTTGATATTACAGACCCTGTATGCAGGATCCTAATATCATCGGGAATTGTTGAACGGTCAAGGAAATCGTCGGACTTTGGACTTCTTGGAACTTTGCTCAACGCTGGCACCATCAGCCATGGAGGCCGATAAAATAAGTCGAGTTAAATGATGACTAAACTAATTGCATGAATAAGAATAATCAACGCAAGCACAGCTGTTTTGCATCTCTTGATCTCACTATTATGTAGTTTAGATATGTCTATGAATGCAGCACCCCACAGACAGTGTACATACGTCGCCATATTGGTCATAGCTTATAACGTAGGTAAACAGTTATCAATGATAGTAAAAGTAACAGGGAACCTTGAATCAAATCGAATGGTTCAAAGGGTCAAACCATGTTTATTAATTATATTATACTGCTACAAATCAGGTTCAATGACGGCGACCGTGATTATACTTAAATAAGAGATAATACAACTTTTTTTTTAGTTAGCCTGCTTTGGTCCCACAATACGAGTCACAGAGCGCAGCTCAGTATTTATAATCCGGTCGGTTCTTCGGACACCAACAATGCTTCGCTCCATTACTCGTTTGCAAACCTTGAGTTTGGACTTGAGCCTCTGTTGCGCGCCGTAGGTTAGGATGGGCAGGATACACGTGTCGACGATTTTGCGCTTTATAGCGGATTGGAAATTCTAATTATGGTCTTTGTTAAATATCGCTTCATCATTTCTAACCTATATACGTCCCACTATTGGACATAGGACGTTTTAATGTGCCCGCTTATGTATTGTAAATTACTTGTCATAACATTTAAAGAAAACATAGTAAAAAGCAGATTTTTTTTTTATTTCAATCAAAGGCATCAATAAAAGTTGAAACAGAGGAATTAGTAAATGCAACTGCAGAAACTGAAGATATAACTACGCTATAACTGAAGAAAAATAGCAAACTCAATTTATAAATTCGTAGGCAATTTACAAAGACCAAGCAGAATTTTTGTATAAAGTTACTATTTAAATCGGCTAGACTGGCAATTCCGAAACACGGATCTATGTGAGAGAGGAGGGATAAGTAAGTACGTATCACAGCGCGCCTTCAGGACAAGACTGACACATGCGAAATGAGTGGAGGTGGAGGAACTGCATGAACACGCATTTTTTACACGAACGTAGCTATTGTAAGGTCAAGGGTGAGCAAAGTAATTGTTTCAATTCATTGATATGGATCTCCGCAAAGTAACGCCTGATTCAATAAATTATTCAAACTGTATAGCTACATTAACCATCTCTCTATTCTAGCCTGCAGTGAAAGGGTTGTCTCAACTGGCAGAATTAGCCGCTGGACATAGAGCCTAAGTTGAGGAGTGTGCCGAAGAAGCCGTCCAGTAGTCTTCGAGTTGGTGCATCCCGGGGACATAGGCAGTGCTTGCAATCTACTGGCTTCCCATCCCTTGGAAGGCAAATAGGTTCTGAAACACCATTTTTATATTTTATTCGATAGATTGTTATGTTATCTCATGATAGTGCTGCGAGCCAAAACCCATCGTCAATCATTCCGTCCTCCCTTTCCAACCTAGAAAATTGACAATGAAAAATCTCCAATTTGGTGGTGCAGTCCGTTTAAGTATTTAACGCGTTCGCTATTTTTTTTTAAAAGAGATTCTAACTAACGCGAATGCATTGATTGCACAAATCTAGAAAATAGAGCGGTTATTTTCTAGATTTGTACACTCAGTTTAAGTAACGCCTACACGTGAAGTAATGCGTTAAGTACTTAGACGGACTGCATAATCTGAAAAATTAACAAAATAAAGGTGTGACCAAACCGCCGCTTAAAAAACGGTGACGGTACGGAATCGCAGTGACGCACCGTAAACGTCAGAATTTACCGCGTGCTCTCCATAGTAAAGTTTCCATCACGTGATCTGATAGTCCATTTTCCCTCCTTAGAATTTAATAATTGATCGAATCCAATCTTATTTTAAAAAAAGTTAATTTAGCAATTTTTGCTATATTTCTAAACAGTTTTTTTACTTAATTTCTTGCAAATAACGATTTACTTGAAATTTGATACATGGTCGTGTTCCGATGATCAATTAAGTCAGTACCATCAGCAAAAAAGGTTGTGTTAAAAATTATTGATTGTAATTGTACTTTTATACTAACTTGAATCATCACCATCAGGAAGTGGGCCACAATAAGCCAGGGACAGGCAAGCCATCTGAATAAAAGTTTCAATATTTTATTCAACCGAACAATACATTAGAAACAAAAAAAATGTTCTAGTTACAAGAGATTTGGTACGCCTCCCGCAAGACGATTTGCTGAAGTTTCCGAAAAACAATGTAGCACGTGGGGGTCCTTGGGGAAGATTATTCTAATGTTCAACAATGAATGACTTCGGGCTGAGATGATGATGACTTTCATAAATGATTTCTGTAGGCTTATTGTCTAACGTTTTTGACGCTTGCCTTCGCAATCGCTATCTCTTTCTGTCAAACGGTATAAAACGTTGACAGAAAGAGATAGTGAAAGCGAAGGCAAGCGCCAAAAGCGTTAGACAATACGGCCTCTGGTTCTGGAACTTCAAGTTGCGTTTTGGTTTCATTATAATTTAATTTTGACTAAACAAAATGTAAATTGCTTACCAAAACAGCCAAGAAGTAAAGGCACCTCATGTTTCGTAGTTGAAGCGAGCAATGAAATGGGACTTATCTACAGAAAATAAATATATAACGAAACGACACCGAACAAATCAATTTAGGTTATATTTGCCGTATAATATGATACATGTCTTTTTACTACGCTTACATATTTCATATAGGTAAGTATATTTTAAATGGAAACTTTCTATTTAACATTTTGTTATAACATCATTTAATCTAAAATGATTTGACATAGGTAATTACATGTATTCATAGAATACAAATATTAAGAAACAATAACAATGATTAAAACTTAACTATAAACTAAATATCTAACTTAAAAACTACTAGACTTACCCCCTGTTTTACCATCCATTGATCAAATTTATTTGACGGGAAAATTTAAATGTGATGCCGTCTTTGTTTGTTTTGTTCGAATAGACGGAGACTGGTATCTAAAATTATATTTTCAATATTATAACAATGTATATTTTTAATTAAAGTCTTGATGATGATGATGAAAAAGTCAAAGTAATTAATTAATTTATTGAATCAAGCGTTACTTTGCTCACCCACGACCTTCGCAACGCACCGCACCGGTCGCGGGTGAGCAAAGTAATTGTTTCAGTTCACAGTTTTTTCTTTCCTTCCTCTCTTTTCTTCTTCCCTTCATCTCCTCCTTTGATAGAGTAGCATTGTAGGTTGTCAATTATTGATATGAATCAAAATGTTTTTTTTTAGCTGATGCAATCAAAACCGAAAGAAAGGTGAAAGGTCGCGGGTGAGCAAAGTAAACGTTTCTGTTTAGTAATTTATTTAGACATTCTGTAGTCTCTCAGTAGGGACATAGGGTTCGCCTTAGGGACTTCTATGGATCACGGTCTTGTGCTGTGTCTTCAAGGTCCCAAACTAAAATCATGGCTGAAAATAAATTAATATTAGTGGTAGAGCCATGTTGTAGCTAGCCGCTGCATCACGAATGGGCCGGCTCGTCCGGGGCAGTAGGTACCACCCTCTCACAGAACACCGGCGTGAAGCAGCAGTACTCCTGCTTGCGTTTCGTACGGTCAGTGAGAGTGCCGGGAGCCCAATACCTCACCCCTTCCCTCTCCACCTCCCTCTCCCCCTTCCCCTATTCCCTCTCCTTTAGGGCCGCAACGCACTGGCATCGTGTAAAGCGCTGCGGGTGTCGATGGACAGTGGTGTTCATTTAACATCAGGTGACCCACTAGTTCGTTTGTCTGACCTATCTAACATAAAAAAAAAAAAAAAAAATTCAGGTCATACGAAGTAACATAAAATAACGGCATGCTGTATACATCTGATTTATCAATACCGAATACCGATAGTCTATGACGATTTTCTAATTCTGCGAAGTTGTTGACGACTATATCTACCTGGGATATACAATCCAATTAGGTAGGTTCAACTTCGAGAAAGAGGTCAATCGACGAATTAGACTCGGCTGGACAGCGTTCGGGAAGCTCCGCAATATCTTGTAATCCAATATACCGCATTGTCTCAAGTCAAAAGTGTGTGTTGCCAGTGATGACTTAATGGCACTGAGACGTTGCCGCTACCGATGGGCCTCATAAGAAAGCTCAAAGTCACTCAGAGGGCGATGGAGAGGGTTATGCTCGGAGTTTATCTGCCGGATCGCATTAGAAATGATGAAATCCGCTCAAGAACTAAAGTCACCGACATACGAGTATGTAGCTCGAAGAATCTCCAGACTCAAGTGGCAGTGGGTAGGGCACATGGGCAAAAAAGTTCTCGAGTGGCGTCCACGGACCTAAAGACGCAGTGTAAGTAGGCCTCCAACAAGATGGAGCGACGACCTGGTTAAGGTTGCGGGATCGCGTTGGATGCGGATGGCACGGGACCGATCCGCTTGGCGAGCCTTGGGTGAAGCCTATGTTCAGCAGTGGACGTCTTTCGGCTTAAATGATGATGAATAATTCTTCTTTTCACAATGCGTCATATTATTATAATCGTTAAGTATCTCTTCATCATCGTCATTGTCATCTAGTACACATCCCACTGAGGCATCTGAGGCCTTATTGTATAATGCGCCGACGCTTGCTATCGCATTTGCTAGATTTCTATCTGTCAAACGGTATAAGATGGTGACAGAAAGAGACGGTGAAAGCGATGGCAAGTACCCTCGCGTTAGACAATTCGGCCTCAGATCTCAGTATAACTTAAATGCTTCGTAAACTACATTCCTTAGGAGTCAAGAAAACAATGTTAAAGTGGAAAAAATATTTATTTCAATGAAACAAAGAGAATCAATGAAAGTCTAAACAGAGTATCATGTTGCAGATTAAACTGTAACTCTGTTGCTAATTGTTTTGCTTGTGGGACATCGAGCCGAAGTTGGCGAGTGTGCCGAAGAGGCCGTCCAGCAATCGCCGAGTTGGTGCATCGCGGGGACACAAGCAGTGGTTGCAGTCTACTGGTTTCCCGTTCCTCGGAAGGCAAATAGGTTCTGAAACAACAGTACATTTTAACCATCATCATCATCCTATTGTCCATCTTGTATACGTCCCACTGCAGGGCACAGGCCTCCTTTCAGAATGAAAGGGCTTGGGCTGTAGTTCCCACCAGAACCCTTCATGTTCTTAATCATTATAATCAAACCGGAAATTATTTGCAAAATGCATAGAAAAAAAATCTTTACAAGTTACTAGGGGGTTAAGTAACTTTTCAGTACTTTGGAGGACAATTTCTCCAAATAGGTTGAGATTGGGCAGCCAAAAGAAATACGGGTTTGTTATTTTAGACTACTCTATAGCATTATCAAAATAATTCAAATCGGAGCCAGAAAGTTGGGTACCTTTCCTTGTCATTCTAAGTAAAATGACGCGGTACTTAATTGCACAAATTTAGAGAAACATTAAAAACAATCCAGGTTTAGATAGGCACGCTGTGAGTGCCTACTGTCATGGTGATCTGGTATTCCATTTTCCCCCTTAGTAAAAAACTTATTTGCATTAGAAAATAAATCTGAATGAATAATAAATACTGAAAATTACCTATACTTATATTAAATTAAATAAGACTAATTTAAACAATAACTTAAAAAAACCTACAAGGCAAATACGTCGTCGAAAGACGTCGTAGGCATCGACCCAGGAACGCTTTATTCGTGAGGTGTTGGATAAACTTGTTTGAGTGTCTGGCGAGTGGCGACCTCAGGGCCGGGTCTTTTTTCGCCTAGAGGCTGAGCATAGCCGTACAGCGAGGGAATGCCGCAAGCATGCTTGGCGCACTGCCCCGAGTAGGCGAAATTCAGGGTTTCGACATTTTTTTATATACATACTGTCATAATTTTTTATTTATTTGTATACCGATATGATTGTTCTTAAATGAAACAATACAAACTAACTTATACTAGAAGGCAGATGCCTGGCACTCCATCCGTGCTGGAATAGGCCATCTAAATTGTTGGCGACGTTTGCCAGGATGGCGTTAACGCTGCCGCGCACTTGCTGCAACACCGGTGCTATGCGCTTACGTACAATAGCGCGACAATCATCGGTTAGCGGCTCCGCGAACATTCCTGAAACGATGCAATGGCGCGGCAACCCTAAGAACACCCTAAACGCATTATTACATTGTTCTCGGAGGGCACTGAAAGTTTGTAGGGTTTCCGTACCCAAAGGGTAAAAACGGGACCCTATTACTGAGATTTCGCTGTCCGACCGTTCATCCTGTCCGTCTGTCACCAGGCTGTATCACAGGAACCGTGATAGCTAGACAGTTGAAATTTTCACAGACAATACATTTCGGGTGTCCCATACAACAAACGTGTTTTTTTTTGCCGTCTTTCAGATCTTGGTACGGAACTCTTCGTGCGCGAGTCCGACTTGCACTTTGCCGGTTTTTTAAGATAGTTGATCCAGAAGCTACAAGTGCAACAGGACAGTAAGCCTTTAGGTGCACACCTAGCAAACCTACACCTCAGTTGAGGTGAATCCCCACAAGCCACTAGAGGAGACTCAATTCTAAAATGACTCTTAAAATAAGTTCGCTACCTGTTCAGACTCGCTTATACCTTCCACGCTCACTGGTAGGCCAGTTCTGACTTCCAGTATAATGTCAGTGAAACTATTTAGCTGCACGGGCGTAGCCAGGTTTCAGTATCTGGGGGGGAGGGGGGTCAGAAATGACAGGGAATATTATGATTTTTTTAAAAATTAACAGTTGTTAACGGATTAAAAAAATATTTCTAATAATTTGGGGGTTTAAACCCCAAAACCCCCCCTGGCTACGCCCGTGTAGCCAGGGGGGGTTTTGCTATACCAAGTTTATTACTTTAAAGGAACGCGACGTTGGATGTATATTGGCATTCTCTTATTTTAATTGTGCTTGCTTTTATACTTACTAGTGTGATCAGGAAGTGGAACACAATAAGCGAGCGCCAAGCAAGCCATCTGAAATAAAAAGTTTTGTAAAGGCGCTGATACACTTGAGCATTCACTTGTAACAGAACAGCGAGCATTCGCCGTTTTTATCAAATCAAATCAAATCAAACAAGTTTATTTGCTAGAATACAGTTATTAAGGTGTTACAAGAAAGTGGTACAGTGTATTCAGCCTGCATGCAAGCGTGCAAATATTTGTTGAATTTAAATAATGAAACATGTCAATTTATAATTAAATTAATTAATACAAGTATATTTTTGATAAATGCAAATAATAATTAATAATCATTCGTTCGTTCGTTCGTTCGTTCGTTTCGTCCGCGCGAGAACTAAAGTCACGGACATAGCTCGAAGAATCGCTAGACTTAAGTGGCAGTGGGCAGGGCACATCGCCCGTAGAACTGACGGCCGATGGGGCCGAAAGGTTCTCGAGTGGCGTCCGCGGACCGGAAGACGCAGTGTAGGTAGGCCTCCAACAAGATGGAGCGACGACCTGGTGAAGGTAGCGGGAACGCATTGGATGCGGATGGCACAGGGCCGATCTGTTTGGAGAGCCTTGGGGGAGGCCTATGTTCAGCAGTGGACGTCTTTCGGCTGAAATGATGATGATGATGATGATGAATCATTCGTTTCCGTTATAATACATCGTCAGTAATAATAATAATAAATTATAATTGATTTATCTTAAATTCTAAATAATCCCTAACACTATAAAAACATTTATCCAGAAGCCAGTCAGTCAATTTGCGCTTAAAAAGGTTCCCTTGAAGCAGCTTTATGTCATCCGGTAGATGGTTATAAATGTCTATGCACATGTTATACACATTCCTACGATATATTGCCTTGTTACAACGAGGCCTATACATTAGGCACATCATTTTCTTCCTTGTTGACCTTTTAGGAATATAACTATATTTAACATTGTTCTTGTGATGCTCGCTAAAACGCTTCTTTTATTTTGTGAGCTTTTACCTGTAATGTAACATTCGCTAGAATGCTCATTACAAGTGAATGCTCAAGTGTATCAGCACCTTTACGATGTAAGCTGTGTCTCGCTATGGCTCGGCCACGACTTCGCGCGACCGGCGGCAGCGGCGAGCGTTTTATCAGTTCATTGCGTGTGCCGCCAGGTAATCACTGTGTGGCGAGCGTCTCGGCCGCGCAATGAACGGAGGAAACGCTCCCGCTGCCGCCGGTCGTGATGTCGTGGCCGAGCTATTAATCTTCCTGTTCCAAATAAGGCTTTCTGTCCACTGCAGCGGAGTGAGGAGGTAATTATTTTTTGCCCGTAGTACTACCATCCTGACTGGTAGATTTTGCACTACCCGTGGTGCTACTTATCAATTTAACATATAAATATTACAAACGGTTTCGAGATATGCTTATGCTAATTTTCCAACTAAGTATATCCATTGTTTTGAAGTATGGATTTAATGAGATAGTTTTTTCTTTAAATTGATAACTTTCACCACAGGTAATGCAAAATCTACCGTGGTACTACCAGTAGGACCACCGGTAGTACCATGCGTAAGAAGGGAGTTGCGGGCTGTGTCTGTCCGTAGACGCGGAGCTAGATAGCGGAGCGAAGTTCCAGACTGTGTTTTATGGAGACTGTGTTTTGAATAAAGATTATATCTATCTATCTATTTAGAATGCAATGTAATGTGGCAATGGGCCGGCCATATAACCCGATGAACCAATAACCGTCGGGGTAGACGAGTTCTTGAGTAGAGACCACGGATCGGCAAACGTAGCGTGGGACGTCCTCAGACTCGCAAGAGCTGGATGAAAGTGGCCGAGAATCGTGCTCAGTGGCGTGCCATGGGAGAGGCCTAGTCCAGCAGTGAACGAGCATAGGCTAATGATGATGATGACGATGATCTATGTAGAATGTGACTCCGTCTGCGAAGAATTCATCTATCGCTATCCCACGGGAACTATGGAATTTTCAACTTGGTAAAGCTGACGGAACGCAATCGGGTAGCTAGCACAAAACTATCGCTGCGGAGATCCTTGGGCGTGTTCCGACTGAGTTAATTATGATTTTTGCCATTATACCCAATCTATAGCTACTTAACGTTTCGGTTTTGATATGTTTTAAATATTACTAAACAAAATTCCTTACCAGAACAGCCAAGAAGTAAAGGGACTTCATTTTGTCGTAGTCGGAGCGGACAATGAAATGGGACTTGTCTACAAAAAATATATAGCAAAACGACACCGAATAAATCAATTTGGGTCACATTGGCCGCATAATATGATACATCTCTTTTTGCTCCGCTATTCATGCCTAATATATGTACTATAAATGGAAACATTGTATTTTACATTTCTATTGTTGTGTTATTGAAATAAAAAATCCCAATATTGTAATAATATTTTTTAAACATAACATGATGATGAAAACGCAAACAACGCTTGCAAATGACGACGCAGAAGACGCAGTGTAGGTAGGCCTCCTACAAGATGGAGCGACGACCTAGTAGGTTGCGGGAACGCGTTGGATGCAGATGGCGCAGGACCGGTACAGTAGACGTCAGGTTATTTTAAAGAATTAAAACAAGAAGCAAATTTTATTGATTAAGACATTAAAGACATTGTTTGAAACATAAAAAAAAACACTAAAACTAGATAATAAAGAAAATAAGAAAAAGAAACTAAACTTTGAGCAGAAAAAAAAATTACAAATAGTTAAAATATAATTTATAATTTTAGACGACCAGATGGCCTAGTATTAGAGACCCTGACTATGAAGCTTGAGGTCCCGGGTTCGATTCCCGTGTCGGGGCAGATATTTGTATGAAAAATACGAATGTTTGTTCTCGGGTCTTGGGTGTTTAATATGTATTTAAGTATGTATCTATCTATATAAGTATGTTTATCCGTTGCTAGTATAGTACCCATAACACAAGCTTTGCTAAGCTTACTTTGGGACTAGGTCAATTGGTGTGAATTGTCCCGTGATATTTATTCATATTTATTTAATCTTTAAGAATACCACCCGACGGCAGTTCCCAGAAGACAGGCAGCGTTTCCACGTTGAATAACTAGACTCAATCGTTGACGAAAATAGCTGCCTGCCTTATGGTCGCTAGTCGTTTTTACCAGGCGCGAAGAATTTTTTTTTGAAAGTTCTTCGCGTCTGGATCCCATGGGCCTAAAGTTTCTAGCCCAAACGGTATTAATAAGTGAGCCTGCCCTATACAAGCATATTTGCACCGTTTGAGGTATTCAGCCGCAGTGGCTGCCGCACCTACACGAATGGAAGTGGTGGCAATATGAGATTAAATAGTTTGTGATCGAAAAATATTAGTTAAGTAAGTAAGCCATTTCTCATTGATGTCATACGATACGAGATCATGCGCAAGAGTATTTCTGTTTTATTGAAACTGTAGGAAGAAATGACTAGGCTGTCATCGTGTTGTAGATGTAGATGGTCTACATTCGCGATGCCAAATAGAGCTAGAAAATATTTCTACAGCTATGATTGAGTTTGCTTTTCGTAAAACTAGGTGCTTGTACCATTTTTTTTCTGTGATAAAGGTTTAAACCATTATGTTTTGGTCTTATGACCAGTGTGTGTTGCTATATTGATGGCTATGTCATTGAGACGTGGGTTCTAATGATGGGCCTCATAAGAAAGCTCAAGGTCAATCAGAGAGCAATAGAGAGGGCTATGCTCGGAGTTTACCTGCAGGATCACATTAGAAATGACGAAATCCGCGCAAAAACTAAAGTCACCAACATAGCTCGAAGAATCACCCGACTCAAGTGGCAGTGGGCAGGGCACATTGCTCGTAGAACTGATGGCCGATGGACCAAAATGTTTTCGGATGGCATCCATGGATCGGAGGATGCAGTGTAGGTAACAAGATAAAAAATAAACTGTTTATTTCAATAAAAGAAACAAATACAATAACAAAACCAACAGCTGTAAAATCTTTAAATTTTAAAATTGTATAGCTAGATTGGGGTGATTGGGAGTCATTAACAGACTTGCGTGTGTTGAGGGCCGTTACAGACGGACCGCACTTCAACCGCAAGGCAACTGTCAACTGCCAACCGCCCATATATAGCAATTTTGCATTGCAGTTGACCAGACTGTATACGTACGCAGCCTGTAAGCTAGCCGCGACTGATGTGCACGGGCAGTCGGCCGCCGCAGCCACATCGCAGCGCATTGGAGCAACGACCTGGTTAACCTTTTCGGCGCCAACGACACATATTGCACCTTCAGGACGGTACTGACCCATTAGGAATTATTCTCATTTCAAAAGTAAACCTGTTGTTCTTTTGAGCATTAAGTTCAATTTTGAAACGAGAATAATTCCTATTGGGTCAGTATCGTCCTGAATATCAGTACCGCAGGTTCTACGCCAACGACTGATATATCAGTCACGGCGTGCAGAGCGATATCTACCTGCATGTATTTCTGTAGGGTTCAACTTCGCGTTTGACATTCCGATGTCATGGCGTATGGGTGAGAGCTGTTGTATTTGACAGAGCGTTGAAAAGGTTAAGGTAACGGGAACGCGTTGAATACTGATGGCGTAGGACTGGTCAGTTTGGGGAACCTATGCTCACAAGTGGACTTCTTTCGGCTGAAATGATGATGATGACAGAGTATTGAAATTCAATCCACCAATTTCAGGGCAATTTTCAGTTTCATAACGCGTCGTGTATATTTTTTTATACAGTGGATACATCAAGCATTTAAAAGTAAGTGGTTTTGTATGATTCAAGTCAAGACCGTTGGTAGCGTGGCGAAATAAGCCGTAACGAATCACGGTTCAGATAAAAGAAGTGCCATACATTTCGCCACCGTTTACGTTGGAGGAGACTGATCGACGCCTCGAAACGGCTTGAACGATTGTTATCAGGTTATCACGTTAGCCGATGAGTGCGTTTCTTTCCTGCTGCGTTAGTGAGAAAGAGCTGGAGGATAATGGAAGAGGATAATTATTTTAATATCTTTTATCAAAGTAACTTACCGATAGCCTACATTGCATGACACAATGTGCAAAATTTGATTTAGGTAAGTGACGGACAAAACGACAGAAAGGTGCAAAATTTGACGGTGGGATCTTACGGGAACGTGTCAAAATATATAAATTTTTAAAATAATAATTGACGAAAAACTTAATGGTCATTTGATATAATGTGATTTTCGGTGAAACTATAAATTAGACGAGCTTTTTTGATCGTGTAATCAAAATACTACTGGTTCAGGTTAGGTTAGGTTTATTTTATAACGATCCCGTAAAGTTATCAATTTCTGAGAAAATCACATTATCATTATAGTGACCATTTTATCTATTTTATCCATTATTCTTTTTACACTTTATGTAAATTGTAACGTACCCAAGCTATGTTTTTATGCTCAGTATACACTCTGATTGACATAATTTGTATCGATAGCCTAAATTTGACGCGAGTCTCACGAGACAATTTATGTACAGTCAACCAATATAATTCCTAGGCCACTATAGAATCATGTCATAATGAATCAATTTGTTTTATCTTCTACGACAGTGATTATTGCGTGATGTATTTCATTATGACATCTTGATGTCTGCGAGATGAATAATAAGAAATGAGTTTGCTTGTGTATTAATAACTTGAATTGTCACTGTCCGTCTGTCAAAATTTCTTTTTCTTCTCATGTCATGGAGTGAATACGTTTACAAGCTCTTTACGTTTATTGCATGTTGTGGTCGGAAAGTTGATAATCTTTTGACTCGCAGTGACGTTGTAATTATTTAGTAGTTCATGCGGCAAGGTTCGATCAAATTGGTTGACTGTACAGTCAGCAGCAGATAGAGCTCAAAATAAAATACACACCCTCTTATTACCTTCGCAAAAGAGTCGTGTGCAGATTTTCAGCTGCATAACTGTTCATCCACTTCTGCTACACACTGTAATAATAGGGCGAAAATAAAATTCATTTTAAAATTTATTAATTGATTTTACTTGTGGCTAGCTGGCATGGATTTCCTCAGTAAATATTATCGTAATAGTCAAGATTTTCGGGTACTTTATTAGGCCACTTCGCGTACGCTTCACTTATTTTGCATATTCTTTTGGTGCATGTCATCTTTGTGGGAGTAGCGCAGTAGCACCAATTGCAGTCTACTCTTTCTAGTTTACCGGGCGTGCACCGTGGTACGTCTGAAACAAAAATAGTAAAACCGTGACATGACTTGAGAAAAGGAAAGCGATGGTTTTAACTGACGGATACTTTTATCTGGGGATTGAAAAATCGCCCCTTACACACACTCGATAGATTCTTACCAGATTTCCTTTTGAATTTGCTAAAGATACCACAGGCGAGGGGTAGCACAGCAATCTAGAACAGTTTATTAAATTATAATAACCACATTTTCTTCATTGCCCCAATGCTTTCTCCTTTCATTAGACCGCATACAACTTCACTCCACATAACTATGTCTAGCGACAGCTTCGAATAAAGTCGACGGGAGGCGAATAAAATAATTTCAAATAACTTACAGCAATAATAAACAAGCTATAGATTTTCATAATGTAACTAAACTACCCGACACGGACTTATGCATTTCTAAATATGATTAGTCGTATATTACTTGATTTGGCGAAACTAATGAACGACAAATCGTAGTTATCAAAAATACGTTTATTACACGCTGTATTCCCATAATTGAAATGTAAATTAAAATTGCATTTAATTTAGTAAATGTATTGGTAACTGTAGCTGAGTACTTCGTTCAGCGTATTTTGCGTCAAGTTATAGGTGAAAAACTTAAGAAAATGACCGGCCGTATTTTCTAACGCTTCTGACGCTTGCCTTCGCTTTCACCATCTCTTTCTGTCATCTCATCATCTTATACAATTTGACAGAAATAAATAGTGATTTTTTTTTTTTAGTTTATTTACCTACTCATATAATAGATTTCTATATTTTACATTGCTAGCCACTGTTAAAAACCATAACTGGTTTATGTAACAGATGGCGAGATCGCGCGGTTCGGTCCGCGAATACAATAATATTAAATGATTGGTAAATTAAGTATAAATGTACAAAAAAAAACAAAAAAATGTAGGGTGCGCCGGCGCCGCGGGCCTGCCCCGCCCAGGCCTACCCGCCGCTAGGACAGATCCGCGACCCCGCCGAACCCTATAAAATAGCTCTTAATTAGTTTTTTACATTTAACTCTTTCGTATTCACAAGCTGACATTTTGCTTAAGAGCTCATCTGGCAAGGTGTTCAAAATAGATGGCAGTACATATTTATCCGTTCTCTTACCATATACGTTAGTGGTTTTTGGTAGTAGATATTTAGATAGGTAATCCAGACGGCGCAGCTGTTCCGGACGAGTTTTTTGCTGTAACTGTTCAATGCAGTCGCATTGTTCGGTTACAATCTTTGATCAATTATAACTGTAGATCCACAGTCGCGCGCCCGAAAATGTCCGAGCCAAATGAGCGCCACTTTGATAAAAGTGGCCTTCTTTTTTCTCAGAACGTTGCGTGAAATTGACAAGTTTAGCTGTCAAGTGGAGTTTTGCCGCTACCGAAATTCGACTGTAATGAAGTAAAGACTAGGTTCAAATTTCTATGTAGGTGATGATTTTATTTGTTACGCAACCAAATAAAAAAGTTTGGACATTCTTTGAAGGGGATTTTGTTCGGTGATGTGTATCTACAGTTATAATTGATCAAAGGTTACAATTGACAAACAGAACCTATTGTAGACGTCCACTGTTTTACAATGTTTAAATAGTCCTGAGTAGTTCTCGCGATGTGCAAGTTTAGTTTTATTTGGAACAATTATTTTAAGTAATTCTAGTTGTAGTTTGTATATGCGTTCCAAATAGGTTCTGATTGCGAAGGCTTGCCTCATACGCTTGCGTCATAAACGTTAGACAAAGTCTGCTGTTGCATGTAGTAGTGCACATAATTGATATGGAGCTTAAGTCATTTTTCAAATTAGGAACGTCAATTTGTTTATAAATACGGATACGTTACGACACGTAAAAAATGACGAATTCTTTTTGTTAATTGTTCTATTTTTAATACAAGCTTGTTTTGCTGACTGTACTTTTTGCCCCTGGGTATCAGAGCACTCGTCAAGCTGAATCAAACTAGATGCGGTCGTGTCGTACAGAGTTACTATGGCCACCCTCCAGCTCCATCATCAAATCAGCTCCATGTCATAATAATAAATATTGTCATCGGATTTATACATGCCTGCGAAATTTCAGCTCAATCGGTTGAAGATAATCTACTTTAAATTTAAGTTGAAAGATCCCACCCGAACAATCATACATCATCATCATCATCCCAGCCTATATACGTCCACTAGAAGGCACAGGCCTCCTCTCAGAATGAGAGGGCTTGGGCCGTAGTTCCCACGCGGACCCAGTGCAGATTGGGAACTTCACACACACCATTGAATTTCTACGCAGGTGTATGCAGGTTTCCTCACGATGTTTTCCTGCAACGTAAAGCTCATGGTAAATTACAAATGTAATTTCGCACATAAATTCCGAAAAACTCAGAGGTGCGAGCTGGGATTTGAACCCACAACCCTCTGCTTGAGAGGCCATAGGTAAAACCACTAGACCACCATGGCTTCAAAAAACATACATTACAAGTTAATAAAAAGCGTGTAAAATATTGTAGTACAAAATGTAAGCTAAAAGAGGTTAACAAATCTCTGAGTAAGGTCATTATTCTATCCACCGAACCTCTAACACGTACAGTCAGCGCCGCAGCCATCCGTCACGCCACCTGCTCTTTTATTAAACTCGCACAGTCGGCCGCAATTTGCTCAGTAATAAAATTGTGAAAGACTGCAACCAGCAATTTTGTAACGGGATGAAATTGTATGCAGTATTTTGCTATTGCACCGAGTTTGGTATTTATAGGGAACTAGTGTTGACCCGCGGCTACGTCTGTTAGAAATGGGTCATACATTTTTTGTTTGCATGTGCCTGTTGTGTAGACATGGCAAAAGTTCAGGATCAAAAGCCAATATTTTTAAATAATTTATTGAATCAGGCGTTACTTTGCGGAGGTCCATATTTTTGAACTGAAACAATTACCTTACGATAGCTACGTTTATGTAAGAAATGCGTGTTCATGGAGTTCCTCCATCTATACACTGTACGAACACACACGAATCACACAAACCCAATTATTACAACCACCAAACTATACTGACGCGGTTCGAACTCAACCAGAGCTCATCGTCAGAGTACCCGCAACCGTTCACTGTGCTACCAAATTTTGGTTTGGTATTTTGGTAGCACAGTGAACGGTTGCGTTATTCTGAAGATGAGCTCTGGTTGAGTTCGAACCGCGTCAGTGTAGTTTGGTGGTTGTAATAATTGGGTTTGTGTGATTTGTGCGTGTTTGTACAGTGCGCAGTGTGGAGGTGGAGGAACTGCATGAACACGCATTTCTCACATAAACGTAGCTACATATCGTAAGGTCGCGGGTGAGTAAAGTAATTGTTTCAATTCACCAATATTTTTAGTCAAATCTACATCGGCTTGCGGGACGCCTGGCCAACTTTCGGCCGTTTGCTGACTCTATGTCGCTAATTTTATGTCCACAGGGGAGACAAATTTTGTTTCTTACGCTGTGTATGTCCTAAATACCACTACGAGAAACATTTACATTCTTTACCCCCTGTTCCACCGTCCATTGATCAAATTATTTGACGGATAAATGTGATGCCGTCTCTGTTTGTTTTTAACCGCCGACACAAAAAGAGGGGTGTTATAAGTTTGACCGCTATGTGTGTGTGTCTGTCTGTCTGTCGGGTGAACTGATTTGGATGCGGTTTTTTTAATAGAAAGCAGGTTTCTTGGCGATGGTACTTAGATATGTTTCATCAAAATCGGTTAAGCCGTTTCAAAGTTATCAGCTCTTTTGTTCGCTGCGGACGCATAACGGGCATTGACTTACTCGTAATGTCAAACATACGAGTGACATAGTTGCGTTGGGGGTTTTTAAAATTTTTAATTTATAGTTATGTACGGCATCACATTTATCCGTCGGTTGAAATTAATCAATGGGTGGTGAAACAGCCCCTTATCCTAAAGAAAAAACATACAGACGAATTGCGAAGCTCCTCTTTTTTTGAAGTCAGTTGAAAAAATCTAATACAAGCAACATCATACGTATACCTACCGTGTAGTGTAGTTTATCACCAAATGCAATTCGGTAAAAAATGCACTTTGCAGTTAGTGCAATACGGTGTTTTGCGTATTACACTGCCGTATTAAGAGTTACGGGCTGAGAGTGGAATTTTTGACTAAAAAGTATGAAACTGGAATGTAGAAAAACCGGCCAAGTCTGTATCTCAATGAAGGAGTCCGTACTAATACATATGCGGCAAATCTGACAAATAAAATCAATTGCAGAAAATGTATTTATAATATAACTACTTAGCTCTTGCCTGCGACTCCGTCCACGAAGAATAGCAGCCTACGACCTATTCTCAGACCTACAGAATATTATTTTATTGTAGAGAAAAATTTCATAAAAATCGGTCGAACCGTTTCAGAAGAGTTCGGTAACAAACACCGTGACACGAGATTTTTATATTAGAAGAAGTAAGATTATATATTTATTGTGTTAATAACAATTGAGAGGTTTGTATGAAAGTTTTTTTTTATTAGGTAGTAGTACATCCGTGCGAAGCCGGGGCGAGCTAGTTTTCAATATTAAGATTTCACTGACTATTACTCATTTTTACTTGTTAAAAACTATCGTAAGTCCTTTGCAAGATCGCAAACTATCTAGGTACATACCAAATTTAATTCAAATCGGTTCAGCGGTTTAGGCGTGAAGAGTTAACAGACACACAAAGTTATTTTCGTATTTATAATATCAGTAAGGATTTCACCGCACGTTAACAGCCAATACAGCGTGTTCTGAAAAACTACGGCCCGCTGGGGCAGTTAATTCTCGAGTTTCATCACCCCATAGATTTATAGCGGAAGACCGGTGAGAGATTGTTTTTGTGTACAGGCTGATTTTATCGGCGGCGCAAATAAAAACAGTGTTTTTAGGGTTCCATAGCCAAATGGCAAAAACGGAACCCTTATGGATTCGTCATGTCTGTCTGTCTGTCTGTCCGCCCGTATGTCACAGCCACTTTTTTCCGAAACTATAAGAATTATGCTGTTGAAACTTGATAAGTAGATGTAAGTATTCTGTGAACCGCATTAAGATAAATTTTGGGCGTTCCCCATACTTAGAAGTGAAACTCAAAATTTTTTTTTCATCAAACCCATACGTGTGGGGTATCTATGGATAGGTCTTCAAAAATGATATTGAGGTTTCTAATATATTTTTTTTCTAAACTGAATAGTTTGGGCGAGAGACACTTCCAAAGTGGTAAAATGTGTGTCCCCCCCCTGTAACTTCTAAAATAAGAGAATGATAAAACTAAAAAAAATATATTGGTTGGAAAATTGGTTTGAACGAGATCTAGTAAATAGTTTTTTTTTAATACGTCATAAATCGTAAACCGCATTTTTTTTATAGATAATGGTACGGAACCCTTCGTGCGCGAGTCCGACTCGCACTTGGCCGGTTTTTTTTATTTTACTTTGAGGCAGATATAGTAGGCTTGGCTATTAAGCTAGTGAGGAATCATTCAGATCACACTTTTGTTAATCACTACTACTGATATAACATTATTTATTAAAAATAAAACAAGATTCGCTCCCATTGAGTCTCCCAATGAGGCTGGCATAGTCACACAGGTGCACTTAAGCCTCGAAAAAAAAAGAGGAAAAAAAAAAAATTCGCTCCCGTCGTCTGTATTTCCTGATAAATACAACCTGGGTCTCTTCAAGGCTAGAGTGAATGGGCTGTTACTGGACCAGTGAGGTACACCTTTGGCCTCATCTTCACTTTACATCAGGTGAGGTAGTGGTCAATCACGGGTCAGTTTTATGTAAAAAAAAAAAAGATTTTTAAATTTAAATAATAATTGTTATTTATTTAAAGCCGTGGTGGCCTAGTGGTTTGACCTATGGCCTCTCAAGCAGAGGGTCGTGGGTTCAAATCCTTGCTCGCACCTCTGAGTTTTTCGGAATTTATGTGCAAAATTACATTTGTAATTTACCATGAGCTTTACGGTGAAGGAAAACATCGTGAGGAAACCTGCATACACCTGCGAAGAAATTCAATGGTGTGTGTGAAGTTCCCAATCCGCGCTGGGGCCGCGTGGGAACTACGGCCCAAGCCCTCTCGTTCTGAGAGCAGGCCTGTGCCCTGCAGTGGGACGTGTATAGGCTGAGATGATGATGATGATGATGAATACTTGTATTGTAAAATAATACCTAGTCGTGGTAACGAGAAGGTAGTGGTTTGACTTATGACCTCTAAAGCAGAGGGTCGTGGGTTCAAACCTGAGCTCACGCGTGTCTGCGTGTCTGTCTGTGGCATCATAGCTCTTAAACGGGTGAACCGATTTGGATGCGGTTTTTTTATTAGAAAGCAGGTTTTTTGGCGATAGTTTTTAGATATGTTTCATCAAAATCGGTTTAGCCATTTCAAAGTTATCAGCTCTTTTGTTAGCTGCGGAAGGGATCTTAGACGCATAACGGGCATTTACTTTATGTTCAAACATACGTGTGACATAAATTCCCAATCAGACCACAACCTGACTGAGTTTCTTGTCGTTTCTTCTCAGTCGGGACTAACGTAACTTTTCCGAATCGATGTAGCATAAAAAATCCGATAGCTTGCAAATCTCTACTTAGCGTCCAAAGTCCGAGGTCGGCTCAATAGGAGCACCTTTTGGCATGCTAAGAAAACCACCCTTTGCTGAGCTGCCCGTCTGGCAGCTCGCCCTCTCTCCGGTAAGCTGTAAAAGCCGTCGAGGCTAACAGCAACAGTCAGTCAATAAAAAAAAAATAAAAAAAAGCATTGGGGGTTTTTAAAATTTTTAATTTTCGGAATGTATGTCTTAAACTAGCTACTATTTGAAATTTACTACGAGCTTTATGGCACAGTAAGACATCGTAAGGGAAGCTTCACACACCTGCGAAGGAATTCAATGGTGAGTGTGAAGTTCACGATCCGCACTAGGCCCGAAGGGAACTAAGGCCCAAGCCGTCTCACTCTGACAAAAAATACAGTTTGCATCTATGAATTCCGTGACCCGTAAAAAAATAATATAAAATCCAGTTATTCCATGTCAATATCGACGACCGACGAATATTTAACGACCGCTTTAGCCTAGTTGGTAGTGACCCTGCCTACGAAGCAAGAGGTCCTGGGTTCGAATCCTGGTAAGGGCATTTACCTATTTGTGTGATGAGCACGAATATTTGTTCCTGAGTTATGGATGTTTTCTATGTATTTAAGTATTCATTTATCTATATAGGTATGTTTATCGTCGTCTAGTACCCATAATTCAAGCTTTGCTTAGTTTGGGACTAGGTCGATTAGTATTTAAAAAAAAATATATAACAGAAATCTCTATGCAAAATTTCAGCTTTCTGTACCAAGGATATGGGCAGAAGATTGATGAGACAGTCAGTCAGTATCATGATCAGTAGATATAATAATCCTTCTTACTTTCCGCCACATCCTTTGAGACGTTTGACTCTTGCCCTGGCCCACGATACATCTTGTAGGCCTTTATTTCTGCTGTTCTTTTGTCTCATTTCGGTATATGTGGTTTGTTTGTATGTATGAATATCGTATTGACTGTATCGTAAATAGAAATGGCTGAATTGCAAAAAGTCGAGAAAAAGTAGAGAAATTAATTTTTTTTTGGTTCAGCTTTTAGTCACAAGTTTTTTACTCGTTAAATAAACGATAGAACACACTCTTAATAATAAATGCTGAATTTAAAACCATAAGGGCTGCTTGCACATTATTTTACAGTAAATTTAAAAATTAATTTGGATTTTAGGTCAAAATTTTAATAAAGTGTTAGTGTAAGTGTTATTGTTTTATATTGCCATCATCCCTGTTCAATTGTGTAATTCACTATTGATGGCCAAATAGCTCTGTTAGTATTTCGATCACGGTAGGATTAGCGAGGCTTGTATTTGGCCCATGGATTCTCTACGTAGGTATTTAACTATATCGATGATTTAACCCATAAAAAGGTAGAGGCGATTTACAGTCCACATGTATTGCTTTGGAAATTCAACCTTATTGCTTTTATAATACGTCACAACATCCATTGTAATTATTGAAAATACGAATAGCTTTAAAAATATACTTTATCAGGTATGCATTCGATATCTGATTTTGATTCTGTGGTAGAATGCTGGAGAGAATTTACTGGAGTAAATGGGGCCTTATGTAAGTATGTTAATTACTTAGTTGAGTAGTACATATATAGTACAATTTTTGCATGTTTCGCAAATTATTTTTCCCAAACTGATCCATTTGGCAAATGTTTAATTTCCCAACTGTTTATTTTTTCTGAAACTGTAAACTTTTCAGGATTGTTATAAAACAAACCTAACCTAACCTACAGAAAATAAATAAATAAATCGGTCGATTGTGACGCACTACTGAATTATGTAACATCTGTATAATTATTTACTAAAACCTACAGAATAGTCCTGAAATAAGGAGTTTGCTACAACTATGATTCGTTAAAAGTGTAGATAAAGCTTTAAAATCAAGTTCAGAGAGTCCCTTATCTCCGCATTTCAAAACTGAAAAAGCTTACTTATTTATTAAGCTCGCCTCTCTCTTAAAAGCTTGCGACATCCGGTAGCCGCTTTTTAATTCTTTTCCATCTGTAGCTCAGGAGCTGAGGAGAATTTAAAAGTCAGCAACATTAATCTTATGATTTTTATTACAATGGAGGGTGCCGTTTCAGATTTAGTAAAGTGATTCCGTAGGAAGTTGTAGCGGCACGATGTTTCGGCTCCAAATTGGCACTTTAAAACGGTTTCTTTAACACTATTACTTCATTTAATTTAGAATTAGAAACCACAACAACATTATATTGCGGCTCGTGAAGTGTAATCTCTTTACGATTTGTACTAGAGTAACAATTGACAACACGCAAATAAAATGACATTAAAACAATTTTATTTTGCGACTCCCAGACTATTGTACTGTACTATTTGCTAGGTAAGAAATAGTTGACCAGACGCAATATAATGTTATTGAGGTTTCTAATTCTAAATTAAATTAAGTATAAGTAGGTACACATATAACATATACCTAATAATCTCGTGTCACGGTGTTTGTTACCTATCGAACTCCTCCGAAACGGCTTGACTAATTTTTATCAAACTTTTTTCCTATAATCGTTAGGTCTGCGAATAGGTCGTAGGCTATTTTTTATACCTACCCCTGTTCTTCGTAGACGGCGTCGCAAGCAACTGCTAGTCGTAGTATATTAGGAAAGAGAAAATTTGTGTGGATCTTTGTTACTATTTCACGCTAAAGGGGTTTGATGGATTCTGGTGAAATTCAACACACTGATAGTGTATAGCTCCCGCGGAAAACTGGATTTTTGGAGTCACGGGGAACAGCTGGTTGTGCATACAAAACAAAAGTTGGCTGCCTAAAATCCCGGTACTAACCAACCAGTACTAACCAGTAACAGATGTCGCCATCCAAAGCGCAATAACGCAATGCGACGTGCATTTCGTACGTTTTTAATTTTGTTTACAACAACCAGAGATTTACGGGGTTCAAAGAATTAAAGTGCATTTTATCTCGGAAAGTAGGGTAGTTGGGGATTCCGTAGGAACTTTTATGTTACTATAATTTTTTGTGCTCGTACACGAGAGCTTTAAAAACGTGGACAATGCGGAAAAATAAGTTTAAGACCGTAGTTTTTTAGCTATTGTTCGGGACTGGGTCAGTGGGGTCAATCTTCGATCAACAACACAACTTATTAGTTATTACTGTATTGTTGATCGAAGGGGTCAATTGCCCATGATATTTATTGATTTATTTATAACATAATAACTTAATTTTAATAATTTTAGCCTTGGCACGCCTCCCAATAGGTGGCCCGACGAAATCGCCGCAATAGTTGCAGGCAACCGGTGGATGTAGGTGGCAAGTTGCTGTTCATTGCGGCGTTCCAAGCTTTTGTATTCCGACTGATGATGATGACAAAAATGTTTTAATTTGTAGTACTCAATAAAGAGTTTGGTAAAGTAGTTTTGTTCAGTGTGTGATAGTGATAGCAATTAGGAAACTCTTTTTCAGAGTCATTTTTGTCAGAGACGTTTGGGAAAACATTGTCGAGGTTGCCAATTAAAGTTATTTTTTTCTCTGTATCTATGTAGAATGAAAATACCTGGCACGGACGTGTACATAATTTAAAAATACACGGAGTGATTAAACCGTCGTAAAGCTTTGATTAACGCCGGCTAAAAAAACATCGAAGAGATTTTGTCCAATCAACTTTGCAATTCGTAACTAATGTTTTTTAAAGAACAATTGGTTCCACCGAGAACAGATAATACCATACATTTTTCATCATTTTGAACTGCAACGGGTTAAGAACAATGCGGTTTTCGTACTTTATTCTTGTGGTAATTTTTTAATACTATTAAAAAGGGTATTTCATCTTCATACCACACTCTTACATCAAGAGTGTATCGAGTTTCTGGAAGGTCTAAATTAAAATAGTGGATTATTTTCTGTTTATACACTTTTGATCTAGCAGTAGGATATGGAACTTAACCTTCACCGAGTGCGTTTAAATTACGACCTTTATATGTCGATCCGGAATTAACGACAATACTGCACGACCTGATAATCGAAGAGTCGCCAGACTTAAGTGGCAGTGGGCAGGGCACATTGCTCAAAGAACCGACGGCCAATGGCGCAGTAAGGTGGCAGTAAGGTGGTTTAAGGTAGTAATGGCGACCGTGAACCAAAAGACGAGGCGTAGGAAGGTGCCAACAAGATGGGCGGACGATGTGGTAAAGGTCGTAGGAACGACTTGGATACGCACAACGTAAGACCGATCGCTGTGGAATTCTTTGAGAGAGACCTTTGTCAAATCCTTATGGCAGTAACATCATCATCATTTCAACCGAAAGACGTCCACTGCTAAACATAGGCCTCTCCCAAGGCTCGCCAAACAGATCGGTCCCATGCCATCCGTATCCAACGCGAACCCACAACCTTAACCAGCTCGTCGCTCCATCTTGCTGGAGGCTTACCTACACTGCGTCTTCCGGTCCGTGAACGCCACTCGAGAACCTTTTTGCCCCATCGGCCATCAGTTCTACGAGCGATGTACCCTGCCCACTGCCACTTGAGTCTGGCGATTCTTCGAGACGTGGCCGCTAACGATGGGCCTCATAAGAAAGCTCAAAGTCATTCAGAGGGCGATGGAGAGGGCTATGCTCGGAGTTTCCCGAAGAATCGCCAGACTCAAGTGGCAGTAACATGAGGGTTTAAATTATCAGGTCGTACATTATTGTGCGTCTTCACGTCGCCAATTCCACAGAGTCTAAAGACGAAAGTCTTCAATCAGTGCGTCCTACCCGTCATGACATACGGTGCCGAAACTCACGGTAGGGCTGGTCCACAAATTTAAAGTCGCTCAACGTGCTATGGATGCTATGGCGCTATGATGCTAATGGTGGCTATGTTCGGAGTTTCTCTAAAAGATCGAATTCGTAACGAGGTGATCCGACAGAAAACCAAAGTTATCGACATAGCCCATCGCATTAGCACGCTGAAGTGGCAATAGACCGGTCATAAAACCCGAAGAATCGATAACCGTTGGGGTAGACGAGTTCTTGAGTGGAGACCACGAATCGGCAAACGTAACGTAGAACGTCCTCAGACTCGGTGGAGCAATGATCTTACCAAGGCGACTGGCAAGAGCTGGATGAGAGTGGCTGAGGATTGTGCTCGGTGGCGTGCCATGGGAGAGGACTATGTCCAGCAGTGGACGACCATAGGCTGTTGATGACATTATTGTCATTTATTCCGGGTCGACAATTACAGGGTCGTATTTTAATCACAGTCTTTCATCTTCATTGTTTCAGGTGACTTATGTAGTCATCGATTTAAGTTGTGTAATCACCTGCCCTGCCGATATTGTTTACGCTATATTAAACAAAGGTAAGTCTTTAACATTCGTTGTGATAATATACGGAGCTGAGACGTGGTCGCTTACATACAATGGACCTCATATGAATGCTTAATGTCATTCAAAAGCGATGGAGCGAGCTATGCTCAGAGCTTTCGTAATCGAATCAGAAATGAGGAGACCCGCAGGAGAATCAAAGTTATCGGAATGTACCAAGACATTGCTCTTGGAACTGATGGCTGATAAGGTAAAGTTACGAAAGACGTGGCGTGAACACAAAATTTGAGTTTTTAATAATAAAACGTACCAACACTGAATCAGTGTTTCGTTAAATACTTCATCATACATCATCAGCTAAAAGACGTTCACTCCAGGACTCCGGTTCATGGTCGCCGCTTGAAAACCTTTTGGCCCCATCGGCAAGTTTTACGAGCGATGTGCCCTGTGTAGGGTGCGTAGTGGGAGCGAATTGAAACCCGGTCGTCTAGATACAAGGATGATTTAATACTGCTCTGGATTACATAGGCTTGGGTTATATATATGTACTTAGAATCTATGTTAATACTACACTACATCACCCACGGTGATTGAAAAAAAAAACATAAGTATATACGTTGTTTTTTTTTTTTTGTTACTGACATAGGTACCTATGTAACAATACAACAGCTTAAGAACATAATAAGTAAACTTACAGTTATGATTTAATTAAGACAAGTAAACAAACTTAAGAAAAAAAATACATTAACTACAATTGTACATGTTCGTAATTAATTATTAAATGTTTTAATTATAATTAAACATGTTTTTTTTTTATGTTAGAAATGGCTTGGTGCGATTCTTATGGACAACATCTTCTTTTCCATTTTTAACTATTCTTACATTACAACCTAAGTCCTCTAAAACTATATATGGTCCAAAATAAATGTTCTGAGTTTTATCACCTGAAGGATTTCGCAATAATAAGTAACTGCCCTTTGTATAATTTACCGGTTTGGCATTTATGTCATATACTATTTTCCTTTTTAATTTACTATTTATCAAATTATTTCTAGCATCTGCCTGTGCTACCTCTAACCTATATTTTAATTCTAAGGGATAACTACCATAATTGTATAATGGACTTACCTGGCCATTCTTAAAGTTACTAGGGAGCGTGCATGACTTACCAAAAACTAGTTCGTGGGGCGTGTACCTCGTCTCCGTGTGGACCGTATTGTTGTACGTGAAGCACCAATAAGGTAACCAGGTGCTCCAAGAATCCATCTTATTTTCACAATAAATTCGCAAATATGCCCCCATGGTCTTGTGGGAATTCTCTAGAGCACCTATTGTTTCATGGTGATATGCTGTGGATGAAAGTTGTTTAATTTTGAGTAATTCGCATACCTCTTTCATTGTAGTTGAAATAAACTCCGTCCCCCGATCTGTTGCTATTTCGCGTGGAATGCCAAAACGTAATATAAAATTATCTACAAAAGATCGTGCTACTGTTACTGTGTCCTTAGATCTTAACGGGTACGTTTCTATAAACTTAGTAAGCTCGCACTGTAATGTGAGCGCGTAACAATAGTTGTCCGCGTCCTTTGGGAGCGGTCCGACTATGTCTAAATACACTTTTTCAAAAGCGCAATTTGCAGTGGAAGTTATTTGCATTGGTTGCTTCACTGCAACACTATACTTTTGCTTCTGACACTGTGGGCATTTCAACACGTATTCCCTAATATCTTTCTCCATGCTCGGTATGTATTACTGGGATCTCTGTAGTACAAGTACCTGTTAGAGGGATGTTGTGAATGGTACATACCCATGACCTGTGGTTGCCCCGAAGTTGAAGTTGCTGCCCTTGAGACATCCTCATCCAGCGCTGCCTGAACTGCATCCTTTAAGCTACTGAAGTTCCTAGCAGCGATTATTGTTCCAAGTCGTTGATCTTTTAAACCATCTGCAAATTTTTTAATCGACATTATTTCATTAAGTGGCTTAAGAACTTCATAGCTAGCTGGTTTGCCCTCGGCCTGTGTTATGGTTAACTCGGAAAATAGTTTTTCTATTTCTGCACCATATTGATCTATCGACCTCCAACCTTGATTTATACTTTGTAGCCTGGACTGTATGGCAGTAAATGATTTTTTGGGTAAAAGAGAACTTCGTAGGTCGGCAATAAGAAGGGCTACTGATGAGTAACTAGATGCCATGCGCAGTTTAGCGTTTTCGGATAATCTACCTTTGAGGACAAAATTTATGAGCTGTTTTTGTCCCGCATCGTTTACCATACTTGCATACATATCTACCGTATCTATTAATCGTTTAGTTGTTTCCTCACTACCATCCATAACCGGTATAAGACCGCAGGCAGTTCTTATATCGAAATCCGACATGTTTTCTGTTTGGCTAGTATCGGCACAAAAGTTAATGTTACACAACTGCAATATCTCGTTATATAAACCATTTATCTTATTAAAAATAGCATTTATATCCTCTATAACTTCAGGTTTTATATCTCTTTCTAATTTACTACTGCTAATTAAGTCATTGCATGCTTGAAAAATTTCTTGAACCTTTGGCAATATATTTTTTATAACGTTACCTTCATATCTCGACTTTCCTTTCTTTATTAAATATTTTCTAATTTCAAGAAGTTCGTTGTAACGTTGCAATAACTCATTAGCCATTACATTGCTAATTCTTATAGCTAAACTTACATGTTATATTTGATACACACTTACGCACATACTGTCTAACAGACGAGTCCTTCTCAGTCCTGTCTAGTTATTTAATGTGTCCTTTACCACGCAAATACCGT
Source organism: Archips xylosteana (assembly GCA_947563465.1). Taxonomy (NCBI): domain Eukaryota; kingdom Metazoa; phylum Arthropoda; class Insecta; order Lepidoptera; family Tortricidae; genus Archips; species Archips xylosteana. The sequence continues at coordinate 5,419,523 of OX387361.1, read as the reverse complement.
AACGCGACTTTCGTATAACGCACTCAGCGTTAAATTCAGAGGTGTGTGAAGTTCCCAATTCGCATTGGACCCGCGTGGGAACTACGGTCTAAGCCCTCTTATTCTGATGATTGATGATGAAGCTAGAGTGAATAGGCTGTTACTGAACCAGTGAGATACACCTTTGGCCCCATCTTGCATCTGCACCTTTCATCGGGTGAGATAGTGGGTAGGTCCAAGGTAGGACTGAACTATCTTTAGGATGACTGGTTTTAAGGTACAGTTACGAGCTTTAATTTGGGACCCACTTAAGATTAATAAGGATATTTTTTCAAAAAGTGTCCCAAATTTAAGCACGCGACCGTACTAGGATATTACCTGAAAAGGTTGCAACACTCTTCTAAGAATTAAGTACTTTTAAATCGATTCAGCAGTTTTAGGCTGCGTTTCCACCAGAGATGTGCGAGGATGCGTTGCGAGGGATGTGTTTGTCATGAACCAATAGAAACACTTCATTCACTTAGGACTTTTTAATTGAAGTGTTTCTATTGGTTCATGACAGACACATCCCTCGCAACGCATCCTCGCACAGCTCCGGTGGATGCGCAGCCTAAGCGTGAAAAGGGTGACAGACAGAGTTACTTTTCCAATTGTAACATAACATAAGTAGGTAATGATTATTAATTATTGAATTTAGTGGTTGTCGCCAATGGTAAAATGTACGGACTTCTTTAACTGTTGAGCAATTTAAACTGTAATGCTAATCGGGTTTGACCGCTTATCATCATCCCAGCCTATGTACATGTATACGTCCCACTGTAGGGCACAGGCGTCCTCTAAGAATGAGAAAGCCGCTAACCGCTTATATTCGTACATAATATTATTATGCTGGTTTGCATTACACAGCTAAATTGCGAAGAGTAGCAAGTCGCGCCACAATTAAAGTTTTTGACTGTACTCATTTTAAACTTGTTTTACAGAATTAGCGAAAGATTGCACAGTGGGTCAAAACATTGATTGGGAACACTGCAAATGTTGTAACTGCGTGTGCGCTGCCCCCGGAGTCGCTCGGTGCAAACCAATAAAAGGGTGCAATGACGACGTAGTTGAAGCTGTCAGTCAAGAGAAACTCGCTGATTCTGTAGAAGTTGATGCTTCTATATAAATTAATGCTTCTATATAAATGGTTTTCACGACAAGAGTTTAGCTGTTCGTTTTGCTTTGTTGTAAATGTCGAATTTACAGCAGTTCACAATGACAACTTAATTCAGAGACTCTAAGCCTACCTTATTTTTCAGGAATAAAAAGTATTTCTCAATTGTGTTTTACATTGAAAAATTAAAACCTTTGAATTGTTTTGTTTCTTTTTGTATAAAAATAAATTGATAAAATAAAACCTTCCACTCCATCTTTACGTTGAATCCTATCATTTGCCGTAAAAATCATAATTAGATTTTTTTTCTTTGGGATGTAGGTCTAGCCGTCATTATGCGCTATACATCTTATCATCATCACGACCTAATACATGCTTCAAAATATCAGGAGCTCATTTTTATAGGCAATAGCCCTCTACATCCCGTAGAAAATATTTCTGACAATGTTAATAACAATTTATTGAATCAGGCGTTACTTTGCGGAGGTCCATATTAATGAAATGAAACATACCTACTTTGCTCACCCACGACCTTATTGCGGTTGTCACACCGCTCCGCACATCGCAGTGACGTCCAGTACCAACCAAAATAGTTTTTAACCTTGTACTGTAGAATCTTAATTGTATACAATACATAAACCGCATGGTATAACACACTGTCTCCGCCTCTCCGTGCGGAGGTGCGAATCGCACGCCGGTTCGCGCTCTCGGACGGAGATGCGGTGCGGGACGGATGTATGTCACACTGCATTGAATGTGAAATGAACGCAAGATGAAACTAAACGCGGTTTGTCGTGCACTGTTCCGGATGGAGCTATTTATACGGAGCAAATCCGGACGGTGGTGCCTCGTTGCCGCACGCGAATTCGTCGCTCCGCACGCTGCAACGGGATGCGGCGGCAGTATGACAACCGCCTCTAAGATACAGTACCCAGCCATAAAGATTGCACATCGGTCTTTGGAACAAGACTGGGCAAAATGTCGGCTTCGTAGAGCGTTGTCACACATTACTTGTAAGTAGCGTGCGACGACGCTCTACGAAGCCGACATTTGCCGATTCTTTTCCAAAGACCGATGTGCAATCTTTATGGCCGGATACGTAGTTACGTTTATGGAAGAACCGCAATGATGCTACAAAATGTTAGACTAAAAACCAAAACAAATGTTAAAAGTGGTTGGTTACTTGAGAATTTACAGTGACAAATTAAAACATTTTGTTTTTGCAATTTCTTTATGAAGCCCCAAAGTGTTCCGTTTCCTCACAGAGTCATAATTTGTTTTATTGTATTGGGATAGTTGATAAAACCGGAATAAATTGACTAGTTAAATGATAGAGTTGCGCCCGCTCATTTTCGACACTCGAAAGGGAATCAAAACCTACTCCCCCTGAACTCAGAATCTTGAAATTTGGTAGAGCTTGTCTAAGCTAAAACGACGCGCCCCCTCTACTGAATCTGTTGATTTGGACGAGTGCGTGCAAATATTAATTACAACTCTTCATATATTTGGGAGCGTCAACTATTCCGTTAACTATGATCGGTGTGCAACATCACGATCGACAAATCGCATGAAAAATCCTGTGCGTATGTGCGGTGGTGGGGCACGTCATTTTAAATTAGACAAGCTCTACGAAGCAACGTCTTATAGCACACATAAAGGAAAAATTGCGAAAAGCATAAATTTTTAGTACCTAACATCAGATAATTAAATTAAACATTAAGGGGGTCCCGAGTAACTATCATTTATAAAATGATCCTACACGGCGTACATTTTACTTAGAAGCAGGGCTCTGCTAACACTGGATTATTATAGTTACGGCTGTTTACAGCGTATATTTTGACATAGCCAAAAATGAGTACGGAACTCTCGGTGCGCGAGTCCGACTCGCACTTGGCCGGTTTTTTTAAGTGTTTATCATTCTCTTTTCACAAGTAAGATACTTAGGTACTTCGTGTTTCTTAGATTACGTGAATAATTGAGAAAATAAAACAATTAGAAAGCTAATTACATTGTAATATCTCGAAAAATTCAGGCTTATCAGTTCTTCAGGCTTGTAGTGTTTTACCGTTTAATTATTCATTAATGTTTCAAATGGTCAATTAGTTCCACTTAAATTGAATACAGCTGCACAAAGTCTTTTACACTCTCTTTGTTACCAAGATCACCGTTGGACCAAAATGCATCTCGTTAACTTTACATGTATCGTAAGTTTTTTATGCAGATTTCTATCGTTATTTACCCATCATCATCATCACCATTTTGGCCGTAGGATGTCCACTGCTGGACATAGCCTTCCTCATTGATACCCACCCCATCATTGCAGTTGGAAGTACTTGAGTTTATCCGTTACTACTCATAGTCTAAGCTTTCCTTAGTTGGAACTAGGTCAATTGAAGTCAATCGTTCAATGATCTATTTATTATTATTTTACCATGAGTATAGCTTTTATTTAACTTGATGAACGGTTACTATGTCGTTTGAATTGGCGAGTGCCTCTTATTTCGCATAACATCAATTATCATAATAAATTTGTATAACAGATTTGGCATAACATAATCGTGCATAACGTTGAATTGCTATAATAATAAAAAAACATAACGCTTATTTAAAATAATAATGAATCCGAATAATTGAAATATGCATAACATTATTAACTATAACTATAATTGTCATAACATGAATTTGTATAATTTTATTCAAGCGAGTGAATTAGATGGGTCAGGGCAAAACCGACTCGGTTAGGTTAGGTTTAGAAGGCTAAGGTGCCTTAGCCTTCGATGTTAGGTATTTTTTTATAACAGCCCGATAGTTGATATTTTCATATAGTATTTCACTTCTCAGATCTAATTAAGTAAATAAAACAATATAGACATTCAAAATAATCAACATTTACAAGTGGCTTTTATATTTATACTGTTTATTACTTATGAAAAGTAACATTATGCCTATTAAATTTATACCAAGTCATCGTTATGCTTATTCATATTATGCGCATTTACATTCTGCGTATTCAGTTATGTTTGTTTATTTATTCACTCATCATAACAATGTTGAATGCAAATTTATGTTATGCAAATTAATAATTATGTTAAATAACGTTATACCAATTTGAATTAGGAACATTACGTTATGCGAATTAACATAGATCCAATAACGTTATTTCAGGCAGCTGTTTTCATCCTCACATTTTGCTTTGTCAACGCTGATGATGATCAGGACTTCTACCAACAAATGCGTCGTACGTAATACTACATCCTACATAAATTATAAATATGAAAGATTGTGTGCGTGAGTACATGTGTGCATGCGTAGGCGCGTGTGTTCGTTTGTGCGTGTATGTGTGTGTAAATCCCGACCAGGAAAATAAAAACCCTGCTCTGGGGGCGTTAAATTAGCAATAATAGCAACACTGTACCTACCATTCATGTTGACAACAAGGTCGGTGATGTTATTTCGAGGAATAGACTCCAATCCTTCAGACTTTCTCTCCGACAAATACTTCGTCATATTGAATATAACTTTTCGTCATTGGCTTTTAATAGTTTTCGGCATTTTAAAGCACAAATAACCCACAATAACCAAGAAACGCACCACAAGCAAGCAAGCAAGTCACCTCACTAAGACAGCAAGTGGCAGATGACATTAATGAAGTCTTCAAAGTTTCTGTTGCCAGTTGAAGAAATTAGTTCCATTAGTTTTCCGCAATATGGCGAGGGTTTTTATTTTCCTGGTTGGGCTTTATGTTTTTTTCTCACTGGTATTACCATGTATTACTTACTGATTTAGATAAGGATTGGTATGAACATAGCTGGATTTCTTAAATAACATACATGTTACTTTTCATCTCGATATTGTCACGGAATCGGAATTTACCTTAAAAATACAGAATCCTCAACCGCTAAGGTCTAGAGCCAGTCTTCTTCATGCGACTTAAATGAAGATCATGAATGTCATTATTGGTGATTCCCATGATTTTGTACACTCTCATAAGAATTAAGTAAAATCTAAGCATTTTAACTGCCATAACAAATGATTCACGCGTGCAATGCCGCTGCTAATTGCTAGTTAATTTATAATTTAATCGAAAATTACTTCTGTATTATTCAGCTAATGAAAAATGTCGAGTTGTTGTTCAAAATGTGTTACGGGTGACGCCATCTGTTTTATTACAGTGGTACTTTTATAAATTATGATCTATAATCTCTGCTACTGTTTGATAGTTAGGAATCGGAAAAGTTTGGATAATAACCGCTAGATGGCACCGCATTGGCGTCGCAAGGCCTTAGAGTTAAAGATGGTGATTTTTATAAGGCCTCTTCCGAATAAATCATGATCAAGCTATTATCGCTGCGTAATTTATTCCACCTTCTTCAACCACACCGAATGAAAAAGAATCAAGATCCGACAAAATGAATGAATGGTTCCGTCCAACTGATTCCAGCTCGATATCAAAGCTAATATAGTACTACTACTCCATCTGCTGCCTATATACGTCCCACTGCTGGACATAGATCTCTCAGAATGTGAGGGCTTGGAATGTAGTTGTCACGCGGTCCCAGTGCGGATCGGGAAACTCACATACACACCATTTAATGTCTCTGCTGGTATCACCTACATAAGTTTCCTCATGATGTTTGCCTTCACCGTTAAGGTCACGGTAAATTTAAAAAAAACTCTGCAGTAGGACGTATAGGCACAGACTGGGAAGATGGCAGTCACACCAAGGGAATGATGAACTTGCCACTTTTCATAATTTAACATTTTTTGTTTATCGTAATAAAGACGTCAGATGCCTTAATTCATCCTTGCCTTGTTCATTAGTGAAGCTCATCACTGTAAGCGATGGCTGGATCATTGTCTTATAACACAATCCACAATGTCATCGGTACTCAATGTATATGTTAAATACGATGTTACGTGTTCCGACCATTTTCCTCTTATGCTAGAATGTAATTTAAAATTGTTAACACCAAGATTAAGGAATCAACCTACTGTACCAAATGAACATGTAGTATGGGGGGAAAGGGGGGCGGAACAGGTAGCCCACTTCAGAGAGAGATGTCATGAAGGCTTTAAATACATTGATTTTCCTATGGAACTAACACTTTGCGCGGATAACTACTGTAATGAAAACAGCCATAGGCTGGTAATAGATCGATTGTACAAAGATATTGTATCTATACTACGTGCAGCCGCTGTTGTGAGTAGTAACCGTAGGAGACGAAAAGCTAGAAGCCAGGTAGTGGGGTGAAACAAGCATGTCAAAGACGCTCCCGGGATGGCCAGACAGAAATTTCAATAATGGACACTTTATGGTAGACCTACGAATGGGGGTCTTTTTAATGAGATGTGTGAGTCGCGAAAAATCTTTAAATCTCGCCTTAAATGGTGTCAAGATCATCAAATACAAATAAAAATGGACATCATTGCGTCCCAGCACTCTAGAAAGGATTTCCGTTCGTTCTGGAAGGCTGCCAGCTCAATGAGGTCTCGTTCTGGGTGTCCTGTTAGCGTTGGCGGTAAAAGTGACTTGAAAGACATTGCTAACCACTTTAAAGATCACTTTATTGTAAAGTCACCTTTGGGGCCTTCGCGGCAGGAGGTGAACAGTGCTGAGGCTAATTCGGAACCGGTTGAACCTGCTTTCATAGCTTGGGAGGTTGCTAAAGTTATTCGTCAGATCTCCCGAGGCAAATCCCCGGGGCACGATGGCCTTAGTATTGAGCATCTTCAAAATGCGGGTCCTCTCATTCATAGACTTTTAGCAATGTTTTACACTTTGTGTGTTAGGCATTGTTACTTGCCAGAGGAATTGATGAGAACCATTGTAATACCGGTGGTCAAAAACAGAACTGGGGACTTAGCGGACTCCAGTAATTATAGACCTATTTCCCTGGCAACTATCATAGCAAAAGTGTTTGACAGTATGCTTGATGCACAGCTTAACAAATATGTGCGCCTCAGTCACAATCAGTTTGGGTTTCGACCTGGATTGTCCACTGAGAGCGCCATACTGTGCCTTAAGCATACAGTCAAATATTATACTGATAGAAGGACTCCAGTTTATGCGGCATTTTTAGACTTGTCTAAAGCTTTTGACCTGGTTTCCTACGATGTATTGTGGAAGAAGCTTGAAGACATTAAACTGCCTTCTGGGACAGTCAGGATACTCAGGTACTGGTATGGAGGCCAGGTCAATAGCGTTAGATTTATTTATTTATTTATTTATTTATTTATTTATTTATTCATTAAAATAACAATAATTACAGTAGAGGTTTTTTACAAATATTCACAAATTGGGCTGGTACTCTGTCGGACCCATATAGGTTGGAGTGTGGAGTGAGGCAGGGGGGGGCTGTCCTCCCCCACGCTCTTTAACCTGTATATGAATGAACTTCTTGGGGCGCTGGGTAAAATGCATGTCGGCTGTCGTATCGACTCAGTGTCTGTAAATAATATCAGTTATGCGGACGACATGGTTTTACTCAGCGCATCTGCTTGTGGCTTGCGTAAGCTACTTGAGGTTTGCGAAAGTTATGTCACTGAGCACGGGCTTAAATATAATGTAGCTAAAAGTCATTTCATGGTCTTTGAGCCTAAAAATAACAAAGTGGGTGAAGTACCTCCAGTAAACCTAAGCGGTATTCCGTTGGATAGGGTGTGGAGTCTTAAGTACTTAGGTCACATCATGACACATGATTTGAAGGATGTTAAGGACATTGAACGGGAACGGAGGGCTCTGTCAGTGAGGGCCAACATGATCTCCCGTAAGTTCGCGAGGTGTACGAGGGAGGTTAAAATAACTTTATTTAAAGCATACTGTACCTCTCTGTACACATGTAGCTTATGGCGAGTCTATACGCAACGGGCTTACGGGGCCCTCCGTGTCCAGTTTAACAATGCGTTTCGGGTGCTGCTGGGGCTGCCCCGCTTCTGTAGCGCATCAGGGATGTTCGCAGAAGCGAGAGTAGACTGCTTTTATACAACTATCCGCAAGCGGTGCACATCCCTGGTGCGCCGGGTGCGCGCCAGCGCCAACCCTATCCTGCGTTCTATAGCGGACAGGCTTGACTGTCCGTATATGAGACACTGTTGCGAGATGCATGTCTCGAACAGTCCTTATTTTGTTTAGTATTCTAACATTAGTAATAAATAATAATAATAATAATAATTAACTAACAATTTATATTCATATTGTATGAGTTGTGTTACTTGAAATAAATGTTTCTATTCTATTCTATTCTATTCTTAACAATCCCGTGCTATGGCTACACAAAGATCCCGCAGGTCTCATAATGAAGTCGGACAAAAGCTATAAAATATTTATATTGCGTATTTTTTTAGTGAAAGCTAAAGACTGCGTGCCAGGGACTGTTATAGAGGATGACAAAATGTGTCCTGGCGCTTGCAAATGTGTTATGACTGGAGTCATAAAGTGTGATCCGGCGCTGTGTTCTAATATTCAGCAAAATTCAATAGAAGACAATCCTGTATCGAACCCAGTAGATGAGCCAGAACCTGGGCCAGAACCCGAGGAACCTACACTGGGCCCTGTGGATGATCCTGAATCAGAACCAACCGAGCCATCAGTCGCTCAATTAAACGATGTCAGCTCAGTCTATAAACAGCTACGAGGTAACAAACGTAATACTACTAATTATACTTTATACCAAGACGATTAATAATCGCGTCAATGAAGCCGTAAAACAGGCAATCTTCGAAAGTCTTCAGAAACAGCTCCGATTTTGATCAATTCTTTTTTAAAATTTTTGTTTTTTTATATTAATTAAAATCAGAAACCTTTTAAAGGGGGGAAATAATTATTTATATTGTTTAAACAATATGTATGATTATTGAATAGGAAAAAATATTTCGCTTCATTATTTTTTACTAAGATTACTATTAGGTTATTTGCTATATTTTCTCCCTTGAAACTAGGGTTCTAAGGGTTACGGTTTTGGAGATATGATTTTTTAAATGTTTTTTCTAAAATTTCCCGAAATCCCACCATTAAACGTTCGTAACTTTTTTATTAATGTTTGTAAAATTATTATTTTTTGTATTTAATACTTGGCAATACATGCTTGTTCAAATAGTAATCGTTTGTATTCTAATTGATAGACGAGGTTTTTTATTACACAAAATTATTGATTGTGTGAATAAAATCTAACTTAGAAATTCAATTATTAAAAAACTAAAGACAATTGAGAGCTTCATTTTCTTTAAAATAGGTACTTCTTTAACTTATGACCTTTCTAACGATATGCTACACATTGATAAAAAATAAATCTGTGTCAAATTACGGGGATATTCCGTCAATAGGGCGGAAATTGTTTTGAATCTGCGAGTAGAGCAACTTTTTAAAATCGTTTTTTTTTTTAAAAATGTTTAGAAAAACTGGGTCATTATTCGAGCGTTTCAACCGCCTCACTTTGATGGTCACATTGTCTAACCATTTAAAAAAAACGATCAAAAAAATAAAGTTGCATTCGTCTATTTATTGGAGCATACTACTACAGAATCAAAAGTAGCTATCAAATATATACCGGACAAAGGATATTTTTAAAGCTACTATTATTTTCAATAATTACCAATGGATATTGTAACTTAAAGTACTAAAACAATGAGGTTGAATTTCCAAGTCAATGCATGTGGTCGCTAAATCGCCTCTAACTTATTTAGAGTTAAAATATAGAGGTCTTTTATTTTATTTAATGAATCAGGCGTTACTTCCATATGAATGAACTGAAACAATTACTTTGCTCACCCGCGACCTTCGCAACGCACCGCACCGCACCGGTCGTGGATGAGCAAAGTAATTGTTTCAGTTCACAATTTTATCTTTTCTTACTGTTATGAATCAAATTTTTTTTTTAGCTGATGCAACCGGTTGCAAACCCGGACAGGAGGTGTCAACGGACCAGTGTGCAGGCTGCACTTGTATTCTATTCGGAGTAATGAGATGCACCGATATTAAATGCCTACTCCCCATGGGGCAGCAGAGTGGCGAATAAATCGAAATAAAATTTTATTGACATTTCTGTAGAGCTTATTATTTGCAGTATACCCTATAGGTTGAGCCAGGCCGCCAAGCGACTTGTCGTGTTCTGGCCTGTTGCCTATAGTAGCCGTTCTGGAAGAAGGGTCTGACCAGTTGTGGAGCGCACGCGTACTGGTTACAGTGCCTCGTATTTGTTACGCTGTTGCGATACGGTTCACACTGCTTGGGGGCACGCGCAACGTCTCGCTCAACTGCCTTAATTCAAGTCTAGGGCGAATGAGAATTATCTACTAGGCAAGCGTGCTCCATCGTAGGCTTCATCTTCGCTTTGCATCAGACGTGATTATGGTCAAACCCAAGCCTATTTTGTATAAAAAAAAGTATTTTAAGGGTCTAATTGATAGAACCAGGTGACACTTTTTGGTGTCCTCGTCATCATCATTTCAGCCGTAGAGAGTCTACTACTGGACTTGCTGGCTTGTGAGAATCAAAATCAAAATCTTTAACTCTGTTAGGCTGTGGAATCGGTTACCAAATTCCAAAAGGCAAACTACCTCTGTGATGTCATTCAGGGAAAGCTTGAAGTAGTCGCTCACACTATATGAAAAAAGAACGTATATAATTAAAATTAAAAAGAATAATGGACGAAATACATAATGGGTATTTGATATAATATAATTTTCGGTGAAGTGAAACTATTAATTAGACTAACTTTTTTGACGACCGGATAGGCCAGTGGTTAGCAACCTTGACTACGAAGCTTGAGTCTCGGATTCGATCCTCGGTCGCGGCAGATATTATGTATGAAAAATACGTATGTTCTCTTATAATAAGACAAGTAAATATTTAATATGTATTTGAGCACCATCCCCAGCCAATTTAAGTCCAACTGCAGGGCACAGGCCTCCTCTCAAAATGAGAGGGGTTGGGCCGTAGTTCCCACGCGGGCCCAGTGTGGATTGGGAAGTTCACATACACCATTGATTTTCTTCTCAGGTGTATGCAGGTTTCCTCACAATGTTTCCTTCACCGTAAGCTCATGATAAATTACAAAATGCAATTTCGCACATAAATTTCAAAAACTCAGAGGTGCGAGCCCGGGCTCGAACCCACAACCCTCTGCTTGAGAGACCATACATAAGTCAAACTACTAAGCCAAGCTTTGCTTACTTTGAGACTAGGACAATTGGTGCCAAGTGTCTCATGATATTTATTATTATTTCTTTGATCGCGTAATTTGCAGATTGATTTAGGTTAGATCTAATTTACAATAATCCTGCAAAGTTGTAATTTTGTTTGAAAATTACATTACCAAATTTATTGAATCAGGCGTTACTTTGCGGAGGTCCATATTAAAGAACTGAAACAATTACTTTTCACACCCGCGACCTTTAGTCTTAAGGTCGCGGATGAGCAAAGTAATTGTTTCAGTTCATTAAATTCCATTACGTCAAATGACCGTTACTTATTTTGCCTATTTCTTTTCAAGCTTCATGTAATTTTATACGTAGGTACCGTAGGTAGGTAGGTAGGTAAAATTATTATTGCTGACAACTGGTAATCGAAACAAAATACAGCTGATTAATTATAGGTAAACATAATTTACTTTGTCATCAGGTAAATAACAAATTACCGCTTCTAAAAACTCAATTGGTTCCATCAAAATCATTTATGATTTAAACCGGAAAGTCTCATGTTTTTTTTATTAATTTGAAGTAGTATTGTTTGAAATTAAGTTGCTAAATTTGATTTTTCTTGTGAGTTTAAATTGGAAAATACATATTTATTGAAACTAAGAATACAAATATTAAGAAAAAAAATAACAATGAATAAAACTTAACTATAATAATAGGGGAGCCCAAGAGGGGATTGGTGAAGTTACTCGAGCGCGGCAGATTAAGTAATATACCGGGGATACCTTACACCCTATAGAGTACCCCCATTGAATATGAGCACATCATGTGGGGGGTTTGCCTAGGGCACCCCGTCAAAATACTTAGTAAAAAATTGATTCTTTTAAATACTCAAGCGCGTCAGATTAAGAAAAGGTGGGTTAATTATTAGCAGAACAATGCACATTTCACTTCCAAATCGTCAGTATTTGGAATTAACATCCCCTATGAATACCTGACGCGCCCTTCCGTATGACCCCCCACCATGCAAAGTGGCAGATTATCATACATTTATTATCAGTGGCACGATGGAGTATCAAATTCTCAAAATCTGACGCACTTGAATATTTCAAAGAATCTATTTTTTTTACTAAGTTTTTTAACAGGGTGCCCCAGGCACCCCATAAGGTATCCCCCCGTATATTAATCTGCCGCGCTCGAGTAACTTCACAAATCCCCTCTTAGAGCGCGCGCAGACAGAGAGCGGTCAGGAGTTCCGAGTTCCGCGTTCAGAGTTCTGTGTATTGACCGCTCGAGAGTTCCGACCGCCTGCTGTGTACGTTATCGTAAGGGACTCAGTACATTCGAAAGAACGCAGAACTCTGAACGCGGAACGCGGAACGCCAGACTGCGCTCTGTCTGCAAGCGCTCTTAGGCTCCCCTACTATAAACTAAATATCTAACTTAAAAACTAGTAGATTAAATCTAACAAAGGCCCCCATGGCATCGTGCCCAAAAGGCTGGCAGCATTTCTCGTTGAATGGCGATGGCGATTGAGAGAGATAGCTGCCAGCTCTTTGGTCTCCAGTAGTGTCGACCAGACGCTTTTGCTCTTCTTTAATCAAATTGATAATTTATGAATTTGTGCACATTTGGTCATTGGAGCAAGGGTAATTAAGTAAACATTTGGTTTGATTAATTACTTACTTATTATGTTACTTTTTTATTAGGGACGAGATGAGAACCCAATTTAATTAACCGACTGCCGAAGCAGGGTTATTTTAGAAATATGTATTATTAGCTCTTGCATTCATAAAAATGTACAGATCTGTTATAGCTAAATTATTATCATCCCAGCCTATACGTCCCACTCGAGGGCACGGGCTCCTTTTTAGAATGAGAGGGCTTGAGCTGTAGTTCCCATTCGGGCCCAGTGCGGTTTGTTAAATTGTGCTTTCGCAGTATCTGGCACAGGGAAATATTAAAGTGATAAACAAGGACAAAATAATGTTTAACTATCAAATGCTTGATAAAGAATTAATAGTACCTGGGCGACCGAGCTCTGCTCGGGCAGAAACTCGGTACCAAGCGTTTTTCCAGAGATAAGACCAAGCTAGATCAATTTTTCATCCCCGAAAACCCCCAAATACCAAATTTCATCGAAATCGTTGGAGCCGTTTCCGTGATCCTGATTATATATGTGCGGGGGAGGGGGGGGGCGGGGGAGGGGGTTCAGGGGGTTTCAAAGGGGGATGAAAATTTCATTGATTTTGCCGTAGGATGCACCGTTTTCAAGATATTTGACAAAAACACCGGAGGGGTGGGGGGGTTGGGGGTGAGAGGGGGGGAGGGCATGCGGGGGAGGGAGCGCGGGGAAAAAAAACGTGGAATCGAACCGAGGTCGGCTGGATCCGCGACCACCCGATTTCTAATGTGCTATTATGATCTGCTCGAAGTCGGCGAAATTTAGCTTTTTATTCTAATGCAAATAAAAATAGCCGGAAAACACGAGTAAAAGCGGTTTTCTGAAAATTAAACATAGCTAGATCAGTTTTTCATCCACGAAAACCCCCACATACCAAATTTCATCGAAATTGTTGGAGCCGTTTCCGAGATCCTGATTATATATATAATATGTTCTTATAAATATTGTAACGTAGAGACAAAAACCAAAATGTGTTGCTCTGAAAGGAGAACATTTTTATTAACACAAAACTAATTAAATTTTACATCAAGCATGAGTTACAAAACTGTAGGTACTATAAACAAACCTTACCTGAAAGGAGAAACAACATTTAAGGCTATTGTTTCAGACTATTTATTATATTATTATAATATTAAATTATATACGCAAATACGATGACAACATAAATTCTCTCTGACAAGGATCTGCCAAAGTTTAAAAGCGGCCAACAATAGGAGGCAAATTAAATGAGGTGTTATACAACCTTCATTTACATCTCCCACCCTCGCCCAAAAAAAAAAAAAATTTTTTTTTTTTTTTAGTATATACACTATAAAACAGTTCTAATTGCGTACAGGAACAAGTTTTGTCGAGTGGAATAGATTTGATTCGGGTTTTCTATGTCCTGTGTCCACTTTGAAAATGGAATCCGAAATTTTTTCTAAAATTTTGTATGGACCAATTTTTAATTCATCCATTTTTTTCCTGTTTAACGGATTGCCATTTTCAACATATACGGAATCTCCCACTTTAAATTCATAGCTCTTTCTATTTCTGTCAAATATTTTTTTGTTATAGTTATGAGATTTTATAGTATTTTCCAATGCAGTTTTTCTATCTTGTAATAAAGTGTTATATGTTTTTTCTTGTTTTAATTCATCTGGTAGAATATCTACATTTTTTCCTTCTAACAAATATTTTGGAGAAAATCCTGTCACTGAGTGTTCTGTTTCATTATATCTTTGAGTACACTCATGAGCAATAGTTGTCCAGGCATAATTGTTTTTATTTTCATTTATTTTACATCTTATTTTATTTGTTAAAGTTTGGTTTAACCTCTCATTTAAGCCGTTTGAAAATGCTGCATTTACAGCAGTGAAGATTATAGGTATATTTTCTTGTAGTAAAAAGTTTTTGAAATCATTTGAATTTATTCCTGGATATTGATCAGATAGAATCATACCAATTTTATGTTCCTGAGTCACCAATTTAACCAGCTTTATAAAATCGTTTGAATTTTGGGTTTTTGACGTTAAAATAAAAGCGTATCTCGTGAAATGATCCACCAGGAGATGTAGGTAGGTCTTTGTAGAGCGTGAGCCACCAAATCCACCGATGGTATCAATTGATACAATTTCAAAAGGGTAAGTTGCGGGTCCTAAGTGGGACATAAGCCCAAATTTGTTTTTACTTCTGGATTTATTCTTTATACAAATATTACAATTTTCGCAGATGTTTTTTATATTAAGTGTTAAGTTTTTTGCTGTATAGAATGGTTTAATTTTATTGATCATTTGTTGAATTCCAATATGACAGAAGTAATGGTGTATATTTTTTATAATTTTTTTACTAAATTCTTCAGTTAATAGAATCTTTTCCTTTTTCCTAATCTTCTTGTAATATATTGTATCTTTTAATTGTATATTCATATTATCACGTTTAATCTCTTCATTATTATTTTGATCATTTATGATGTCTTGTAATTTTATTAAATTTACAATTTTGAAATTTTCGTCTTCATTTTCGTATGGCTCTAGTACAGGGTTTCTGCTTAAGCTATCTGCTTCTATGTTATATTTCCCTGGAGAATACTTTATCTCTAAATCGAACTGTGATAAATAATATGTGAGGTCTCCTAACTCCTCGTCTGTTCTGGCTTTAATATTCATTTTTTCTAGAGGTTTATGATCAGAAAAAACCGTGATTTTTTTACCTATAAGCCAGTGCTGCCAATATTTCACTGCATTATTTATTGCCAAACATTCCAAATATATCGCCTTTTTTCTTTTTTGACTATCATTTAATTTTCTTGAAAAATACGCACAAGGTTTTTCCGCTCCGTCATTTTGTGGTTGTTTCAAAACTGCGCCTATACCTTGTATACTGGCATCTGTATATATATGTATCGGTAGGTCTGGATCAAATATGGCCAAAATGGGTTTAGAACAAAGTAGTTTTTTAACTGTTTCAAATGACTCCTGACATTTATCTGACCAAATAAATGCTTGTCGTTTTCGTAATAAATTATGTAAAGGATCTAAAACGATTGATAAGTTTGGCACATATTTTCCATAGAAGTTAATTTTACCTAAAAACTGTCGAATATTTTTTTGTGTTTTTGGGACCGGAAAATCTTTGATAGCAATTAAATTGTCTTTCAATGGAGTAATTGTGTTATTTTTTATTATATGGCCTAAATATTTCACGGAGTCTTGGGCAAAGTGACATTTAGAAAATTTCAATCTAAAGCCTTCTAGTAATATTGCTTCCAATAAAAGTGACAAGTGATTAACATGTTCTTCAAACGTTTTAGAAAATATTAATATGTCATCAATGTAGTTTACAGTGAACTCTGACAGTTTATGTTTTCTTATTATATTGCTTAAAATTCTTTGAAAAATTGCCGGTGAAGTTTTAAGCCCAAATGGAAGACAGGTCCATTGAAAATGGCCCTCTTGAGTAACAAATGCAGTTTTTCGTCTGTCTTCAACTTTTAGTGGAATTGACCAGAAAGCCGAGTTAATGTCTAGAGTTGAGAAGAACTTACAGTTTCGTGTTTTAGCCATCAAATCTTCTATCAGTGGAAAAGGTTGTGATTGTGGAACCACAAGCTTATTTAATTCTCGAAAATCTACACATAGTCTAGATTTTGTACCCTCTTCTTTTTTATAGGCTAATGTTACAGGTGCTGCAAAAGGGCTATAGGACTCTTCAATTATATTTCTTTCTAATAGTTTAGATATCTGTTGTTCTATTTCCTTTTTATCCTCGATAGTGCATCTGTAAGGTCTTTTACAACAATATTTATCTATTAATAAATCAATATGTGCTTCGTAGCCTTTTACAGTGCCTATATCAAACTTATCTTTAGCAAAAATTGATTTATATTTGCATATTAAATCTTCTATTTCCGATTGTTTTTCCAAGTCCAGGTGATTAATAGAAATGTCAAAATTGACTGATTCTATATGTTCATTGAAATTTATTTTGTATTTATCATCATTATTATTTTTACATATATATTTTTTTTCTTCCACATTTTTACCCAAACTGCTGGGAATGGTTTCTGTGGTTTTGTATTTTTCTTTGAGTATATGTTTTTCGTTTTTTATAGCCAAGCTATTTTGTGTAATTTCTAATTTTTCATTTTGAATAAGACGAAATTTTTCAATGCAGTCTAATCCAATAAGAAAGTCGTAGTCGAAATTTTCTTTGTCTATGACAAAAACATTAATATTTTGTTCAATATTAAAGATTTTTACTTTAATAGTTATCATTCCTATAGTTTTTTTCTCACCATTAATCGTTTTTAGTTTTGGATTATTATGAACATTATTAATCATATTATTTATGCATAATAGTTTTGAATTTATTAAAGATACGTTTGATCCTGAATCATAAATTCCTAATATTTCTAGCATATCATTTAACAACAGTTTTATTTTGATTAATGGTGGAATTCTTAGTTTTTTGGGTCTATTTCGTTTAATTCTGTTTCTAATTGTGAATTATTAACCGTTCTTATCTGATCTTTTTTAGGTCCCTCATAATTTTTTATTTTGAACCAGCATAAAGATTCTGGATGATATCGGATTCCTTTGTTCTCTTTTTCACAAATCCGGCATGGTTTGTAGTCTTTTGAATTTTTTCCTTTATTCTTATTTTCAAATACTAAATTTTTTTCAACGCTTTTTTTTATTACCAAATGTTCTAAGCTTCGGATGTTATTAAATAAATCCTCAGATTGCTTTAAGCTATTCCTATCAATTTTGTCGGAAATGAAATTTGGTAGACCAGTGGCAATCAGGTCAATTAAAGTGGTTGTATCCATTGATTTATTGACCTCTAACAGCAATCTTTCCTTTTTCAAAGCATATTCTAGCAGAGAACCTTGCATATATTTGAATAACATGGCATACCTGATTGGAGACCACCCTTTATCTGCGTAAGTATCACAAAAGCTATCTTTCCACGTTGACCATCTTGAATCCACTGTATGTTTTAAAAGCATAGAACGATACCAGTCAATACATGAATCTTCCAGAAATATCCTTAGTGATTCTATCTTCTTAGTATCCTCTTCTATACCCAAACGAGCACATTCTGCTTCAAAAGAATTCAACCATTGGGACGCATTTGAGTTTTTTGTACTGAATTTTTGTATCACAAATTTCTCTAACACATTTTTCAAGTTACAAGTATTGGACGCTTTTTTCTTCATATCCGCTATATTTCCCAGGATTCTCGTCAAAACTTCCTCTGAAATTCCAGCATTGGAGGCCTCTTGACGTGTTTCCGGTGTATATTCTTGTAGCAAGTATTCTTTGAACTGCATATTTCCCTCTTCATCAATGTAAACTTTCTTTATCTCCGGTGTCAAAGAAATCCATACTTTTCTATTATCATGTCTTTTTTGTAGTGTATTTTTCACCTTTTTATAAACTTGCGTTTGTACGATCAAATCATGCAGTCTCATAGCTTGGAGATGTTCCGGCAGTAAAAATATTTTTTCATTGGAATCCGTGATAGAAGTAATACAGACTATGTTTGTTTTTGGATCTTCACTTGGTTTCACTACAAATTCAAATTTTAACTTTTCCATTTTTGTCAAATAGCTGTAGAAATGTTGTTTTATAATATGTTCTTATAAATATTGTAACGTAGAGACAAAAACCAAAATGTGTTGCTCTGAAAGGAGAACATTTTTATTAACACAAAACTAATTAAATTTTACATTAAGCATGAGTTACAAAACTGTAGGTACTATAAACAAACCTTACCTGAAAGGAGAAACAACATTTAAGGCTATTGTTTCAGACTATTTATTATATTATTATTAAGAATTCATGGGACATCAATGATTGTAATTATGTGGTAATATATTAAGTAGTTAGTAGTTAAATTTATGCTAAATATTGAAAGTTTTAAACAGCTTATAAATATATTGCATGCTGGACAACGGCTGATTGTGACGCACTTTTTATGTCATACATAACACCTTTTGTAATTACTCACATTCGAGCAATAAACAATTTTCATTTTTTATTTTCATTTCATTTTAAATTATATACGCAAATACGATGACAACATAAATTCTCTCTGACAAGGATCTGCCAAAGTTTAAAAGCGGCCAACAATAGGAGGCAAATTAAATGAGGTGTTATACAACCTTCATTTACATATATATACATATATATATACAAGAATTGCTCGTTTAAAGGTATTAGATTTAAAAATAGTTAAATTTTCCGACCTTACCACTGATACCACTTTTAGATAGTCAAACGAATTAATGAATATATGAGTAAATATTGCATCGTTTATAAGAAAAACACCAACACTAACGTATCTATGTTATTTTTAGGTAACTGTTCTTATTCTCACGTTTAACTACGCCTATTGTGACGAACACGATGATATATCCGCTTACAAAAAATTGTCCAGTAAGTCCCCGTTTTACAATAATTATGGAGAAAAATCAACATCAATATTAAAACAACGAAGAAGTTACACAGGATACCTTTTAAGGGCATACATTTTATGGGATCAAGTATGACGATGAAAGTTTAATGTTTTATGTTAAACCGTAACCTTCTTATTTCTGAATTGGTTAATTTTATCAAATTCAAGAAGTACTGCTTTTTGAAACCATCGTCATCATTCAGCCTATATAAGTTGCAGGGGGCCCAGTGCGGACTGGGAACCGCACACACACTATTTTACTTCTCACAATATTTTACTTCACCGTAAAGCTCATGGTAATCACTTTATTCGATAAAACCATTTGAAAGTAGCACAAATTTATATATTTTACAAAAGACAAGATTAGTCAGGTCTCTGTTGCTAAATTCGTAATTAAAATATAACACAATTTCTGAGAAGAAGCCAATTTTAGCAATAGAGTTATTGAATTATTTTGCTCAGCAGTAATTGAGTTAGAAACACCGGTTTTGTATCGCCATTAAATTTATATTTAACCCTGTAAAATCGTTAACTTTTACTAGCTATTTACACACAAGTTCATATGGAACTCTCGGTGCGCAAGGCCGACTCGCACTTGACCAGTTTTTAATTAATAATACCTTCTCATTTTATTTAAGAACTGGCTTTATTCTGTGGTAATAATGGTACGGACCGTTCGAGACACCCGACCCAACCTTGTAACTGGTGTAGATGTTTCGTCTTTGGAGTCGTAACGTGCCAGAAGAAAACTTGTTCTAAGCAGGATCCTACAATAGTAGAATCTGATGAAAAGTTAAAATCTGAATCCGATCCAGGCATAAAACCTGAACAGCTAAGTGACGATGTAAAAAAAAACATCAAGCTCTATCAAAAGCTACAAGGTGAGTTACAAATCGTTTTTAGGGTTCCGTACCCAAAGGGTAAAAACGGGACCCTATTACTGAGGCTCCGCTGTCCGTCCGTCTGTCCGTCCGTCCGTCCGTCTGTCCGTCTGTCACCAGGCTGTATCTCGGGAACCGTGATAGCTAGAGAGTTGAAATTTTCACAGATGATATATTTCGGTTGCCGCTATAACAACAAATACTAAAAAATCTAATAAAATAAATATTTAAGGGGGCTCCCATACAACAAACGTGATTTTTTGCTCGTTTTTGCTCGATATTGATAACGGCAACAGGTAGAAGCTTGAAATATTCACAGAATATTTAATTATGTATTGACTTTAAAAATAAATCATTAAATTAAAATAAAAAAATATTTAAGGGGGGCTCCCATACAACAAACGTGATTTTTATAGATAATTGTACGGAACCCTTCGTGCGCGAGTCCGACTCGCACTTGGCCGGTTTTTTTGTCAGAGCGCACTATTATTGTTAATAGTAAGGTTTTTGCTTATTAGCAAAATATTTTTAGCAATCATGTATGTATGTATTTATGTATGTATCATGTGTATTAGACGACCAGATGGCCTAGTGGTTAGAAAACCTGACTACGAAGCTTCAGGTCCCGGGTTCGATTCCCAAAATACGAATGTTTTGTTCTCGGGTCTTGGGTGTTCAATATGTATTTAAGTATGTATCTATCTATATAAGTATGTTTATCCGTTGCCTAGTACCCATAGCACAAGCTTTGCTTAGCTTACTTTGGGACTGGATCAATTGGTGTGAATTGTCCCGTGATATTTATTATTTATTTATTAC
Source organism: Archips xylosteana (assembly GCA_947563465.1). NCBI lineage: Eukaryota > Metazoa > Arthropoda > Insecta > Lepidoptera > Tortricidae > Archips > Archips xylosteana. The sequence continues at coordinate 5,398,432 of OX387361.1, read as the reverse complement.
TTATTATGTATGACATCGGGGCTTTCAAGAAAAGGGTTTATACTTCCTTCACAGGCCGGCAACAAATCAGTGATTCTCCTTAAGTTGTTGATATTCATGGGCGGTGGCAATCATGTCTCATTTGATGACCTGAGTGATCGTTCGCCACCCTCTTAATAACAAAAATTGGACAACATTTTTGACTTTATAAAAACAAATAAATAAAATTGTAAGAATAACTGCCGAACGAATACTGTAGTGAATAAAAAACTTTAAATATGCTGAAATAGTTTTAATAATTACAAAACTTTACGCTTATTACTCTACTGAAACAATTACTTTGCTCACCCGCGACCTTACGATAGTTACGTTTATGTAAGAAATGTGTGTTCATGCAGTTCCTCCACCTCCACACTGTACGAACACACACAAATCGCACAAACCCATACTATCACCACCACCAAACTACACTGACGCGTTTCGAACTCAACCAGAGCTCATCCTCAAAGTAAGCACCACAACCGTATGCTATGCTACCAAATGTACCAGCACAGTGTACAAAGACTTGGCTAACGGTGGGTTTAAGAAAATCTTGCCAACACAAAAGACAATTAAAGATATTAGTTAATATAAGCAACAATGAAATAATTCGAAAACACTACAAACAATATGAAAGTATTCTAAAAAAATGCATCAAAAAGTCGAAGCGAATGAATTATGCAAGGAAAATGAAAACCTCAATAAATAAATCAAAAACAATGTGGGGTATTATCAACAATACATTAAACAAAAACAAAGCTCGCAGTTACAAAAACATAACTATAAAAACCTCTGACACGCCTGTACCTATCGAATCACCCCAAGAGGTAGCAAATTTATTAAATGAATATTTTGCCTCTGTAGGTGAGTCGCCGCCGGCGAGCGCCGCCGGTCCGCGCTGCGGCCGGGCCCGCGACATATCAACCCCCCCTACCACAGCGATAAACTCCATCTACATACAACCAGTTACAGAACACGAAGTAATCAAAATCATTACACAACTCAAAAATAAAAAGAGCCTTGGCACTGACGAAATACCATCTACGTTGATAAAATTATGCGCAACGGAGCTAGTCAAACCATTGACGCGATTAATAAATCAATCTTTTACCGAAGGCTCATTTCCTGAACTACTGAAAATATCCAAAATAAAACCAATATTAAAACCAGGAGGTGACGCCACTAATCCAAGCCATCACCGCCCCATAGCGCTTCTACCATCTACTTCGAAAATATTCGAAAAATGCATGATAAATCGTGTAGGTATATCACTTTTTAGAAAAATTCAAGTTGTTGGATAAAAATCAATACGGATTCAGAAAGTTACATTCGACAACCCTAGCAGTATACAAATACGTACAAAACATTTTAGAACAAATTAATAATAAAAAATATGGCGTCGGGTTACTCTTGGATATGACCAAAGCGTACGATCGAGTATCTCATGACATCCTACTTACAAAATTATATAATATGGGAATTCGCGATATGGCTCATAAGTGGTTCAAATCTTACCTCCAGAATCGTAGGCAGTACGTAGAAATTGATTATTACAACCACAACACCAAAGACGTAACTGCCATCACCTCACAAATGCGCTATACAACTTGTTCCATTCCACAAGGAAGTGTTAGTGGTTGTCTCTTGTTTTTGGTCTACATCAATGACCTGACCAGGGTGCTTGACCCAGACACGGAGTGCGTCATGTTTGCTGATGACGTGTCACTATTATGTAACGGCACAAACAGCACAGAATGCAACCAAAAACTCACATCAGCTCTAATCTCCGTGACAGAATGGCTTAGTGATAATAATTTGGACATAAATTTAAACAAAACTAAAATTATACAATTTAAACCTAGACAAAAAAATCCTTTGCAACTTAAATTACAATTTAACAATAATCACATAGAAGAAGTAACCAATTTCAAGTTATTAGGTATAACAATAGACATGAATATTAACTGGCAAACACATATTCAAAATGTTAAAACAAAATTATCTAAATTTATATATGCACTAAGTGTACTGAAAGTAAACACGGATCTTAATTGTGCATTATCTGCTTATTACGCGCATGCGTTCGCATGGCTCCGATACGGCGTGGTACTGTGGGGTGGGACCACAGAAGCCCAGCAATTATTCATCCTACAAAAAAAGTGCATTCGGATACTAGCCAATATACGCATACCAGAGAGCTGCCGTCAGCACTTCATAAAACACAAATTGTTAACCCTACCCTCAATTTACTTACTGGAATCGGCATTGTTCGTACGAAAACATCCTGAACTATTTAAAGGAAAAACAGACAAAAGTACAACGAGGACACAATATAGAAATAGATTATTATTACCAAAATCAAATATAAAAATGTTCAAAAATGGTCCTCAATATAAATGTATTCAAATAACCAATAAAATCCCAGAATCCATTAGACAAGAGACCCGTAACAATATCTTCAAAAATAAATTCAAGACATTTTTAATTAATAAATGTTATTACTCTGTTAATGAGTTCTTGAATGACGAAACTGCAATTTAATTTTTATTGATATAAATTAGGAAAATTATTATTTTAATAAATATTGACAATTTGAGTAATTATAATTTTAATTTGATTCGCATATTATTTAAAAATGTCATTTTTTTCAATAACTCATTGACATAAAATACTTATAATGACAATTAATATTGAATGCATGATTGTAGTAATAATGTAATTTTATATAATTTCTAACTGCTAATCTTAAGTTTGGTTATAATTATTATTATTATGTGCCCTTACAGGGTGTCATGGACTGACTTAAATATTATAACACCTTGTTTCTATATGTACATGACTTAATAAATAAATAAATAAATGTTAAAATCGTAAGGTCGCGGGTGAGCAAAGTAATTGTTTCAGTTCATTAATATGGACCTCCGCAAAGTAACGCCTGATTCAATAAATTAGCTTATATTCTCATGGGTAAAAAATTCGGGACTCAAGAGGCAATAAGTGAAATAATTTTTAAATATTTTTAAGTACTTTTGAGTTTATCCGCTCGTTTGGCTCACTTTCATAATTTTTTTTTTTAATATATTTTGTGTAGTTCTTTGTAATTTGTAGGATTTAAGAACTCCTGTAACTTGGCCTCACGTCCGGTACCAGGTTCTGGGTCTGGATTTTACAAAAAAAGAGTAATTAAAACAAGAAAAGAGACCAAAGCGATACCTATTGATAGTTAAAATAAAATATTTTTTCAATAACACTTTTTCATGTTTTTCTTAATGTTATTTTCAGGTGATGCATTAGGTTGCATACCGGGAAAACCAATTTCAACAGGAGAATGTCGTGTATGCGTTTGCCTGGTGCCAGGCGTGATGCGGTGTATCAAGAAGAAATGCCCCGCTGATGATCTTGCAGCGTTCAATGGCAAAAACTCAGATTATTAACTATTCATCATCATCATTCGCAGGCATAAAACATCTGCCTGGAGAGAGATCTCTCTATTGTAACTACCCCCAAAATACGAATGTTTGTTCTCGGGTCTTGGGTGTTTAATATGTATTTAAGCATATGTATCTATTTATATAAGTATGCTTATCCGTTGCTTAGTACCCATAACACAAGCTTTGGTTAGCTTACTTTGGGTCTAGGTCAATTGGTGTTTATCATCATCATTTCAGCCGTAGGACGTCCACTGCTGGACATAGGCCTCCCTCATTGACGCCCAATAATTACGTTTGGAAGCGACTTGCATCCACCCTGAACCTGCGGCCTTCACCAAATCGTCCGTCCATCTCTTTGGTGGACGTCCCACGCTGCGCTTGCCAGTCCGCGCTCTCCATTCGAGAATTTTTGGGCTCCAACGGCCATCTGTTCTGCGTGCTATATTTCAACGAGCTAATCCCTTTGGCTATGTCGGTGACCCCTGCTCTTCTACGGATCTCGTCGTTCCTGATTACCAGTTTTATATTATTTATTATTAGCCTGGAGAAGTGCCCCACTGCTGGGCAAAAGCCTCCATCCATTTTCTCCATTAATCCCGATCTTGAGCGGTGTCCTTCCAGCCCTTAAGGTACATTCGGGGTACAAAAACTTCGTCGGGTATTAAATTGATCCCTTTATCAAGTCATAGATTCTTATTACCCTTTGCAACATGGGAAACGTCAATGCTATATTGTTTCGTTAGAAATAAAATATTGACAGCACTGAAAATTGCCTTGGTGCAAGCTAATGTCTACTTTAAGGTGACCAACTTTTTTTACCCCGACTGTAATAGACTTCTAGGTCGTCCCGCTAACGCCTCCTAGGCCTACTTCGTCGCCACAATCCATCCTGCGGCAGTCCGTGGCTATTTTAGCCTTCCGATTTGGATCCATTCAGCTGGCGTGGCCTGTTCAGTCCCGCTTCAGTTTGTCTTGGCACCCACATCAGTAATGCGAGTTTAGGAGCGCAGAGTGTCTCGGATCCGGTCAATCCGCCTCACCCCGAGCATAATACGCTTCATAACAGTTTTATATTAATAAAGAAAACTCACTGTAAACTGACCAGCGTTTTATTTTTTTACGTAAGGTAAATGCCCCTGTACTCGACACTGACCCAAAACATGGCACGTCAATCTTATGTCATAGTAAGAGAGCTGACAAATGGGTGTCATCTACTGGGCGTTACTAACTAACTAATTTGGCTCAGGGACCCAAAGAGGGTCTTGGCCTCCGAAACGAGAGCACGCCATCTGTCCCGATCGTGCGCAGCTTCTTCTTCTTCTTCGTTACTGTTTCGAGCATTAGTACAGTCAACCAATTTGATTCCTAGGCCACTATAGAACCTTGTCGCATTAACTACTAGCCATTATCATTATCAACTTTCCGAACACAACTTGCAATGAACTAAAGAGCTTATAAACGTTTTCGCTTCATGATATGAGTGGAAAAGAAGTTTTGACAGACGGCCAGTGACAAATCAAGTTATTAATATACAAGCAAACTCCTTTCCTATTCATTATCGTTCGCAAAGATCGAGTTTGTCATAATGACATAATACATCACGCAATAATCACTGTCATAGATGATAAACAAATTAATTGATTCATTTTGACATGGTTCTATAGTGGCCTAGGATTCAAATTGGTTGACTGTACGTTTACCTACCTTATATAGCTAGGATGATGATGAAAAATCTTTTACCTATACTTGGGGTGCTTTCCCACCAGAAATGTAAATATCCATCATATTAATGGCCCCGCGTAGCATAGCACTCGCGAAAACAGCTTCGACTAAGCTATCTTATTTATATGAAGGATTTTCCCTAATATTCATTTATTTTGAAGCAGTATTTTTATTCAGAGTTTTATAATCTCCTAAGTTCCGATTTTTTCTAACTGATGTAGTGCTTAACACTCAGACGAGAGTCAAGAGTTGTGTAGTTTTGGAAATTATGACAAGAGATGAACGATATGTTGACAAGAGAAATTATTACAAATTAAATCATGGATAACGTCGGGATATATACAGTTTGTGAACACATGTTGAATCTCCGGTCTATATACGTCCCATAGGGGCACAGGCCTATCTCCGTATCCTATTTTTCCTATTTTTTTCTTTTATTTTCTTTTAGTAAATATGGCCGTGTTTCACGATAGGCCAATTTTGTAAAGATGGATAAAGACCACATAGGGATCTTTAAGGCAGATGTTATGCCTGGAAATGGCTAAGCTGTATTCCCAAAGCGGGCCCAATGCGGATGGGAACTCCGCACAACCAATGAATTCCTTCACAGGTGTATACAGATTTCCATACGATGTTTACCGTCACGGTGACCGTAATGCTCATGGTGAATGCCTAATGTAATTTCGCACGAAAATTCCGAAAGACTCTGAGGTGCGCCCGGTTTTGAACCCACTGTAAACATTGCATCCTAGAATTTATCAATCGTGGAAAGAAAAAAAACATGTCGTTTTCGAAGATCTACGTAGAAAAATGTTACTAGTTATTGAACAATCGCCAAGTTAATTAACTTTAATAGGTATTTGAAGCTTGTAGCATTAAAAGTGATGATTAGGTAGTTAGTGTTATAAAGGCACATTAGTTCTACTGTATTTAATCATATAATTCACAAGACTCTTTCAATATTCGTTCGTCAACTAGAAAAACCGATGGGCTGAGTGAGATGCATTCCTACAATTTATCTTTAATTGTAAGTTTGTGGTTAATTTTTTTAACCGAGTCCTAGCGTACCTACTTCATATGGAACTTATCAAATATAAAAATAACTGCCAAATATACTATATAAAGGACAAATTATCCAATCAATCAAGAACTTTAAATATGCTCAAATAATTTCCAAAATTACAATTAATTTAAAGGTCTCATTGATGTAGGTGCATAATTATTGATAATTATGGCACTGTTTAGGTTGGCTATATTTTTTATTCAGCAAGCCAGAAAAGATTAATCTGTGGTGGTTAATTAACCTCCACCTCCTTCGGTCGGATATTATTAGCCAACGGATAACTAATTTAAAAATAAATATTATTAGTAGGTAACTGTTGCTGTGCTGCCCAAGGTGCACCGGCCCAAACGCTACTGTCCCCCTTTTTAGAGAGAAACTTTAATGTAAGTGATTAAAAATACTTTTTATTACATTTTTGTTTTTGATTTCAGGTAGCCGTTTTTGCTCTCAACTTTTTTTTAGCTACTGGCAATGATGTCGATTATTACAAAAAAATGCGTAGTAAGTACTTCCGTTTTTATGATAGTAATGATTGATCATTATTTGCTTTAATTCTACCTACTATTATTTATTTGGGTTGAAAATAATTTTACAATAAACCAAAATTTTACAAAACTAAAAATTACAAATAAAAAATACCCTGGAGATTGCCCACTTGGGGCATCGTCCCCAGGACGGAGGCCGCGTTGCCCCTCTGCACCGCCAAACTTAGGCGCTGGGCAAAGAAGGTACCAGCCCTATGGTCGCCTGAGACGCCGAAGAGCTTGTCCGACACTTCTGTAACAAAATTTTTTGTGTCGGACGACCATGGGCAAGCAAGTGCAAGTGCCGCAAATATGTAGTTGTCCAAAAGAAATGCGTATTTGCGGCACTTAATAGTTTGGGCCTGCTCTGCTGCGGACCCAGGCTTCCGTGCAGAACCGTTAACGTGGGACGGAGTCAATGTGTCTACACAGGTTTCATAATAATGATAAAAGTACTAATTTGAAGACTGCAACTAGTGCATATTATGCTTACGCGCATGCTTGGTTAAGCTATGGCATTATTCTGTGGGGTAGCAGCCCACATGCTAACGACTTGTTTATTCTTCAGAAAAGGTGTGTTAGAACTTTAGTTAACATAACCCAAACTGAGAGTTGTAGGCCGCATTTTGTACACTTGAAGATCTTGACACTTACATGTATTTACATTTTTGAATTATGTAAATTTGTAGGGAAAAATACTCAATTATTTGAACAGACACGAGATAACTATTGTCTAGCGCATACTTTGAGACGAAGGAACAAATTGATGAGCACATTTACTAATCTGAAAATTGTTGGCTCGGGCACGCACCACATGGCGGTGAAGATATACAATGGGGTACCTAATAATATAAAGGAGGTAGGAAAAGACTCAGTGTTTTATAGTAAGTTAAAAGAGTTCTTGTTAGCAAATAGTTTTTACAGCCTAAAAGACTTTTTTGGTTATAATAAATGTTGACATTTCTGGAATTTAATTTGAATAATACTCATTTATTTTATTTTATTTTATTTTAGAATTATTGAATTTCAGGTATTGGACATGATGTATTTATTTATTGGGTGCTTACTGTTTAAAATTGACATTCATTTTTGGTAACTTTGTACACTAGCACAAGTTTCTGATTGGGGCACACGTAACTTAGTGCAGTTTAACCCCTCCAAAACACAAGTTTGCGTATTTACTGCCAAAAAACACCCGTTTGTCGCTGCTCCATGCTTCCAAGGATCACCCCTCAACACTTCGGAGAGTGTTGGGATCCTCGGTGTCGATATTTCGAGCGCGGTGCAATTTCGCGATCACCTGGAAGGTAAAACCAAGTCGGCTGCTAAAATGTTGGGCGTGCTTGGCCGCTCTAAGCGATACTTCACTCCAAAGCAGCGGCTTCAGATATATAAGGCCCAGGTTCGGCCAAGGATGGAGTATTGCTCTCATCTCTGGGCTGGCGCACCCCAATATCAGCTGCTTTCACTTGATCGCATACAGCGCAGGGCGTGCCGAGTTGTCGGCAACCCCTCACTCTCCGTTAAACTCGATCCTCTTGCTCACCGCAGAGACGTTAGCTCCCTTTGCGTGTTCTATAAGATCTACAACGGGGAATGCTCTGAGGAACTCTTTGACCTCATTCCAGCTGCGGGGTTCCATTACAGATCCTACCGTCGTAAGCGTTCATTTCATCGACATCATGTTGATGAATGGCAGTCTTCGACGGTGAGTTTTAAGCGGTCTTTTTTGCCACGAACTTGCAATATCTGGAACGAGCTTCCCGCTGGGGTCTTCCCATTGAGTTACGACCTGGGTGCCTTTAAGAGGCGAGTGTACAATTTTCTGCAGGGCCGACAACGCACTGGTATCGCGTAAAGCGCTGCGAGTGTCTATGAACAGTGGTGTTCATTTAACATCAGGTGACCCACTAGTTCGTTTGTCTGGCTTCACTAACATAAAAAAAAAAAAAAAACCTTAATCTAGGTACCAATTTGAAGTCGGTGCCTCAGCACTAGCCAGGAGGAGACCTGTTGTCGTCTAGTCTACCTGATGGGCTTCTATCACTCCTCCTGGCTCGTGCTGAGGCACCGACTTCAAATTGGTACCTAGATTAAGGTCAAACAAAAAAGGTATTATATTTCGCTTTTCAGTTTTTTCGGCGGTTTAATTTTTTTGTTAAAAAGTTTTTTTTAGGTACTATTGGAAAGCTACACTATTCTTAATTAACAAAGACCACTTTTTTATCTTCCCCTTCTCATTCTGAGAGGAGGCCTGTGCCCTGCAGTGGTACGTGTATAGGCTGGGGTAATGATGATGATGACTTTTTTATCTCGGAAAAGTACGAATTCCCGCTGAACACACTAATTAGCCAGTGCTACTGATTGATTCAAAAACTTCTTTCGCCAATCGAAAACTACATCCCTGATTACTTAAGCTACCTACTTTTAATCTAAGGAAAGTGCCAAGTTTCCGCACAAAGTTGTTAACAACGGCCAATCAATGATCTGATTCTAATTAACCTGGAAGAAAAAGTTCGAAGTTTATTAATGTACGGTCAGCTGCAGAGAAAAGGAACCCCTAGTGTGGTTACTGCCGTTACAGGGCTTGTACATTATCTCTGCAGCTAACTGTACTGTACTAAGCCCAATTTACCCGCGTTAGATTACCAAACTGAAACTGACCTGAACTGAAGATCTCTGATCTTCATGAGAAACATCTACAATCTTAGAGTTTGGCTTGAGAAAATGTAACGTTTTTAAAGCACGAATTTCTCTCGGAAAGCACCATCTGTTGATTGCAAATAGTTCCCACGCGGGCCCAGTGCGGATTGGGAACTTCACACACAACATTGAATTTCTTCGCAGGTTTATAAGCAGGTTTCCTCACGATGTTTTCACTCATCGTAAAGCTCATGGTAAATTTCAAATATAATTTCGCATATAAATTTCTAAATCCCACGACCCTCTGATTGAGAGGCAATAAGGTCAAACCACTAGGCCACCATGGCTCCCTCTATTCTTGTTTAAAATATTCCGGTTAAAAATAATACTATTAGAAAAAAAACAAAATCATTTAATGGTATCAAAACTGATAGTATCCTGTGTCCTTCTCAAGGTCTTAAGCTAATTCCATCCCTTTCCGACCCGAGGCCGTATTGTCTAACGCTTCTGAAGGTTGCCTTCGCTTTCACCGTCCCTTTCTGTCATCATCTTATACCGTTTGACAGAATGAAATTGTGATAGCGAAGGCAAGCGTCAGAAGCGTTAGACAATAAGCCTACCGGCCAATACAATTGTGACGTTTAATGGCAATTAAAATTGAACTTTACATCATTATGGGGAATCAAAATTTAAAGATAATATTAGTACATTTCACAAAGTCCATTATTGTAACACTTTTCATTCTCACTTGGGTTCGAAAGGGATACCAAATTTCATCACGATCGATTGAGTACTTTAAGTGCGAAAGTGTAACTTAACAAAGATACATTCGCATTTTCTACACTACTTAGAAAGTAGGATAATTTTGGCCCTATAGACCCTCCGCGGAACCCTGTCGCAGACAGCGTTTGCCGCACTTATTGAAAACAATCTTGTTAAGGACAGCAGAGGCTCCCTGCGACAGGGTTCCGCCGAGCGCCGCGCACGACCTTGTCAAGGTATACCGAGCTTTTGGCGCATTTATTGCATTCATTTAAGCCCTTGCTGTATATTTAAAAGGGTCTACCGAGTTTTTCGCGCTAATCGATTTTGGGTGGGCGATTTCGGGCGTGGGGCCAAGATAGGTTGGTTGGACTGCGCGTGTTTTTGGGTATTTTCACCTTACTACTAAAACAAATACATATTTTAAAAATGTAGCAAGACTACGCCCTAGAAAATATCTTGTTTTATTAACATACAAAAAGTCATGCATGACCTTCCGTGCAGTATTAGCGTCGTACTACGAGTTTATTTTATTTTTTAGAGACGACTTTGGATTTTTTTTCTATCGAGCGAACTGCAAGTAATCGTGTTTCGATAAATACTTGTCACTAGAGTGAATCCTCAAATATCTTACATATGAATTTCAGGACTATAGCATTGCTAGTAATGATGCAGCACGAGTTTAAATGAATGCAATAAATGCGCCAAAAACACGGTAGGGCCTTAATAACTAGCAAAACTTTAGTTTTGAAATTCATGTGTAAGATCTTAAATTTTGAGGATTCACTCCAGTGACCAGTGTTTTTCGAAATACGATTACTTATGTAGTAGTTTGCTAGATAGAAAAAAAGTCCAAGTTCGTCTCTAAAAATAAAATAATTCCTTAGTACGGCCTAAATACTGCACGGCAGATCATGACTTTTTGAATGTTAATAAAACAAGATGTTTTCTAGAGGCTTCGATTCAAGCCTTTCTCACGCACAGTGCATAGATATACCTAAAATAGATTAACGCAAAAAGCTCGCTAATTTAGTAGTTCGTCATTAAGGCACTGGTCCCACCGCCGGCGAGTAAGCGATGAGCTATCGGCGATTTTCTCGCCCAAGAAACGAACAAATAATCGCTACCGTGTAAATAAAAGAGAGAGATATATATTTATAGTTCATTGCTGGCTGTTCACACTGCCGGTGACTATTCTTTCTTCACTAGTTGATCGCAGCGATAAAAACTGACAACGATAAAACTCACTCAGTGACAATCGGCGATGAACGCTTGGCGATCAGTGTGCTTAGTATAAGTTTTTACTTCACCAAATACTTCTCGATCGCGTTTACGTAAAAAAATCAATTCTATGGAAACATGGACGCGCGAGCGCGGAGGCGCTGTCACATGTTTCCATAGAATTGATTTTTTTACGTAAACGCGATCGAGAAGTATTTGGTGAAGTAAAAACTTATACTAAGCACTCAGAGCGATCATTCTACCATACAATCGCCCGACACACTCGAACACTCGCTTATAGCCGAGCGACAAAACTATCGATACTACACACTCGCTTCCCGCCCACTCGTTTCTTGTTGCTAGTTCATCTCGTTTATCGCTCGTCGCCGGCGGTGGTACCAGAGCCTATGTCCCGAAATAAAAATTAGTCGTAGATAGGATGCCCATTAATTGAATTATTTATTTGTGGTTACAGAGCTAGCTATAGATTGTACCAACGGACCTAAATCTTGGAAAGACCCCGATGCGCCTTGTAATACGTGCAATTGCTTGTCCGATGGAGTTGTTGTTTGTACTCGAATGAAATGTAATATTAATGATGGACCTGGTAATGTATATGAACCAGAAGATGTACCGGGACCAGAAGATGAACCGGAACCACAAATGGCACCGGAAACAGAAGAAGTAGATTCACAAAATGGCAATGCAAAAGTTCTTGCAGTCTACAAACAGTTACGAGGTAAGTAATTAATCGATAGGTATTATAAATACATTATTTTATTTTCGTGGACAAAATACACACACATACACATACGTGGGCATATTTGCTTTAAGCTAATTTTGGATTCTATTTACCTTCATTCATGCCTACTCTTATTTCTAATGTCCTGTCAATCGTTCTAAGGTTATCTGGAAGCGATCCCTTCACGGGGTAACTTCGCCTTTGTCCACCTGTTTCTCTTGTCAACTGTTGATTTCATGTTTTTGTGTGCTTTTATTTAGATGATGCAACCGGTTGCAACCCTGGGGAGAAGGTGTCGAGAGACAAATGCGCTGGCTGCATTTGCATACTACCTGGTGTGATGAGATGTACTAACGTACAGTGCCTAGCGCCTGAAGGACCCAAGGATGATAAACTCAGGGACCTAGGTACTATTGGTACAAAATAAAACACATTTCACACAAATAAATTGGTCTTTTACTTGGAAATCCGGGCGTTTTAGCTAAGGTTTTCGAATACCCGGCCATTTTCGATACCCGGGTATCGGGTATTTTTTTGTTTAATACCCGGGTACCCGAGTGTACCCGGGTACCGAATATTTGTAAGAAAAAGAATGAATTAAAATAATTGTCTTTTGTTAATCGTCGTTCTTTTCATATAGTATCATAAATATTTTAATCATTCAGGGACATAAAATTAACGATACAAATCACTCCTTTTTAACCGACTTCAAAAAAAAGAGGAGGTTCTCAATTCGTCTGTATGTTTTTTTTTTTTTTTGAAAGAGTATACTCCTGAGGTGGTCCCATTGGCACCAAGTCAAGATCTGATCATGGAATCCTAGAGAAATCGAGGGCAACCTTCAAATTTTACAGGCAAACCTATGGTGATTTTAGCATTTTTAGCATCAAGTGGAAGTATTTGCATTCAGAAAGTATCATTTGGTAAACTGGACCTGCTGAAGAAGACTGTAGATGGCCAACGGAACTCCTCAACGGGTCAAATCTTGCAAGTTAAATTTGAACCGGTTCCCAATTGAGCTGAAATTTTGCAGGCATATGTAAATTAGATGACGATGCAATATTATTATGACATGGAGCTGATCTGATGATGGAGCTGAAAGATGGCCATAGAAACTCTGTAATAAAGCGATTCGACCGCATTGAGTTTGGGCTCATTTGATTTGTCTTGACGAGTACTTTGATACTAGATGGTAACTAGGATCTGAAGATGGAGTTAGAAGGTGACCATAAGAACTCCGTAATAAAACGACATAACCCCATCGAGTTTGAGCTCATTTGATTCGTCTTGAAGAGTACTTTGGTAACCAGGGTCAAAAAGTACAGTCAGCAAAGAGTGCCTGTTGTATCGCATAATGTTGATTGTTCTAAAAATTTCTGGCCAAGAATGTTTGGCATACTGTTGAAAGTCCTAAAGCATATTTGTTCGTTCTTTATTGATAACAAGAACATCGGATTACCTACAATATTAATTGGCCAAAGCAGTCCTAAGAGTTGTGTAAGTCATTCACCTAAACTATAAGTAGGTATGGCACCTACAAAGAAAAGGGGGCGTTATATAAAACACCTTCAATCCACCCCCTGTTTAACCTGGTTAGGTTCATTAGTTCTCTAGTATCTTACGTCACTCAGAGTGGAAATTGAAGCCCCGCTCTTCGAGGGGGGGGGGGGGGGGGCTCGGGGGGCGGAGTCCCCCGCAATAAAAAATATTCTTACACCACCTCCCGTTTAACCTGGTTAGATTCGTCAGTTATCTTGCGTCCCTCAGAGTGGAAATAGAAGCATCGCTACTGGAAAGGGGGCTCGGCCCTCCGAGATAAAAAAAGACCTTTAAACCATCCTTCGTTTATCCTGGTTAGGTTTGTTAGCTACCTTGGATCCCTCAAAACGGCCCCCCGCTATAAAAATACTGATGATATGGTTCCAAAGGAAGACCAGCGTCAGCTGCATAGCCGATATCATTTTTCTTTCTTTCTTTCTTTTTTCTTTCCGATAAATCACCTCCGATTTAACCTGGTTATATTCGTCAGTTATCTTGCATTCCTCAGAGTGGAAATAGAAGCCTCGGTACCGGTAGAGGAGCTTAGGGGGCGGAGCCCCTCGTAATAAAAAAATCCTTTGAAACCACCCCCCGTTTAACCTGGTTAAGGTTAGTTAGCTACATTGCGTCCCTCAAAGTGGAATTAGCAGCCGCGTTCTTGGAGGGGGGCTCGGGGGGCGGAGCCCCCCGCAGTAAAAAATACAGACAAACTACCTCCCGTTTAACGTGGTTAGATTCGTCAGTTATCTTGCGTCCCTCAGAGTGGTAATAGAAGCCTCGGTAATGGAAAGGGGGCTCGGGGGGCGGAGCCCCCCGCAATAAGGAATACCCTCAAACCACCTCCCGTTTAACCTGGTTAGGTTTGTTAGTTATCTCGTATCCCTCAAAGTGGAAATAGAAACCTCGGTCCCGGTAGAGGGGCTTGGGGGCGGAGCTCCCGTAATAAAAAAAACCTTTAAACCACTTCCCGTTTAATCTGGTTAGGTTAGTTAGCTGCCTTGCGTCCCTCAGGGTGAAAATAAAAGCCCCGCTCTTGGAGGGGGGGGGGGGCTCGGGGGGCAGAGACAACCCGCAGTAAAAAATCTGTTAAACCATCTACCGTTTCATTTGGTTAGATTCGTCAGTTATCTTGCGTCCCTCAGAGTGGTAATAGAAGCTTTGATACCTGAACGGCGGGCTCGGGGGGCGGAGCCCCCCGCAAAAAAAAAACCTTCAAACCATTCCTTGCTTAACCTGCTTAGGTTCGTTAGTATCTCGTATCCCTCAGATTGGAAGTGGTAGGCTTGCTACCAGAGAGTTGGCTCGGGGAGCGGAGCCCCCTTGCAATAAAAAAATACCTTCAAACCATCCCACGTTTAACCTGCTTAGGTTCGTTAGTTACCTTGCAATCCTCAGATCGGAAACAGAAGCCGGGCTTCGTCTACTGGCTACGCCTACGCATCTTTTTTATACCAAAGCAACTAAAAAGCCAAAAATAAAAAAAATTAAATAAAAAATAGAACCGCCTTCAAAAACACCCAAAAAATATTATTTAAAAATTTAACCGACTATAATGAGCATTATAATATCTTTCTACTAATCTGTTTGAAGTCGGGCCTCAGCTCGAGACAGCAGGAGTGGACCTAGTAATTAAATTAATAAATAAATATCCCGGGACAATTCACACCAATCGACTTAGTCTCAAAGTAAGCAAAGCTTGTGTTATGGGTACTAGGCAACGGATAAACATACTTATATAGATAGATACATACTTAAATACATATAAAACACCCAAGACAAACATTCGTGTTTTTCATACAAATATCTGCCCCAACGCGGGGACCGAACCTGGGACCTCAAGCTTTATAGTAGTAATTTAACTTACCTACATAGATAGATACCTACTATCTATTGGGCGTCTACTACTCCTGCTAGATCGTGCTGAGGCCCGACTTCAAACAGATTAGTAGAAAGATATTATAATGCTCATTATAGGTAGTCGGTTAAATTTTTAAATAATATTTTTTGGGTGTTTTTGAAGGCGGTTCTATTTTTTATTTAAAATTTTTTTCATCGTTTTAAATTCTTTGAAATATTACAAAATCACTTGAAAAAAAAACGAAATCTAAACTCAATAACAAAATTGCAATTTCAAAACAAAAAACTTCTCTCTCCTTGAATTAATATTAAAATAGATTCTCATCATTTTTGCACGATGAGAATAGATCTCAAATTGAGATTCTCAATCACATCATGAGATCTTTAAGGTCCTTTCATGATTTCGATTGTGATGCTTTTCAATTAGTATTTACTAGGCAGGCGCAAGCCACACAGAAGAGATGTGGGACAGGGATGCGTCGCAATTGTGGCGCCCCTTGAATCAGCTTTCATACTAAATGTACAGAAGCGTCAAAATCAAAATCAAAAATCAAAAAAATCAAAACGTTTATTCTGCAAGTAGGCCGCAAAGGGCTCTTTTACTTGTCATTTTTTATAAACTACCAGCGCTTTCGTAAGGACCATCATTGCCAAGAAGAATGCGCCGCAAGAAACTTGGCAGAAAGTCATCTTTTCAAATTAAAATATAATAAATTACAAAATAAAAAAATCATACAAATATAGAATTAAGTAAATAAAAAAAGTAATTATATAAAAAAACAATACAGGGATGTATTGGGTCCCTTAGTTAAAAAACTAAAACAATACCTACATCTTAACTATATCTACGTTATGTGGAAGTGTAGAATGCTTCCACCGTCAAAAAAAAAAATTAAAAAGGAAAAAATAAAAAATAAAAATATTGGAGATGTCTTCCAATGTCACAATAATTAAAAATGATTGTGTTAAAAACACATTTCAGGTCAAGTAACCATTAAACTTTTGGATTCCAAAGGCAAACGCTTACGCCTGCCGCCCCCAAAGTTGGCTCACACGCACTCATGTCATGCTCTGAAAGCAGAGCGGTACCGAGGGCATGTATCGCTTCCGTTCCCATAAGCCTTATGGGACCGTCTTAGGAACTTCGACGTCGCGGGCCAATGACTAGTTAGAGTTTAAATCCATAAGCTTAACAATATACAGCCTTAAATATAGCAAAGGGATATATAAAGTCCCTGAGTTAATAATAAATACAAAATACTTCATCTAAATTTAGACTATATGTCTCTAAATGTCAGCGTAAACTAGTTACATACATTAGAGGTGTAAGAAGCCTCCAAGGTCAAAATTAATAATAATATTAATAAAAAGAGCTGGAGATGTATAAGGTCTCCGAATATCAAACAAATAGGTACCTACTTATTATAATTAAGTGGACAACGGCAACAGAACCAGAAACTAGCCGCGCCGGGACACTACAAGTCACACTTCACAACACTTCACATTGCAAAGCACATCCACATAAACACACACACGCACACACAAACACGAGTACATCAAACACGAGTACGTCGCGATCCAAAGCAGACAGAAGAGTCGGGGCGGAGACGCGGCCTGCGAACAAACTACGCGCCCCCGTCCCACGTCTCTTCTATGTGGCTTGGGCCTTAGATAGCTTTTTATACGTTCCACTGGAGGGCAGAGGCTTCCTCTCAGAATGAGAAGATGATGGTCTTTTTAACTAGTCAGAAACAAATGCGAGCAGAGAGCCTTGTGCGTCCTAGCGTAGGTATAGTCGATCAAGTAATCCTTTAGGGTGGCCTAAGCTTTAATGGCAATCGTATGGCTTTAAATATCAAAGGCTATTTTTTTCAGTACAAGTCAATGTGACAGTCAGCATTATTGTTTTTCTTCTGATGTAGGAACTACCATAAAAAATAGTAAATCACTTATAGGTATAGAAACCTGTTTTATTTTTTTAATATTAAATATAGGTTATAAATTCTAAATTTTTTTTTTTTTTTTTTTTTTTTTTTTCTTTGCTATTTCCAAATTTATTAAGCTATAACAATTAAGAAAAAATAACAAAGAATAAAACTTAACTATAAACTAAATATTACAAACTAAATTAAAAACTAAACTAGATCTAAACAAACAAAAATAATACTATTACAAACTAAATTAAAAACTAAACTATATCTAAAAAAGGCCCCTGCGGCATTGTGCCGAAGATGCTGGCAGCATTTCCTCGTTGAATCGCTAGGCTAAATAAGTTATTATTAAATGTTCTCTGTTTAAATTTATAGATCATAATTTTGTGTCAACTACTATCCCAAGAATAGTTTATTCGCTCAGAGTCGGAAGGGCCCGGCTGAAAACCAGCGCCGAGCCCTCGCGCCGCCGCGCGGGTTCGGCTATTGCTGAGCCGGTTCCTTTTGCCACAATATGCTTTGCAGTCATATACCTATTGTTTTTATTTTGCTTATTTGTGCTCTCTTTGTATTTTGTGGCAATAAATGATTTTGTATTTGTATTTGTATTTTGTATTTAGGTGTACCAGAATCTCATGGCAAATGGGGAAATAAAAAATTGTAGAGGGCAATACTGGGGAAATTGGACTAAACGGTATTGATACTGTGTAATTATTACCCGACTTCAAAAAACTTAGGAAGTTTAAGGCAATTGGGGAAATAAAACTCAAGAATGGCTGATTGATTGGTTGATTGATTTATTTTTATGATTTTCGACTTGCTAACATTCGAAATATTCTCGAAATAAAAAACAAATTATTAAAACAGTCGTGAGCACAACTAATTACGAAATAAATGTTCCTTTAGCCTCAAAGACTCTCTCTCCCTGGAAACCAATTTCCTGGCGAAGAATTTGTTCAGTTTCATAACCGTTGGAATTTCCTTTCGCACAGAGTAGAATTCTTTTAATTTGGGTTTAATCAACTCCAAATCAAAGTCATCCAAGTTGATTTCCTTCTTCCCACCTCTTCTTTTCTTACCAGGGCCCAATTGCATAACAAAGTACAACTTATATTACAAGCGGAACTCCCTTTCTAGTTAATAGAACTGAAGCGAGAGTTCCGCTTGTAATATTAGTTGTACTTTGTTATGCAATTGGGCCCAGGTGTAGAAAATTCACCATCATTAGAGGTGCCCTCAGTTATAATTCGACGTATGGTAGTGCTGGGAACCCATGTAAGAAAATAAGTATAATTTGTGTAAGACAAAATATACCTAAACCTAAAAGTATCAAAACAGTTCGTTTCAACTTACCAGTCAACTCCACGACACGCTTTAAAATCGAAGATTGTGTTTGATTTACACCTCCTTCTTCGCGTATTGTATTATACACATTGTATACAATATTCCTCGCTTGAGATCTAAGCGGTTTTCTCGACATTTTCACCAGATAACAATCGTTGAAGACGAATTACAAAATATATGTACCAATGTTATCACTATACCACTCACAATTAAACCACTGCACTGTACTTTTCTTGTATCACTCATTAAATCAGTAAAACTAGCTACATATAACAGATTCAAGGGAACACAACGTTAGCTAGTTCATAGAGGGATAAGCGCCATCTATGGGTAACATTTATAACTAAATTGCGACAAACATAAACATTAGCATTCAACAAGCAACGGTAAACAAACGATTTGACACAGCCGCCAGTTGACAGGTGCCATGTGTAAAACACCATTTTTTTTACTTTTAAAAATGCCATCTGATTCTGGTACACCTATACTTGGTCGACTATTCATGTCCATACTTCCATACTAATATTATAAATATGAAAGTATGTCTGTCTGCTGTCCGTCTGTCTGTGTGTCTGTCGCCTGACGCTTAGGCCACTGAACCAATTTAGAGGCTTAGGCTCAAAAAATTCACTTTCCCGAAATTTGCACTTTTTCTAAGGGTACACTTTTTTAGAAGGATCACTTTCTCGGAAGGCGCACTGTCTTAAAAAGTGCACTTCCCAATTGGTACACTTTCTCAGATAGAGCACATTCTCAGAAGGTGCACTTTCCCAAAAAGTGCACTTTGTCAAATGGAGCATTTTCTGAAATAGAGCACTAAATTTGGAAAAGTACGTACTGTATATCTATATAAAGACTATTCGATAAACGGTAAAAATGCACGAGCACGAAGGATTTAGCCATCATAGCTTAGGATCTACATATAAGGAAAACTTTGTGGTGATGATCACATTTTTGACTAGTGTACATTTTGGGAAAGTGTGCGTTTTGAGAAAATGTACTTACGGGGAAAGTGCCCTTAATGGGCAAGTGTACATTTTGGGAGTGTACATTTAGCGGACAGTGCACGTTTAGAGGAAGTGCACATTACGGGAAAGTGAGTTTTTTGAGCCTTCTAAGTCGATTTAGATATGGTATGGAGATAGCTGAGACCCTGGGAGGGACATAGTATAGTTTTATCCCGGAAAATTACATTGTTCCCGATATCGATAAACGTCGAGTTCTTTGCGGAAGGAGTCGCGGGCAACAGCCTATAACATAAAAGATAAATCAATTGTGAAAATAACTGCCGAATCTATCTTATATATAAAATTCTCGTGTCGCGGTGTTTGTTACCGAACTCCTCCGAAATGGCTCTACCGATTCTCATGAAATTTTGTGTGCATATCGGGTAGGTCTGAGAATCGGCCAACATCTGTTTTTCATACCCCTAAATGTTAAGGGTGGTTCACCCCTTAATTTTTTCTAATAAATCGATGAACCGCCGGCTGCATACACGAAAAAGGATGACGCAATGTAAGTACATGAGCGGCGTAGGCCAGTTGCAAGAGAGCCGCGAAGGCCAGTTGCAAGAGAGCGGCGAATACAATGCGGGGTGGGGGGTGCGGTGGGTGTGGTGGGGGGTTACGAGGGAGGTGCGGGGGGATCCAAAATCTGCTCATTTATTGCCTCTACTCTAAGGCGGAACAAAGTCGCCGGATCAGCTAGTTTATATATAGAAAAGGCAAAGGTGATTGACAGACCGATAGACGCACAGCTCAAACCACTGAACGGATGGTGCTGAAATTTCGGTCCTACGTTAATGGTAGTACCTGGGCGACCGAGCTCCGCTCGGCCTGAAACTCGGTACCAAGACATTTCCCAGAGATAAGACCAAGCTAGATCAATTTTTCATCTCCGAAAACCCCCACATACCAAATTTCATCGAAATCGTTGGAGCCGCTTCTGAGATTCTGATTATATATATACAAGAATTGCCCGTTTAAAGATATTATATATATTAGATAGATAGATAGATAGATTTAAAGGTTCATTTAAAGATTAATTTAAGGATTTAAAGATTCATTCCGCGTTGACAACTGCGGGGTCGTATTTTAAACGCACCAGTTTTTTCCTCAGCACAGTTAAACCTTACAAAGTACCTAAATGATCTGTTACTTCTTAAAATATCCGTATACTCCGTTAATATTCTTCTGTCGAGACATAACTATAAATTGAATATTTTAAAAACCCCCAACGCAATTATGTCACTCGTATGTTTGAACGTTAAGTCATTGCCCAATATGCGTCTAAGATCCCTTCCGCAGCTAACAAAAGAGCTGATAACTTTGAAACGGCTGAACCGATTTTAATGAAACATATCTAAGAACCATCGCCAAGAAACCTGCTTTCTATTAAAAAAAACCGCATCCAAATCGGTTCACCCGTTTAAGAGCTATGATGCCACAGACAAACACAGACAGACAGACACACACACATAGCGGTCAAACTTATAACACCCCTCTTTTTGTGTCGGAGGTTAGTAAAATAAACTATTGTTGACTTCACAGCGTTTCAAACCAGAATAAAATACAATACTTTATTTACACAAACACGTGCAATAATTATCACATTTTCTTATCACAAAAATATGTTTCACCTAAAGCTTTGCATGGAAATATTACATATTTACCTATCACAGCGAAGATTTATGCCCTTATAATCTGACTTAGAATAATTGATTTGGCGTGTTTAAACGCGCTAAAGGTTAAGAATTTATATTGAACAAATCATGTGAGTCTGATTATCATATTAAAGTTTAAATAGGCTATTATTGGACTAGTAGATTGATCCGTTTCGCCACGATATATATTATAAATAACCAATTCGTTTAATGCCTTAGTTTATTTAGTGCCGTGGCTTAAAAGATGCCTCCCAATTGGTATATTAGTTTGGTAAGTAATTAATTTGTAATTAAAAAGTCAGAGTTAAGAGTTACATAAGACCAAATTGAAGGTTTGCCAAAGTGAAATGGATGCAGTGTGGTGGAGCGACCTGGGGCTAAATTCAGGAACGGTCCAAGACGGTTTGCGAGCGGTAATTCGATCGTTTGCGAGAGGATAGGGATGAACTGCTAACCAGGAACGCCAAAAATCACTGGTTTGCGGGAGGTTTGGGCTGAGATTGGGATGAGCCTTATTTTCATAGAAAGAAAAAAATATGGCACGATGGCAGGATAGCACGGGACCGATCTGTTTGATGAGCCTATGTTCAACGGTGGACGTCTTTCGGCTGAAATGATGATGATGATGAATGGATGCAATATGCTCGGGGTGAGACGGGTTGACCGGATCCGAAATACTACGATGCACTTCTAAACACGCGCGAGTAAAGCGCATTACCGAAGTTGGAACCAATACTGCCAAGCGGAAGTGGGAGTGGGCAGGCCACGCCGACCGCGTGGGTCCAAATAGGTGGGCTAAAAATACAGCCGTGGACTGGATGCCACAAGACGGATGGTAGTGACGAGGTAGACCCAAAAGGCGTTGGTGGTATGACCTACATAAACATGCACTTGCCTTACGGATTGGAATGACATCGCTCGAAATCGGGAAGAATGGAGAAAATACGAGGCCTTTGCCCAGGAGTGGGACACTGCTCCAGGCCAATTAATAATAACAGTAATGTTATGTTAATAATACTAATTAAAAAATATATAATATGTGACACAAAGGAAGTGTTATGTAGGTTCAGTACAGGTTTGGAAATCTAGTGTTCTATTTTAATAATGGCATGTAAAAACAATGGCAATGATGTTCATGATTTATTAATTTTATACTCAATCTAATAACTAAATACATCTAAGGGCCGATTTTTCAATCCCCAGATAAAAGTATCTGTCAGATAAATGTAAGCTCTGTCCTTTTTTCCTATGACTTGAGAAAAGGAAAGCGATAGTTTTAACTGACGGATACTTTAATCTGGAGATTGAAACATCAGCCCTTAAACTGTTACTTTTTGTTGCATCGTTTTAAATGATGCAAATTACTATTTCATTCAAATATTAAAAGAAATTTTGACGTAATAATATTTTTCCAGGCAACTATTTTAGCTCTAATCACAATAACTAGTGGGGCCAGCAAATCATGTTATAAAGAAATACGACGTAAGTACAATACAATACGAATATTTAATATTCGTACATATATGTATGTCATATTAGTACATATATGTTTGCAAACGAATTTAAATGTTTTTTCACTTCTCATGCTCTTAAAATATTACTTTAGTCTCTGCATATCGGGACTAAAGCTCTGTTTTGATCTATAGGGATTAAAGTATTTTTTTTTATTAACTTTGGAATCTGTTTAGACTGCCAATCACGGTATTTGTGAATGGAGGATTATCGCCATTTTCAGTGACTGGGCATAGACAATTTTAAAGCCTCCCACAGACCGAAGCGCGCTGCGGATACTCCGTGGCATCGCGCGCATGCCTCGCGCTTCGGCCTGTGGAAGCCTTTAGGGCGTGGAAATAACCTCAAAATGACAACTGTGCAATAATGTTTAAAAAAAATATTTAATTTCGTGAAACATAATAAATGAGTGATTATGAATATTAATCTATTTAATTATATTAAGGATGAATTAATTTTATTAAGCAGACCTAGTCCAATTACTTTTAAAATAGTTTTCTAGTTTGAATCTGTTGGCTGAATATGCAAGCATTTAAAGCGTCACTTTACAAAAAAAATATATAACAGAAAATAAAAAGCCGCGGGACAAAGTTTTTTGCTAATTATACATATAGTATTTGAATTTAGAAAAGATGTCCATTATTCGTATTGAGCGTTCGTTGTAAATAAGTAATATTGTAATTTTGTATAAAACATCGTTTTTTTCCCTCTCATTCAAAGTGAAAAGTAGAGTGTTTAACGCGAGACTAAACAATCATAATGACACGCGAATTATAGCCATAATAAATATCTTGTGTCATTATAACTTGTTTTAGTCCCTTGGTGAACAGTCTACTATTTATTGTTATCTTGAATTATGACTAATTATGTGTTTCTTTCCAACTCACTTTGTAAAATACAAGGAAACTAAATAATCTTACAGATTTTTAGATTTTAAAACGGACTTCATCGTTGCAGTTAATACGGTGTGTTGATGAACTACGTCGTGATGATTTTTTCAAGATCTTAAGGGGGTACCGCGTTTTTCGCGCTAATCGATTTTGGGTGGGCGATTTCGGGCGTGGGGCCGCTTGGGGGAGGCACGATGGATCAAGATAGGTTGATTGGATTGCGCGTGTTTTTGGGTATTTTCATCATATTACTAAAACAAATACATATTTTAAAAATGTAGCCAGACTACGCCCTAGAAAACATCTTGTTTTATTAACATTCAAAAAGTCATGACCTTCCGTGCAGTATTAGCGTCGTACTACGAGTTTAATAAATATTTTAGAGACGACTTTGGATTTTTTTTCTATCGAGCGAACTACAAGTAATCGTGTTTCGAAAAGACTAGTCGCTAGAGTGAATCCTCAAATATCTTACATATGAATTTCAGGACTATAGCATTGCTAGTAATGATACAGCACGAGTTTAAATGAATGCAATAAATGCGCCAAAAACACGGTACCCCCTTAAGTTATTTTTTCCTTAATTAAAGTTCCATATTCTATCTAAATGGTCATGAGATTACAGCTATCCTTATCTCTAACAAGGAATAAGGTAAACGTACCTATGCTCGACACATCATCACACGGCGGACACGACGCACAAAACACGCGTTCCTGAATCCACACAAGCACGACGACGTCTGTACACGCGTCAATGTGTGCGTAAGATGCACAGGGCTGACTATCGCAAAAAGAGATAGAAAGAGATAGCTACGGAAAGTGAATGCCGCGCCGTTCGTTGAGCGCGAGCAACGTTGTAATGTAAAATAAAATGAGTAGGTAATCTAATTATCGTAGTACTTATAATTAAACTTATCGTTTGTCTAAAAATAAGTGTAATAATGTGTTTAAAAATAAGTGAATGAGTGTATACCTAATTCATTTTGTAAAGACAATTAGAGAATGTAACTGTAGATATTGATAGGAAATAATTAACAAATTAATTTTACTAATACCTACCTACTAGTATAAGACGTCTATTTATACATTATAGGTAACAAACTTTTAAACCTACTTTCCCTAGTTACTAATGTTACATGCTGCTAATTAAAGTTGGTTATCTACCTTCTTTCGTCCTTCGGAAATCGAAAAAAACTCCTTTCCTTGTCTTTGGTTGATGCCAAACACCCATACAATGCACAATAATATTCCCATTTCGCAAAAGTTTAGTGTTGTGCGGCCACGGACCAGTTGGTCCGTGCGTGCGGCCGACATGCATCGCGTCGCGCATCCGACTGGTGAACAGCGGCCACATGCAATCGGCGCCTTGGGGGGAGGGGTAACTCGAATCGGTGCGGGGCGGAGCGTTTCCATTCTGTACGTTAGTACTATTATATATTCTGTGACATCATCGCCCAGTAGACGACACCCATCTGTCATCTCTCTCACTATGACATAGATTGAAGGTGCCATGTGTTGGGTTAGTGTCAAGCATAGGGACGTTTACCTTACCAGTCACAACAAAAGTAGTTTCAATCGCCATAATAGGAAGGATCCAAACTTTCATTGTCTATTTCTAGTTTTTGTCTATTTCATGTTAATCATTCATGCTTCTTTGAAACGCTTTATCACTCTGAAACATACTACAACTTCTCATTAGATGTGATTTTAAAAAATAGCAATAGAAACAAAACTTAATCAATTCTAGGTGACGCGGCGGGATGCGTGCCCGGCACCTTCAAAGATATGGATTGCAACCAGTGCGTCTGCATATTCCCTGGGACCTTGTTGTGCACAATACGACTGTGTGACAATGAACGCAGCACTACACCAGGACCACCAACAACAACGCCCGTTACGCCTCCATCAACTACAGAACAACCCAGCACCACAACCACTGAAGAACCCACGACCACGACAACGGAGATACCTACCACACCCACTAGTGAAAAACCCACCACCTCCACAACTGAAAAACCTAGCACCACAACTACTGAAGAACCCACGACCACTACTACGGCGAAATCTACCACATCGACTAGTGAACCACCCACCACCTCGACTAGTGAAAAACCCACAACCTCGACTAGTGAAAAACCAACTACAACTACTACAGCACAACCTATCACTACTTCTGTAAAACCACCGACAACACCTAACATTTTGCCACCATTTACAATTAAAAGCACTCTCATACCACCACACACCATCCCAACACCGACAACCACACCCAAAACAACGCCGACAACAACGACACCGACTACAACGACGCCCTCCACTACAACCCCAACAACAACTACACCCACTACTACAACCCCGACTACTACAACGCCAACTACTACAACTCCTAACACTACAACGCCGACTACAACAACCCCTACTACTACAACGCCTACTACCACAACGACAGAACCCACAACTACGGTAAACCCACCGACAACACCTAACATTTTGCCACCATTT
The DNA here is from genome assembly GCA_947563465.1 of Archips xylosteana. Lineage (NCBI taxonomy): Eukaryota > Metazoa > Arthropoda > Insecta > Lepidoptera > Tortricidae > Archips > Archips xylosteana. The sequence goes on along the minus strand of OX387361.1, from coordinate 5,372,069 downwards.
ACAATTAAAAGCACTCTCATACCACCACACACCATCCCAACACCGACAACCACACCCAAAACAACGCCGACAACAACGACACCGACTACAACGACGCCCACCACTACAACCCCAACAACAACTACACCCACTACTACAACCCCGACTACTACAACGCCAACTACTACAACTCCTAACACTACAACGCCAACTACAACAACCCCTACTACTACAACGCCGACTACCACAACGACAGAACCCACAACTACGGTAAACCCACCGACAACACCTGGAATTTTGCCACCGTTTACCATCAAAAGTACTCTTATACCACCACACACCATAACAATGCCAACGACCACACCGACGACAACGACACCGACCACGACAACCCCAACTACTACTACTCCTACAACTACAACCTCTACTACTGCAACCCCCACTACAACAACGCCGACTACGACAACTCCAACTACTACAGCCCCTTTTACAACAACACCGACTACAACAACCCCAACTACTACAACACCGACTACTACAATACGAAACGAAACCACTCCTACAACGACAGAACCCACAACTATGGTAAACCCACCAACAACACCTGCAATTTTGCCACCGTTCACCATCCAAAGCACTCTTATACCACCACACACCAAACCAACGCCTACAACCACTCCGACAACAACGACACCGACTACCACGACTCTAACAACAACAACCCCTATTACTACAACTCCCACTACTACAACCCCTACTACTACTACTCCTACCACTACAACGCCGACTACAACAACCCCTACTACTACAATGCCGACTAACACAACGACAGAACCCACAACTACGGTAAACCCACCGACAACACCTGGAATTTTGCCGCCGTTTACCATCAAATGCACTCTTATACCACCACACACCATAACAATGCCGACAACTACACCGACCACAACGACGCCGACTACCACGATTCCAACAACAACAACCCCTACTACTACAACTCCCACTACTACAACCCCTACTACTACAACCCCTACCACTACAACGCCGACTACAACAACCCCTACTACTACAATGCCGACTAACACAACGACAGAACCCACATTTACGGTAAACCCACTGACAACACCTGGAATTTTGCCACCGTTTACCATCAAAAGCACACTTATACCACCACACACCATAACGATGCCATCGACCACACCGATCACAACGACGCCGACTACCACGACTCCAACAACAACAACCCCTACTACTACAACGCCGACTACCACAACGACAGAACCCGCAACTACGGTAAACCCACCGACAACACCTGGAATTTTGCCACCGTTTACCATCAAAAGCACTCTTATACCACCACACACCATAACAATGCCAACGACCACACCGACCACAACGACGCCGACTACCACGACTCTAACTACTACAACTCCCACTACTACAACCCCTACCACTACAACGCCGACTACAACAACCCCTACTACTACAATGCCGACTAACACAACGACAGAACCCACAACTACGGTAAACCCACCGACAACACCTGGAATTTTGCCACCATTTACCATCAAAAGCACACTTATACCACCACACACCATAACGATGCCAACGACCACACCGACCACAACGACGCCGACTACCACGACTCCAACAACAACAACCCCTACTACTACAACGCCGACTACCACAACGACAGAACCCACATTTACGGTAAACCCACCGACAACGCCTGGAATTTTGCCACCGTTTACCATCAAAAGCACTCTTATACCACCACACACCATAACAATGCCGACAACCACACCGACCACAACGACGCCGACTACCACGATTCCAACAACAACAACCCCTACTACTACAACTCCCACTACTACAACCCCTACTACTACAACTCCTATCACTACAACGCCGACTACAACAACCCCTACTACTACAATGCCGACTAACACAACGACAGAACCCACAACTACGGTAAACCCACCGACAACACCTGGAATTTTGGCACCGTTTACCATCAAAAGCACTCTTATACCACCACACACCATAACAATGCCGACGACCACACCGACAACAACGACGCCGACTACTACGACGCCAACAACAACAACACCCACCACTACAACTCCAACTACTACAACGCCAACGACAACCACTCCCACAACAACAATGACACCGACCACACCAACGACCACTCTTGGACCTTTGGGACCATTTACTGTTCCAAGCAGTCTTTTACCACCACTCACTACAACATCAGATCAAAAAGGATTGAGAAGTAATCATGGTATGTCTCATAAATAAAATTAAATTTTAAGGGCCATCTGCACAAAAAAACTAGTTATACTTATTTATTGCAAAAGACAAGTTTCACTTTTTTTTGTGCAAGTGAACCTTTATATTTTTAGAAGTATATTAATGAGGGTAGGGTGAGGGGGGTCCTTAAGGTCTATGTATTAACTATGTCTATTATGGGTAATCTTATTCATGTCGGAATGCGCCTAGAAACGTTATTTATTCAAAATTTCCTTTTTATAAAATAGTGTGCTCAAAAATTGGTGCTAAAATTGTGTTGTGGTGTGGGATACTAAAAGTTAGACATACAATTTTATGAGTAATTTTCGTCTCACTGCGAAACTTTTGACAGTGGTTTTGTATGGTTAACTGCCGGTTAGCACGGTATTACTTTTTGAACTTTCAAATGCTGAGGATTGCCTCGAGACAAGCGACAAACTGATACACAGTAGGCGTTTGGAAGCGCACTTTTCAGGAATCAAGACGACCTGAATAGATGATACAAAAGGCGCGCGTCGGTATTAGCACACAAATTAGGATGCGGTACACATTAGGCGTTTTGCAGGGTGCGCTTTGGTAATGTGCGGTTTAAGAAGCAAAATATCATACATTATACATAAGTGCAAACGCGCTTTTCTAGCGTGTACAGTTATCCGGGATGTTTTGGCTCTGAAAACGTACCTTGCCAAGGAGCGCGCTTCGGAACGCCTAATGTGTACCGAGTCCAAGACATCCTAATTGGTAAGCAAATGCCAACGCGCAGAGGCCATATTTAATGTCTAACACACTCTGAATTTCTACCCTTAACTATCGTGTCCCAAGAGTATTGGTAGGCTGTGGTGAAATGCAGGTGAAATGCTTATGTATCTTTAGCCACAGAATATATAATAGTACTGACGTACAGAATGGAAACGGTCCGCCCCGCACCGATTCGAATTACCCCACCCCTCAAGGCGCAGATAGCCGGAAACCGCCAGAAACCAGAAGAGTGCGCGCGCGATGTATGTAGGCGTACGCGTGTACAGACGTCGTCGTGCTTATGTAGATTCAAGAACGCGTATTTGTACGTCGTGTCCGCCGCGTGCTTTAGCACAAAAAAAGTAGGGTAGAAGTCCGAGTGCTGGTCACTGCCCCAATAGCTGCCATCTTAAACTTTTCATTAGCTATAGAGGTGACAGCAGGGTGTCATCTATCGGGCATTAGCATGTCAAACACTAGGACATTTACCTTAACATTAACATTTGGTAGCATAGCATACGGTTGTGGTAACTCCGAGGATGAGCTCTGGTTGAGTTCGAAACGCGTCAGTGTAGCTTGGTGGTGGTGATAGTTGTGTTTATGTGATTTGTGTGTGTTTGTACAGTGTGGAGGTGGAGGAACTGCATGAACACACATTTCTTGCATAAACGTAACTATTGTAAGGTCGCGGGTGAGCAAAGTAATTGTTTTAGTTCATTCATTTACCTTAATGCAAAACTTTTTGTTTCAGTAATTAGATGCAAGCGCGGTGAAGCTGTATGCCATGAATGTATAGAATGTCACTGTACACACGATTTATTCTGGAGTTGCACGTACACTTGTCAGACGCCGCCGCCTTTCAGACGTGGTAACGCTAGACGTGTTGGCTAAGTGTACCTGTAATTTACATTGTACTTTAGTACTCAAATCATGATCTTAAAAACGTACGAGTGAGAGTAGTGTGATAGAGAGATTTGTATTGAATTATGTGAGACATTTTGGGGAGTGGGGCCAAATCTCACCTCATCTCGCGCGGTAGAGAGGGAAGATCGCCGAATATCACATAGGTTTTTCTGCTAAATCAGGTTAAAAAAAAAGTAAAACATCCTTTCTCCGCTAAAATAATGATTATTTCGCTGGAACTTCATGCAATTAAACATGGCTAACGTTATCACACTTAAATTTTGCGTTTGAAAAATCCCACGTGAGATTATGGGGGGAGGGTCGAGACAAATATCTCATGACCATCTCAACAGAGGGGGAGAAAAGTCAAAATTTACACACTTGGATTTTGGCTTCCATTTCAATTTGGATTCGTGCTTTGCTTGCGATCGTGAGGAGAGGATATATTGAATATTATAGTATATTAAAAAGGACCTACGAGCGTTCCAACGAGATATCATGAAAAATGTATAAATTAATAATCAACAGCAATTAATCGATCTCCGTTGGTTGAGATACGTAAGGTATATAAGCCTGTATTTAATTATTTGTATATTTATACAAAAATAAAAGTATATATTAATTATTTGTACTAACTAGCTTTTTTCCGTGATTTCGTCCGCGCAATTGACTCATGAACAGACCGAATGACGAGCCTAATAGGTACATTGTTCTAGTGTTCTAAAACCATTTTAGCATTTTTGCTTTTCAAATGAAACTAGTCTGGCGCACATTGGTTGGATATTTTCAAAGTCTATTACGGACGTATGTAGAATTTTTTTGTGTTTTATATATCCATACATATAATAAATTTTTACCCAGGAAATAATCTATATTAGGTAAACTCGTTATTTCTGGATAGAAAATAGCAATGTTATTAAGACGACCACATGTATTGTAAACTTCTTCACAGTAAAGATGAGTTGGTAGTAATACCGGTGACATCCTCTTAAAAAGGTTTTTATATAAATATTATAATTATATTATTGTATATTTTTTTATATAAGACAGCATCTTAATGTAAGGAGCGATCTACTAAGCCGATTAAATTATTTATATAAATGTACAAACAGTTAAGTTTTATTTTGGTTCATTGTATATTGCGTTACAGCATTATAATATATAGTTAAATTAAGTATAATATTGTAATATATTAGCCTAGCGTTGTATAACAACGTGTTTACGTAAATAATTAAATATTAGTATACGATAAATAAATTGTAATATTATTTTTATGCGTTTTTGTAAAAACTATTCATTTGATACATAATATTTGTTTTATTATAATTATTTATTATCTATAAATACCTGTTTTTTTACAACCACGCGCTTACCTGCGGGACAGTAGAGTCAAAATCAAAATCAAAGTCAAAGTCAAAATGATTAATTTAGAGGACCTATAAATGTGAGATGTTGTAGTAAAGCGTTTGGGCAAGCGCAGCATCCTGGGAGTCGTTGGAGTGATAACCAAAAATATCTATTGGAAGAGGCAGTTTAGGGAAGCCAACATTAAGAAGTGTACGAAGTATGGCTGTTGATTGATTGATTGTAGGGTAAACTACACAGTTATTTCCCATGCACCATTGATTGACAACTTTAAGAAAAACATTGTCAAATGCTAAACTGACTATCATTTGAGTTTGAACACACAACTTGACTATAAAGTAATCACAGCAGCATTTAGCGAATGCTAATCAAACACAAAGATAGGTAGTTAGCATTTGACAATGTTTTTCTTACAATGTGAAGTGTTGTAGTCTTGTGTCGAGCGCATACGTCACAACGGTCCGGTATGACAGTTGTTATTCGACCCCCGGGAATGTGGTGGTGTGCTGGCGAGCGAAGTTTATGACTGGAACATTAGAGTGTCCATACGCTACCTAGACACTAAACAGTGGTCAATAACTGGTACATGTCCAATAAATGGGTAGTTTACCCTAGTAGTAACTAGTTTTGTCTCCCGTCGGAAAAAGAGGAGAGGTTGGTAGACCAAAGTGTACTCGGCGAAGACCTGCCAGTCCGTTACACTAGAGGGCGTTTCTTCAGGCGCAAGCCCCACAGAAGAGACGTGGGACGGGGGCGCTTTGCAGTCGCGGCGCCTCTTGAATCAGCTTTCATACTAAATGTATAGAAGCGTCGCAATCTAAAACAGACAGAAGAGATGAGGCGGAGACGCGGCCTGCGAACATACGATGCGAACTGCTACGCGGCATAGCATCTGACAGCCCGGCCACGACATCGCGCGACCAGCGGCAGCGGCGAGCGTTTTATCAGTTCATTGCGTGTGCCGCCAGATAATCACTGTGCGGCGAGCGTCTCGGCCGCGCAATGAATGGAGAAAACGAGATTGTCGCCTTCGCCACGGATTAGAAGCAGTGGAGACCAGAGGTGGTATTGTCTAATTTAACGCACCGATGCTTGCTATCGCATTCACTATTTCTTTTTGCCAAACGATACAAGATATAACAGAAAGAGATAGTGAGGCAAGCGCCCGCGCGTTAGTCAATACGCCCTCTGTTTATAATTTAGGTCCTGTACTCCCTAAGGAGTTACAGAATCAATGTAAGAGAAGATGAAGGTATAAAGTCCTTGTGCAGGATTCATTCGGATCGCTAAAACAATCTTACCCGTTAGTTCTGCCGCCAAGCTTGCCCTGCATTGTTCCGACGAGGAAAGTAAGGCAGCTCGTTAAATAATTACCATATGAGGTATTTTACCTTACCTCTAGTCTGGCAACGCGTTTGCAATGCTCTGGTCTAGCGGGTGTCCATAGGTGATGTTTACTTATTCAGGCAACTGAGGCAACCCACAAGCTCGTTTGCAAGGTTATTTCATAAAAAAGTAGGGATTAGACACAGGGATTCAATTATTGGTATTTTATTTGATTAAAGTCGGTTCTAATAACCTATTGTTTAAACTTATAGCTTTCCGATTCGTTCCGAAATCACGGTTAGTTGGTAGTTTGCCATTTAATCATTTACCCGAATTAAAACCGGAATCAATTTGCAAAAAGCGTTTGTAATCACCCCGTTATTCACACAGCGACCGTATCTGCCGGAGAATAGTAATCACAACAATTTTCCACAGCAAAAAGTGTTAATTTTCACTTTGAAAAGTATAGAAAATTCTAAAATAGGTGCACATTTATTTCTGTGCTTAGTGGTATGAACTAGCTTCTCAAATACAGGATTTAAGCCCTAGCCCGTACTTTCGTGTTCTTCCTTTTTAATTTACAGTTGAAATTTATAATTATATACGTATGTTTACGGTCATAGATCTGTACGCTTGTCTAACGCGTGGGCGCTTGCTACCGCATTCACCATCTCTTTCAGTCAACATCTCATAGCATATCACCGCATAGATTTATAGTAGGGGAACTTAAATATATTTTGTCAATTTGTAAATTAACAAAGCGTATTTAAAACCGCATTGGGTTCCGTAGGATGCCTATAGGGAACGTGCAGAAACTATAGGTGGCAGCACTAATGCGGCAGAAGAGACACTATGCGGACAGTAAAAAAAACTTATCAGGTTAAAACAGTCAAATTGATGGCACCAGTTGGCAGCACCGTCTATGTGCACGTTGACTATCGAAGGAGAGGCAAATTGAAACGTAGAGGGCGGGAGGATTTGGCCAGAGCATGCTCTTAATAGAGACGAGCGGAATCGTCAGAAAGAAAGTGAGACATTTGCCGAGATAGGGCACTTAATTAGCAATAAAAAACGAAAATATTTTTCACATCCAACCATGGCCTGATAAATAAACACTCATGTTACTCAAATCAAACTTTTAACAGCTGAATAGAAAATTTGATTCGCAACGGCCCGAAATAAACTTTCCTCCACATTAAAACAATGCGAAGAAAAAACAAACAGGCCCAAATTGAATTGTATCAAAATTTGGGACGCTGTAATTTGATAAAGTCAGCAAAACAGCGCTTCAATTAAGGCTACACGTATAATTGGAGCGTATGTTAATTTTAATTAATGTCGGATTCTGTCGGAACATATCAGTGGCTGCGCGAAATATGGTAATGTCATTTGTTACTATCCGACTTTTTAAGCCAAGAATTTTATTTGTACGTTAAAAGGGATGATCTGTCACTAGCCTAAGAGTGAAGACTTGTTGATAAGTGTACACTGACAATATCTTGTCATCCAATATAAAGCAATGTCTCAAGTCAAAAGTCTTTGACCAGTGTCGTGTTGCCAGTGAGGGCTTATGGCACTGAGACGTGGCCGCTAACGATGGGCCTCATAAGAAAGCTCAAAACCACTCAGAGGGCGATGGAGAGGGCTATGCTCGGAGAGAACTGCGGGATCGCATTAGAAATGATGAAATTCGCTCGAGAACTAAAGTCACCGACATACCTCGAAGAATCGCCAGACTCAAGTGGCACTGGGCAGGGCGCATCGCTCGTAGAATTGATGGCCGATGGGGCAAAAAGGTTCTCGAGTGGCGTCCACGGACCGGAAGACGCAGTGTAGGTAGGTTAAGGTTGTGGGATCGCGTTGGATGCGGATGGCGCGGGACCGATCTGTTTGGAGAGCCTTGGGGGAGGCCTATGTTCAGCAGTGGACGTCTTTCGGCTGAAATGATGATGATGATGTACACTGCCATCCTAACTTAGCGCTGGGAATCGAACCCAGGTCCTCATCATTCCGTGCTGCGTGCTAAGCCCCTACACCACCACCGGTCGGGATTTAGACACAAATGTTTCCAATGCATCACACATTTCAGCTTGCATAATCGCTTATTGCAGCGATACTAGCGACATCTATGCTAACGTTCTTATCGAGAAACGTTAACACTCCTTCGGAACTATACGCTCACCCGGCCCAAGAGATGTCGCTCTTAACCAATCTTATCAGGATTGTTTTTTTGGAGTCTTTTTTATTTTTTAACTCCAAATTTCAAGTCCAACAATGCCCATTCAAAAACGTTTACAACGGGCGAATAAGCGACGCGTTAATTTATTAAGTCACCGAAAACCTTTCTCATTGTTATTTTAAAACAAGTATTTAATTAAAACTCGTACCTACATTGTTTCAATCTGGGCTTTGTTTTCTGTCGGTACCTAAGTACTTAGATTCAAATGGAGCAAATTTTGACTACTTACAGTTACGATTACATTTTTATTTGAATTGTGTATATGATTTGTATGATCTTTAAAGTCATGACTCCTAGACTGTCTTACATAGCAATAGAAATACTGGTGACAGTTGCATACAAACGTAACAAACCCCAGAAATGCTGTTACTTGGACTTTAACACTAACATATGACGATAATTCCATACTAATATGGGTGGATTAGCAAACTAAGAGGCATCGCGTTTCGATCGTTCGTTTCTGGCGGAGCTGTGAATTTTCGTAATAGAAAATATCAAACATCATCATCATCATTCCAGCCGTAGGACGTTCACTGTTGGACATAGGCCTCCCTCATTGAAAGCCAATAATTACGGTTGGAAGCGACTTGCATCCACCCTGAACCTGCGGCCTTCACCAAATCGCCCGTCCATCTCTTTGGTGGACGTCCCACGCTGCGCTTGCCAGTCCGTGGTCTCCATTTGAGAACTATTCGGCCCCAACGGCCACCTGTAATAGCTAATAGGCCAAATAAATAAATCATAAAGACGATTGACATAAGCTTTACTTTGACATAAGATTAAACTAAGCAAAGCTGGTACTGTGGTTACTAGATAACGGATAAACATACTAGATAAATACATACTTAAATACATATAAAAGATCCAAAGACTCGAGCGCAAACGTTCGTATTTTTCACAAAAATATTTGCCCCGGCCGAGAATTGAACCCGGGACCTCAAGCTTCGTAGTCAGGTTTTCTACCACTATACCTCGACAAAGTCGTGCGCGGCGCTCGGCGGAACCCTGTCGCAGGGAGCCTCTGCTGCCCTTAACAAGATTGTTTTTAATAAGTGCGGCAAACACTGACTGCGACAGGGTTCCGCGGAGAGTCGCGCACGAGTTTGTCGGACCTATAACTATTGCTAACTCTCGATCTAATCTCTCGTATAATCATCATCATCCCAGCCTTATATAATGTTCCACTGCAGGTATAGCTCCCACGCGGACCCAGTGCGGATTGGGAACTTCACAAACACCATTGAATTTCTTCGCAGGTGCGTGCAGGTTTTCTCACGATGTTTTCCTACACAAATGTAATTTCGCACATAAATTCCGGAAAATTCAGAGGCGTGAACCCGGGCTCGAACTCACGACCCTCTACTTGAGAGACCATAGGTCAAACCAATAGGCCACTACAGCTTTTCAGTCTCTCATATAACATCCACTAATTGAAACCATACTGCTTTCGTTTATAACCGACTTCAAAAAAGGAGGAGGTTATATGTTCGACTGTAAGTATCTTTTTTTACTTTTTTGATGTACATTTTGTATCACCACCATTGTATCATCCACATGAATAACCAAGCTCTGGACGCTGTTATGTCCTTATTCAAATCTTCACCTTAATCGCTGCGCTGATAGCTCGAATAGTATTTTCGAGTACATTTCATCAGACTCAGCTAGAGGTGCCTGTAGTTGGTTATCGATAGTCGACCGATAGCCAATTATTGATAGCTTATCGATATTATCGATAGCTCGAAACGACACAACACTGAATTAGGGTCTCCCTACCTATTGACGCAGAATTGGTTTAAACCGGGCCGAATTATGCTCAACCGATCGACGTCTTTTTCACTCTTATTGCGTAGACATAAAGCCTTTTTTGATCGGTTTAAGCCGATTCTGCGTCGATAAATATTATATTGCAAGACTCTTACAGTATTTTTACCTTGCTTCTCCAATTCTTACGTTCATTAATTTTCTTATTTCATTATTTTTACTTCGTGGTCTCTTAAGTACCCACAGGGTCATAGTTTTGAGCCCGGGCTCGAACCTTTGAGGTTTTCGCAATTTATGCGTGAAATTACATTTGAAATTTATCAAGATATTTTTGCATTGAAGGAAATCATCGTGAGTAAACCTACATTCACCGAGGACGAAATTCTATTCTATTCTATTTTTTATTCTATGGTGGCGTGGTGGTGTTCACTAGGTGCGCGCAAAAATTACAGTTCAAGCCCTCTCATTCTGCCTGGGACTTGTACCCAGCAATCGTACATAATGGACCAATAATGATCAGTGATCACTTCTTATATTCTTCTTTTACAAGAAGTACTTGACATAATGCAATGCTATCGACGTGTTTTCTAGAATTGGGATAATAAGTAGGTATCGATAGTATTGAACATTACACTCTGAAATAATATAGCCGTGACTTATGCTACCAAGAGTGTCGTTACGATAGCCAGGCTTATCGATCGATAATTTGACATGTTATTGATGAAACTATCGACTCTAAAACTATCGATAGTGTGGTAACCTCACTAACCTTCCAATTCGGATCCGGATACGACATAAACACAGACAAAGCCAAGCCTAGTTGTTCCGGATTGGCCGTTGGCGACACGATATCGCACCGATAGAATAATTTATTTAGATCGGTGAAGTGCACGTCGTTTGTTCATCTTTGATTTTGAAAGAGAGACTAGCTCTTACCCGCGGCTTCGCTTACATGAAGATGCAGTTGAATGAAAATTCCCTTGTACGAAGAACACTCTTATGAACATTCATGTCAAAATTGCATCACTGTGGTTGATTTGACCTACATACATTACACATAAAAAAATTACCCATGGTTTTTTTTTGTTTAGAAAAGTCAGTTACAAGAAACTGATTTAAATATGATTTCATTTAGTTCCCATCAAAAATAAAATGAAGTTACCGTCATCATCATCGTTTCAGCCGTAGGACGTCCACTGCTGGACATAGGCCTCCCTTATTGATACTCAATTGTTACCTACGGTTGGAAGCGGGTTGCATGTTAAATAATTCTATTTGACGACCAGATGGCCTAGTGGTTAGAGAACCTGACTATGAAGCTTGAGGTCCCGGGTTCGATTCCCGTGTCGGGGCAGATATTTGTATGAAAAATACGAATGTTTGTTCTCGGGTCTTGGGTGTTTAATATGTATTTAAGTATGTATCTATCTATCTATATAAGTATGTTTAGCCGTTGCCTGGTTGGTAGGAACCCATAACACAAGCTTGCCTAGCTTACTTTGGGACTAGGTCAATTGGTGTGAATTGTCCCATGATATTTATTTATTTATTTATTTATTCCATACAAAATAAAGTACAACTTATATTTCACGAAATATGTTTCAATGTCAAATGAAGGTCATTTCTTCTTTGATAAATATGTAATAAATGCATCTTAGGTATATTAAAAATTAAAAACTACAGAAAGAGGTTTAAAAAGCATTTATCTCGAAATGGTTTTCGATTCACTATACATTACAAAACAAATAGACATCCCCAATTAGTACAAAGTAGGGTGAGACAGTTTAAACGAAGTTCAGTTTTATCTAACAAAATTGTAGTTTGTTCGCCTATTCCACCCCAGTTTGTAAGCATAAATATCGGAAACAAAATGTATTCCAGTTATATTGCAACTCACGTACTGCCTTTACGATGTGTTGGCATAACTAATAAAATATGATATATTTACGTGACACTACTATTTTGCATAAACAGTGAACGTTGACAGCAATAAGTACGGCCTCTAATCTTATCTTACTATTAGGGGTCTTTACGAATACACTTCGACCCGTAGGAATCTTTTGTGTAATTACCCCTCCTTCGCAATTATTACTCCATTGCTTTTATCACCTCGTCCATAAATTGGATGATTTGACGTAGCGGTAGTGCCTTAAAGTCTCCTGGTGCGGGGTATCCGTCGCCAAAGAGTCTCATTCTTAATCTGGCGAGGGCGTCACATTCACACATAATGTCCCATCTTTACTAGTATGTGTTTAGTATCGAAGTGACCTGTAAATGCCCCGACAATGTGTCGGAGTTGTTTCCTACTGAGTGTCCTGAGTTTTTTTAGTCCAGCTTGTGCTGACATTTTCGTTTAATCGTTTTGAATGCTTTAGACCTAGTTACCAGTGTTTTCCACTGCAAAACTGCCTGTTGGTGTTTGAGTTTGGTAGTACAGCCTCTTACATACTTTTGTATAAAATTATTTACGTCACGCTGCAGGGCACACGCTTCCCATTCAAATGAGATTTTTTTTATTTGTGTAATCGTATGTCATAATAATATTTACAGGCATAAGAATAAAAAACTTAAATTGCTAAGCCATGCGGTTGCATCAGGCATTAGTGCATCCATGTCTTCGGCAGGTCCAGGGTAGGAGTGAAGAGGACAGTCGGATGACGTAGTCCACTGTCTGTTCTTCTTCCCCGCACTCACAGAGCGGAGATTCCCTCCACCCTCCACCCCCACTTGGGTAGGTGATAATTACAACGGGCGTGGTTAGATCTTAGTCTGTTAAGGCGGCATCAAAAATTTTGGGGAAGGTCGAATCAAATGAGATGATTATCACCATGAACCTGTTATCCAGTTCCACAAGGATCCGTTCCGCGCTACCCGCTTCCAAGTATTACTTACCTGTTCCTGCGACACATTATTATTTATTTATTTATTTATTTATTTATTTATTTATTTATTTATTTATTGCGTTTCACATTGTAAATTTGGTGTTACAAAATAAAATACAGCTTCAATGTGAACCCTGTAAGGGCACAGCAACAGTAGGACAGATACGCATTTCATTAATAATATGTCAGCATAATTATAAACTATTATTTAAAACATTATTAATCATTTTTACAGCTAATTAAAATTAAAATTTAACAGATAAATAGTTTTACAAATACATACCTACACACACATTCGCATTTACCAATTACACCATATCACATTCAGCAATAACTATAATTTAATAAATAATAAGTTATAGATAACATTTTTTTTTTTAAATCCTAGAATAAAATAAAATCAATATCAATTTTCATCAAAAAATTCTTGAACACTATAGTATGATTTCTCACTCAAAAATGCCTTTTTTGTTCATGTTATTTTCTTGTTTAATTTCTTTAGGTATCTTATTAAATATTTTAATTGACATAGCAAAGGGAGCTGCATGGATCATTTTTAATCTAGAAGCAGGAATGGCCAGTCTATTTTTTTGGCGTAAGTTTGACGGACGGTTATATTGCGGGAAGAGTGATATGTTATTCCTTACAAAAATGGATACTTCCAAAATATACATGGATGCTAGCGTCAGGATTTTTTGTTCTTTGAAGTGATTTTTGCAGCTTGTTTTGTTGCCTATATTTACTAGAATTCTAACACAGCGCTTTTGGAGTTTGAACAGTTGCAATGCATATGGGCTATTTCCCCATAAAACTATGCCATACTTCAGCCAAGCGTGAGCGTATGCATAATAGGCACTCATGGCTGTCTTTTTATCGGTGCACTTTTTTAGTTCATATAGAGCGTAGGTAAAACGGCTCAACTTTGCAGATATAGCATTTATATGTTCTTTCCAGTTTATGTTAGTGTCGATATGTATGCCCAGGAGTGGAAAAGAATTAACGCATTCCAAAGTACAATTTTGAAACGTATAATGTATGTCTAAACTTCACTCTTTCTTCTTTATTAACATTATGTATTAGTATTAATAATCTGATAACGATTGTCACTGGTTCGCGATACAGGCCCAGAGTCCAGAGTGCGGAGGCCACCGAAAAACCATAACCAAAACATAAACCAGGATTTCCTAGTTCGGGCTCATGAGTTAGTTACTTAGATTTATAAGGAAACTTTGTACCTATTTAAGTTATTCTGTAAAAATCAAATTTTTAATAAATTTATCTTATCTTATATTATCTTATAAATATACCTATGTAAGTACGGTCGGCTAAGAAAGTGGTTTACCAGTTTTGACAAAAGTTTCTGTGAGATCTAAATGTCGCTAAGGTTAACTTTTCTAACTGATCACTCTTTAGTCACCGTCACCATATTAATGCAAGGGAAAATCGACCTCGTTGTATTATGATGTGCAAATGAATTCCAACCGTAGGGAGGTAACCATGTTTTTGGGCGACTGTACCTTTTACTTTTTAGATTAAGGGCATTTTTGCTGGTGAACTAAATGCTTCAGTAAGAGCCCTCTTAGCACCATTTGTTCACGGAACCCTAATGCTGGGTTCTACTTGCAAGTCACGCGCGTCCGTGCGGCCTCCACTGGTGTTGGTAAATAAGTAAATTCTGCATGCATACGGACACTTCTCGTTTTGTCTTCCAAACGTTTGTGCATGCATAATTTGGAATGGAATTCTCAATTTGTTTGAGCGGAAAAAAGCACGATCATACAATTTAATATTCTCGTACTTGCTTCATAGCGCGGCTTTGCCAGCGTGAGAAAACCATGAAAAAATGGCACGATTATATTTTTAAAGTAAGTACAGTCAACAGCATAAATAAGTAAATAAATAAAATAAAATAAATCTATATATATAAAAGAAGAAACTGACTGACTGACTGACTGACTGACTGACTGACTGACATATCAACGCACAGCCCAAACCACTGGGCCTAGAGATTCCAAATTTGGCATGTAGGTTCCTTATAAGGTCTAGGGGTGCACTAAGAAAGGATTTTTTAAAATTCACTCCCTAAGGGGGTGAAAAGGGGGTCCAAAGTTTGTATGGGGAAACAAGATTAGTTCGACTATTTTATTCGAAACTTCACAGAAGTACTCCTAATGGTAAATGAGTAAACACGTGTTTCAGGTTTTTTGAGAATTCAACCCCTAAAAGGGGGGAAAGGGGTAACAAAGTCTGAAAATCAACATGGGTGTTGTTTCTATGGTTTATCGGGTCGCTGGTTATGAAAACAACAACGGTTTTAAAATCCGACGTGGCGGACGTAAAATACCATCTCCCTGGATGGGGTGCGATGGGGTTGAAATGTCTAAATAAACTAAATGACTGTTGATATATCAACGCACAGCCCAAACCACTAGATCTAGAGACTTGAAATTTTGCACATAGATACCTTATACAATGTAGGCATCCACTAAGGAAGGATTTTTGGGAATTCCCACGGGAACGGGAAAAAACGGGATTTATAAATTCGATTCCGAGTGACCCTATCTCAGTAACTATAATAACTAGACTCTTCAAATTTGATACACAAGTAGGTATTATATTAGTAAAAACATTAATTTCAGGATTTTTCAAAATTCCCACGGGATAAGGAAAAAACGGGATTTATATATTCAGTTCAACGGGATCCTATGAACTATAATTACTAGACTCTTCAAGTTTGACATAGAAGTAGATAATTATAATAGTAAAAAACTGTTTTAAGGATTTTCGGAAATTCTCACGGGATAAGGAAAACACGGGATTTTTCATTTTACTGGTCGTAGAAAGCTGAAATTCGGCATGTAGGTTGCTTGAGGAGTGTAGAAGAGGATTGAGAGAGGACTTTCCAAAATTCCCATGGGAACGGGAGAAAACGGATCTTTCATTTTACTGGTCGTAGAAAGCTGAAATTCAGCTGTAGGTTGCGTGGGGAGTGTAGAGAAGCGTTGAGAGAGGACTTTCCAAAATTCCCACGGGAACGGGAAAAACGGGATTTTTCGTTTTACTGGTCGCAGAAAGCTGAAATTCGGCATGTAGGTTGTTTGAACAGTGCAGAGGAGCATTGAGAGAGGACTTTCCAAAATTCCCAC
The DNA here is from genome assembly GCA_947563465.1 of Archips xylosteana. NCBI lineage: Eukaryota > Metazoa > Arthropoda > Insecta > Lepidoptera > Tortricidae > Archips > Archips xylosteana. The sequence continues at coordinate 5,355,438 of OX387361.1, read as the reverse complement.
GGGAACGGGAAAAACGGGATTTTTCGTTTTACTGGTCATAGAAAGCTGAAATTTGGCAAGTGGGTTCCTTGGGGAGTGTAGGGGAGCATTAAGAAAGCATTTCCTGAAATTCTTACGGGATCGGGAAAAAACGGGATTTTGCGTTGTACTGGTTGTAGAAAGCTAAAATTTCAAAATTAAGTTTATACTGTGAGTAGGCCGCAAAGGGCTCTTTAACCGACTTCAAAAAAAGGAGGAGGTATGTTCACCGATTTCTCGGTCAATTGTGGACCGATTATGAAAATTATTTTTTTATTCGTAAGAATATAATATAGGTACTCCTAAGATGGTCCCATTGTCACCAAATCAGGATCTGATGACGGGATCTCAGGGAAATCGAGGGCACATTACGTTTTTCATATATTTTCTCAAACTATTTAAGTGTTTGCGTCTGGTAGACATCATCTCATGTTGATGAGCTGATGATGGAAGGTAAAACTCCTTAACGGTTAGGAGTTGAGGATATTTTTTTAAATATTACAGGTACGTATAGTCCGATAGCTGTATTATTTCAGGTTATCCAGGTGAGCTGATGATGGAAGGTTAAACTCCTTAACGGTTAGGAGTTATAGGAAGTTTCTTTAAATATCATATGCACGTATAGACCTTTAGATGTATTCTTTCTGGTTATTCAGATGAGCTGATGATGGAAGGTAAAACTTTTTAATGGTTAGGTCACACAACACTTTAACAAAATACTATATATAATATATATAATATCAATGCTAAGTAGGTACATATCGCTTCCAGTTACTCAAGTTTCCGTAGAAGGTAAGAAAACATTGAATTATACCTCATGCAGGACAGGGGATAGTAATAATAGGTTTTATATTATTAACAAGCCTGGTTATTTTAGTGCCCGCTTCCGAATTAGCGAAAAACATTGTACAAAAATATAAAGAAATACTGTAAAGGACCGTATCTTCCTGTAGTCGGGCTTACTTGCACGCTTGCTTGCACGCTTACTTGAACGCTTTCTTGCACGCTTGCTTGCTTGCGTGCATGCATGCTTGCTTGCTTGATATCTTGGTTCTTTGGAATACTCTTGGTACACGCGAGCGAAGCCGCGGGCAAAAGCTAGTAAATAATAAATATCACGGGACAATTCACACCAATTGACCTAGTCCCAAAGTAAGCTTAGCAAAGCTTGTGTTATGGGTACTAGGCAACGGATAAACATACTTATATAGATAGATACATACTTAAATACATATTAAACAACCAAGACCCGAGAACAAACATTCGTATTTTTCATACAAATATCTGCCCCGACACGGGAATCGAACCCGGGACCTCAAGCTTCATAGTCAGGGTCTCTAACCACTAGGCCATCTGGTCGTCGTCAAGTGATCATTTATGTACATTGTCGCTTTAACGTCATGTTTGAAATGTCATATAAAATTGTCAAACGATTGAAAACGACAAGGTACATAAATGACCACTTATTTATGCTGTTGACTGTACCTACGCTACGCTACGCTTTAGAGCCGTGGTGGCTTAGTGGTTTGACCTATGGCCTCTCAAGCAGAGGGTCGTGGGTTCAAATCCGGGCTCGCACCTCTGAGTTTTTCGGATTTTATGTGCGTAATTAATTTGAAATTTACCACGAGCTTTACGGTGAAGGAAAACATCGTGAGGAAACCTGCATACACATGAAAAGAAATTCAATGGTGTGTGTGAAGTTCCTAAGCCGCACTGGGCCCGCGTGGGAACTACGGCCCAACCCCTCTCATTCTGAGATGAGGCCTGTCCCCTGCAGTGGGACGTATATAGGCTGGGATGATGATGATGATGATTGCATCGTAAAATAAGCCCGCAGATCGTAAAATATGGTTTCATCACGGCTGAATATTATAGTTAGAGATAAAATACGATAACATAGCCCGCCTCTCCACATTATTATTTCAATGTGTTTAGTCACATTATTTACGTAATATTTTTTATGTAGTACCTAGTATCTGCTTTTGTTTGACGGCTGTCTCAACACGCACATGCGTTGAAAGTTTTGGTGTGCTTTATAAATACTTTCACAATACATTGAAGACTTCTTGAATTGTGTAGGGGCGGGCCAGTTATCGTAGAATATCTATACAGAACTTTGACAGTGAATAAACTTTATTATGATAAGTGAAACCTATGATGAGCATGCCTTGTTATTTCATCATTGTCATTCTATTCCATTTGTTGTAAGCCTGTGGGAAAACTGTAAATATTGGCTAAGCGTTTTTAGCTGTTGCGGGAAATTTATTGGTTGGCGAGATGTCGTGCGCTCTTGGCATCGCTTGCTGGCAGAATGCTAAGTGTTGTACGGAGGCTGGTTAACGGAAAATTATTCTTATCGTACATTCTTTTTCGGGGAAGATTTGAATGCGATTTAGCATGCACAAAGTAAAAAATAACACGAGGGAAAAAAATTACGGTTGAAAATGGTTTTGTTCGATTTTTTTTTCAATATTTAAAAATTGCAGTGAAGGAAAGCACCGTGAGAAAATCTGTAGCTACACACCTGAGAAGAATTGTAATTGTGTGTGATGTTTCCAATCCGCACTGAGCTCGCGTGAGAAGTATGACCCAAGCCTTTTCGTTCTGAGTGGAGGCCTGGGCAGTGGGACATTATATTCTGTGAAAGAAAATCAAAATATACTAAATGGTCTATGTGGATCAACTTGATTATGAACAGAGCACGGAGCCAAGCAATATATTCTCATAGTGTCGTCTTATGCAAAAGTATATGAATATTCAACCATGCAAATGAGCAAAAATCTAGTCTTAGTATTTATCACGCCGGTTTGCTGTGTGAATAAAATAAATTAAGCTCCGTAAGATCTTCAAAACCTAAATTAAACATGAACATTTATGGTTACGGTGCGTACTCACTGATAGCGAGTGAAGCAGATGATAAACGATCTTCGAGTTAGTTAGAAAACCCAATTAGACAAATTTTTTTGGAGAAGCTCTTCCGAAGATCAATCCCGGATTATCCTGCAAACTTCGCGGTTATGGAAGAACTCAGCTCCGACTACTGGTTGGGGCTCTAACTGGACATGCCTTGCTTAACAAACACTTACACAATGGGGGATGTCTATTTTTTTGCAATGTATAGTAAATCGAAAACCATTTCGAGATAAATGCTTTCTAACTCGTTTTCTGTAGTTATTTAATTTTAATATTATGTAATGAATTTATTACATATCAAATAAGCAATGACCTTCATTTGACATTGGTGTAAATTGCGTGACCGGTCCAAGTCGTACTTTATCCTGTGTGGTTAGAATTCTTAACAATTTACGCGTGGATTATACTACGGAGTTTGATTTGGACCCACTGTCTGACATCTAGCACTTTGACAGCGCCAGTAAAATGACACTAGTTACAAAATTAAACACAAATTGAAATTGAAATTAGTTCTTTATAATTGGCTTTTCTATACAAAAAAAAATAAAAAAACCACTGGTATTTTTTTTTAGACATTCCCAATTATGCGAACTCAATTTCGTACTAAATCATTTTCGGCATCTTACAAATAATGACAAATACTTAGGGCTTCTACTACATTACCAAAACCATTCGGCGAAAACCGATTATGCCAAGTCTGTTATGACAAAACAGTTTCGGACATTAAACCCCTTTGTTTCTCACCTCAGAAAATCTTACTCTTACTCGGCTATAACATTACGTTAAAATCTTTAAGTTTGGCAATGTTAAACTTACCCGGGTAACTAAAAGCCGTCGCGAACACTGGAGCTTGCATCTAATTAAAAGTATCTCATTGCAGGTGCAGTTCCTTTGCTCGCTGCACTTAATAAGGATTAGTCGGTATTAATTTACACCGGGACAGAATTACGAACCTTTTTGAAGTATTTGCAACTTTAGAAAATAGAGTTGTGCGAGCACGTTCACTAATGCTAGGTTTACATGGAGCTTAGTAGCTAATGCTTAGTACTTGTCACTTACACTTGTCAGGTGCGTGTATTGTATAATGCTAAGCACTTGTACAATATGTTTACACACTTCTGACAAGTGTAAGTGGCAAGTTCTAAGCATTAGCTACTAAGCTCCGTGTAAACCTAGCATATCGCTCCTAAGTAGCACAATAGAATAGAATAGAAAATATTTATTTTTGAATAACTACAATAATACAGCTAAAAAAGTACACAACAGACCTTAAACATGAATGTAGTTGCTACAAAAAAAGGACACCCCTCAGCATGTGTCACGGCACGAGGTGCCACGACGCTGATTTTCAGTGGGTCCACAGAAACTTAAAACTAAACTAAGTTAAAAACTCACAACATAGTACACTACATACAATGAAACCTAACAAAAAAAAATAAAGAAAGAAAGAATTAATGAATGAAATGACATTACGCAGTGCAGTATACAGACAAAAACAAAAACAATCCTAATGCAAATAAACACAAACACCTATATATTGGAACAATCACAAGACAAGTCTCAATTCAGACATCGGGATAATGTACTAGTTCCGTCTTTTAGTTCTTTTAGTACAGTCAAGTTCACCAATATCTGTATCGCCAACCTTTCATAAATATCTATACATAGACCTTATGTTACCGTAATAAGGTCTATGTATAGATATTTATGAAAGGTCGGCTGTACAGATATTGGTGAACTCGACTGTACACTAGTACGTAATAGCGTCCGCGCATCTGGCATGTTTTGCTCCCGTTCCAATATCCGTTCTGTTTCCTTTTGCTATCTCATCCGCACTCAAACTAGTACAGTCGGTTCCCTAACATAAGTATCCACTTTTCTATGCAGTTAGTGTGGATACCCTAGATTCAAGAAATAATTGTTCACTAAGTCCTTTCACCTTTCAATTTGATTTGGTTGGAGCAGGACTGGGGCTACATTTAGGAACGGCTCATCACGATTTGCGAGCAGTAATTCGATCGTTTGCGAGAGGATAGGGATGAACTGCTATTCAGGAACGCCAAAAATCACTGGTTTGCGAAAGGTTTGGGCAGAGATAAAAAATAAAAAAAATAAAAAATAAATATTAGGGGACAATCTTACACAAATCGACCTAGTCCCAAACTAAGCAAAGCTTGTACTATGGGTACTAGACGACGATAAACATACTTATATAGATAAATAAATACTTAAATACATAGAAAACATCCATAACTCAGGAACAAATATTCGTGTTCATCACACAATTAAATGCCCTTACCGGGATTCGAACCCAGGACCTCTTGCTTCGTAGGCAGGGTCACTACCAACTAGGCTAAAGCGGTCGTTTGGGATAAACCTTATTTTTTCTTTCTAGGAAAATAAGGCTCATCCCAAGCTCAGCACAAACGTCTCGCGAACCAGTGATTTTTGGCGTTCCTGAATAGCAGTTCATCCCTGTCCTCTCGCAAACGATCGAATTACCGATCGCAAACCGTGTTGGGCCATTCCTGAATGCCCCTGGTTTGTCAATCGGAGCTATGCGGAGTACTTTGGATTTACATCCGTTGGTCATCATCACCATAATCATTCTAGCCTTTATACGTCCTGCAGAACACAGGCCTCTTACAATGAGAGAGCCTGGCCCGTAGTTCCCACGCGGACCCAGTGCGGATTGGGAACTTCGCACATACCATTGAATTTCTTCATACGTGTACAGGTTTCCTCACGCCATTTTCCTTCACCGTCAAGCTCAAGGTAAATTTCAAATGTAATTTCGCACATAAATTCCGAAAAAAATCAGAGGTGTGAGCGCCGGGCTCAAACCCACGATCCTCTGCTTGTGAGGTCATAGGTCAAATCTACTAATGTCTAATGTGATCATATCTAATGTAATTAAATAATTAAACATTAAAAACCGGCCAAGTGCGAGTCGGACTCACGCACCGAGGGTTCCGTACAAATTTATATGTATCTATGGTCATCCAGTCTTAGCAGACCCCTACTCCTAAGCAAAATGTGCGCAGTGTGGGATCATTGTAGATTGGTTACTGATATAGACAGACAGACAAACAAACTAGATCTCGTTCAAACCAATTTTCAGTTGAAGTTTACATGGTAATGTTGTACATCATATTTTTTTTTAGTTTTATCATTTTCTTATTTTAGAAGTTACAGGGGGGACGCACATTTTACCACTTTGGAAATGTCTCTCGCGCAAACTGTTCAGTTTAGAAAAAAATGATATTAGAAACCTCAATATCATTTTTGATGACCTATCCATAATACCCCACACGTATGAGTTTGACGAAAAAAAAAATTTTGAGTTTCAGTTCAAAGCATGGGGAACCCCCAAAATTTATTGTTTTTTTTTTCTATTTTTGTGTGAAAATCTTAATGCGGGGTTCAGAATACATCTACTTACCAATTTTCAACAACATAGTTCTTATATTTTCGGAAAAAGGTGGCTGTGACATACGGACGGACAGACAGATAGACAGACAGACATGACGAATCCATAAGGGTTCCGTTTTTGCCATTTGGCTGCGGAACCCTAAACACCGTTATTGAAATAGGCTGATTACCAACGGCTATTGAAAACCAGGGGGGCTACTACGAAATTCGAAATTAGAAGTTCGTATCGTGTCGCCACTTTTACTCTTTTGTTTAATATTATAAGCGTGAACGGAACGGGACGATACGACGTTCCAAAATCGAATTTTGTAGTATAAGGCACTGGCCTTAGATAATATTGTGCGCGAGGACCTGAAAGACGACCTTGATATTGAGCGAGAGCGTAGGGCATTGTCGGTTCGAGGTGGGATGCTGGCGCACAGGTTCGTACGTTGCAGTGCCCAAGTGAAGCTGACTTTATTTAGAGCGTACTGTCAAAGTTATTATACGTGCGGTCTGTGGGCTAGTTTCAGGCTGGGGTCCTATGGTGCCCTACGAGTCCAATACAATAACATTTTCAGGATGTTGTTTGGGCTTCCTCGATTCTGCAGTGCTTCAGGGATGTTTGCAGATGCTAACGTTGATGACTTTTATGCCATAGTACGGAAGAAGACGGCCTCTGTGCTGATGCGGATGAGGGGGAGCACGAATAGCATCCTGAAAATGTTAGCAGGAAGGTGGGATTCGGATATTCTCCGCCGATACACCGACCCTCATGTTTTACGAACATACTAACATAGTTTTATAAGTGCTTTCTGTTACTAACAATTTATGGATCTGAGTAATCTGAAAATAAATTATTTTTATTTTTTTTTTTTATTTTTAATACTACGTAAGTAAGTCTCCTGAATTCCCCCGTTTTCAACTCCAACAATAGTTCAAACACCATTCATTTGTCAGCTACTTTAATTAACTGAGTTAAAACTACGGAGGATCAGAGCCAAAAAACGTCAGAAACAGTCAAAGTTGTTAATTTAGAGAAGGTAGTCATTTGCATAAAAGACTACCGTACGTTTCTAGAGACTTTTGTCTGGGTTTAATTTGGAATACGACGCGGCAGTCACTTGTTTTTCATCTGTACCTATCTATCAAAGAGTGTGGACTAGAAATAGAGGGATGGTTAAAGTAGTAAAAGTGTGAAAACAGTTTTATCTGCTCTAACTTAGCTTGTTAACAATGAGTAGGAAGTAGTAAGGTAAACAATAATTGTTTCATCATTTTATCTGTAAGTTGCCAGTGCTGTTTTACTTTTTTTTAGTAAAATCAACGGCGGGCACCGTTTAAAGTGATCAGTGTCAAATCTAATAATACAGGGTAATTTTTTAATAAGTGCACAAATTTTAATATGTCATTCAGTATCGTTAAAATAACAAATTTCAGAATTTTCCATTATAATATTTATTACTTAATTTTTTGTTTTTCATAGTAACTCGAACAATTATTGGATGAATTACTTACTATATCCAACCGAAATTTAAGAATGTAAAAAATAAATTCTCGAACAGATAATCGTGATCTATCAACGATACTGAATCAAATATCAAAATTTGTGCACTGACTAAAAAATTACCCTGTATAAAAATTTCGTGACACGGTGTTTGTTATCGAACTCCTCCGAAACGGCTCGACCGATTTTTATGAAACTTTTTTCTCTGTATTCGGTAGTATAGGTCTGAGAATAAAATTAAGCCCTACAACTTGCAATTTTTTTTTAATTTGATATTTTAATTCTTTTTTAGATGCTTCGGTAGTAAAATTAATAACATATTCATTAGCATGTGTATTTTATGGTCGTAAAGAGTAGGGTGTTTCACTTTTGTAGGTGAAAAAAATTTTTGTGATATTTTTTCTGACTTTGCTCAGCTTCCGGTTCAAGCTTATGTTAATAGTATATTTTCCAAATTTCAAGTGGATTGGACCATGTTTAGAGGTTGCACAGAATGAACAGCTCTAAATAAGAATCGAAAAAAAGAAGTAATAACTTTTATTTAAAGATAGCACAATATGGTAGCCACACATCGTTTTTAAGTGAAAGAAAATTAAATTGAGCATAAAATAGAACATTAACTACTCAATAAATAATTTACTACTTAGACTACAAAAGTTACAACCTCATATTTGGTTCGCTTGACCACGTATTTTCTGTTGCATGCTTGTTTCTGCTATTCGTCTCTGATCGAATCATTAAATAAAGAATAGTTACTCTGTCTTCTAGAATCTTACAGGCTGCGATTGATGGCAACAATTTACAGTTTCAATGTTAGAGTAAAGGTGAATGATGCTTAAATTTTTTGAGCCATTTCGCTTCTTTTGTTCACCCGAGTTCGATGAATAGTAGACGGCGATATAGAAACATCTGAGACATCGTGACCAAGGCTTTTAACAACTGTAATAACCGAAGTACTAGCTTGCTGAGTGGAGAGTTGTTCGCGGTCCTATGTAGCTATGAGTGTCCAATCGAGAGATTTTAGTTTACTTATAAATAGGACGTGACATTTTTGCTGGTGGTACAGAGAATAGAATTATTTTCATCGTCTTCATGACTTGATGACTACTTAATGAAGAGCATTCTTGGTCCAAGGTCACTGTCATTTTGATTTATTTAATCGATTTTAATGCTACATTTTATAAGCATCCACTTTGTCTTGTCTCTTACGCTTTCGGATAATTTCTAAGGAAAACGTTAAAAAATTACGGTAAGTGTTCCTTATAAAGTTATTAAATGTTAGCTCAAACGGTTACTGTCTTGACATATATATTAGCCTTCTTCCACACTTCTTGCAGTTTAATACTTGTCTACTTAGTGGCGTCCGAAAGAGTTTTTTTTTCTTTGTGATGGTGTAAAATAAACCAACAGCACTTGTTCCTTGGAAGGAAGTCCAGCTCCTAACAAAATATCACAAGGAAACTTATTATTTACGTTAAAATATGCTTCAATCTTTTAAACGACACACTTAAATCACTTATAACCCTCCAATTCAGATAAAAAACTTGAAAATTTTACTATCCTCTAATACACCGATATCAATTACTTGACATAAAAGTCATCAAACTGTGCAACCTTTAGATGATAATCGATTTTACTGATTTTTGGCGTATGAACTTTACATATGAGTGGAAACAAGAATTCGAGCAAAGTCAAAGAAAAATCAAAAAGTTTGAAAAATGAAACACCCTAGTAAAGAGGTATTTGAAATGGTAAAAGCGTAGATAAAAGTTTAACAAACACGTGGAAATGGAAGGTTTCATTAAACATGAGTAAAATTAATTTCCAAAAACCGAATGTTTTTCAAAAGTAACGTAATTTTCTTCGTTTAAATATTAAATATCAAACTGATTCAATAAACAAACAAATAACAGCACTTAAACATAATCAAACCCCTTCCAAATTCAAAACTGCCATCAAAAATAATCCAAGCGACTCTAACTGCGAAAGTATGCACCATAATTCGGAGAGTTAATAATCGGTTATAAGCGGTTATATCCGGTCCCAACCAGTACTAGCCAGTAGGAAATGATTCAGTGCTGGCGATCTGGCCTTTGCCAAATCCACTTAGGCTAAGTGCACTTATTTTTCTGTGGCAAAAGACTAATCGAGAGGCTTAAGTTTAAATACAGATTAATGTCGTGGTGGTAATTTTCATTTTATTTAAATCTTTAAGTCTGGAGTGTGTACTGGGATTGCAGGGGTATTAGCGGATTTACGCTTTGTGAGGTCAAATATGCCTTAGTAAAAATGGCTGTCATTTTATGCGTTTATTTTTAGGGTTCCGTAGTCAACTAGGAACCCTTATAGTTTCGCCATGTCTGTCCGTCTGTCTGTCTGTCTGTCTGTCTGTCTGTCCGCGGCTAAGCTCAGAGACTGTTGCTGCAATTGCAGCTGTAATTTGGCATGAATATATATACCAGTCACGCCGACAAAGTGATTAAATAAAAAAAACTAAAAAAAATTTTTTTAGGGTACCTCCCATAGACGTAAAGTGGGGGTGATTTTTTTTTTCTCGGTTAACCCTATAGTGTGGGGTATTATTGGATAGGTATTTGAAAATTTATATGGGTTTGCTTAAACCATTTTTTGATTAAGTGAATATCTTCGGAGATATTCACTCCGAAAGTTCAAAATAATGTGTCCCCCCTCTAACTTTTGAACAGCAAGTCTAAAAAATGTAAAAAAAATCACTTAAATTAAACTTAATATAAACTTTCTAGGAAAATTATTTTCAACTTAATCAGTTGAGCAGTTTTTAAGTTTTTGTAAAAAAATATTTCTAAACTAAGATTGTAATTTAACCGCCATTGCAAGCATTTTTTTTTCTTTAAGTACCTATAAGATCACGCTAACAGTATTTTCTTTCAAATAAAAAAAATAAAATTGAAATCCGTTCATAAAATAAAGAATTACATCTGTTAAGCCATCAACAACCCCTGGCTCATTTAATAAACCTGTCTTTCAAGACTGGTGTTTTTCCTGATCAATTGAAGATTTCAGTGGTCAAACCGTTATTCAAGAAAGGTGATCGTAGTGATCCTGACAACTACAGGCCTATAACAATCGTTCCGGTAATATCTAAGATCTTCGAGAAGGCCATGTGTGAGCGGATAGCAGATTACTTAGGGAAACACAACATATTACGGCCAGATCAATATGGTTTCAGAAAGGGTCACTCTACGGAGCTGGCATGTTTTCACTTAGTTAAATACGTTACAGAGTCAATTAATAACAAACTTCCAGTTATGGCCATTTTTCTCGATTTGAGTAAGGCTTTTGACTGCGTTAATCACGGAATTCTTATGTCTAAGCTTGAAAGTATTGGGGTTAGGGGCATAGCGCTGGAATGGTTTAACAGTTATTTAACAAATAGAAAGCAATGTACTGAAGTATCAAAACTTATTGCGTCGGGGAAGAGCGTCGTGAAGGAACAATATAGATCGGAATTTAGAATAAATAATACTGGAGTGCCTCAGGGTAGCAATCTGGGTCCATTATTGTTCCTAATATACATTAATGATCTCTCTAAAGCTACGTCACAGAGGTGCATACTGTTTGCAGATGACACAACACTGCTTGTAAGGGGGGATGATATTCCAACTTACGAATCTAATATAAATGAAACCTTAACAGACATACACACTTGGACAAATGAAAATAATTTAAATGTTAATTTAGCTAAAACGTCATATATTCAATTTCATTCTTATCAGAATAATCCTCCAGAATTAAATGTGAAATATAACAACAGTATAATATTGAAAACTGAGAATGTTAAGTTTCTGGGTCTGTACATCGATAATCATCTTAATTGGAAAAGTCATGTCAATTTTGTTTGCTCAAGATTAGATAGGTTCGTGTATGCCTTGAGAAGATTAAGAAGCACCGTGTCTATTGAGGCTGCTTTGACAGCTTATCATGGGTATGTGTCATCGGTTCTAAATTATGGACTTCTGTTGTGGGGTAATTCTGTAGACGTTGATAGGGCGTTTTTGTTGCAGAAAAAGTGCATGCGTGCAATAGCTAATGCTTGGTACACGGATAGTTGTAGGCCCATCTTTAAAAAATTACATGTGTTACCGCTAGCATGCATGTACATTAAGAAAGCTTGTTTTTTAGTTAAAGATCGCCCAGAACTCTTTAGAATGAGAAAAGATGTTTTTGTGGGAAGAGAGAGAGCGCAGTACAGAGGTCTCTTACATCAGCCTCGCTGTAGTAGTGCTATTTATAGGAAAAATGCTTATAATATGTGCATAATGATATACAATGCCATTCCATATGAACTGAAGGTCCTGCGTGGTCAAGAATTTAAGACAAAATTTGGTAAATGGTTATTGGAACGTTGCTTTTACAGTTTAGGGGAATTTTATAAATTTGGATTGACATGTTAATTGATAGATAGTTGATTTGTATTCAAATTTGGTATAATTTAATGATTTAATTTAAAATTCTGACATATTTTCATTTAATTATTTTTATGATTGATTGATGGTTCCATTTATTGCTTTTTGTATTTTATTTTTTATTATTTTTAACTTTTGTTTAATATTTGCATGTCGTTTCCTGATCGACTGAATACTAGTTCGCACCACTATGTACCTTAACATCTTGTACCTTTATTTATGTATTCTGGCAAATAAAGTACTCTTATACTCTTATACTCTTATACTCTAACATACATACTAGTTCTAGTAAGACTGCACAGATTAGATTAGTTACCCAATTCGCCGATAGATGGCTCTGTACCGCCGACGTTGAAGTTCTGTGCTTGGTCGGAGTTGGGACCAAAACAACCACATTAATAAAGTATGCAAAGATTTTTTCGCACCTGCTACGGAACCCTATCTTGGGCGTGTCCGACACGCTCTTGGCCGGTTTTTTTAATCTGTGCAATTGAAGTGTAAAGGAATTGTTGCTTGTTCCTCTGTCTGTTTTTCATGTTCAAACAGTGTGTGTACAATATTAGAGGAATAACTGTATTTATTAAGGTCTAAAATACTTTATCCCAACATTTTTTGTCTGTTAAAACGTTGAATTAATATTGCTTTAGGAGAGTTTAAATGATAGCAATGACGTGAAGTTGATATAAATTGTCACGACAAAACGCAATACAATTAATCCAAGCGCTGAACGAGTTCAATGTAGCCGCAAATTGATCGCCATTGCAATTGATTGCTATTAATTCAAAGTGTTAACTATACCGCCTCTTACACCGAATCACGCAACTAATAAAAAGAGCCATAGAAATAATATTATAAGTACACTGTGTTTTTTTTATTTCCGTTACCTTATTATCCATGTCAAATAGAGTTAATTTCTCGTAGAAACTAGTGTCTTAACTCTTACTATTTTTGAGATATTCAATAGTTGAATTTAATGGCTGAACCAGTGTAAAAGGTCCTTTATTTATTACTATCTACCACTAAGCTATGATTTGGAACGTGCTGTCATGGATGAAATTTAAACATTGTCATGACACTAACTTTAGTGTAACTCTAAGGGACCTTTTGCACTGTAATATTGATTAAATTTATTAGGTACGAAAAACAAAAAAAATGTTTTCGATTTTAACAAAAATCAATATAAGTACCAGGTAGTTAGGTACCGAGCAAAATGTCGAATTTAACGGAAATCAAAAAAACACGGTGTAGTAGTTATTTTCCTTTCACAATCAATTCCGCTAGTTTTTCGCTTGTCCTATCAATGAACACACGTTTTATTCGTGTTCTCCTAAGTTTTAATTATAAATGTACTAGCCGTGGCATCGGATTGGAATGGGTTAAGACCTCTCAAGCAGAGGGTCGTGGGTTCAAACCCGAGATCGAGCACAATTAGAGTTCAGCTGGACATGTTTCAGACTATTTCGGAGCCCTTCACCTCGACTACGAAATAAGCATGTCGAACTAAATTCGATTTAAGACGTGAATTGTCTATTTTATAACGACCACTTTAGCCTAGTTGGTAGTGACCCTGCCTATGAAGCAAGAGGTCCTGGGTTCAAATCCCGGTAAGGGCATTTATTTGTGTGATGAGCACGAATATTTGTTCCCGAGTTATGGATGTTTTCTATGTATTTAAGTATTTATTTATCTATATAAGTATGTCTATCGTCGTCTAGTACCCATAGTACAAGCTTTGCTTAGTTTGGGACTAGGTAGATTTGTGTGAGATTGTCCCCTAATATTATTATAATTTTTTTTATTTATTATGAACAAGCTCAAGCTATAATGGGGACGATTCGCTCGGTTAATTTGTTTTGTGGAAAGATCCGATGAGTATAAACATTTTGTTTCTAGACTGGGATTGATCACGGTGTAAACTCAGTCTCTACCCATTCCGTCACTAATTCTATTGTATCCCAGTTCACAAGTTCGAGACTTAGTCTTGTCTCAACTTGGACTCTCAGTCGGAACAACTATTAAGGTTAAAACCACCAAGTTATGTTTGTAATTAAAAGAACAAAATGTTTACATACGAGTTCATTCAGTAAAATTAATAAAATCTTAACTAAAACTTAAATCATCATCATCATTTCAGCCGAAAGACGTCCACTGCTGAACATAGGCCTCCCCCAAGGCTCGCCAAACAGATCGGCCCTGCGCCATCCGCATCCAATGCGTTCCCGCTACCTTCACCAGGTCGTCGCTCCATCTTGATGGAGGCCTACCTACACTGCGTCTTCCGGTCCGCTTAAAACTTAAATAAAAAGTAAAAAAGATTGGTTTTTTGGAGTCTATTTGTATTTTTTATTTTTCAACTCCAAATTTTTACTTATAGCGGTCATCCCGTGAAATACATATGTTTCGTACTAAATACAAACTGAAACATGGATGCACAGAAGAACCCAGAAAATAGACCAGCGCTGGGAATCGAACCCAGGCCCTCAGCATTCCGTGCTGCGTGCTAAGCCCCTACACTACTACTAGTCAGGAGTTAAGACACAAATTTTTCTATGCATCGCACAACTCAGCTAGCGATATCTATGTTACGCTCTCATCGAGAGACGTCAACACTCCTTCAGAACTAACCGCTCACCCGGACCAAGAGATGTCGCCCTTAAGCAATCTAATCAAGATTGGTTTTTTGGAGTCTTTTTGGACCTAATTGATTCACGTAACATAATTGATTTTTCATTTCATTTCCGTAAACGGTAGATGATTTTATTGTTAAATTTTTTGAATCTTTAATTAAACCTGTTTATGTCGTAACTATGGTTTTAGACTTGCAGTATTCTGCCATTTGATGGCAGTCTAAGCTGTACGCTTAGTATAAGTTTTACTTCACCAAAATAGTTCTCGATCGCGTTTACGTAAAAATATCAATGCTATGGAAACATGGACGCGCGGCCGCGGAGGCGCTGTCCATGTTTCCCTAGTAATTGATTTTTTTACGTAAACGCGATCGAGAAGTATTTCGGTGAAGTAAAACCTATACTAAGCATACTGAGGCGTTTTTACTCAGTGAAGTTTCTTTCACTTTCTTGTCTGTATCGCACTAATCGCCTTACATTAACTGATCGAAGCATTTGCTCGACAAATTGATTCGAAGTCAAGAAGCGGCATTAATTAATCGAAGTTTCTTGCTGTTCAGAACGTGTTGCACAAGTAAAGGTAGCATTCCGACGTTGGCATTTGCGACTGGCGACCACGACACGCGACTGCGATTGGGTTGCGTTGCGCGACGCTTTGGGGGCCCGAAATTCGAAAATAGGCGTTCGTATCGTACCGTCTAGCTCAATCTTGTTTTAAATGCTATAAGTATGAGCGGGATTATACGTTATGAAGTCGGTATTTTGAACTTTGACGCATAATGGCCCGGCCACGACATCGCGCGACCGGCGGCAGCGGCGAGCGTTTTCTCCGTTCATTGCGCCGGCCGAGACGCTCGCCGTACAGTGGTTACCTGGCGGCACACGCAATGAACTGATAAAACGCTCGCCGTTGCCGCCGGTCGCGCGAAGTCGTGGCCGAGCCGTAAGGCCTACTATGTAAGACTGTTTAAACTTTCGTAATTTTCACTCATAATTATTATACTACTTAAACGGGGCTTATCACGCACACACCACCACCACGACTGCTGCAATGCAATGAGGCCGAAACGTCGAGGTAAATATTGTATGCGTGATAAGTCCCGTTTAGTAGGTATAATAATTACTAACTATGTATGAATTAAAATGAAGCACGGACAGATGCAAGCGACCGCGCGATGCAGTTGCTTTGGCGCTTTAGTGACCTAACCTAATACTAAGTGATTACGGTGTAGAGTAGAGCAATTGGGATGTACCAAAAAAATAACCTATAGTTTTTATATTTTTTTTGGAAAGAATAGGATATTTTAAGATACCATTTTCATCGATTTTGAATTTGGTTGAGTATTTAATTTTTTATAATTTTTTTAAGAAATACGTTGGATGACGTCACAGTGAGAGAGCCACGTTCCATTGCCTACAAAAATTCAAGCCGTACATAACATAATCTGTGGCACTACTGATTTGTCTTGTCACTGTCAATAATACAAGCACGGCTTAGGGTCCTAAATGAACCATGACAAATAGTTTTATTTATTTATCTTCTTTTAGCTTCGATTATTCCTGTTTGTTTAATGGTGTGATAGAAAATAGATATTTTTTACTAAAATCTGATATTTAAATTCTTTCATATTTACTTGTAACGTAGTAATTTAATAATTAAATTTGTAAAAATACATTGCGAGTATTGCATACATTTCGGACTTTATGATAAATGACAACTGTTTAAAGCCAGGTGCGCATATTGTGATTAAAGTTCTGTGTTTGTCAATCTTTGCTATTATAAGCAGGACAGCAACATTTCAAACTGTCAATTTGCTTTAGAGTGTAGACCTGCTTTATATCTGCCTATGTGACGATTCACTGCAGGGGTCAAATGAAGGTCATTACTTAAATTTTCTTTATTTAATTCAGTTTATCATATTTCTGGAATATGATTTCTGAAAACGATTCACAAAGCCTATTTCTCCAAACGGTTTTCGATTTATTATACGTTGTCAAAAATTGGGACATCCCAATTACGATCTCTGTGACGAATGCACACCTTAAATTTTTTTCGACTTTTTGACATCACTGTAAGGGTTATCATTCTGGATCATTGTAAAATCGTCATCATCATATTATCAGCCTAAAAACGTCCACCGCTACTCGCCAGTCAAAGGCCTCCCCTAAAGCATTCCACAACGATCGTGAAAATATCGTAAAATGACTCTACCATATTTAGATACCTTTAGGATTATTAGTTTAATTTAGTCCTAATAATAATGTTTAACATAACACAGTCTAAGTACAGTATATGCCCTTTCTAAAATTAGCGAAGTACTGCACTAGCAGCAAATACTGTTCTTTGAAGTCGCAAAGTAATACGAGCTTTTGAAAGCGCTGCACTGAAGTGGGAATGCGACGTAACGATGTGCAAAAGAGATAAAGCACAAAGGTCATGCGTACTAGGGACTGTGTGGAACGTGATACGAACTTTCGCTCCGACCCCTGAGCGGTCCCATGGTGTAATGGTTAGCACTTTGGACTCTGAATCCAACGATCCGAGTTCAAATCTCGGTGGGACCTACTTATTTGCTTAAGCTGCTTTTAATTATTATTTAGTTTTAATCCACATCGTGCATCTTAAACAAAAGACGGTCGTTATGTTTTTGTTTTTTTTTTTTCTATTATTTTTTCAGCAAGATTTATATTAGCTTCATGAAATACAAGTATAACAGTTAGTGAATAATTCACTTTTTAGGGTTCGGATGACCTAGACACGTTCTCGAGCGACTGGTCAAACACAAGTGCAGATAGGGCGAGTTGGAAGTCCAGGGGAGAGGCCTTTGCCCAGCAGTTGGACACAGAAACAGGATATTAAAAAAAGGGTTCCGTACCCAAAGGGAACCCTAAAATGGGACCCTTTTACTAAAACTCCGCTGTACGTCCGTCTGTCTGTCTGTCCGTCTGTCACCAGGCTGTATCTCATGAACCGTAATAGCTAGACAGTTGAAATTTACACAGATGATGTATTTCTGTTGCCGCTATAACAACAAATACTAAAAATAAAATAAAGTTAAAAATTAAAGGAGGTCGTCATGCAAGAAACGTATTTTTTCAACGTATTTAACTCGATCTTTATAATGGCGTTAACTAGACTCTTGAAATTTTTACCGATTATTATATTAATTACTAGCAGCCCGTCCCGGCTTCGCACGGGGTAGACAATTATTTATTTTTGGAAATTTGGATATAAAACACTTTTTTTCACAAATATTTTTATTTATTAAAAAAATATTATTTATTATTTATTTATTAATTATATATTAAAAAAAATCCCACAGTTATATTTGTATGTAAGTCTATTTATGTTCAATTTCTTTGATGGTTTAAGTGGCGGGCACTTAAATAAGTAATATTTACATAGGATATTATATACATTTTTACTATGGTTTTTTTAAGTAAATAGAATAAAAGCAGAGTCGAATAAAATATATAGTCTAAATTAAACGTTGACAACTTTCGACTAAAAATGTATCTACCTATACATCTAGGTATTTCAAAGAAATTTTTGTTCGTGTCGATAGAAACTTGCCTATCATTATTTAGTATTTTCCTTACAAAATTATTCAGACTGCATCGCAAACAACGGCCACGGCGCTATGGCGGTTTTGTTTACTGTTTGAATTTTTTAATTCGTAATATCTTTTGAATGGAAAGTCCAATTTAAATAATTTAAAAACTATTTTATAGGTAGTTAAATGGTCTTAACCATAAAATAATTTATTTGGATAAGGATTAATATAAACACATAAATAGCATGGTTTGAATTTGGTTAGCATTTTCATTAATGTTTAAAATGAAAAAAGTTGTTGTAGTGACATAACTACAATAGTTGGACATATGCTACCGCGGAGTTTTTTGTAGACATTATGATGTTCTTCAATATTGTTGTACATTATTTTGTTCTATCGCTAATAGTTTCGGCAGCGCATTCGACGAAAGACATTTTAAGACTCATTTTTCTACACCTTCGGTTACATTGTTCAAATTTTACCAAGGATCCCTAATTTTTTTCAAAATGAAATGTAGCCTATGTCAAATTGGAAGAATGTAGCATTCTATTGGTGAAAGAATTTTTTAAATCGGCCCAGTACTTTTTGAGCCTATTCATTACAAACATAGAAAAATAGGTACAAATCTTTCCTCTTTATAATATTAGTGTAGATGTAGATATTAGTGTAGATGTAGATGTAGATGTAGATTAAGGGGGTATCGACTAACCAATATAAAATAATCTCATTATGCATACATTTTACTTAGAAGCAGGGTTCTACTAACACTGGATTGTTATGGTTACGGCTGTTTACGGCGTATATTTTGACGTACTTACCTACACAAAAATTTGTACGGAACCCTCGGTGCGCGAGTCCGACTCGCACTTGGCCGGTTTTTTAACAATATTTATAAATAAAATGAACTAGCTTTAACCCGTTGCTTCGTCCGCGTTAGTTTAGTAATGCCGTCACGAGAAATATTTATAATCTTAAAATTTGTCCAGAAAAATGTTGCGGTAGTATTTTTAAAACACAGCATTCGCTCTGACAACGCCATCTATCGATTGCAGACGCAGTTAACAGGCATCTCTAAAGCCAAGGTACAGCCGCGGAATGAAAAGGTCTCCGTCAGTTTTCGACTCTATGTCAACGAGTTAAGGTCGAAAAGTGGAAAACCTTTTCATTCCGTTACTATACTTCAACGTTCTTCGACGGCTTCTATTCTTGTTTAATGTTAAAATATATCCCGGGATATTCAAAGTCATTTCTTTATTCAATTTCGGCATCAATTGATGCTCCTATGAATGTCGATGAATCTACCACCGGCTCGGAAAAACCCTGTTGAGAAGAATCCGGTAAGAAACTCAGCAAGGTATTTGTTTTTCAAACAGATCTACATTGTTATGTTACATACCTACCTATATCTAAAGTATTTAATAGACTAGGGATCGCCAAATTAAGTATCTTAGGTATCATTCCAGATTTTTATATACAGGGTTATTTTTAATTCACTGACATCCTCTTAACCCTGAATTCCTATCACTCAAAGAAATGTTTTTTGTTTTACGACTTTTTAAAATGAAGCACTTTTTTTCCCATACAAATACACAGAGTATCGTAAAAATAAGAGGCAGAATCAAATTTTCAAAACGTTATTACACCAAAAATATTAAGTTATGACAAAAGCCGTAAAACAAAAAACATTTGTTTAAGTGGTAGAAGTTTAGGGTTAAAAGGATGCTAGTGAATTACAAATAACCCTGTATATGTACGCCAAGTTTCATCCAAATCCGTTTAGCCATTATTGCGTGATTGGCTAACAAACATCCGAACATGTTCACACAGTTCCTTTTGAAGGGAGTCGATATAAATAAGACCAAAATTTTCCATAATGTCTTAAATTATTTTTATGAAGAGTTATTGGGATTATTGACCTCGCCAATCGTAGCCAAAAAAAATTAAAATTAAATATCCAAATCATTTTGAAATCAAAGAAAAAACATACATACATACGATTTTGAAATTTTACTTAAAATAGAGTACTTAAGCAAAAGTAACTTTTATTGAAAACTAAACAAAGTTTCCTAACAGCGAGAGTAAAACCAAAACCGTACCTAGATTTCACCAATTAAATATATTATTTCAACAAACTGAAAATAATTCCATCAAAGGCCAATCCAGCAACAGAACTTATCAATCGTAAAATATCATTAGCCGTACAACAAAATATCAAAGGGCATAAAGTAATAGACATTTTATTGCGACGCAATAAGCCCCCATCGACTTATTGGGTGGCAATTACGGAGCACTCGAAATCAGGAATCGAATTGGAAAGGGAGTTAAAAATAGTAGCTCCAGCTTGTAAGGTCGTGGTACCAATGCGCGCGTGTAGCATACGCTCTACTTAGAATAAAATTATGTTACTGTTGTTGGATTCAGTGGCGTAACCATACCATTTTAGGCCCGTGGCAAATACTTTAGATGGGACCCTCACAATAAAAATCGTCACGTGGACGTCTTGAGTTGACGTCGTGACGTCCCTGCTTGCGTCTGTTTTTTAAACGCTACAATTCGATCGTTTTCATATTTACATATTTACGGTGTAAGATCGTTTACTAGGCAAGGCATCTTTGCTTACCATCGAGCGTATTCGTGGTTATCTATCATCTATCTTCTAATGTCATCATCATCATCATCAGCATATATTCGTCCACTGCTGGACATAGGCCTCTCCCAATCATCAACCACCAATCATCTTCTAATATAATATAGAAAAATCTCATGTCACGGTGTTTATTATCGAACTCCTCCGAAACGGCTTGACTTATTTTTATGAAACTTTTTTCACCATAATTCGGTAGTTCTGAGAATAGGTAGGTATTTTTTATATCCCTATTATTCGCGGATGGAGTCGCGGGCAACAGTTAGTACCCATAAATATTAACGTGGCTGCCTAGCTTAACAAATAACGCATAACCTATACCAATGAAGCTAGAACAACAGTTAAATTTGGCAGTCGTGACTTTAGTATCATAAATTTGCCCTAAGAAGCGATTTTCCAAAATTCTCACGGGTGTAACGACCGAGCCAATTTTTTATTCTTCCACGGGTTCGAATAAAAAAGTTAAATAAATATTGAGAAAATCAAACAAACACTAAACAAACCTCTAACACGCGGCCCAACCTTTAACACGGCGATTTAGTTAGCTACGAAGAAAGAATAGCTACCGTCCTTTGCATTTTTATTGGACATTTTCCCCGCTCCTCGGATTTGAATAATACTGTTCCGACGCAATGACAGAAGTTACTTCTTATAATACTGGATGATATTGTATAATCTTCATTGTAAGTAAGTCGTTTCGAGAAATAGCTGCCATTTCAGGAATAAGGTGCTGGCTATAGATTACAGGATCCAGTAGGTAAAGTACCGTGGTAGTCTGAGCCAGAACACCTGCCCATCACCGGTTATTTGTTTCAATCGCTGCAAGCGTATAGGTGAAAATTTAAGAAAATGACCTGCAGGCTTAGGCTGAGTTTCCACCAGAGATGTGCGAGGTAGCTAAGCGGTGCGAGACTGTGTAATGACATAGTAATGAGCATGTGTAACGGTGTGAATGTTTCCACCAAAGATGTGCGAGGTAGCTGAGCGGTGCGAGTATGCGTAGCGAGGATGTGTAGCGGGCTCTTTTCAAATAAACGGGCGGGGTGCGGCAAGGCGGGGGCGGAGCAACGCAGCCTAGCAACACAATCCCTCGCAATACATTCCTCGCACACATCTTTCCCTTCTTTTGTATCTACAAAAACCTCGCTCCGCTGAGCTGTTTCCACCAGAGCTGAGCTGAGCAAATGAAGTGTTTCTATTTTTTTTTTTTTTATGTTAGAAAGGCCAGACAAACGAACTAGTGGGTCACCTGATGTTAAATGATCACCACTGTCCATAGACACCTGCAGCGCTTTACGCGATGCCAGTGCGTTGTCGGCCCTTAAGGAGAGGGAATAGGGGAACGGGGAGAGGGAGGGGGAGAGGGAAGGGGTGAGGTATTGGGCCCCCGGCACTCTCACTGACCGTACGAAACGCAAGCAGGATTACTGCTGCTTCACGCCGGTGTTCTGTGAGAGGGTGGTACTGCCCCGGACGAGCCGGCCCATTCGTGATGCAGCGGCTAGCTACAACATGGCTCTACCACTACAAAAACACATACACTATTGGTTCATGACAAACACATCCCTCGCAACGCACCTCGCACAGCTCCGGTGGATACGCAGCCTTATTGTCTAACGCTTCTGGCGCTTGCCTTCGCAATCACTGTTTCTTTCTGTCAAACGGTATAAGATGATGACAGAAAGAGACGGTGAAAGCGAAGACAAGCGTCAGAAGCGTTTGACAATTCGGCCTCTGTTGTATGTAGTAGTGCACAGAATTGATATGGAGCTTAAGTCATCATCATCATCATCATCCCAGCCTATATACGTCCCACTGCAGGGCACAGGCCTCCTCTCAGAATGAGAGAGCTTGGGCCGTAGTTCCCACGCGGACCCAGTGCGGATTGGGAACTTCACACACACCATTGAATTTCTTCGCAGATGTATGCTGGTTTCCTCGCGATGTTTTCCTTCAAATGTATTTTCGCACATAAATTCCGAAAAACTCAGAGGTGCGAGCCGGGATTTGAACCCTCGACCCTCTGCTTGAGAGGCCATAGGTCAAACCGCTAGGCCACCACGGCTTTTTGATGGTTATGTGTAAATATACTGTCATTATCATAACCCTTCATCTTAACTTTGCCGTAGTCGGATTACTCGTTACTATACTTCATTTAAATTAGAATTGAAAACCACAACATCATTATATTGCGGCTCGTCAACTATTTCTTACCTAGTAAATAGTACAGTACAATAGTCTGGGAGCCGCAAAATAAAATTGTTTTAATGTCACTTTATTTGCGTGTCGTCAATTGTTACTCTAGTACAAATTGTAAGGAGATTACAGTTCACGAGCCGCAATATAATATTGTTGTGGTTTAAAATTCTAAATTAAATGGAGTATAGAGCTTAAAGACTGCCTTTTTGTTTCGATCCAAGAATTAACGCATCACGGTATCTTGAGAATTTAAAAGTTTAATGTCGCCGGAGCGTGGTGCGAAATTGACTTCAGATATCACTTGGACACCTTAATTTATGGACCCTCAGCTCGTTATTGAAAAAAGCTTTTTGGGAAGCTCTCCAAACTCCATTTAGCTGGTTGCTCCAACGGCAAAAGCAATATTTCGAGTGGCAAAAATGGGATTTGTTACGGAAAATAAAGGAATACGTTGTTTTGGCTTTTGAAATACGGTGTATCAAAAATAAAGTTCAAGTTAAAACTTTGATCAATTATAACTGTAGATCCACAGTCGCGCGCCCGAAAATGTCCGAGCCAAATGAGCGCCACTTTGATAAAAGTGGCCTTCTTTTTCTCAGTACGTTGCGTGAAATTGTCAAGTTCAGCTGTCAAGTGTCAACCGAAATTCGACTGTAATGAAGTAAAGACTAGGTTCAAATTTCTGTGTAGGTGATGATTTTAATTGTTACGCAAACAAATAAAAAAGTTCGGACATTCTTTGAAGGGGATTTTGTTCGGCAATGTGTATCTTCAGTTATAATTGATCAAAGAGTTAAAACTTTTTTTTATTTTTTAACACGAGCTTTTCTGCTGACTGTAGGTACGTACGTACCATCGCCCCAGACGTCAGATACCCATTTTCAAAACAAATTTGCTTGCAGCCGTTGATGTTTATTGCTATGGATTGTTATGGACAGATGTCTAGCCACTGCACGCAAACTGGGCCTTTAAGAGGGTACGATGGCTGGGAGAATTTTGAGAAATAGGTATTTTAATGAAATGTCGCTGTCTCGCCCGAACCCCTCCGTGTCAGTACAGCGAGAGCGGGACAACTGCACCTCAGACCGTTAATAGGCGCGTAAAATTGATCAAAACAGCATTTCGTAATCCCCTGTTTTCTTCTCGAAAACTGGGCCAATAAATTTATTTTTTTCATAAATAATTAGAGGACAGATTTAGCTATGCCCCTATGTTTTCCTTTTTTTGTTTATAGGAGGGATTCTTTTCTGACGAGTGTCTGAAAATGACGTTGAAATTGGGCAATTTTTTCGGTTTTTGAAAGCTCATATTTCTTATGTTAATTGAAATATGGAAAAAAACGAAACATAGGGGCATAGCTGTGGTAGATACAGATTACACAGTAAAAAAAATTTGGCTCTAAAGCCATTATCCAGGGAGGAAACAGGGGATTACGTTTGTATGGAGAAATGGTGCGCATCGTACCCTCTTAAGGTGGTTATCTGGCGCTTGGGGCGATAGTACTTTTTAGGGTTCCGTAGGTACCCAAAGGGTAAAAACAGAACCCTATTACTAAGACTCCGCTGTCCGTCTCTGTCTATGACCAGGCTGCTTCTCATGAACCGTGATAGGTTAAAAATAAAAAGGGGTCGTCATACAAGAACGCCGGCGTTCGCGCACCCTTGCGACGAATATGCATCTTGTATAACCGATACTTGTATTTGTGTTGTACTTGTATTTGATACGAAGTCAAAATTAAATTACAGAACTGGCTCCAGCGTTTATCTTATCAGGACACAGAAAATCTATTTGTGACTGTAACTTGAGTATGTTGGCAACACAAAGAACTACAACAACCATTATCATTAACAAAAATCACTATGACATAAATTCACATTACTATTTTAGTTTTTAAGTATCTATCTTAATATCAATCTCATGCAACCTAGCTTCACGTTATGCTGGGGTTGACGTCCTGGTTCTGTCATGCTAATGCTCAAAAATTTACATCCTAAAGTGACCCTTTGTGCTAAGAGCTTAATACTAATAATTATAGAAGTTACTGTGCCAATGTTGAGCGCTTGGGCGTCTGCCTTGCATGGCTTGAAGCTTACTTTGTTATTTTTGTTCTATAGTTTATTATTACTACTATTTACTAAGCTAATGCTTGCTGTTACATTGTCCAAGTACCTACATGTTTGTTTTAAGACATTAATTTCGGACGAACTCAAGCCCCTAAGGCACGGGTCCAAACCTAGTTTAGGGGTCGAAAGCTCGACCACTTATTTAAGACAATTGTTTGTACAAACTTAAGCCTATGTTACTTGTAATACTTGTTTTTGAGTACAATAGACATTTTTATTATTATTATTTTTTTATAACCAGGCTTGTGTTTCGGTTGATATTTTTAATGAGTCAAGGTCCCAATTTAAATGTAAAACTTTAAAGTGCTTTGTCAACTAGTTTTGTAACACTGGGTACTCACCAACTACTGGGTATATCAACTCTGATATGACTTATGTAGTGATTAGTATTTATTAATAACATAACATTAAAGTAATTAACTAATTATACAGAAATAAAAAAAAAAAATTATATATACTAGAACAATTAACCTAAAACTAAAAACCTTAAAAAATATAGTATAGTAAATAACTAAAATACATTATTAAAAGGAGTCCCTTTAGGCAAGGTTCCGAAGATACTGGCAGCGTTCCCCCTTTGAACAGCTAGACTAATTCTTTGTCCGAGGTAGCTGCCAGCTCTTCGGTCTCCTGTGATGTCGACTAACCTTTTTGTAATTTCCTTAAAAAGCCTTGTGGCGCTAGGACCCCACGGACCAAGGGTCTCGACACCGAATGGGACAAAATCATATTCGGAGCCTAGACCCCTATATTTGCATGCTTTAGCTTTTTCAGCCGCTTCACAAGCCGCACCAGCTCTGTTATTGGTTCCATGTAGATGGGAGGGGGCCAGCGTGTCTGAACAGGTTGCATCCCATACCAGCACCCGGCCCATCTTCCATGGAATCAAACTCATACCGTCCGGTCTCTTGCCATCGTCTCTTGCAATTCCAGTCGGCTCAAGTAGACTTGGCACGTTGACGGTGGCAAGGGACCGGCGTATGATATCGTTTAGTGCGGCATGTCTCGAGAAGCGGCCTGCACTTTTTTGGCATGACAGTCCGTGATGTCCTAGCTTGTCGACATCACTGCCACAGGGACATTTATGAGGAGCGCAGACCGGAACCCCAAGCCGTAGACAGGTTGCGATTCGCAATGTGCCAGGCTCAAGAAATGTTCCTGTATTTGATGATGGGTACGCGTGAAGCCAGTAGCCGGCCTCATGCGTACCCACGGCCAAAAGCCTAGCACGCGCTGAACCTGTACTACAGCTCAAAAGATTGTCATAAGTCAATTTGCAGTATATGTCGTCCCAGCTCCTCTGTGAATTTGGAGAAACTGGAAAATTTTGACCTGGGCATGCAATTAAGAAAGCGTTTCTAGCTTCTTCCAAGCCAGCAATCTCAAAGTTTGAAGGGAATGCCCTTAAAATTTTACTTATGAGATTTGCTGAACTATGGACAGAAGATAGGAAGGCTGGTAAAGCGACACTGGAAATTTTGCGAATCCCTAAACCACCATAACGGATGGGTAGGGATGCTTGGGTCCAAGATTGCTCGTTCAGCTGCATATTAAGAATCGATTCTAAGCTAATTTTGATTAAGTCGTCTACTTGTGTCAAAAGATCTGGGAGTTTCCAAAAGGAGCAGCAACGGAGCACATACGTAAATTTTGGGACGAAAAGACAGAATTTAAGATGCAAAGTGCATAATGTGGACTTATTTCAAGGAGACGGTCGGCAGAATTTTGAAATTTAGTAATTGAATTATTAATATATTCAGAAATAGATTGTGTAGTTACTTCTATAAGTAGATTTGGAACAGTGATCTATGACCGGTTTAGATTATTTTTTAGTGTCACGTAATTTATGTGGTTAAAATTTATCATTTATGTGTCTTAGTGAGACCTGCTAAGGGAGTAAGTGCATGTTAATAAAATTAGTAGTTATTTATCTGTATTTTCTTCTGTAAACTTATTTCTGTTTGTTCTCCAAATCAATAAATAAATAAGAAACGTGTTTTTTTCAGCGTTTTTAACTATTAGGGTTTATTATGACATTAACTAGGTAGTTAAAATTTTTACCGATTATGTATACTGTGACCGCTACAACAACAAATAATAAAAAAATATAATTAAATTAATCATTAAGGGGGCTCCCGAATAGCGAACATAAAATGATCTCACACGACGGCTAACACTGGATTAAATAAATAAATAAATAAATAAATATTAGGGGACAATCTTACAAAAATCGACCTAGTCCCAAACTAAGCAAATCTTGTAGGTACTATGGGTACTAGACGACGATAAACATACTTATATAGATAAATAAATAAATACTATAGAAAACATCCATAACTCAGGAACAAATATTCGTGCTTATCATACAAATAAATGCCCTTACCGGTATTTGAACCCAGGACCTCTTGCTTCGTAGGCAGGGTCACTACCAACTAGGCTAAAGCGGTCGTTATTAGTTTCGGCTATTTACGGCGTATAGTTTGACATAAATAAAAATGTGTACCTATGGAACCCTCGGTGCGCGACTCTGACTCGCACTTGGCCGGTTTTATTATTGATTGTACCTACTTGCATTGTCATACAAACTACCTACATAGATATCTGTACCAAGTTTCAAGTCAGTGCCATTAAACGTTGAAGAGTTCCGTCTGCGGAGACAATCCTGGCCAGACCACCAGAATTTTATGGCCAAATTTCAGCTCAGTTTAACATCAGAAAGTGTCGAAAAATGGTGTGGAAATTTTGAAACCACAACTTTTTTACATAGATAGGTATAGTCGGGGTAAGAAAAGGTTCGTCACTTTTCGACTCTATGTCAACGAGTTAAGGTCGAAAAGTGACGAACCTTTTCTTACCCCGACTATACTTACATACGAATGTAAGTACCTAAAACGTACCTGAAAATACATTGCAGCCTAGTTGGATTGACCTATGGCCTCTCAAGCAGGGGGGCGTGGATTCGAGCCCGGGCCCGCACCTCTGAGGTTCTCAGAATTTAAGTTACATTTGAAGTTAACAATGAAATTTACGGCGAAGGAAAACATCGTGAGGAAACCGGTATATAAATGCGAAGAAATTCAATGGTGTGTGTAAATTTCCGAAGCCGGACTAGGCCCGCGTGGGGACTACGGTCCAAGCCCTCTCATTGTGAGAGGAGTCCTGTGCCTTGCAGTGAGACGTACCCACATAGGCTGGAATGATGATGATGATGATAGGAACCCTATAAAAAAGAGTAACGTGAGAGCGTGACTGACTGCTAGCAACGGAGTACCTAAAGTCCTAAACCATCGAAGCTAGTCTTAAAATCTTTGCAACAAAGGGGAATATCAAAGTCTAATTGAACTCTTGAAGAAAATGTCAAGTTTCTCGAGTCCCTTAACGCACCGTAAAACGGAAATCATTCTGAAGCAATTGCGTCCGTAACAATAACAGAGGCGGTAAAAGCGAAGAGAGCTATTCAATTATACTTAAAAATACGCGTCGGAAACGGCCAGATTCCATGTGGAGTAGTTTTTTTTTCAAGTTTTTATTACCTGCATATTTATCTAAAGCCATCCACAGATCGCAGCGCGGGGCGAGCGCGCGACGGCGACGCGCTGCATAGCACTGAATCATATGCGCTGTGCCGCGCCGCCGGAGTATGTCACCGTATGTGTGATTCAGTGTTATTGACCGCGCTGGGCCCGCTCCGTCGGCGCCCCGCGCTGCGGTCTGGGTTGGCCTTAACTTAGCCTGTTGCAGTCGTGATGCGATTAAAATGCTCCTGAAACCACGCCAGCCCTAACAGACTCCTAAGCGCACTGGTCGAGTGTTTACGGAGACTGGGTCACCCTGAATCGAAGACATAAATCCGTTACCCGTGGGAATTTCAACAAATCGTTCTTATTTCTTGATTACATCAAAAAAGCAAAGTTTTTGCCTTCTAGGGCTAAAAATTTAGGCTGGGCGTTGATGAGTCAGTCAGTCATCAATCAGTTTGTAGCTTTCTTTTTATGTGGGTTGTATCCTGAATTACGTCAGCGTCCTACCCGAGGCGACATGACATACGGTGCCAAAACATGGACACTCACTGTAGGGCTGGTCCACAAATTTAAAGTTGCTCAACGTGCTATGGAAAGGGCTATGCTCGGAGTTTCTCTAAAAGATCGAATTCCTAACGAAGTAATCCGACAGAGAACCAAAGTTATCGACATAGCCCACCGCATTAGCACGCTGAAGTGGCAATGGGCCGGCCATATAACCCGAAGAACGAATAACCGTTGGGGTAGACGAGTTCTTGAGTGGAGACCACGGATCGGCAAACGCAGCGTAGGACGTTCTCAGAGTCGCTGGAGCGATGATCTTCAAAGGTGCAAATTATGTGTTTCTATTTTTAGAGCCAAATTCGTCTCATATAAACCAAAAGACATCCACTTCCTCCACTAAAGGCCTCCCCGAAGGCGAAAGCCACACAGAAGGGAAGTGGGACGGAGGCGCGTCGCAGTCTGCGTCGTTTATTCGCAGACCACGTCTCCGCCCCGTCTCTTCTGTCTGCTTTGGATCGCGACGCTTCTATACATTTAGTATGGAAACTGATTCTAGGCGCGCCACAACTGCAACGCGCCCCCGTCCCACGTGTCTTCTGTGTGGCTAGCACCAAAGAGTTCCAAAACCCTGGGTCCTGCGCTACCCACATCCAAGTGCTGGTTGAATTTTACCAGTTCATATATTTCATACTAAATACAAACTGAAACATAGATGCACAGAAAAAAACCCAGAAAAAAGACCAATGCTGGGAATCGAACCTAGGTTCGCGGCATTCCGTGCCGCGTGCTTACCCCTACACCACTACTGGTGGGTAAGCACGCGGCACGGAATGCCGAGGTCCTGGGTTCGATTCCCAGCATTGGTCTTTTTTCTGGGGTTTTTTCTGTGCATCTATGTTTCAGTTTGTATTTAGTATGAAGAAATATATGGATTTCAGGGGATGACCGTAAAAGTAAAAAAAAATTGAAGTTAAAAAATAAAAAAATACAAAAAGATACTTCAAACCAAAGTTGTTTTTACCAGTTCGTCGGCCCATCTTGCTGGGCTTCCCCCGCCACGTCCTCTGCGCGTCGTCGCTCGTAAGCTACGTACGGATTGCGCGTACATTTGTACGCGTAGTCGATTACGCGTGTCCTGGAACGCCATGTCCGTACTTGCAGTTCCCCTAAAGTGTACGCGTAGCTGCAAGTACGGACATGGCGTTCCAGGACACGCGTAATCGACTACGCGTACAAATGTACGCGCAATCTGTACGCAGCTTAAGAACCCACTGTGTCCACTGCCACTTAAAAAGAAAGGTTCTGTACACTATAAAAGTCGCCTGAAAATCTTCAGAATAAGTCCAGCAGACGTCAAAGGCATTCCAGTGCCGATTTACCATAACGATAATATTCCATCCGAACGCAAGCTTTCACATTCAATTAAGAAAATTGAATGCGGACCGTTGCACGTAGAGTTAACAGAGGCACAGAGGGTGTGTTTCATTTTTAACTGTACTATTTGTAATTTATTGATTCAGGCGTTTCTTTGCGGGTGAGCAAAGTAGTCATTGATATGCGCGACCTTATGATAGCTACGTTTATGCAAGAAATGTGTTTTCATGCAGTTCATCCACCTCCACACTGTACGAACACACACAAATCACACCAAATCCAATTATCACCACCACCACACTATGATCTGGTAGCACGTGAATGACTGTGTTGCTCTGAAGAAGAGCTCTGGTTGAGTTCTGGTTCAGTTAGTGTGGAGGTTTGTGTGATTTAAATGTGTGTTCGTACAGCGGAAGGTGGAGGAACTGCATGAACACACACTTCTTGCATAAACATAGCTATCATAAGGTCACGGGTGAGCAAAGTAATTGTTTCAGTTCAATGCACTATTTGTACCTAGAACAGTCACGTCAAAAGATTTCATGCACGTACTATCGCCCCAGACGTCGGCTTGCCATTTTCAAAACAAATTTGCTTGCAGCCGTTGGTGTTTATTGGTATGGATTAGTATGGACAGATGTCTAGCCATTGCACGCAAACTGGGCCTTTAAGGTGCTCAGCTGGCGTCTGGGCCGATGTTACATGAACCCTCCGATGTTCATGATGGCGACTGTACTAGGTTAATATCCTGTAGCGATAATTACGGTATGTGATTTCTAAATTCTAAAACTCAAGCCGCACTTAAGTAATTTAAAATTTCCATTTGAAAATCTTGTCAATGAAATGAACTTTTCTATGAACTTTTCCGTATTTGAAGTCACGCTGAAGTTTTACATTTTTCAAGCAATCACGCAATGTAAACACTGGGCCAAGTTCCTCGTTCACGCCGTTAAATACGAATAGTAGAGGATCCGTACTAGAAGCGACCATTACCATCTGTTTAATGAACGAAAATAATTTTATACTAAAAATATATTTAAAAAAATATATCCTTTGAGGGTCGGCTAAAAAATTCCTGGCTGGACAATGAAAACATAAAAAAATAAATATATTTCTTCATCTTCTTATCTAATGTCACGGTGTTGTTCCGAAACGGCTTGACCGATTCTTATGAAACTTTTTTCTCTATATTCGATAGATCTTAGTCGTAGGCTATTTTTTGTATACCTACCCCTATTTTTCGCAGACGGAGTCGCGGGCAACAGCTAGTCTAATATATAAAAATCTCGTGTCTCGGTGTTTGTTATAGAACTCCTCCGAAAGGGGTTGACCGATTTTTATGAAAAATTTTTCTCTGTTTCGGTAGGTCTGAGAATAGGTCGTAATCTATTTTTATACCCCTATTCTCCGCGGGCGGAGTCGCGAGCAACAGCGAGTCTAATATATAAAAATCTCGTGTCACGGTGTTTGCTATCGAACTCCTCCGAAACGGCTTGACCGATTTTTATGAAACTTTTTCTCCGTTCCTGAATAGATCTGAGAACAAGTCGTAGGCTATTTTTTATACCCCTACTATTCGCAGACGGAGTCGCGGACAACAGCTAGTAATGTATTAAATTTTATAGAAAATTATTCTCATCTATTAAACAGGTGAGTGATGACGCTTCTAGTACGGATCTTAGGCTAGAAGTGCACGCGAAATTAACAATTCCATTTACACCCGTTTTGTTGAACTTTCAACATTTTTATACGGTCTGAATGTAAAAGGCAGGAATAACAACGGGAAAACAGTTTAAAACAAATACGGAGTTTTTCGCGGTGTTTCGGCTCATTTTAATATTTTAATTGACTTTTTTGGACCGATTTTCACATTATTTTCCGAAAGTATTTTCATGTTTTTTACAAACGTTTTTCTGGAGATTTTTGAAGCAATTTCTAATATTTAAGCGTAAACTCGTAAAAATAAAATCAAACCGTAATGAAATTATTACTTAACGTCTCTAACACTTTTTTATTTTTAAATTAATTCTTAAAAACATTAAAATTTGTAAATTACTCTATCAATTTGCATCACTTAGAACAATTGGCAATGTCTAAAAAAAAAAAATACCACTGGTTTTTATATGTTTTTTGTATAGAAAAGTCAATTATAAGAAACTAATTTCAATATTTTGTCATTTAGTTCACTACTTTTTTCAAAATTAATTACTGAAACAATTTTGGCTGATGACGTCAGATTGTAATTGATAGCTCCCACAATGCCAAATTTCTAAATGTATCTAAATGCGTACGATAAGGCAACCCCTTTAATTATTTTTTGCGTAGTGGTACACTTTCACTTCTGTCACTTTACTGGCGCTGTCAAAGTGCTAGATGTCAGACAGCAGGTCCAAATCAAACTCCGTAGTATAATCCACGCGTAAAATTTTGAAGAATTCTAACCGCACAGAATAAAGTACGACTTGGACCAGTCACGCAATTTACACCAATGTCAATTAAAGATCATTTCTTATTTGGTATGTAATAAAGTCATAACATAATATTAAAATTAAATAACTACAGAAAACGGGTTAGAAAGCATTTATCTCGAAATGGTTTTCGATTTACTACACATTGCAAAAAATAGACATCCCCAATTGGCGATTATGACCGTAAAAATATGGCTAAAGCCACTTGGCACGTATTTTTACACAGATATTTTCCTAGCGCAAAGTTTTTTAAATATACTTACCACAAAAAATAAAAAGCCCTCACAAGTGTGTGGTCGTGACATAACCGAACGATCAAATGAGGATGAAACCTCAAACACTTCAATATATAGCGAACCAGACCCTCGTCCATTATCCAACGAAAAAAAAAACTATCGGCACCACGACATTACGCCACGAGCGGCGCGCGACCTATTTTCTATTACATTGCCCGCAATTGCCTATAACTACCGTACAATGAGCGTGTTGGCTACGCGATGAATAGAGAACTATTATATTGCGTCGAGCACGTGCGCTTAGTTTGGTGACCGTGTGGTAAGGAGCCGACAGTCAAAACATCACAAACTCAAAGCTTTAGTGGGTTAGGGACCATCTTGCATAGGGAAATGTCATTCATTAAAATATGTCAGAGGCAGGTATCACTTACCCTCTACGAGCGTGAGAAAAATGCGTGAGAATTTCTGTTACTACTTTTATGGTTGGATTTTTTTGTTCCCGATCTAAGGGAGTCATTAAGCAATGTGATATTTATAACATGTTACTTAGGACCTATTTTACTCTCTGATAAGTTTCTGATAATTTATGTAAGCCGGTGGTGGCCTAATGGTGTGACCTATGGTCTCTCGTGGGTTCAAATCCAGGCTCACACCTTTGAGTTTTTCTGAACGTGCGAAATTACATTTGAAAGTTACGAGCTTTATGGTGAAGGAAAACATCGTGAGGAAACCGCCGTACACCTGCGAAGAAATTCAATGGTGTGTGTGAAGTTCCCAATCCGCACTGGGCCCGCGTGGGAACTACGGCCAGAACCCTCTCATTTTGAGAGGAGGCCTGTGTCCTGAATTGGGACGTATATAGGATGATGATGAGTTTATGTGACAGATATCTGTGCAGTGTTTGTGTCTGTGTTGGACGACTGGATAGGCTAGTCGTTAGAGAACCTGCCTATCCATGGTCCGGATATTTGAGAGGTTTTTTATGAGGCCTCTTGTTAGAGGTAAAAATAACAATGGAAAATCTCGCCCTCAGCATATCAAAGTTTAATTTCGTTTAAAACTAATTTGCCAGAAATAACGGGC
The DNA here is from genome assembly GCA_947563465.1 of Archips xylosteana. NCBI lineage: Eukaryota > Metazoa > Arthropoda > Insecta > Lepidoptera > Tortricidae > Archips > Archips xylosteana. Next base: position 5,320,808 of record OX387361.1, on the reverse strand, counting down.
GCGTCGTCATTTTAATCTCCGGGGACTTTATTTAATCTACCTTAATTAAAATACAAATTGCTCTTTACCTAAGGCCAAAATAACACGTCGCTGTATTTAGGTAGAGTTCAAAAACCTGGACATTTTTTAACGGCGGTAGTTAAAATTTGTATGACAGATTTCCGTTGTGACACGAAAATTGTTAAACATACAAATTATGTAGGTATGTTAGTAAAACTCTTTAGCCGTAGGTACTAATATCAGACGACCATGGCCTAGTGGTTAGAGAACCTGACTATGAAGCTTGAAGTCCCGGGTTCTATTCCCGTGTCGGGGCAGATATTCGTATGAAAAATACGAATGTTTGTTCTCGGGTCTTGGGTGTTTAATATGTATTTAAGTATGTATCTATCTATGTAAGTATGTTTATCCGTTGCCTAGTACCCATAACACAAGCTTTGCCTAGCTTACTTTGGGACTAGGTCAATTGGTGTGAATTGTCCTGCGATATTTGTTTATTTATTTATTATTTATTTAATATTATAAATACTATAGTATGCCGCTTCGTCTGTCTGCCTGCTACCTCTTAACGCTTAAGCCACTGAAGTTATTTAGACGATGGTGTAGAGATACTCGTAGTTTTGTGTCTCGGGAAAGGAAATATTGTAAAAGAACCGCGGATTGGTATGAAACATGTTAACCTCGACTGGACCACATAATCATATCTGTGAACCACGATAGTTTTAAATCAAAGGTAATATGAATATTGCAAGTTTAATAAAAGCTTATGAAACAGGTTAGTTTCGTATTACTCAATAAATTATCATATTTATCATAAGCGAAATTAATAAATTCCATTCTCAACATTTAATTCGTATTTAATATTACTATAACGATATGCGACTATACAGGGTGTTTGATAATTCGACCCTTATTATTATAATAGGTACCATAAAAGCATGGGATATTGTACCTACGAGTAGGTACGCGTTTTTTTCTTTTAGTATTTGTCCTGGACCACCCTATACCAAGACTGATAGACTTTAATTATGACATTAGGGTTTATGACAAGAAAAGGGTTTATATTTCCTTTAACGGCCGGCCACATATCCGTGATTCTCCTTGAATTGTTTTTGTTGATATTCATGGGCGGTGGTGATCATATCCCATCAGATAAACTCACAATCATATCTTTTCTCATCATGATTTATAATAGATTGACAAACGTCAAACACCTCTAGCGCATCAAATTTAAAACTTAAATAAACACACGCTCTCGTACACGAATCACGCCTATATCCCCAAAAGAGGTAGGCAGAATACACGAAATTAGCAAGTTTAGGTTTTTAAGTTAGATAACCACCGCATTACCACGCTGAAGTGGCAATGGGCAGGCCATATAACCCGAAGAACCGATAACCGTTGGGGTAGACTTTGATCAATTATAACTGTAGATCCACAGTCGCGCGCCCGAAAATGTCCGAGCCAAATGAGCGCCACTTTGATAAAAGTGGCCTTCTTTTTTCTCAGTACGTTGCGTGAAATTGTCAAGTTTAGCTGTCAAGTGCCAACCGAAATTCGACTGTAATGAAGTAAAGACTAGGTTCAAATTTCTGTGTAGGTGATGATTTTAATTGTTATGCAAACAAATAAAAAAGTTCGGACATTCTTTGAAGGGGATTTTGTTCGGCAATGTGTATCTTCAGTTATAATTGATCAAAGGGGGTAGACGAGTTCTTGAGTGGAGACCACGGATCGGCAAACGTAGCGTGGGACGTCCTCAGACTCGGTGGAGCGATGATCTTCGCAAGGCGACTGGCAAGAGCTGGATGAGAGTGGCCGAGGATCGTGCTCAATGGCGTGCCATGGGAGAGGCCTATGTCCAGCAGTGGACGAACGTAGGCTGATGATGATGATGATGATGATGATGACGTTAGATAAAACTGACTGGTACAATAGAGACAGATTGCTAGCATATTGCCTACATTATACCTTAAAGGCTTAACCTATTTCTTTAGTCGCATCTTACGAAATCCACGGAAGAAATCACCATCCCCGCCTATATTACACGTCCCACTGCAGGGCACAGGCCACCTCTCAGAATGAGAGGGCTTGGGCCGTAGTTCCCACGCGGGCCCAGTGCAGATTGAGAACATCACACACACCATTGAATTTCTTCGCAGGTGTATGCAGGTTTCCTCACGATAATCATAATCATAATCATTTATTTGTCAAACATAGGTACAAATATAGATGGTAAACTTAAAATTAGAACCTTGTATGTTTTGCCACATGGCGTACAAAATATCATGGGTTTTCTAAATAACATTATTAGCAATTATATCAATTATGCAGCGATAAATATTATATGTAGGTAGTATGTAGTCCAGTCAAAATGAAATAATCAAAAAATTCATATTTAAATATCATAAAAAAAACACTAAAAATAAAATGAAATAAAAAAAAATTGTAAAAAATAATAATAATTAGGTAATTAAAAAAAAAACAATAAAACATTACTAATAATTATAAATTGTTATCACTTAAAAAATCATTGATTGTATAATAACATTTTTCTATAAGTAACAATGACAGTCTTTTTTTAAATTGCGCCAATGTCATTTCTTTAAAAGAATCTGGAATTTTATTAAATATTTGAGGAGCCATGCATGCCAAGCACGATGCCTTCCTGCACCGTAAAGCTCATGGTAAATTTCAAACGTATCGCAGATAAACTGAAGAAATAGAAAGGAGTAATTCTAAACCCGACAATACACCGGTAAAGTAAAAAGTAGCTTGGTTAAAATGAGTTCTACGAGAACCATTGTGACAATCACCCTTAAAAATTAACAGATTATACAACCAGTCAGCGTATAATCACGATTGGTTGAATACCGCGGCGAGCCGTCGTCACGTGCCACGGATACCCACAAACTCCCGTTCCCATATGAAATATCTCGTCCCCATACGAAATGTTTGGTTCCCATACGAATTTCGGGCCCTTGCCTTGATATGCAAACTGATAAGGATGTTACTGTAACGGGAGGCGGTTTTTGGCGAATAAATTATGCGGTTTTTTGTGCTCTTTTTGAGTGATGGGCACATCACCTGAATTCTGATACTCGGTCGATGTTTAGGCATTTTAGTGGTGTAAAAGTGGATGCAAATGTGTGTTATTCAGTTTCTTCGAGCATATGAGGATGATAAAATGTTCTTTTTCATTCTAGAACATACTAGGCTTTCGAATGCTTTGAACTTTCCAGCAATTAATATTTAGTGTGAGATTTTTCAAATTGGCACAGGAGATTATCCGTACATCTAAACAAACAAAGTTTAACAATACTAGCTTGTTCACGGAAACTCTTGGAAAAAAAGACTAGTTTCCTGTAGTTCCCTGTTCTGTGGGAATTTTGGTTGCATCCATGGCGTTTCTACAGTGGAATAAGAGCTATCGTGCCCCACATAGGAGTCGCTGGACTATGAACGTATTAAGAATTGTAAACATAACCTTTTTTGATTGTAAATGTTGCTCGTAAAGGTAATTTACATAAACGCAGTTGTGGCAGTGGTTTATAGCTTCATTCTCATTCGCGACTGCAAATGCATACAGGTATTTGTTACATCACTATAAAATTGATACTTGATCACAATCATAAATATTGTAGTGTTAAAGTGACACACTCAGATAAGTTTTGCATCCGCATAGGGACACGGGAATTGTATGTTTACATACATTCAATATTTACAAGCGATCGAACGTATCAGTAAATATGTAGGTAAAGGTCGTAGATTGTGTGATTAAAGTTAAATACAGTTTAAAAGTGTGACTAGAATGAGACGACATTGAAACAAATTGGTCACTGAAATTTTTAAGCCGAGTTTTGCCGGACTACATGTCACGTTATTAAAAAATTCAAACGAATCCTTGCCTATGACATAGGATCGGTTATTTTCATATTTTTAACTGTCTTTGACATTATATCATACTAAATACAAACTGAAACATGGATGCACAGAAAAACCCAGAAAAAAGACCAGCTCTGGAATCGTACGCAGGACCTCAGCTTTCCGTGCTGCGTGCTAACCGCAACTCTTTGACAGCCTGTTTTTATTAATATATAAATAAAAGTGTCCGTTCGTTATCCTTAAAAATATTTTTAATCTCTTAAGTATTCGTGTAACTTAAAGCATAAATCCTAAGAAAACTGGCGAATGCACTATAAAAAGTACTAATTTATCAATTAATAAGATCTTAATGTTCAAATAATTTCCAAAATCACAAAACTCGGAATTCTTGGCTCGGTCTCAAGCACTAAGTCTGTTGTAAAAATGTAGCATTTAAAAGATTAAATACAAAGTAAAAATAACATAACCCTCTTGATGCAATCGGGTAATAAGCACCTTAACCCTTCAAAATCGACATGGACCAGGAATGTACCGCGGCGCGTGGCGCGTGTCACCGCGTTGAAGGGTTAACATGTTTATTAAATGTGGGTCACACCCCTTTGGCAATTGGGACATTAGGTGACATATGCTAATTTGTGACTTGAAACTCATGATTGTTAATTATGAAAATTTGATTTAATATGCAAATAAAAATAATTACTAATAGGAATTTTCAATCCGCATTGGGCCAGCGTAGGAATTACATCCGAAGCACTCTCATTTTATATGGAGGCCTGTGTCTGGCTGTGGGACATCAATAAGCCAGTGGTAGTCATGTATTTTAGGATTTTTTTTTTATTCTAAATGTTTACGGAGCTAGTGACTAAATACTGAGCATTATGAATTAATACTATTTTCAGTTCAAACGTTCGTTTTATATTATTATATCAAAAACTCACCTCACTACTCAAATCTGCGTAAAATAGTAACAAAAAAATTCTAAACAATATACTTAGCAACTCACAAAACATAATTGATTACAAAAGGAACGAAACACATGTATAATTGTAATAGTATTAATAAAATTAGTTACGCTATTGTCTTAGGTCAATACCTGTAAAAATAGTTGTAACCAAAGTAATAAATAAAAATGACACTACCATAATTCATTCATTCACACCTAACTACTTCAATTAGTACATACAAAGCACGTCTACCACAGAAGTCAAGCGACAACCGATAAAGAGCCACAGCAAACATTCGATAGCCACCGATATTTCCCATGATCCTGTGGGAACGTGCCATGGGAACCTCGGGTGACCTCGGTAAAAAACGGTTCACCTTTACCTCGTAACGGATTTTCTCACGCGGGCATCGGAAGTGTTGATATTTTTTCATCGTGCAAATTATGTTGTGGTTTTTGAAACGGAAGGGGCTTAAGTTGCATAATATTGTACTACTACCCTCCCACGGCTTCGCTCGTGTTAATCATTAGACCTGCCAAAATAAATAAATGAAATAAAAATAATTAAAAATACACCACCACCATGTCGACTTTTAAGAACCAGATATTTTCATCTAAGTCTATCTAGTGATTTTAACACACACGCATGGACGTTCACACGCTGTATCAAAATTAAAGGAAAATCCTTCGGAATACCTATCCATTACTTTATGTTAACATTACAAATCGAAAATATCCCTACAAATAAAAACAGCAAACCTTATTCCAAAAACAGCAAGACTCATTTTGAATTGGTAATCTTTCGCTTTATGCAAGTAATGAAAATGAGACGTTATTTTTATGAGCAGCAAGTATGAGTTTTGAATGAATATATTAATTAATTGAAGGAACAAATGTTCGGGAATTTTTAATTATTTTAATGGAGGGATTGTGATGCAGTTTCCTCGTAAAATAAGAGCATTAATATAGGTAAAATCGCTTTCAGAAAGGATGATTGAAAATAACACAGGGAAAAATGACATGGTTATGTTATGGTTACTCTATGATTTACTCACAAACTTTTGCATTTATTATATTGTACATGATAAAAACCAAATGAAATTACCATTAAAATTTGCAACCAGCCCACTTAACCATGGGAACTAAGTCACCGTGTATCGTTCCCATATTCCCACAGAACTGGGTTCCGTTGCCGGACCCTCGGGAACGGCTCGTGCGAAGGGTCTGGAGCGGAACAAATAATCACCCTGTACGTGTGAGACAGATAAATGAATGCCTTTGTAAATTCATTCGAGGACTTGGGGTCACGAGCAGTCACGGACTATTGTTTTTGACATAGTGAAATTTTATTATTATTATTATCTAGCCTGGATTGATGTCCCACTGCTGGGCAAAGGCCTCCCCCCATGTCTTCCATTTGGGTGCCCCTTTTCTCCCATAATCTTTTTTATCCGAATTTTGAAAGTCATAAATTGATGTCCATAATATTCTTGCTCATAAATATCGACGATCATAATTTTTGTAAAGCATATCGCTTAATAGTTCTAACTGCAATGAGCCATAATCCCATTGATCATAACTTTAAAAAGTCATAATATTGATATCAATAATATTTAAGGGAATATCGTTGATTATTCAGAAACGTTATAGGGCATATATCTTAAAGTAATAATTGTTTTTAGTCATAATTTTTCATTACCTAAAATGCACTAACCATCTACATTGAATTCTATAACATCCAAAGGAACATTGATAATTATTCAGAAACATTGTAAGACATATCGCTGGCAGCGAGCGAGCGAAGCGAGCGAGCAAGACTTTCAGGGCAGAAGCGACTCGGACAGGTTAGGTTCAGAAGGCTAAGGCGGGAGCGAAGCGTCAGCGTAGCTCCCGCCTTAGCCTTCGATGTTAGGTATTTTTTTTATGACAGCACAGAAAAGGATTATTACCTTTAATATTATGAAATGTCATACAACCATGACATTGAATGTTATTACAAAGTAATATTGTGCCTTAAAATAATTATGACCTGCGAAAAAAGACCTTGCAATTATTATTATGAGTGACTTTAGTACCTTAAATATTATGAAGTGTGATGCTTCTTGACACTGAATGATATGAGTTTACTTATTAGTCCTTACAATAATTATGACTTAAGAAAATCGTAGCTCCAATTTATGTTGTTTAATATTATGACTTCCGATAATATGACAAAGAAAAATTATGACAGAAAACGTTATGGTCTTGAAAATTCGGAACAAAAATTTTATGGGAGTCATTATAGACCCCTTCCATTTACATAGTGAAATAAAAAAGGAAATTATATTTTTTGTGATGATTAAAAAAATATTAAGATTCAAAACATTCATCATCATCATTATCATTTCAGCCGAAAGACGTTCACTGCTGAACATAGGCCTTCCCCAAGGCTCGCCAAACAAATCGGTCCCGTGCTATCCGCATCCAACGCGTTCCCGCATCCTTAGCCAGGTCGTCGCTCCATCTTGTTGGAGGCCTACCTACACTGCGTCTTCCGTTCCGTGGACGCCACTCGAGAACCTTTTTGCCCCATTGGCCATCAGTTCTACGAGCGATATGCCCTGCCCACTGCCACTTGAGTCTGGCGATTCTTCGAGTTATAATCGGTGACTAGTTCTTGCGCGGATTTCATCATTTCTAATGCGGTCCCGCAGAGAAACTCCGAGCATAGCCCTCTCCATCGCCCTCTGAGTGACATAATTACAAATTAATTACTAAAATTATGAACTGAAACAATTACTTTGTTCACCCGCGACCTTACGATAGTTACGTTTATGTAAGAAATGCGTGTTCGTGCAGTTCCTCCACCTCCACAAAGAGCAAAGTAATTTGTTTCAGTTCATTAATATGGACCTACGCAAAGTAACGCCTAATTCAATAAATTACTAAGATAACGTTCGCGATTTCCTTCCTGTTCGAACCGACCTTGAAAAAAAACCACGGATTGGTTCGAAACATGTGAAGTGATTCTACTATAGTTACGTGAGTGATCCTAAATAAGCTCCTTTTTTGACCTTTAGGGAAAAACAAAACTCTAAAATGATATCTAACGGCGGTTAAAATCTCGTGTGACCCTAAAGTCATATAAATGAGGGGTCAATTCAAAACCCTTGGTATTTGTACCACATAATTACATATTTACCACTTAAGCAGGCACGCGACCCTATCCCACGGGACTCAGGGCATGGGAAAAAATCCCTTTTGACGACTTCACACGGTTGGCGGTGGGAAAATACCTGCTTCGTGGGAATTTTTGGTTTAAGGGAATTTTGGGCTTAACTAATTGGATTTAGGATGTTTATGAGTGTGAGATAGTTTCGGGGAATATAATGGTAGTAGCAGGTAGCTTTTTAAGTAGATACTTTTTTAGAGTCGATGTCAGAAAGGTGTCTTTCATTACAATGTTTTTATGTCAGTTTGAAATTAATCGTTGATCAACGAGATGTTAAATACTGTGGGAATCTCTGAAGCATTTTTTTAACAAGATTTTAATAGGTTTGAATATAGCTATTGTATTTATACAACAACTCTAGGAATATGTTACATATTGTATTTATGTAACATATTCCTAGATGATTATAGAGTTGCACTAAACAGAGATTTTTTTCGAATTCTCACGGGAAATGATTATACAATATTTCAATTTTTTTTTGTAGAACGTTGCTCGACCAAAGTTTATTTTTTTTAAACGAAATAGTTTTTAGTAGAAGCATCCGAAAACTTTTTCATTTAAAAAAACGAAAACCTCCACGCAAAGTATCTTCAGTTACTTTTTTTTATCAATAAAAATATGGCTGCAACTTATTTTGGAATCGGTTGGAATTTTATTTATTATATTTGTATTTATTGAATCTACAAAAAACCTGGCCTTGATAACGCGCGGCCAGCGGCAAATCGAGCGGTTCCTATTTCACTGCCCATTGCACGGACGAGACGCTTCCGCGTGAAACGGTTAACAAGCAACCACGCAATGTACTAAACACAGCGAAAAGATTCTTATTTGCTTTGTTTGTTCCTGTCCGAGGGCCTATTGGTGCTGCCGATCGATAGTCGAATAGCAAATTTCTATCGATAACTTTCGACAGCAAAAATATCGATAGAAAATACTATTGACAGAATGCGATACAAACGATAACTTTGAAGTTATAAAAAACAAGCTATTAATTGTGTATGAATATCGATAGTAGCTCACTTTTGATAACTATTTATACACCAAAAAAAATCAATCGTAACGATACTATCGATAAAATTGCTTTCTACAACTGCGATGGTATCGTTGTTATTGTTATACTCTACAATAGTATTGCTATGATTTACACTGTCGATAGAATCCATAGTATCGATGAAAACTACGATTACGAATAGTGTGGCATCACTAGGCCCTGTCCTTGTCCTGCGCACGCGCCGCTCCCACGGCGCCCGAGTCGCGCGGGAACCAAACCCACGTCCTGTGGGAAGTGTAACCGACGATTTGGTTCACAGGGTTCGTTTCATTTGAATGTGTTTTTTTTAAAGGTGACAATAGGAAGATATTACCACTCTTTTCGATGAATATGTATTTTGTACAAGTTTTCGGTATTTAAAAAAAAAAATACACAATCAATGTACAGTGGTACAGTGTCGTTAAATGGATTAACAATTAATTAACATTTTGATAATTGAGTTTTTTCAGTGATTTGATTAATCGATTTTTTGTAAGTTGTTTATGAAATGACACGCACTTTATAGTTTTAAATATTATTTATAAATATGTACAAACTTTTATCTAACATGAAATAAGTAATTATGTACTAGGTTCGATGGACACATAGATGACCTCAAAAAGCTGTCAGAGAAAGCCGTGGAATATTTTAAGAAGTCTAGATTTAAGTTTTAATTGTTAGTTTTCATTTATATTTCCTACACAGTTTTGCAGTGACACGTATCCCATACGATAAATAAATAATAGTAATTATGTTTTAAATTTAGATTAAGTTTTTTTTTATTTAAGTTTATTTTTACAAACCTTTTTAGTAAAAACTTATTTAAACCTACAAAACTTATTCAAGAACTTTCTCATGCCATTTATCAACCCAAGAGCGACCTCTCGAATTATTAACGTATCTTTTGACCCAGAAAAAAAAGAATTCCCACATGAACCCGAGGAATTCGTGTGAATATTTTTTCGAAGGCACCTCCCATTACAGGGATGTTGGCTGAGCCGATTGCGAGCGCTTAGGGTTGTCATGTGTTTGGGCTACGAGACGAGCGGACGGTTAAGCGGAGCGGGTTTATCGATGACGCTAACAAACCCGCTATCATATATACAGGAATGTTGGTTGATTCGATTGAGAGCGCTTAGAGTTGTCATGTCTTTGGGCTACGGCACGAGCGGACGGTTAAGCGGAGCGGGTTTATCGATGACGCTAAAAAGCTCGCTATCATAATTTTGGTTGATTCGATTGAGAGTGCTTAGAATTGTCATGTCTTTGGGCTACGGCACGAGCGGACGGTTAAGCGGAGCGGGTTTGGTAGCGGGTTTGCTGAGTTAATTGGGAGCGTTTACAGTAGTCATAATGTTTAGACTACAATAGGGAACGAGCGGGTGGTTAAGCAGAGCGGGCTTAGTAGCGGATTTACTGATAACGCTAGCAAAACCGCCTCTTCCTTTTGATGGATGTTGGGTGAGCCAATCGGAAGAGTTTAGTGTTGTTATGTGTTCTGGCTAGGTGAAGTTAAATAAATAATAAGCTGCTTTGTAATACCAAAGATGGAATTTTATTTTGCCTTCACAACTTATATTTTACCGTCTGACATTGTATTTCTCAAGTAATAAAAGCTAAACGAAACTGACACCTGGAACCGGAAGCTTCAAACTTAGCGATGCCAACCTTTGACACAATTAAATAAATCCTACTTACTTACTATAAAAGACAACAGTAAAAAGTATTTTCCATATTATTTTAACACTAGGATTAGCGGGTAAACACGTGGGTGGGTAACTGGTAAGTATAAACACTGAGTGAGTGTTTAAAACTTTTTAGCTTACATAAAACACATAAAATCAACAGACAACGTGAAAAAACATATGTCTCCAGAATGGGTATGTATTACAATACCGAAGTACGAAAGACCGAATGTATTAAAACATCGAATGGGTCAAAAGACCGACACGTTTTTTTTCTGAAACCGTTAACTTTTTAAGATTGTTATAAAACAAACCTAACCTAACCTAATGGGTTCTGTATGATGCCGTTTTAATAAATTCTGATAAGTTTACGGTTTCAGAAAAAAATCATGTCGGTCTTTTGACCCATTCGATATTTTAATACATTCGGTCTTTCGTACTTCGGTATTGTAATACATACCCCTCCAGAATACCGATTAGAAAAAAGAGTAAGTAATTTTCATACTAGTCGTAGCCAAATCATTGCCATGAAATTTTTTGTGTATGTATATGTATAAAATACAGTAAAATGACTTTTTATTGTACACCACAAATAATAAAATACATACAAAAAACAAGTACATGAAAAAAATATATATAAGGTAAGCAATGGGTGGCCTTATCGCTTCGAAGCGATCTCTTCCAGGCAACAACAGAAAACAACGCAGCAAAGAGCGTATGTATACCCGTAAAAAAAAATTCAAAGAAAAAACTCAAGTTACAAATTTATTTGGTATCGTAAGTATAAAAAAAAGGACTCTTGTTTTGTGGCCACCATATTTAAAAGCCGTTACAAGAGCCTCGCGTGCCGAAGCCCTGTATGTGACATATCTGTCCCGTGTCCCTACAATGCCAATGGCCATTGGCGACGTGGGAATTCTTTTTTTAGCCAATACCAGGACAATTGTGGGGTCAAAACACTCGGTAGAATTATATATTGGGCAATACGTACTCTTCTGAAAGTGTAATTATACCATTCTGTTCTGTACTGGAAAAGGAATATCTTTAGGTAGCTAAGGCCGTGCATCTTTACCGACTGCAAAAGAGTTAGTTTGTGTTTCGAGTTTTTTTCAACAAGTCGATTACTAGCCAATTTGTAAAATGCGTACGTTTAATCAAGTCATAGTTCACTTTAATCGATATGATTAATATTGGTAATGAAAAGGCGTATAGGTGAAGACTTAAGTAAATGACCTTTTGTATGCAGTTGATATTATAGAGCTTAAGTCATTTTTATGAACGTTTATTTAGCTATCCGGACAAGTAACTAAGTCATACAACAGGTATTTTACGTAAGTTTTCACCTGTAAAAGAAAAACAACGACAGTATAATAATCTCGCATATTATGTGATCGCTATATCATTCAATTTGAAATAAAAAGAGTACTGTGAGTTTATTATATTCAACCAAAACTTAGGGAATTTACCTATACGAATGCTTTTCCATTTTTACAATCCGCTTTAGTTTCGCATGACGAGGGATTGATTTTAAAGCGATTTAATGTAGAATCCACTATAACCTGATCCCTTTTACTACACAGTTCAGTTCCCGCATAGGGTCTTGATAAAATTGGCACTGTATCTACCAACTTAAGAAGACCTCTTATTTGAAAGCCTGCCCTGTGAACAAGAGTTCTCGTAAAGATTGACCATGTCGAACACTAACCAGTATAGCAAGAACTCTTGTTTCACGCATCTTCTTGCAAAGCAAAGGTTTAATAAAGTTGGATTTACGGAAAATAGGGTTGCAGGTGCTTTGATTCTGATGGGACGACGTAAAATGCGGCGAAGTGTAAAAGTATGTGATGCGATCAGGGATGCGGTGTGGTGTTGGTTTCGCAATTTTGTATTTTTGATACTTCGGTTGTTTAAAATTTAAAACTTGTCATCCTTTCAATAAAAAAATTAAGATAAATTTTCAATTAGGTAAGTTAAAGTAATCACTAACAACTCTATACAATTAATGTGACTACCACCCACTGATTGTCGGTGGTTTTGGTAAGAAATAAATAAAGAAAGAAAATAGGTACATTTATTTACAACAGCACAAGACATAATCAATATTATTGCAAATAAACAACACGAAGGATAAAGATAGTGTGTGACATAGCGGTTTATAGCATCCTAGCTCTGATTTTCACCCATCACCGTCGCTAACACTCGAATCGATATATAGATATACTACACATTAATAACTACATAAGATTACATGAATATATGTAATTTGTAGATTATGAAAACAAATAACAATAACAAAAATACTTAAACATAATTACTATTATTCACTCTCCAAGTATGTACAACTCTGCGCAATTTGCACAAGTAATACATAATTATATACTATACTGATAAAAAAATAAGGACCACTTGTCTTGGTTTCATCGCTAAAAAAAATAAAAAATAAATAATGCGTTTGTAATTTAACAAAAACTGCTTCCCCAATATAAATTAGGTAACAACTAAAAACTTAACTCACTACAATAGCGCTGCATCTACTAAAAAAAGCACGTTTACATCCTAAAGCAAAAAAGACAGCCATCGAACGCAAGCATGCAACAACAAGCAACGTTGCTTTTAATAATTTAACACATCCTAGCTCCATTTTGAAATCCGTTTACCGCTCCCATGGGATCGTCCTCCAGGGAAGCGGGCAGGAAGTTTTTGCGAGAGCGTAATGGAGACCGTTGTTTATGTGGCCATAACGACCGCGGGCATTAAAAATTCAATGTTGTTTATTAAAAGTTGCCAAGATGGCGGAAGGGGGGTGCAGTGTGACAGTTTGGGGGGTTGCTTAACTGGCTTTCTGTGAGTTAAGTAATCAGAGTTTGGGTTGCGTGCTATAAAATCTTTGGACCTGAAATCACGTTTTATGTTTTATGTGTACAACGAATATGTTGTACAAGTGTATTTAAAACAAATTATGGACAAATACATTGGGCTCAGACAGGCAAGACAGTGACAGTGTATTTTATTTAAGTAGATAAACTATCGAGGGTTTGCCATTGCACATGTAGTGGTTGTATTGTACCTTCGTATAAAAAAAATAAAAAAAATCTTAAGTTTTTCTTTATATGATGAGGTTACTTAACATAGTAAAGTGGAATAAGTATATATTGTTTTTTCTGAAAACAAGTACTTATTGTTAACAATATGATCGAAAACTCCATCCATTTCCTCTTCTTTTCATGTAGGTAGATTTATTTTATTAACCCCCAACATAATGACAGTTAATATTTTTTTCATATTTTTTATTTTCTTCTCCCCCAATGTAACAAAATTAATATTTTTTCAGTCCTCAGCAGTAATTTTACTAATTTGCTCAGTTGCTAAAATCATAATGCTTCGCACGTTTTATGAACTGTTTATTTACTTCAATAACTAGGCAGCGGTGTAAGTTGAATTTAAAAATTTAATTGGTTCAAACTCAAAATATTTAAAACAGTTAATAATAATTTCTTGATTTTGGCTCTTAATCGGGCCAAAATTACTGCTACTTTTTGCCATATTCCGAATAATAATTGTATGTAGAAATTCAGAACAATACATTAAAAATCAGGCGTAAATTAAATGGTAAGCATTTATTTAGAATTTAACACTGACATTATTATCCTGTCTTTACTTTTTAATTCATAACAAACCTTAGACCATTAAACTCACTTTTGTTGCTCCATAGCTAAATGGTTCTCTTATCCACTCAAAGGTTATACTGATAGAGGTCCCTTAAAGGGATAATTCCGACTTTTTACATGTATGCCTGCGGTTGTCAATAGCTTTTTTCTCTATTTTCGTACAGTAAAGGATTTCTGTAGATACAAAAAAGCTTGTAACATAAAACTAGCCAAGTTAACTTTTAGTAAATAGTATTAGCCAGACTTCAGACAGATTTATTAGAAAGCTATAAAAAATGCCACCCTATTTTAGTGTTCACGAGCCTAGTAAGAAAAATCGTGAAAGTTGCAGTACATTTTCGCGCTCAGACGACTACTTCCAACTCGTTCGATTCAGGCCCTCACAATGTAATGCAACTTACGTAATTTTTCTTAATAATGTAAGCGCAGTCTGATGTCGGTAACCCGCTCACCGCTCGTCAACCGCAACCGCTACTTCCATGGCCCAACAACGAGTGCACCGAAGTGCGCGCACGTGGCTACCCAGTATAATTACAAAGGTCGCATTATCAGGGCCACAAGGGTGAAATTACACGCTGTAAACTGCGGCATGGGAATGCTTGAAAGTCTTGAGACTACTGTGACCCACATATGGGATAAGGCACTTAAGCTTTTTAACTCTTACTGCGCATATTGATATGGGAGGGAACAAAGAAAATTATTTCACCAAAAAATATTTTTGACCTATCAAAAAAGTTACTAGTCAACAAAACAGAAATTGAACACCAAAAATTAGGGCTAATGAATAAAATAATAATAGGAAAATTAAAAATTCGGCTTTCAGATTTTAGGGCTAGTAAAAAGTAGTGGCACTGAAAATAGGATTATAGTATAAATCTTCCCAGGTGAATTTTTCGCTTCGAGCCCTTATCTTTCAAAACAAACGGTATCGTCTTAGTATTAAGGTTCAAATTTAATGTAATGGCTCGAAGCGAAAAATTCACCTGGGAAGATTAATACTATACAAATATTCGGGCTACAAAAGGTGAACCTACCAGCTACTTTTGTATTTAAAGACCAAATCAATTAAAATGATTTATAAATTCATTAAATGAGTAAAACTTTATAGTGTCAATATATAATCGTTAAACTTACTTAATATTTATAGGAATGGACCAATATATGTATAAAACCCTTAAAAAAGTGACGTTAAGGGTAAAAGCTACACTAATAAAAATGACGACATAAATTTCTTTCAACTCGTTATACAGGTTGCTCCACTGAAATTCAAATTTTGCTTTTTTTTTCAAGCCAAATTACTCGAAATCCTTTCAGGTTAAGTGTCGTCCAGCCTTTGAGAGAATTTTTCATCACACCCTTTATAGTGTTAGAGTTGCTTTATTAAAATGACAGAGGCGAAAATTTTACTAGTTTTTGCCCCCAATTTCGTCAGCGCACAGATAAAATGTTAGATCTATTCCCGTTCTATATCCCGTGGGAATTTCAACAAATCCATCCTTATTCCTTGCCTATACGATAAAGGAAGATCAGTCAATGAATCGGTCAGTGAGTCGGTCAGTGAGTCGGTCAGTGAGTCGGTCAGTGAGTCGATCAGTGAGTCGGTCAGTGAGTCGGTCAGTGAGTCGATCAGTGAGTCGGTCAGTGAGTCGGTCAGTGAGTCGTTCAGTGAGTCGGTCAGTGAGTTGGTCAGTGAGTCTACCAGTGAGTTAGTCACCAAGTCAACTTTTTTAAATATATAGTTGTACCATAAGAATAAATAATAACAGAGTAGAAGGGAAACTCTCGCTCCGGGCGGACTCAAGGTCACGATATTAGAGTACTCTCTAAGAGAGAACTCAGTCAGGGTGTCACGGCCGGCGTCGCCGCACCAATGTTTGGCTGTTTACTGTTTGCGCGTTCGTTTTATTGGAAACAAATAACAATAGCGTCAAGTTATTGTGGTGTATTTGGGTGTGTAAATAATGGAAAAACGATGCCACACTTAAGTGTTTTTAGTTTTCCCAAAGATGATGAGCGGTAAGTAATATTTTCTAAATATTATTTCGTTTTCGTACCTAATTAATCAAAAAGACATGAGCAGTTCTTTTTGTGCAGCCAATTGTTTCACCCAATGGTAAAATTTACTTTAGCATTTTATTGCTTTTCGTCAAATCTTCAATAGCCCCGCCGTCGGTCGTTGACCTTATCTCGCTCGCCTCGCCTCGCGACGCGATCGCGCAGCGCAGTGGCAGTGGCGCAAAATCAGTTATTTAAACCCACACTACGTATACGTACCTATAGTTTCCGACAAACATCTTGAACAAAATGGGACGTGGTGGGGCTAAGTTTGCGCATGTACTTTACTCGCTACTGAAAAGACGTAAAATTCGATGGTAACGGTAACTGTACCTAAGTACCTATATCTATGTAGGTACAGGTTACAGGTATAAAAAGAGCAGGCCTAAAGGCCTGAGTCGATGAACACAGTATTTACCCGGCACAGTATTATATGTATTTCATTGAAATTGACTTGTTAGCAAATGTAGTAGAGAGAGAGAGAATAATTATAATTCTCATATTTTGTAAAACTAGAATAAAATAATGATTTCAAAGTAAACAAAAACTTATATTTTAGCGATATTATCTTTTCCCTTCTACTCTGTTATTATTTATTCTTATGGTTGTACCTACCTATGTGCATTGTTTCTGTGGGTGTTTTGGAAAACAGATGTAAAAAAAACGGCCAAGTGCGAGTCTCACTCGCACGCTGAAGGTTCCGTTTCCTGTTTACAAAAAAGAGATGCTAAGATAAACGTATGTTACGTGCCCCTAATGTCCACTTCACCATTTATTACATTGCCTTTATCATTTCAATATCATCTGTAATGCAATTACTACACTTCATCGCTAAAAAGTTAATAAACAAAAAAAAAACAGTTTTTGTTTCGTGTAAAGATTACTGCTTGTAAATAAATGGTTAACAATTACCGATTCTGAAAAAGTAGTCTTCTGTTTTTTGCCAGTAGGTTCCTGCTTTTTTGGTTGTTTGTGATTTAGATTGTTTCAGTGTGTGTTGCCAGTGATGATTTATGGCACTGATACGTGACCATTAAAGACGGGCCTCATAAGAAAGCTCAAAGTGACTCAGAGGGCGATGGAGAGGGCTATGCTCGGAGTTTCTCGACGGGATCACATTTGAAATGATGAAATCCGCGCAAGAACTAAAGTCACCGGTATAGCTCGAAGAGTCGCCAGACTCAAGTAGCAGTGAGTAGGGCATAATATGACTGATGGTCGGTGGAGCCGCTGGGGCCAAAAGTTTCTAGAGTGGCGTCCACGGATCGGAAGACTCAGTGTAGGTAAGTCTCCAACAAGATGGAGCGACAACCTGGCTAAGGTTGCGGGAACGCGTTGGATGCGAATGGCGCAGGACCGATCTGTTTGGCGAACCTTGTGGACGTCTTTAAGCTGGAAAAATGATAATGAAGAATTTCTGAATACGTCGCCAATGACACCCTGTATATTCATATTAGCTAAATCCCTTAAGACATGTTAATTATGTTAACAACGCATGTTAGAGCAATTCTGAGTGTAATAGTTATAATATCACAACATTACACAGCCGTAAACGACCACTCCCAGCCCCAAAAGATCATTAAGTGTGTAAACTTGCGAATATCTAAACCCTTATGTAGCAATAACCTATTATTTCAAATTTAAACCCACGTATCATTTAAACGAAGCCGTGGTGGCCTAGTGGTTTGAACTATGGTCTCTCGAGCAGAGGGTCGTGGGTTCGAGTCCGGGCTCGCACCTCTGAGTTTTTCGGAATTTATGTGCGAAGAAAACGGTGAAGGAAAACATCGTGAGGAAACCTGCATACACCTGAAAAGAAATTCAATGGTGTATGTGATCCGCACTGGGTCCGCGTGGGAACTACGGCCCAAGCCCTCTCATTCTGAGAGGAAGCCGTTGCCCTGCAGTGGGACGTATATGGGCTGGGATGATGATGATGATTATTTAAACTCCAAGCGTTTCCGTTTTTAACGAATCAAAAACAAAAAAGAAACTTTATGCTACTAATATTATACACATTTAAGAACGAGTTTATTATTAATAGGATAGGCATAGGCAGGTTAAAAATAATTAAAACCGTATAAAAACAAAGTTACCACAAAAACAAAGTTTTTTTTGTAAGAAAACGAGAAAGTATTGGTAATTTTAACTCCTAATCCCTACCTTTCAGGATTGTTGGTGTTAAAATTAATGAACGATAATGAAATAGGTACATTTAGTAAAATTTTGTGTCACGTATAAAGCCCAAGTGGAAACGTGAAACGTGCTACTTAGACAGACGTCGATTATGTCAAAGTATTTTTAAATTTAGACTAAGTATAACAAGCACTTCTGAATGCGAAGAATTTTCCACTGGTTCGGTAAAACCGTGTTCAGCAGAATCCGGTAAGAAACTCAACTCTTGTTGTCTTGTTTTTGCTAAACAGATTTTCACATAATATAACATTTTAGGTTTATTTAACAAACCATTATGAGCCGAGTTAAAAAAATCACAAAATCAGACAATCGCTCCATTATAATGCACCAATATGAGGACATTGCGTATGACTAAAAAATATAAACACATAAAATTGAGTGCCAAACGGCACCGCTAGCTTATGAGCCAGCATATTGGGTTAACACGTGACATTCAAAATAATAATACCTAAAAAGTTGTTTGAGAACCTAGTGCCTATACAATAGGTTCTCTGAGTTGAGTAACTTTTAGCTTCTAGCCACTCTTCTGGTTGGCTGCCTCGCTAGGCAAAACATCTAACTCTTTTGTCTGTCACAACTCCCCCTGTCTCAAATAAAATCCGAATATCTTTCTTTTATACGCGTTGAGAGCACATTAGCCAACCTGCAGTAAATTCACAATTCTATTAAATTTTCCTACGTTCTATCTTCACACTATATTTTGGGTCTCAATTTGCTTTCTCGAATACATTTCACGCACCAAAGTTTCGAGTTCCAACCTCACTTTTTACCACTGTATTTGTATCCTTATAGATGAGGGTGAAAGTAGATTTTCCTTTGTCGGTGATAAGGAAATTTTTCAAGTATGTTACATGCCTCGAAGTGAGAAATTTCATTTGAGACGATTTCACGATTTTCCTTTACAGGTTCCCTCGGGACAGGCCGTTGATTTATCTCGACGAATATTTTCCTTTTTTCTCGTTTGTATTCAAAAAATTTGTTTTCTGTTACGTACTTTATGCGATGTCCTTTGAAAGTGTAATGTTCTCTGCTACGCCTGTTTTATTACGGGACGTAAATAAATTTCAGTATGTCCTGATTTGCTCGAGTGCTCGTTCAATGAACGTCTGTGTTGCTTAGCAGACTGTGCAGATATCTACAGATTTCGTTTACTTAAGTCATCCAATTTTTATCAGTTCTTGATGTTTGTAGTGTGACTACAATTTATTAGATGAGTGCGAGATAACTTGTAAGGGAAAGTTAATGTACGAAACCAACCCAATGATAGTTGTTCTAACACTGACTTTATTCACAATTAACAATAAAAGTATGCTTAGGCAGCGCGCCGATGTCATACATGAGTGCGTAAATAGCTATAATAATTATTACGGAATGGCCTAAATTAAAGAATCATTGATTTAACACTTATACATTATCATGCGGTAACCCGTAGGTACAATGTCTTTTAATGTTGATTTTAAATTTTGTGATTTGATAAGATGGTCATTCTGTAGAACTTTATAGGCTAGGTTTGTTTTATAACAATTCTTTACAATTAACAGATTCAGAGTAAAACAAGTGTTTTGATAAAAAAAAATTTAATACGAGTTTTTTTTTGTTGCCTGTACTTTTTGCCCCTGGTTACCAAAGTACTCGGCAAGACCAATCAAGCGAGCCCAAACCTGATTGGGTTGTGTCGTTTTATTCCAGAGTGTCTATAACCACCTTCCAGCTCCATCATCAGATCAGCTCCACGTCACAATAATATTGCCTTGTCATCTAATTTACACGTGCATGCAAAATTTCAGCTCAATCGGAAATCGCAAAGTGGGTCAAATTTTACTTGCAAGATTTGATGGCACACAGACAACGGGATAGGTGAAAGTAAATAAAAGCTTGTAAAGTTGTAAAAAAGTAATGAATAACAATATATTACGACAAACATTACATTAACCTCCAACAATTATGCAACACGATATGGTCCCGAAATTTTCACAACGCTATAACAGTATTTTAGCGAATGTTATCCGGATTATCTACAGTAAAGGCTGCCCGCAAACTTATTTAACGAGTCGTTTAACAGCCCCCTAAACCACTATTATAATACTAGCCAGTAAACCAATAACTTTTCGCGGTCTTACAACGGCTTTATACGCAGCATAGCACTTTTATACAAACTTATTACAAAACTTATCAAAAAACAAAAAGGTACAACCTAAGCTTTATTTCGAAGCGGAAAAAGATGAATTTGATGATATTGCTAGGTTTGCAGAAGCAAAGTTATGTTTGTCGATCGCAGGACGCATTGCTCTCGCGGGTGTGATATCGTCTTATAGTGAGACCACAGGTTTCATAGTTGTTGTTTTATATTGAAAAATATGACGTTAATGTAAAATATGTGACATACTTTCTACTGCACAAAAGTAACAGCGTCGTGGGAAACCTTAGGGTGTAATTTCATCCAGGCAGAGCAGAACAGAAACGTTAATAATCGGCCAATCGTATTAATGAGGGTTTTCTAGTAAAAATATCGCTAGTATGTGTGTGCGTGTAATGACACGGGTGCGTCCCACAAGATATAACTACAAAATATCTAATTTCATATTAATAACGTTCACAAGATATAATGAACGTTAGCTATAACAGGAAAAGGTATAATTTTTTAACGTATAACGCTTAAATTATATAACGTTATTTTTATATAACTTCAATTTGTATAAGATTTATATGGACTAATTTCTTTTAACATAACAAACAGTAGGTACCTATAACAGTCATGACATATAAAAATATGTGTAAATATTAAATTATGTGGCGGCGAGCGAGTGAAGCGAGCGAGCAAGACTTTTCGGGGCAGAAGCGACTTGGATAGGTTAGGTTCAGAAGGCTAAGGCGGGAGCGAAGCGTAGCGTAGCTCCCGCCTTAGCCTTCGATGTTAGGTTTTTTTTTGTAACAGAGCGGAAAAAAATAATGGATTGCTTGATTGTTTGCTTGCAGCAAAGTTTTTAATGAATTTATACGTTTTAAATCTTAGGTGTTATGAACATTATGCGCTTTGATCGTTATATCAATTGATATTATATATAAACAACGTTATACATTACAAAATTAGATATTTTATAATTATATTTTTCGTTAATTATATCCAGTGAACATTGGACTAAACGACTTTATATAAAGTGAGCGTATATATTATGAATATTAGATAATAAGTTGTTATATCTTGTATTACTTACCCGTAATGACACACACAACTGTGTGTACACAGTGTACACAGTACACATACTTAAACATTCTAGCGATATTTTTTTCTAGAAAACCCTCATTAATACGATTGGCCGATTATTAACGTTTCCGTTCTGCTACTGTACACACAAAAATTTTTCTAAAAAATTAATACCAGGAAAATAAATCACACAAAAAGGTAGAGCTTAATCAAAAACATATTCAAAGAAAAGAAAACATCCAAACCGCTGACATTCAGTCTATTTAGTAGCATTGAAATATGACACCCCCGAGGATTTCATTTTTACGCTTTGATTAGTAATTTCTAGATTTCTTATAGGGTATGAAGAAACAAAATAACGAAAACTCTCTTGAAAATTCGGATATGATTTGCATTTTCTCGAGGGAACTATGTTGATTTGGCAACTGTCGCACAGTGGATAAGCCTATACACAATATCGGACAAAAATATGCCTAAAAAACGGCTGAATAAATGATGTTACTAAGACTTCGAATATAGTATAACACATGCAAGGAGTAATTTAAAGACTTATATGTTAAAAGTAGTAAAAATAAATAACTAATTACTGTTTTAATTAATATCAGCAGAGAATTTATTACGACTGTCTACTTTGCTAAAAAATAATTCATTACCGCGGTCGCTGCAATGTGGCCAAAAAGTTTAGGTATCTTTAACAGTGATATTAATAAGTGAGCATCGTTAAAGATTTCAATAAAAAGGGCTAGATGCTAAAAGTGTTGAGTCAAGCTAGTTAAGTCTTCAAAAATATTGACAATTCTGGCAGTGGCGATAATCGGTATAAAAACTTCGATTTGTATTTAAAAATAGTGACAATTTTGGACTAGACTCAAACTCTCATTTGCATTTATTCATATGCGACTTCATATATATTGAATTAAATTCCGGCTGTTCACTAATGTTTTTCAAATCCTGTGATCACTGCTAAAAATTGCGTAAAGGATTTTAAGATATCTGTGCTTCCCACATTACGGTACCGCACCACTGTGCGGTGGCATTTTTCCCGGCCTAGGGGATGTACATACTAACACACTGTTTGATTACATTCGGGCAGTCGGGGAATTACCAGAGAACATTTATTCGCAAACGGAATAGCCGAGTTGACAAGATTTATTATGTACGCAGCCTTTAAAAACGGTGCTGTGACCAGGATTTTTTGTTTCATAAATTCTTTACACGAACGAAATATTTGGATGCATATAAGTCATAAGTCTTTTATTGATTGAAATAATGTTACAAAAGGTCCTAAATTAACAGTTCATTATTTCACCAAAAAGGCATGCAAACAATTGGAAATTTTGAATTATTATTAATTATTATTGAAGCAAGAAGAGTTGTGTGGGGGATGTGGTGGGAAAAGGTGACGCAAACTACCTGTGACCGAAGTCAGTGGAAGAAAATTATTCTATGCATTATTCTGTCCATTGAGCATTTTCCTGCGGCCCGAAGCAATTTTGATAATAGATATCTTTAACTTATTTCTTCGCATGTGTATGCAGATTTCTGCACAATGTTTTCTTTATGTACAATTAATATTAAACATTGAAGACTCGAAAGCAAACATTAGTAATTTTGAAACAACGATAACAACATGATTTATAAAACTAGAGCAGACCTAACTCTAAACAAGAATCTACTAGGCCCATAATTCTGTGCTTTAACGCCATGACCGTAGCACCGTCTAAATTTTCAGCTTTCATTTGAGACAGAGCATTATCCGTCATTTCTTGTGGAGTTCCTTCTAATTCTTTGAAATCCACAGAATCTTTAGATTCCCGTACAACCATTGAAGAGTGCAGAACTCCAAAACCAAAGCTCAGTCTTGCGTATCTTCTTAAATCAGCATCGAGTTGATCTTTAGGGAATATTCTGTCGGATTTGAGTCCGTGGTTGGCTAAAGAATCGTCCAACATTTTGTGGTAGAAGTCGATCCATTCGTGGTAGTGCTTGGCTCTAGTAACATAGTCAGTGCAGTTAAAGATGAAGTATAGAAGGTCGGCGGCGGGGTTGCTTTCTTTGGAGAGTTGGTAGTCAATCATTACGTTCTCAATAGCTTTTCCGTTCTGAAATGAGAATATTTTAAGTAATAGTATCCTACTAATTCCGGTGGAGAAGGATCGTGAAGGCGGTGACCCTTCATGACCACGGCTACTCTGTCAAGAGTGGACGACTAAGAAGAAAATAGAGAATCTACTAATATTATGAATGGAAAACTTTGTGAGAATGTGCGTGCGTGCGTGTGTGTATTTTTTCGCGTGTGTGCGTCTGGAATAACACATTAGTAGGCTACCTTTTTACCTTTCCCCACGGAATTAAGACAAAATCTCGAAATTTCAGCTGCTAGGTTTAGCATGAAATTTGGCACAGGTGATTTTTAAGCAACGTCAATGATGAGTACGATGTGATTTCTGGGAACTCGATTTCAATTCCATTGCCACACCTAATGGTTTACGAGTTCCAAGCCGCGGGTGACTGGAAGAAACTATGCCAACAAGATTTCTAAAAAATATACCGACACGTGATAGCACGTTGTTATCAATAAAATTTGCAGTTGGCAACATTTTATCATCTGCATCCGATTTTGATTATAAATATTATAATATATAGGTAAAATTCGTAAACTGTAATGGTAGTCACAAACGTGAAGATTTACTTTCGCAAGTTTAAACTTGCGCAATTTTATGAAATTTCTGTTTTTGTTTTGTGCAAGTGTTAACTTACGCAAATAATTTGCTACATCTGTGTGTAAGTGCAAGATATCGTCATCTTAAGAACATTTTCTACTAGAAGCTTGTTTTGTTGACCTGTGACGTATTAATATGTAGTATGACGGGTATTGACGAATATAGTTTTACTATTACAGTTCTAGTAAAAAGTTAAATTTACCTCAAGCTTAAACATAATATTGTTAGACCAGCAGTCTCCCTGCTGGATCACGGAATACTTCGAATTCTTCTCGTAGTTGTAAACTTTATTTACATGTACCTTGGTCTGTGATAGTGACCCAGTCAATACTTTCTTGTACTTATCACTGTTCATTAATGCTTTTATATCATTCTCAGTCGCTTCAAAAAACATTTGCGTTTGAACATCCTGTTCGATAAGTGCCCACATGTTAATTAATTTCCCTACAATGTTCTTATAAGTTTCAGGTTGGAATTCTTTCAAAGCGTATGAAAGTGAATGATATATGGCCAAGTCCTTAAGTACCAATCTCACAGTATCATTTGATAAAGATTCAAATCTGCTCAACATCTCAAAGTTTGACTCTGAGAGATCTTCAAGCAGAATCAATTCATTCGGTTCTTCGTTTAAAACACCGTAGCAAACTGGGAACCTAATCCTTTCGCTGGCTGGTATACCAGCCAAGTCTTGCAAATTATTAAGTTTCGGAATAACTTCTTGATACATAATCATTTCATTGTTGAACAAAACCACTGTTTTCATCATTTGTCGTAATATCTCTGCAGCAGGCGCTGATTTACCAATCATTTTGAATGTAGCACCATCTGATTCATGGATAAATCTTTTCACATTTGCTACGTAGTTGTCACCTTTCTTTCCTACGGGTTCTACTGCAACCTTTCCTTCTTTGAATCCATGTTTCAGTAGAACACTTTCAACTAATTTTAACTGTGGTTCACTGAGACTTTCAAAGTCACCTTCAAATTTAAATAACGCCATTTTAGTTGAGACCAAGTGCACTAATGTAAACCTGTAATATCGTTGACATTGACTCTTATAGCTTACGTTATCTTCATTACGATTGATTATTAACCTTATCTAAGAAATTTGTCGATTATATTAAAATGTTTTGATAATATCAGATTGTTGCTTGGGGTTTTGATAATCCAAGCCGAAACAATGATAACCCATGCTTGAACCGGAATATTTCAGATAAAGTGCTGTGCCTCCGCCAAGTCGAACGCAACCGTATCATGCTTTTCTTGAAGCGACTCACGACACTTCTGACTCCGTGTAATAATATCGTTTCTATCAGCTTGGAAATAAGCAAACTCGCAAATTCAGAAAGCTTTTCGTTTTTTGAGTTCGACTATTGAAATCAGTTCCGTGAAAATACAATTCAAAAATTGTGTAAATCGTACAAAATTACCACTTGGATAAAAATTTTAGACCAGTTGTGAAAATAAATGAAGTCATGTTACAAAAAGTTTTTTTGTTTCCTATACCTAAATAAAAAGGCAGTGTTTTCAGTTCCCAGAATAATGGAATAACAAATATTTATGTTTTCCATGTTTATGGATAGTATAGGTATAATATAGATAACAATGATTATGTCACAAAACCCTTTATAACAGCCCGGCTACGACTTCGCGCGACCGGCGGCAGCGGCGAGCGTTTTATCAGTTCATTGCGGGTGCCGCCAGATAATCACTGTGCGGCGAGCGTCTCGGCCGCGCAATGAACGGGGAAAACGCTCGCCGCTGCCTGCGCGAATGAATAAGAGCCCGCTCCCACTATGTCGTGTGTCGTTCCGTTTTTTAATCGGGTGTTCCAGTGGCAGAACATTTTATATGAAGCTGTTCACACTTGTCGGGCACGATTTAATCGTAAATCGTGTCCGACACACGACATAGTGGGAACGAGCTCTAACGCTTCACTCACTGTCCAAGATGGCGCCGCCGTGTGTCAAATCAAATTTCTAACGCCTGCTGAAAGATTAATAGCAACGATCCGCAGCCACGGCCGAACGGAGCGAAAAGACCAGCAGGAAACAGATTCCCAGTAAAGAAATTTGTAACAGTCGATAAATTTCCTCTAGTAGGTACACTTGCACTCAAATTCTATAGTAGTTGATGTGACTTTTGGATGGAACTCATATTTTTACATCAGTGACTTCGAAAATCGCTCCCAAGAAAGAACAATAATATCTAGTCCTTTTTCTTTAAAATTAGATTTTAACGTTAAAATTATAGAGCACGACGTAATCTGTAACTTAACACTCAGTTACAGATACAATTTTTTATGTAACTTCCTTTTTTCCATTTTGAAAAAACACGTAAGTATTGCATACAAAAATTAAAAAAATATCAGTATGATAAAAATATGGTTAATTACAACGTTCCCAAGTTTAAAAACTGGATAACTCAAAACAAGTGCGAGTCAGACTCGCGTACGAAGGGCTCCGTACCATTATCTATAAAAACGGCAAAAAATCACGTTTGTTGTATGGGAGACCCCCTTAAATATTTGTTTTATATAATTTAATTATTAATTTTTAAAGTGAATATATAAATAAATATTAAAAGTGAATATATAAGCGTCTACCTGTTGCCGTTATCAATATCGAGCAAAAACGAGCAAAAACTCACGTTTGTTGTATGGGAGTCCCCCTGAATATTTATTTTATTCTGGTTTTTAGTATTATTGTTATATAGCGGCCACTGAAATACATCATCTGTGAAAATTTCAACTGTCTAGCTATCACGGTTCATGAGATACAGCCTGGTGACAGACGGACGGACGGACAGACGGAGGGATGTACAGACGGATGGACAGCGGAGCCTCAGTAATAGGGTCCCGTTTTTACCCTTTGGGTACGGAACCCTAAAAATGATAATGCGACTAGACATGTTCTTTCCGTGCACTCTACATTATGTAATGCTTGATATGTAATTAAATTATTTCAACGCCACCTTATAGAATTTGAGCTACTAGTTTTGGGTCATACACATCGCAAAAGCTAAGTGTCTATAGCCAATATTTATTGTCAAGTCTACATCGGCGTATGAGACGCCTGGCCAACTTTAGGCCATTTAAATAAATATTAAGTTTGCTGACTCTGAGTCACCAATTTTGTGTCCACTACGTTTTGTAGAATACTACTCATTATAATAGATTGTATTGTTCTTTACCTACCATTATCTCAACAGACGTCAACTGATACTCCGTTGCCTGCTTCTTATTATTGAATTTTTTTTTTTTTTTTATACAATATAGGCTTGCGTTTGGCCACAATCACGCCTGATGGAAAGCGAAGATGAGGCCTACGATGGAGCACGCTTGCCTAGTAAATGCTCATTCACCCTAGACTTGAAAGCGGCCAAATTGTAGTGTTCAGGGAACACAGTCGCAGGTAGGGAATTCCACTCCATAGCTGTGCGATTGATGAAGGAAGAGCGAAAACGCTTTGTGCGGAATTTGGGAATACTGACAACGTAAGGGTGGAGACCCCGCCTACTTCTGGTCGACCTGTGGAATACTCATTTAATCATTATAATTACTCATTTTTTATAAAAATAAAGATAAAGTTCACTATCAATGTGTTATTCTTACGAAATATGATTATCATTGTTACCTTTTCAATGTAATATTGACTTTCCGTGGCATTGAAACGTATATTAATCATTCCGATTTATTAAAGCTGATACCGTATGGTCGTGTTTCTTTGGCCCCGAAGGAAAACTTTGGGCATTGGGACTCGGTCCAGGTTCAATTCATCATCATCATTTCAACCGTAGGACGTCCACTGCTGGACACAGGCCTCCGTCATTACAGTTCTTATAATTACGGTTCAAAGCATCTTGCATCGGTCTGGCAAAACCCTGTTGAGAAGAATCTGTCAAGAAATGCAACAGGATGTAGCGACTACTAGCGCCATCTAGTCATCACATAAGGAACTAACTACTACAATCCTACATCACGCTATCGAAGTTTCTCAACTCGGCTGCATAAATACAACTTCCAACATTCATCCATCGGACTTCGGTCCCCAGGCATAACATCTGCCTGGAGAGAGATCTCTCTATTGTAACTACCCCCAAATTGGTGACCCACGACATTGGACAAAATCGCAACCTTCAGACACACAGAAACGATGACGCAGTCTCACAGCAAGCCATACTCACCGCACTGTGCACCATTAGCATGTATCTATTATCTGCCTGGTGTCTACAGTTCGCAAATCCTCCTCCCACTACTTCCACTTGCCAATCAATCAACCGCTCGCCCGCCAACAAGGCTCCGAGCAATCACGCAACAGGCATGCATTCACAAGTAGCAGAGGAACAACAATGCTCGCCGACGAGGCTCTGAGCGACTGGCCCTTGCAAGCGCCCACATGACGCACAGACTGCACTCCACTGCAATTCGTATCGACCTCCGGTCTAAAAGGGGGGCTGATGTAGCGACTACTAGCGCCATCTAGTCATCACATAAGTAACTAACTACTACAATCCTACATCACGCTATCGAAGTTTCTCAACTCGGCTGCATAAATACAACTTCCAACATTCATCCATCGGACTTCGGTCCCCAGGCATAACATCTGCCTGGAGAGAGATCTCTCTATTGCGCGACCCAAAAGGATTATCTCATTGACTTCATAACCAGATTCATGAATCATGGCTATGATATCTATGACTAAACTCTTTGACAATGTGATGTTGATGTCCTTTGGATACATATTCCTAAAGAAATAATGATACTAACAATGATAAGTGACTTTGATCGTTTACTCCTTAAATTGAAATTGATATGATATACATGTATAAGTAGATAAGTGACGGAAAATTTAATTATATTGATAACATTTTGATGATAACGTGTGCTATAAAAAGCCATGTCGATGATTTTACTTTTTTACAAAAATTAACTCCGTGAAACAAAATGGCCAGTTTTAAATTCGAAGGAGATTTCCAGACCCTCAGTGACACTCAGTTGAAATTAGTTGAAAGTGTTCTCCAAAAACAAGGGTTTAAAGATGGAAGAATAGTTGTAGAACCGGTTGGACAAAAAGGTGATAACTACGTTGCAAACGTGAAAAGATTCGTTTATGAAAAAAGCGATGGATCTTACTTCAAAATGATTGGAAAAGTAGCGCCATTTGCTGAAGAACTAAGGAAAATGATGAACACTATGGCTATGTTTCTAAATGAAATTGTAATGTACGAAGAGGTCATTCCTAAGTTTAACGACATTCAAAACTTAGCCGTAGCAGCTAATGACAAAGTTAGATTTCCTGTTTGCTACGGTTGCGTGAAGGAAGCACCTAATGAATTGATCTTGCTTGAAGATCTAGGAGAATCCGGATTTCAAATGCTTGATAGATTCCAACCTTTGACTGATGATAGCGTAAGAGTGGCACTCAAAGACTTGGCTAAATACCATTCACTATCTTATGCTCTAAAAAATAATGATCCTGAATGTTACAATAATATTTCAAACAAACTACTTAATATGTGGGCATTAATGGCTGAGGATGAAGGCGCTAAAATGTTTTTCGAAACAACTGAAAATGATATGAAGTTAATGGTGGAAAGTGAGAAGCACAAGAAAATGATCACAGGCACGTTGTCTCAGTCGGCTGCACTTGCAAAGAAACTTCAGAGTTACGAGAAGACCTCAAAATACTCTGTTATCCAACAAGGAGATTGCTGGTCCAACAACATTTTGTTCAAGCTTAAAGTAAGTTAAAAAAAAAATTTAAACTCTCCTGAACAAAACATTTTTTCTGGACGTGCTTTTAATTGTGAAATCGTTTTTGGGGTGATGCCCTATTTTGCAATATTATTTTCTAATAGTGAAGTAAGTAGGCATTTGAGTTGCAAAAAATCTAAATACATCTAGAAAATTTGTGACTGGCTGTTTAACCGACGCTCAGCTCAAACCCTTAGAACTACATAGATGGCTAAACTTATCCCCATGGAAACCTCCATAGGTACGGAACCTATGGAGGTTGATGTAAACAAGAATATACCT
Organism: Archips xylosteana; assembly: GCA_947563465.1. Taxonomy (NCBI): domain Eukaryota; kingdom Metazoa; phylum Arthropoda; class Insecta; order Lepidoptera; family Tortricidae; genus Archips; species Archips xylosteana. The sequence goes on along the minus strand of OX387361.1, from coordinate 5,290,170 downwards.
AGGCACGGATTATTTTCTTGCTAGGTCTATAATGGGGCAGGACCAGCTAGTTAAGATACGAGTACCTACATAGTAGTCATTAGCAAAAGATATTAAAAAAAAACTAATTCATTCAGAAAAATAAGCATATTAAACGTGCTCATTGAAAATAAAAATCTTTAAGATTAGCCTTCCGTCCGCAGCTTCGTCCGCGATAAATGAATTTTCCCGTAGGAAAAGCAATTTTCCCGCGGTAAAAAGTAGCCTATTTCACTCAGTGATAAAGTAGCTTTCTAACGGAAAAATATTTTTTCAAATCGGTCCATTAGTTTTTAAGTTTATTCGTTACATACAAAAATACAAATCTCTCCTCTTTATAATAAGTATTAGTGTACATGTAGATTAAAGTAAATCCAAATTCATAGTTCACTTTTTAAGATTGTTATAAAACTAACTTAACCTAACCTAATTGGTTCTATACGATGCTTTTGAAAAGTTTACAGTTTCAGAAAAAAAAATTGTCGGCCTTTTACGCCATTCGATATTTTAATACCTTCGGTCTTATGCACTTCGGCATTATAATACGTAGCCGAACCGATTTAGATAAAATTTAGTACCTATGGTGATAGTTTTTCTTGAGAACCTAGGAAAGAGTCGCGAATGAAATCGCAGACTAACTGGCATCAGTTAGTCTCAAAAATTGCTTACACAGAAATTTTTTGCTTTCCAGGATGGCAAAGCAGTTGAAAACGTGATGATCGACTACCAACTATCTAGAGAAAGCAACCCTGCCGCCGATCTCCTCTACTTCATTCTGAATTGCACTGACCATGAAGGCAGATCCAAATATTACCACGAATGGATAGCTTACTACTATGAAATGTTGGATGATGCGCTATCCAACCACGGTCTTAAGTCCAACCGCGTCTTCCCAAGGGACCAACTTGATGCTGATTTAAGAAGATACGGTAAAATGATGGTCGGTTTAGGTATTTTGCTCTCTTCAGTGTTAGTGCGTGAATCTAAAGATGTTGTTGATTTTAAAGACTTGCCAACCGCGAGTGCTGAAGATATGATTGACAACGTTATGACTAATATGAGAGCTGGTGCTTTAGATGATGTCACTCTCATGAAGTTGAAATTAAGAGTCGAAGGCATTATTGATTCAGCAGTGGAGTTTGGACTTATTTAAAGATATATTAGAAATGAAAATTATTTTTGTAATAAACTTGTGTTTGTAGAGCTTGTCTAAGCTAAAATGGCGCCCCTCTACTGAATCAGTTGACTTGGACGAGTGCGTGCAAATATTAATTACAACTCTTCATATATTTGGGAGCGTCAACTATTCCGTTAACTATGATCAGTGTGCAACAACACGATCGACAAATCGCATTAAAAATCCTGTGCGTAAATGCAGTGGTGGGGCGCGTCATTTTAAATTAGACAAGCTCTAATATATACTAGCTTTATGATTTGTTTTGTTTCATATCGTCTGTAAAATAAAGGGGTCAAGTTAAAGCACAAACAAATAAATGTTTTGTCCACATTTGGCTTGCAGCTTGCGGTATGCAACAAACCTCGAAACACACTTGGATTTACAATCGTTTTCCCCGCTTCTTTCTGTTGTATACTTTAACATGAGTGCAGAAAGAGATGGAGAAGCGATTTTGAGTGCCCGAACGCTAGACAATACATCCTCTAGTGACTAGTCAAATAAACAGAACTTTTTAACGCTGCGATTTGAAGATGGTCAGTTGCAGCATTTAGGAAACTTAAAGGATTTACCACACTGAATACCTACGTTCTGCCGTCGCGGTCAGGTCAAATTGTATGTGGGCTCACATTATGTATGAATAACATTGTCGGTCTCTATATATTTTGTATAGATATACGATCTGACCGTGCGGTCCCATCCTTATCTAACGCGATCCCGCAACCTTAGCCAGGTCGTCGCTCCATCTTGTTGGAGACCGGAAGACGCAGTGTAGGTAGGCCTCCAACAAGATGGTGAAAACCTTATATTGTTGAAAATTATAGAACTAGATAAGATAATAACACTGAACAATGGCATAAATACCTATCGTTTCTATAAGTTGCTATTTTTCATAGTGAAATAATACGGATTACTTACGTCTCAAAACGCGTTTAACTCGGCTGTTTCGAGCTAATCCCTAAGCCCTTTCTATAGGAGGGACACGCTAGGCTGCTGCCAAACGTGCACATGTCGAGTTGAACTCGTTTTGCGACGTGAGTAATCCGTATTATTTCACTAATGAGTGAGTCTCATGGTAGTTTCATAGTTAAAGTACTATTTTTCATTAAGGTATTATTAAAATAAATAAAGCCTTATGGTTCGTTAACATTTTAATCGGTTTCATACGCGCTGTCAGTAGTTTCTTCTGCAACAAAAACAAAATTAGGTTATCATCAACAAAATACATGCGCATAGACACACCTTGAAATAATATTGACGATTGTTGATCGTAGCGTAGTTTCTATTCGAAAAAGTAATAATTTCTGAACCAGTATCACAATTGCAACTTTAGGTACAACAAACGGATATCGTTGAGATTCTATGTATTGTGCAAGTACGTAAATAAAATTGCACAGAATGTGCTGCCACCTAGCGTGGAATAGCAGAAAGTTAATTGACAGCTCTTTATAAAGAAATGTCATCGCCCCATAGATGTCTCTAAAACATTACATGTAAAATGGATTTTTTTTCCTCGGCCACTCTCATCCAGCTCTTGCCAGCCGCCTTGCGAAGACCATCGCTCCACCGAGTCTGAGGACGTCCTACTGCTACGTTTGCCGATCCGTGGTCTTCACTCAAAAATCCATCTACCCCAACGGTTATCGGCTCTTCGGATTATATAGCCGGCCCATTGCCACTTCAGCGTGCTAATGCGGTGGGCTATATCGATGACTTAGGTTCTCTGTCAGATCACTTCTTTACTAAGTCGATCTTTCAGAGAAACTCCGAGCATAGTCCTTTCCATAGTACGTTGAGCGACTTTTTTGTGGACCAGCCCTACCGTGAGTGTCCATGTTTCGGCACCGTATGTCATGACAGGCAGGTAAATAATCTGTACAGTCGACCAATCTATTCTTTTTTTTTTCTAAAGCTTAATATCAGATGTAAGTTATCCCACAAATTAATATGTCCATTAAAAAGGTAAAGGACTTTGGCCGACTATACTTCATCAACATAATAATATACTTGTTCAATTACTTATTCTATCGCAATCCATTCTTGTGCACGAAGGCATTCCGTCTGCAGAACAAACGCATTTGTTGCACTTTATTTTAAACATGGTGAATGGTTCGCAGGGTGGTCCGTTTTCTGGAAATCACAACATCCAGTATTATCTTCAATAATACTTACTTAATATTGTAAAGAAGTAAACCACAGAAATAACAAGATGGGCTTCGCCACCGAGCATATGGCTAAAAAACAACACTTAATTTATTAATGAACTAAAACAATTACTTTGCTCGCCCGCGACCTTAACTCCAAGGTCGCGGATGAGCAAAGTAATTGTTTCAGTTCATTAATATGAACCTCCGCAAAGTAACGCCCGATTCAATAAATTAACTACAAATTAATTTTCCGAGCTCAAACTGTAAATAAGTTAATTGTTCGAAAATTGTTTTTAAATATTTAAAATTAGTGCTTGTTTAATGAGGCTAAAGGCCGATTTTTCGATCCCAAGATAAAAGTATCTGTGAGATAAATGTAAGCTCTCTCCTTTTTTTTTCCTATGACTTGAGAAAAGGAAAGCGATGGGTTTTATTGACGGATACACTTATCTGGGGATTTTAAAATCGGCCCTAAATCAATAAAAATAAGGATCTTTCGTATAGTACTTACTATTTTTCCAAAACAATAACATGTCATCTTCCGTTGGCCTTAACTCCACAAAACTGGAAAGCTGAAAAATATTCATAATGAACAATGGTCGGAAAAACGCCCGTCATTTCACCTGTGATACATAACGACAGCAATTTAGGAACGCAAACAATTTCTTTGCTCACCCGCGACCAAAGCAAAGCAAAGCGGATGAGCAAAGAAATTGTTTCGGTTCATTAATATGGACCGCTTGATTCAATAAACAATTTAGGACTTATTTGGGAGTCGAAATGGTTCGTTGCCCCATACTAACGTAGTCCCCTGCTTCCTCCCTGGATAATGAAATTAGAGCAAATATTTTGCTACCGTAAAATCTATATCTACCACGGCCATGCCCCTATATTTTGTTTTTTTTTTTTTCTATATTCCAATTATCATAAAACTGCCTTCGAATACTATGAAAATTGTTCAATTTCAATCTCATTTTCAGACATTCATAAAAAAGTCATTTATCTATACTAATATTATAAAGAGGAAAGATTTGATTATTTGTTTGTTTGTTTGTTTGCATTGAATAGGCTCCGAAACTACTGGACCGATTTCAAAAATTCTTTTGCCGTTAGAAAGCTACTGTATCACTGAGTGACATAGGCTACTTCTTACCGCGGGACAATACCTTTTCCTACGGGAAAATTAATTTAACGCGGGCGAAGCTGCAGACGGAAGGCTAGTTAACAATAAAAGAAAAACATAGGGACATTCTTCTTATTATTTTTGGAACAAATATTATTATTGGTAAGTTTTTGAGGAGAAAACAGGGGACTACGAAATGCTGTTTTGAATAATAAGCTGCAGTTATCCCTTTCTCTAGATTATTATTAGGTTTGTTTAGTTACAATTTTGAAGAAAATACCGTTTCGAGAAAGAGGTCAATCGACGAATTAGACTCGGTTGGGCAGCGTTCGGGAAGCTCCCCAATATCTTGGCATCCAATATACCGCAGTGTCTCAAGTTAAAAGTCTTTGACCTGTATGTGTTGCCAGTGATGACTTATGGTACTAACGTGGCCACTAACGATGGGCCTCATAACAAAGCTCAAAGTCACTCAGAGGGCGATGGAGAGGGCTATGCTTGGAGTTTTTCTGCGGGATCGCATTAGAAATGATGAAATCCGAACAAGAACTAAAGTCACGGACATAGCTCGAAGAATCGCTAGACTTAAGTGACAGTGTTCAGGGCACATCGCTCGTAGAACTGACGGCCGAAGGGGCCGAAAGGTTCTCGAGTGGCGTCCGCGGACCTGAAGATGCAGTGTAGGTAGGCCTCCAACAAGATGGAATGACGACCTGGTGAAGGTGGCGGGAACGCATTGGATGGGGATGGCGCAGGGCCGATCTGTTTGGCGGGCCTTGGGGGAGGCCTATGTTCAGCAGTGGACGTCTTTCGCCTGAAATGATGATGATGACCGTTTCAGAAATAAATGACTTTATGACAAATGAAAATAACTACGGATAACGATTTATTCCTCGAGAATCTCGAGTTTTTTTTTTTAATTTTTGAATAAAACATGATGTCATATTTAAACAGATTTGGTTTCGGTGGTACGAGTAAGTAAATGTTCAATACCAGTAACAGACCCCTATCGACTCTTCTAGTTCTCATGGCGAAATTTCAAACCTGATACAAATTATGTGCGTATTTAGCTAGATGTTTCTTTTGACCATCTAAGACATTGTGCGTGTGCGAACGGTTCGTCTTTGATGTTGGTAAAATTATATCTAGCGCACGGAATTCATGTCTCGAGTGCTAGAAATTCTCGAACAGAAACTCTCAATTATTAGTCGATTTTCTTAACATACGCAATACGGCGGTTAATACGATTTAGAGGCCTACCTTAGGCGTATAGTTTATAACACTAACTAACATACTTAGTTAACTTTAAGTATGATTGTGTATTGTCTGAAATAAGTGAATTATTGTTTGTGTTTAATAAAGCCCCTTTTCAGTGTCCAAATATGTACAAAAGTCTCACAGATTTAAAGAAATCGTATGTAAAATAACGAATAGAATCCTTACCGTAAGCAATACACACAATGCGGCGAACATAACGACCGATACTGAGTAAAACAGCGTCAAATCAATTCCACACACATTTTAATGGCTTTGCAGCCTCGTTAAAAATGGATGATAAAAAAAATTAGTTAACAATGAAATTAAACTAAAAGTTTTCATTGCCAACCTACAACTACTGTTCACGCCAAGATTGGTTTTGTCGTCATCTCCTGTCCAGTCGACGCCCCACTGTTGGACGCATGCCTCTCAGAATGAGAGGGCTTGAGCTGTAGTTCCCACGCATGGCCAAAGCGAATTGGGAACTTTACACCATAGAATTTGCATTCGACATAGCAAATAAATTTAAAAATCGCAGTCGTTACACTCCATGCGTTTTATGTGTTTCTTATCGATATAGCTAGCAAATCGTCAATAAGTCGTTTAGTAGTAAAGTAAATTGACTTTAGAAGATGTTTTTTTTTAAAGAACTACCTCGTGATCCTGACTTTGTTTCTTTTTCGCGGGAACTTGGTGCATTCCTGGAATGAAAATTTTTTTAGGGTACCTCCCATGGACGTAAAGTGGGGGTGTTTATTTTCTCGTCTAACCTTATATTGTGGGCTATCGTTGGTCTTTTAAATTCATTTCAGGGTTGTGTAGACGATTTTTTAATACAGTGATCCGTTTGCCTAATATTCAACTTGAAAGTGTAATTTTTTGTTAAAATGGTGCGTCCCTCTGCTGGTTTAAAAATTTTGAAATAATTCATGATGGGAGTAAGTAAAATATATCAAATTAACAAGGAAAACTATAACGGCAAAAATGGCTTGAGAATCATTAGTAGGTTAGGTAGTTTAAGAGTAAACCCTACCTATTAAATACCCCTATACCCTATAGCCTTACCTATAGCTGTAGCCTTACCTATTAAATATACATGTAGGTCTACTTGGGAAGTTCCGTACAAAATACAAAATCCTTGGAAAAATATTATTATCCTGGGCGTGTCCGACAAGATAGACAGTTGAAATTTTCACAGATGATGTAGTTTGGTTGCCGCTATAACAAAAAATACCAAAAAATAGAATAAAATAAATATTTAAGGGGGCTCCCATACAACAAACGTGCTTTATTTTGCTCGTTTTTGCTCGATATTGATAACGGCAACAACATGATTGAAATATTTACAGAATATTTTGTTATATATTTATTTTAAAAATATATAATTAAATTAAAATAAGACTTGTTGGGCTCCCATACAACAAACGAGATTTTTGCCGTTTTTATAGATAACGGTACGGAACCCTTCGTGCCCTAGTCCGACTCGCACTTGGCCGGTTTTTCTAATTTGGAACATCAATTTGTTTATACGGACACGTTACTACTACATACAACAGGTCCTTACTTAAGTTTTTCACCTATAACTAACTTTTTCCATAAGGTCTAATTTGTCTAATTTTCAATGTTATTTCATTTCAAGTTGAACCTTATTGGAAAAGCTAGTTTATTGCAGTTTCACCGACGATCTATTCAAAGTTTAAGGAAGCCCTCGCGCAGACTATGAGCATGTTCCCGCTACTCTGTTCTGTTCTGTCTGAAAGCCAATTATAACACACAGAAGCACGCCTGAGAACCTCGATAATAGCCTAACTAATTGGGGTCTCTCTAGAGCTGTTTTTACAATCCTTTTTGGTTTCTTAGACGAAAGCACACGGTGGCCACGACGTACAAAATACGCGTTCTTGAATCTACATAAGCACGACGACGTCTGTACACGCGTACGCCTACATACATCGCACGCGCACCATACTGGTGAACAGCGGCGACAAGCAATGGCGCCTTTGGGGGAGGGGTAACTCGAATCGGTGCGGGGCGGAGCGTGGCCATTCTGTACGTTAGTACTATTATATATTCTGTGACGAAAGGCTACATAATGGTGGTTGGTGCTGTGGTTTAATGTGGCTACGCTGCGCCTCCGTCTGGCCATCCATTTGTTCACCTGAACGGTAAATACTGTAACGCAATTATGTCACACGTTTGTTTGAACATAAAGTAAATGCCCATTTTTCGTCTAAGATCCCTTCCGCAGCTAGCAAAAGAGCTGATAACTTTGAAAGGACTAAATAAAACATATCTTAGAACCTTCGCCAAGAAACCTGCTTTCTATTAAAAAAAAACCGCATCCAAATCGGTTTACCCGTTTAAGAGCTATGATGCCACAGACAGACACACACACACATAGCGGTCAAACTTATAAGACTCCTTTTTTGTGTCGGGGGTTTTATTCTGTTTTTTAGTATTTACAATAATAAATACCTACATCACCTGTGAAAATTTCAACTGTCTAGCTATCACGGTTTATGAGATACAGCCTGGTGACAGACGGACAGACGGAAGGACAGCGAAGTCTCAGTAATAGGGTCCCGTTTTTACCCTTTGGGTACGGAACCCTAATAATAAAAACTACTATAATCATAAAAAAACTACTGTAAACTACTGTAATTATGAAAAATACGAATGTTTGCTCTCGGGTCTTGGGTGTTTAATATGTATTTAAGTATGTATGTATCTATCTATATAAGTATCTTTATCCGTTGCCTAGTAGGTACTACCCATAACACAAGTTTTGCTTAGCTTACTTTGGGAGTAGGTCAATTGGTGTGAATTGTCCTGTGATATTTATATTTCATACCAAATACAAACTGAAATATGGATGCACAGAAAAAAACCCAGAAAAAAGACCAGAATATGGTTTTCTTTCACGGGATGACCGTAAAAGTAATAAAAATGATGTTGAAAAATAAAAATACAAAAAGATACTTTATATCAAACTTGTTAAACTGTGATATTTATTTATTTAATTACCAGCTCCATGTCATTCCTTGGTGCATCTGCAACTTCCACGGAGTATTGGCGCTATGTAATTTTTCAACAATTTCTAACTAATTACACCCGACTTGCTTCTATTATTCTTACTTGAACTGCAACTTCTGAACTTTACTCTCCGTTTTGGATGCTGGTAAAGGAAAATGCATTAGGGAAATGTGTGGAAGGAGTTTCTAAAGGAATTGTTGTTGTTTGGTTTAGACGAAAATTTTCAACGGAGAAGTTTAGTTAACATTGTGGTTGTTTTTTTTTTGTTCGATAAATTAACCCTTAGTTTAGTGCGCATTTGGCAGCCGCCGCGACATGTGGCTCCAAGAAGAAGGACTCCGGATCGGCCCGAAATGGCGTAGGCGTAGCTATCCGTACTTTTTTGCTATGAATGAATCTCACGGTTGTTTTGTGTTCAAATTTAACCCTATTAGTCCACTTCCATACTAATATATGTGTGTGTCTAGTATGTCTATCTGTCTACCTGCATGTTACATCTTCACGGTTAAACCGCTGAAGCTCTTTAGATGAAATTTGGTATAAAGACAATTTGAGGCCCGGGAAAGGACATAGGATAAAATATCTATTTACCCGATTTCATCTAAGTAATAGACAGCTACTTTCGCATTGAAAATTACCTATATTTGTGTAGCAATGCAACATTTCTGTACATTAGGTACTTTTCAATAAAATAATCTAAACCTTCCTGAAATTTTTCTTATAAGTACAATTTTATTCGAAAGTCCTCATACCTTTCATGCTCCGGTTTTCAAAAACTCAGAACCCTATTTAAACTCATAACACAAACTCTAGACTTATTTGAAATGTATAGACTTACAGATTTTCCCATTCAACTCGAAGACTGAATGGAACACGAGAGTGAATGGAAGTAACCGCATGAAAGTTTCATTCCTTTCATTCGTTCAAACACTCCGCGTTTGCGACGTACGAGATTGTTTTCCAATGAGGTTGGATTTTACTGTTTACTTACGTATAAATATTTGGTATAAGATTCTTTTAACCCTCTGAAATCACGTTATAGTTGCAAGTATTTTTCACAACTATTCCAAAATAGTAGAAGTACCTATACCTATTCTAACTAAAGCCTTCATTAAAAAAAAATCGGCTCGTAGTTGTCTGGGCGTTGTAGAGATTCTTCGAGAATAATATGCCTATGTTCAGTCCAGCTTTTAAAAAATTTGTCCGAAATGATTCATTGTCATTTTTACTAACTAGCATCACAATCCCGCAGGATGATACCTCTTCATATTTAATTTAATAATGATTTCCTAGATAACCATTATGAAATTATATTATCACGACGTTTGCAGCGAAAAGGTGATTTATACGATACATTTTTACGCATAATTTAATTAGTTAACTTACGCGTGTTAAATTGTATACCATTTGGGTTAATTCAACTTACATACGCTAAACAACTTACAAAGATAAGCACCTCAAGCGGAATAGGAGCTCCGCGTAGAGGAAATCGCAATTCAGAAAACACTACCTACTTTAATCATTTAAGACTTCAACACGTTATACGTTCACCACGACACAAAAAATTGTGACACCTGCCTGTTATGAGTTGCGATGGCCATAAAAAATTATGAACAAAAATGTCACGATGAAAATATCGTCGGGGTTAGTGCAATACCGCGTAACTAGCACGGATAAATAATGCGTATCTGCACAACACCCATAGGGAAAATCCGCGTAACTGGCATTGGTTAATACCGCGTATCTAACAAATGTAGCCAAATTAAGATTTCCGCCAATGAACGTAAAATCCTGATTAGAATATCGTTGGCGGGAAATCTTAATTTGGCTACATTTTTTAGATATGCTGTATTAACCAATGCCAGTAACGGGGATTTTCCATATGGGTGTTGTGCAGATACGCAGTATTTACCAATGCTAGTTACGCGGTATTGCACTATCGCCGACAATTATATAAAACGTGATAGGGGAGAGGTGGCATGAAGGGGACACGTATTGAAAGGGACAATTCAAAATAGAAGTCCATTTATGAAAGGGAAAATATATAGGTATTTTTTAAAGATGCGAAAATAAACAGCTAAGAATTGATTGATTATTGTATTTCATTTCAATAGTTTAAATGATAAAGGCTTCCTAAATTTGAATTGTCCCTTACAATACGCATTCCTTTCATGCCACCTCTCCCCTAATTATGAACACAAATCGGTACGGTCGACCAAGAAAGTGGTCTACCAGTTTTGACAAAAGTTTCTGTGACATCTAAATATCCCTAAGTCACTGTCATCATGTTATTACAAGGGAAAATCGACCTCGTTGTATCATGACGTGCAAATGAACTTCGACCGTAGGGGGGTAGAACATATTTTTGGCCGACTGTACCTAATAGAACAAATAATAGAACTTACAATTTCATATGCGTCAAAATGGACCCATAGGTTTATAATGTGATGACTTAGTAAGTAGGTTATTTTTCCGAACGTGTTCCAAGGAAGCCTTAACCTGACAATATGGCGTCAAAACCGAGTTTACGAGGAATAAAAATTTTTTATTACTCCGATAACACACCGATACCGAAGGAACCTTATTGTAGCCTGAATTGGGACCCACTGAAAGATTTGACGATAAAACTTTACTATTGGGCTTACGAGCGTGAGGAAAGATTAAATTTATGAAAAGATTTACATAAAGCAGAATGAAAACGACTGTTAAATGCTATCTATGGAAAAATGGAAAATAGAGGATAGATGAATTTGAAGGTTTGAATAAGTTTTTGTTAAAAATTTCATTTTAAGGGCAAGCTCCCAATACCTCACCCCTTCCCTCTCCCCCTCCCTCACCCCTCTCCTTTAGGGCCGACAGCGCACTGGCATCGTGTAAAGCGCTGCGGGTGTCTATGGACAGTGGTGTTCATTTAACATCAGGTGACCCACTAGTTCGTTTGTCTGGCCTATCTAACATATAAAAAAAAAAAAAAAAAAAAGCTTTTTAGCTGACTGTACTTTTTGTTGACTGTACTTGCATTGTCATCCGACTTACAAAAATGCTTAACACTACTACTACTATTTATACTTAAAATTATACATTATGACTTATTAAAAAAAAAAAAAAAATACAAAAATGTATGGATCTGCGCTAGGCAGAGTTGGACAGGGATAAATACATAGATATAATACTGTGAAGAAAGTGTACCTGGCTTTCACTGCGTCGCTTCTCGCAGGGCCCTGCTTGCTTCCACGGCGCTCTTCAGCTCGATCCACTTTTGAGTTGGTGTATGGGTGTGTGTGTGTATGTTTTATGTCCGATATAGCCCGAAATCCGCTCTTTTAATATTTAATTATGCGCACAAGCACTCGGCGCGTACCGGCCGAATTCACAAGAGCTTTTGAACTGTCACCTTGACAGGTCAGAAGAGTAATTCTGAAGGAATACACAGAGAGGTGTATTTCCCTATCAAGGTTGAAAACCGAACAAAAATGTATTTATATAATGCATATGTTTGTTTGCTACTCCTTCACATTCAAACGGCAAGACGGATTTGGATGAAATTTGGTATTTAGATATATGGATTTGTGAAATAATGCATAGGCACAAAAGAGACAGGTACAGAAGTCAAACAAGTGTATGTACTTCACTTTTCATACCTACGCTCGGCGGTCGCTCTAGGGTTGTCAATTATGCCTTATGAAAATTTCATTAATTTTGCCGTAGGATGCACCGTACTCAAGATATTTGACAAAAACACCGGGGGGGTGCGGGGGAGCGGGTGCGGGGGTTTCAAAGGGGGATGAAAATTTCATTGATTTTGCCGTACGATGCACCGTTTTCAAGATACGAGCTTGTCGGACTATAGTCCATGCTACGCGTCTCCGCTTCGCTCTGCTTTCACGGAACCCTAAAATTTGTATTTAAGAGGATAGTTTGAAATAAAAAAAAACAAATTTGTATATGTGTGTGTGTGTGTGTGTGAGAGAGAGAGAGAGATATTTATTCAATCAAGTCAAAAAATACAAATAAAAAACATCGAATAGGTAGTATAAACTGGGCCCCACTCAGCATATTGCTGCGGCAAGCCACAACGCTGTTTTTCAGTGGGACCCATTTAAAAATAAACACAAAAGACATACACACTGCATTACATTGTTTAATATCAGGGAAATTTGGTAGGTAGGTGATTTATTTAGATTTAATTAAGAATAAGAATAAGAATAATTTATTAACCAATGAAGTTACACAGTACACGGAATTACTTTTTACACATCTAATCTAATACCTTTAAACGAGCAATTCTTGTATATATGTATATATATATATATGTATATATATAATCAGGATCTCGGAAACGGCTCCAACGATTTCGATGAAATTTGGTATGTGGGGGTTTTCGGGGATGAAAAACTGATCTAGCTATGTTTCATTTTCAGAAAATCGCTTTTACTCGTGTTTTCCGGCTATTTTTGTTTGCATTAGAATATAAAGCTAAATTTCGCCGACTTCGAGCAGATCATAATGGCACATTAGAAATCGGGTGGTCGCGGATCCAGCCGACCTCGGTTCGATTCCACGTTTTTTTTCAACATTTTTAGTTTTTTTTTTAAGTTTATTTTTCACGAGAAAACGTCAAGTTTCTTCTTTTGTGAGAAAAAGTTACTTTTTTGTGAGAAAAAGTTACTTTTTTGTTAGAAAAAGTATTGTAGGGAACGTGCAGTAACTATAGGCGGCAGCACTAATGCGACAGAAGAGACACTATGCGGACAGTAAAACAAACTTATCAAGGTAAAACATTCAAATTGATGGCACCCTTATGGCACCAGTTGGCAGCACCGTCTATGTGCACGTTCCCTATTGGGAGCACAGAACAGGAAAAGCCGGTTGTCTGTAAAGTCGGTTTACGGACGATAGTTTAACGTGACTCACCCCCCCCCTCCCCCACCCCCTCCAGTGTTTTTGTCAAATATCTTGAAAACGGTGCATCCTACGGCAAAATCAATGAAATTTTCATCCCCCTTTTAATATCCCCGCGCTCCCTCCCCCGCATCCCCTCCTCCCCTCTCACACCCCCCCAACCCTCCGGTGTTTTGATCTCGGAAACGGCTCCAACGATTTCGATGAAATTTGGTATTTGGGGGTTTTCGGGGATAAAAAATTGATCTAGCTTGGTCTTATCTCTGGGAAAACGCTTGGTACCGAGTTTCTGCCCGAGCAGAGCTCGGTCGCCCAGGTACTTGTTACTTAAGTGATAACATAGGTACTTATATGTGACATTACAGCGGCCTTCGCACTAGACTCTGGGTCTGTTATTATGTTAATTATGTTAGTCCTTTTGCGTGAAGCACAGGGAATCCTAGTTCAGGCACTTGTTGTATTTTATCTTGTAGTAAGTTTTAGTTTTTAGCTTTTTCTGATGTAAAGTGTGTTTTTGAATAAATTTATTTATTTTTTTATTTTACACTGTCACGACACGAACGCCAGCGGAAAGTGTTGTTTGCAACGAAACCGGAAACATATGTATGTATTGCAAGACTTCATCAGTTTAATCACATTTCAACTTGTACGGTTCAGCACCGCACAGTCATTTCTAGCTTAACGCGCGCCCTACTTTGATTTGCGTGGTAGTGCCGACCACAGCAATATTTACCTAAAAACTACAATATAAATTAATCTCAACGCGTACTCCGCGGCTCACTCTCTCTCACTCTTAATCTCTGAAACTAACGTCAAAGATACACGGTCTCGATATACTAGTTTGTTAGTTTAACTTATACATACTTACCAATAAATTATTAGAAGAGTCATAACTTTAACTATCTACTTCAACTACAACCTTAACAAGGAGCCCTACTGAAACTCGGTAGCGGCCCCTACACAACTATTAAATGCTAGGTATGCTGAGAGTTCATGTCTGTCTTTCCGACAATGGTCTACAAATCGATCGAATAATGTTCTATTATTGAGTCACCGCGTAAAAGCTAAATTTACCCTACTTTCTCATCGAAATAGCTGTTTATTTATAGTTTACTTTCTCGGTTGGATGCACTATTTTGGAGCAAGGTCAGCTTACTAATAGAATAGCTGAATTTGGATAGTTTAAGAATGTACAAGAGGACTACTGTCGGCCGTTATAAGGTAAATTCTGACACATTGCAAAACTCAATGTCAATATTTAGAAACTTTATAGTTGTGCAATGTGTGTGAGCCGTGGTGGCCTAGCACTCTAGGCCACCACGGCTCACACACTGTTTGACCTATGGTCTCTCAAGCAGAGGGTCGTGGGTTCAAATCCTGGCTCGCAACTCTGAGTTTTTCGGAATTTATGTGCGAATTTACATTTGTAATTTACCATGAGCTTTACGGTGAAGGAAAACGTGAGGAAACCTGTATGCACCTGTGAAGAAATTCAATGGTGTATGTAGTTCCCAATCCGCACTGGGCCTGCGTGGGAACTACGGCCCAAGCCCTCTCATTCTGAGAGGAGGCCTGTGCCCTGCAGTGGGACGTATATAGGCTGGGATGATGATGATGATGATAATGAATGTGTCAGAATCTCTTTTTAAACGGCGGCTTTAATAATAAATAATGGGCTAGAGAACAGACTAACGCGTGGGTGCTTGCCATCTCTTTCACTATCTCTTTCTATGACCATCTTATACCGTTTGACAGAATGAAAAAGTGAATTTTTAGGACTTTTGAAGTCGTCATCTTCTAGAACTCTATAGGTTAGGTTAGGTTTATCCTTTTTTATCATCTTTATCCAGAACAATCAAGGAAAAAAAAATTCGGCCAAGAGCATGTCGGACACACCCAAGGTAGGGTTCCGAAGCCATTACGAAAAATCAAGTAATATTTTTCTAAGGATTTCGTATGTGTACGGAATCATCCAAGTTTAGGTATGTTTTATACCTTAGGCTACTATTTACTCTAAAACTACAAATAATTTCCAAGCAATCTTAGCCGCTATAATTTTTCTAGTAAATTTGATATACAGGGTTATTTGTAATTCACTGACATCCTCTTAACCCTGAATTCCTATCACTCAAACAAATGTTTTTGTTCTACGACTTTTTAAAATGAAGCACTTTTTTTCCCATACAAATACACAGAGTATCGTAAAAATAAGAGGAAATCTCAAATTTTAAAAACGTTATTACACCAAAAATATTAAGTTATGACAAAAGCTGTAAAACAAAAAACGTTTGCTTAAGTGGTAGGAGTTTAGGGTTAAAAGGGTGCTAGTGAATTACAAATAACCCTGTATTTACTACCATTCTCAATTTTTTCAAATTTTTCCACCCAACAGTTTAGATTTTAGAGGGGGGGGACGATCGATTTTAATGAAAATTTTCACTTTAAAGTTGGATATTTCGCAAACAGATCACTAAATAGAAAAACCATGTTAGCAACCCCACAATGGTTTTAAAAGACCTATCCAACGATACCCCACACTATAGGGTTAGTCTAAAAAAAAAATCACCCCCCCTTTACGTCTATGGGAGGTACCCTAAAAAAAAAGTATTTTTTATTTTTTATTTTACCACTTTGTTGGCGTGACTGACATGTATGTTCATGCCAAATTACAGCTTTCTAGTACTAACGATCTCTGAGCTTAGCCGCGGACGGACAGACAGACAGACAGACATGGCGAAACTTATGGGTTCCTAGTTGACTACGGAACCCTAATGATCATCATGCCAAAACATTACTATGAATGAACCATGGACTTAATACCTAACCAGGACTGACTACTGCGACAAAAAAGTGAGGCCATAAAAAAAAACTAGTGGTTTGCATCTCGTTCTAATTAGGGTGATCAAGTAATGGTGCGAGTGGGACACAATACACTAGTTTCTCTAGTTTGTATGTAATCTCTCGGACCGCTGTCTCTTGTTGCCATTATTAAACTCTATGGCTTGGTAATATGGGTCACTTTTGATTGACTAATAAAAGTTAGTACTCAGTCCTGGTTAGGTATTAAGTCTATGGAATGAACTGAAACAATTACTTTGCTCACCCGCGACCTTGCGATAGTTACGTTTATAAGTATAGTTATAATTTAGACGACCAGATGGCCTAGTGGTTAGAGACCCTGACTATGAAGCTTGAGGTCCCGGGTTCGATTCCCGTGTCGGGGCAGATATTTGTGTGAAAAATACGAATGTTTGTTCTCGGGTCTTGGGTGTTTAATATGTATTTAAGTATGTATCTATCTATATAAGTATGTTTATCCGTTGCCTAGTACCCATAACACAAGCTTTGCTAAGCTTACTTTGGGACTAGGTCAATTGGTGTGAATTGTCCCGTGATATTTATTTTTATTTATTTTATTTTAAGTATAAGAAATGCGTGTTTATGTAGTTCCTCCACCTCCACACTGTACAAACACACACAAATCAAACAAACCCAACTATCACCACCACCAAAATACACTGACGCGCTTCGAACTCAACCAGAGCTCATCTTCAGAGTAGGTACCACAACTACTGTACGCTATGCTACCAAATGTTAGACTTTGTATTTCATACTAAATTCGAACTGAAATATGGATGCACAGAAAAAACACAGAAAAAGACCAGCTCCAGGAATCGAACCCGGGTTCTCAGCATACCGTGCTGCGTGCTTTTACCCCTACACCACAGCTGGTCATAAAATTGGAGTTGAAAAATAAAAATACAAAAACCGGCCAAGAGCGTGTCGGACACGCCCAAGATAGGGTTCCGTAGCAGGTACGAAAAAATCTATGCATACTTTATTAATGTGGTTGTTTTGGTCCCAACTCCCACCGCGCGCAGAATTTCAACATCAGCGGTACAGCGCCATCTATCGGCGAATTGGGTAAGTAATTAATCTAATAGTATGTATGTTGATGGTTTTTCAGATGTAATTTTTTATTATATGAACCGATTTCAATTTTATTTTTTTTATTTGAAAGAAGATACTGTTAGCGTGATCTTATAGGTACTTAAACGAAAAAAATGCTTGCAATGGCGGCTAAATTAAAATCTTAGTTTAGAAATATTTTTTTAAAAAAACTTACAATTTGGTCAACTGATTAAGTTGAAAATAATTTTCCTAGAAAGTTATTATTAAGTTTAACTTACGTGATTTTTTCATATTTTTTAGTCTTGCTGTTCATAAGTTAGAGGGGGGGGGGGGGGGACACATTATTTTGAACTTTCGGAGTGAATATCTCCGAAAATATTCACTTTATCAAAAAATAGTTTTAGCAAACCCGTATTTATTTTCAAATACCTATCCTATGATATCCCACACTATAGGGTTAGTCGAGTCACTTTTCGTCTATGGGAGGTACCCTAAAAAATTTTTTTTACTTTTATTTATTTAATCACTTTGTCGGCGTGATTGATATAGGGAACGTGCACATCGACGGTGCTGCCAACTGGTGCCATCAATTTGAATGTTATACCCTGTCAGTCAATATTTGACATTTACAATACGAGTAAATAAACATAATTTTATGAGTGAAAATACATATTTATGTAGCTAATCATAATGTATTGTTGCATTACTGGATGTACCAACACATCAAAAAAACTTAGTAAATCAAATGGCGTAAAGTTTTATTACTTTCCAAGGAATAGTACTCACATGCCATGGTTATATGAAAAACGGCAAAAGTGGATAAATGCAGTAAAGAAACATACGTAAGTATGAGATTTAAAAGCGTTTTCAAATTAACAATGATACTATTAGTGAAAATAACTAAGTTTTGTAGTTTGTAGTTAATACGATCTTTTTATGTAAACATAACCTCTAAATCTGTTTACAGCAAACATTCGAATGATTGGCTTCCATCTAAAAATACAACAATATGCAGTGCTCACTTCATTGGCAACAAAAAATCAGAAAATCCTACACATCCATCATATGTTCCTACAATTTTCCCTGGTGAAGAAAACAATCCACAAAAATTGCTTAAAAAATTACAAAGATTTGAAAGACATCAACGTCGAATGCATCAAGCCAAGTTTGTAAAACTAAATACTGTTGAGAATTCCTTCCAAAAATTTATTGCTGAAGGTGATGTTCTATCTGAAAAGCTAGCCAATCGAAGCATTGGTTGTCAATGTGATAATTTACTGAGGGGAGATCAGACATACGATACATATTTTTTTTGCAATTTGACTAATTTAAATGGTGTCTGCACAGCTGAAATTCAGGTTAACATAATATCAAAAATGTTGGTAAATAAAAGCTGTGAAGCAAATATTCCCACAACTACCAAAGTTATGAAGGATTTTAGTTGCGACCCTGTTGACCAACATTCACAGATATTGCTTTGCCAAGGATTCCATGGCATAACTTCATTAAAAACAGAAGAAAATATAAGTAGTTCAACAGGTGTGACATTTGCAGTGTTTAATATGCTTTTAAATTTACTTCCTGATATGAAGTACTCAAGTATAGATAAAAAAACCAAGTTACTTATCACATTAATGAAGCTAAAGACAGGATTACGTTTTTCAGTATTGAGTATAATATTCCAAATCCACAGAACAACCATACGTAGAATATTTGAAAACAACTTGTTTTTGTTACACTCTGCATTGAAAAAGTTCATTATATGGCCCTCAAAATCAACCGTCCAAGCGAACATGCCAGAAGCATTTAAACTTCACTATGCAAATACACGTGTTATAATAGACTGCACTGAAGTTCACACCGAATATCCCCCAACAGTTAAACAAAGAGTCCACATGTACTCAGATTATAAACATGGATATACAATAAAATTTTTAGTTGGCTGCACTCCTTGTGGTTTCATAAGTTTTGTATCTAAATGTTACGGTGGCCGTTCTAGTGATTGCTTCATAACAAATGATTGTGGACTAATTGATTTGTTAGAGCTTGGAGATACCGTTCTTGCAGATAAAGGGTTCCCTTCCATTAAAACATCTATTGAAAATAAGAAAGCCATTTTAATTATGCCACCATTTCTTCATGCGGCACAATTTTCATCAGAGGAAGTAGACGAAACATATAAAATAGCATCAGTGAGGATCCATATAGAGAGAATTATGCAGAGGATTAAGCAGTTTCATATTTTTGATAAACTGCCAATAAGTTTGCTGAAGTACAGAGATGAAATAGTTTATACTGTATGTGCGTTGGTGAATATTGAAAACCCAATTATTAAGCAATAAATAATACTATTGTTAGAATTAAGTTGTGTAAATTAAACTTCTTTTAACATAATAATTATACTTTTTTATTATGTCAATTTCTAAACTAAGTAACGAAGGAAACGTTAACAAGTCAAAATAAACTTTATACTTATAAACATTGATAATGAGTTTCTCTTATAATTAAGTAACCTTTGACTTAGTGAAACTTTACAAAACTAAAAACTTCTAATCTTCCTCTTAACATAAATATTGACTTAGTTTTTTACTTCTTCCATACATTTGGCATACAACTTTGGCAAATAATCATTAAAATAAAATTTCTGTAATTTGGGAATTAAACTAGACAAAACTACATTATCTCTTTTAATAGAAACTAATTTACTTCCCTTAGGAGAGTAAACATACAAATCACAGATGGATATATTAGTAACATACATTTGAATCTGAATCTGTGTATATATTGAGTGATTTTTTTTCAACTGTAAGCCATTTTCATCCATCCGTAAATATTGTACATTAATAACTGAAGTATCTTCTTGAATTACAGGTACATTTTTACATTTGGCAGGACACTTAATCTCAACCAGTCTTTTCTCCCATATATTATTCCCACAAATCACAACTGCATCTGGGGAGCAACTTATCCATGGCTGGTTAAGATGAACCACTAATCCAACCTTGATCACATCATAACATGGAAAAGACTTTTGGTATTCAGCAAGGGCCACATCTTCCATTTTTTTGCCATAGGCCATGGCCGATGTTGTAATATTTTTCATACTCAATAAACAATTTATTGCTTTGTCTACATTGAATCGATTACCCTTTAGTCTGTGTGCATTACTTGCTGTAATTCTTAACCTTCTTTCCACATACCAACATGAATTGTTTGCTTGATCAATGGTTCCAAAACAAATATTTATACCGGAATCAACATTACAACAAACTTTACTTTTATAAAAATCTAATAAATGCTCTGGTATTGACGTCTGAAAAATATAGTTAATAGCGATACTTTGCAGCATAAAGATGTCTAGTATTATGCGGTGAATTTTTTCATTTAAGTTTCTTCTTTCAGTAATTTTAACCAATTCTACTAAAGTTTCCGCTGCCATAATTTCTTTTTCATGTTTTTCTTCTAACTGCAGTATTCTATACAAGGGTGTTTTAGCTAATGATTCTCCTAAAGTAGCTGTGGAAATATCCCGTGATTCTAGCTGTTTCATTACATTCAAAAGTTTAGGTTTTTTGGCTGGTGTTGGAAATAGCTCAGACATTTTCACTCCCTTATCATAACCCAATAACTGCCGGTGAGATGGTTTACCCCATTGTTGGGCAACACTAGTTTTTGATTTAGCACTTTCTGGAGAATTCACATACTGAACTAAGGCGCAGACGTGCTTACATTTTCCTGATAGGCCAGCCTTGCATTTGCAAATTGCACTTGTGATGTTTCTGTTACAATCAAGCTGATAAGTTGAGAACATACATAAGTAGAATTAATAAAAGGTTTACTTTAAAGACTTAATACATTTTAATAAATGAAAACATCATTCAGAAAATATTTTACCGTTATTTTCACGTCGTAAACAATGGAAATTTTTGTCTGTGCGACAATTTTACCAATGATCACGGTCTCGTTTTTCTCATTTGTTTTCTCTTCAACATTCAACACGTGGCCGGCCTCGAAGAGCTTTTGACCTTTTAATATATTTTGGCCACGCTGTCGATCATTATTAATTGGTCTGAACCCATATTTTGTAATTTTAATCATGATTTAAAATAGTTTTGATTATTGTTTACATTGTTGATAGCACGATGACAGATCTGATAAGTTTCTTTTACTGTCCGCATAGTGTCTCTTCTGTCGCATTAGTGCTGCCACCTATAGTTGCTGCACGTTCCCTATATATATGTGGGAATATTAGGTTAGTTTGTATGATTTACCTGGTAATACTGTTTGCTTTAATTTAAGAAAAAAGGTAAAATGTCAGTCGTGGAAAGTCAGTAAAAGCTCTGTACGTGTTCTAATTTGCATCCTATGTTTAATACAGTTTTAAAGGAATAACTTGTTTGTTTTTCGACTGCCATCCCCACAAAATTATGGGGGCTCGTCCGGGATGGTGAAAAACATCGAGTTCAAGATGAAAGATTGTAAGACGTAAGAAGATTCATGATTTGAAATTCAAAAATAAGCTAACGGCCATAGTCATCGCTAGTCAAGCTATCACTTGTCAGTTGCTATCATTGACAACAAGATTGCGTTTCGTTGCTACAAGTTCACTATGAAGGTTGATTTATGGCGCGAAAGTCATAATTGCGTTTTGTTCTTGCGAGATTTATAAAGGTGGACACACACTAAGATTATATTTTGTTATAAAAAATATCAGATGTTTTAAAGAAAAATTATACCTATTAAAAGAATTAATCTAGAAAATAAGACGATTTTCTAAGATTATCAAGACGTAAAAGACGATAACCGGAGATATTTTAAGAAGTGAAGATGCCACGTAAGAGGAAAGATGGAGAATCTAAAACAGAGCAAGAGCATGATCAAGAACAAGAGCAAGAAGAAGATGAAAAGGAATATGCTAGCGCAACTCCGCGTATTTCATTTACTGATTTGGAAAAATCTATGACAACATTTAGTGGAGACGACGCTTATGGAATTGAAACATGGATTACAGAGTTTGAAGATATCGCATCGTTGATGGAATGGAGTGATTTGGAGAAGCTTATTTATTCAAAACGGCTTTTAAGCGGAACTGCACGTTTGTTCCTACGATCTCTACAGCGTGTTACAAAATGGAATGTTTTGAAAAAAGAACTCAGAGAAGAATTCTGTTCCAACCTAAACAGTGCTGCGCTACACAAACGACTTGCGTCACGGAAGATGAAGACTAACGAAACATACCAGCAATACTTTTTACACATGAAGGAGATAGCTATACTCGGATCTATAGAAGATGAAGCATTGATGGAATATGTTATAGACGGCATACGTGACACAGAATCTAATAAATTGATTCTATATGGAGCAAGCAATATGAAGGAGTTCAGGAAAAAGTTAGAATTATACAGTGAAATAAGAAAGAAGATTGATGCAAATACACACAATTCTAACTCGAAGCCTTCCCCATCACCAAGTACTTCCAAAGAATATCGTCCGAAGCCGAAGATGCGCTGCTATAACTGCGGTAGTACTGATCACATGTCTAAAGATTGCACAAAAGGTGTAAAATGTTTTAGATGTAACGATTTTGGACATAAGTCGACTGAATGCCGGAACAAAGAGATAGACCAGCTGACGATACAAGAAAAGGATAAAGACCGTTGCGTTACACTATATAAAGATGTGCACATTAACAACACCTCAATAAAAGCCTTAATTGACACAGGGAGTGATGTAAATCTTGTCAAGGAATCGTATGCTGATAAAATCAATTGCAAGAGTTACAACCACGACTCGGTGCTGTACTTGAAGGGCATCGCTGACCATGAAATACACACTATAGGATCATTCATGGCTAATATCCAGATTGACAACTGTTATTTCGACACAACGATCCATGTTGTGGAAGATGATTCGATAGCGGTCAATGTCATACTCGGAAACCCAATTTTAAAGGACGTTGAAGTTAATTTCTCACCTGAAGGTATTTCGGCCAGAAGAGTAATGCACTTAACGACATTAGAAGATTTTAAAGAAAATTCAATGGATGTTGCACAGAAAGGATGCAAAGATGAAATTAAGATGGTGATTCAAGACAAAAAATCTGCAGATCCTGAAAAAGAATCCAGTGTTGAGCTGAAGATTATCCTTGATGACGAAACTCCAATTCTCCAAAATCCAAGATGTATTTCGCCATTGGAGTTTGATACATACAAATTTCAGAGCAGTACACAAACTTCAGAATGGCTTAAAGCTGATATAATCGCTCAAAGTAAATCAGACTCTGCAAGTCCAGTTGTTCAGGCAAAGAAGAAAAACGGCCTTTATCAGATGCGTATCGATTATAAGCGACCTAACAAACGAATAAAAAAGAAAGACCTACCTTCAAAAGTTGCTCGCTGGGCGTTGTTGCTCGAAGAATATGACTATACCATTGAGCACCGACCTGGAATAAGGATGAAACACGCCGACGCTCTAAAAAGATATCCTATAAAAAATGTTTATGTACTTACCGATATAGCATCACACATAAGAAATGCCCAAAATGAAGACCTGAAACTAAAACTGATAAAGAGGTTATTAGATACTGAACCTTACGAAGACCATGTTATTGAAAATGAAATTTTATGTAAAGTAAAGGATGGCAATAAACTGATTGTAGTACCAAAGAAAATGCAAACTGAAATTATACAAAAGAACCAGATGATAAAAGAACTTATACCAAGGAAATACTATATCGACCACATGAAAGAGAAAGTTAAGGCAGTGACAAATAATTGCATTGAGTGTATTTTGACGTCGCGTAAGAGAAGAAAGAAAAAAGATTACTTACCAAGTACTTATCACATAAACCACCGAAGCTCTGCTAATCAGATGAAACCCTGGCTTGTTGCTGAAGATTCCGCACATTCATCCGAGACTGATGAATGAACAGGATGGCCGTGTGGGAATATTAGGTTAGTTTGTATGATTTACCTGGTAATACTGTTTGCTTTAATTTAAGAAAAAAGGTAAAATGTCAGTCGTGGAAAGTCAGTAAAAGCTCTGTACGTGTTCTAATTTGCATCCTATGTTTAATACAGTTTTAAAGGAATAACTTGTTTGTTTTTCGACTGCCATCCCCACATATATATTCATGCCAAATTACAGCTTTCTAGTACTAACAGTCTCTGAGCTTAGCCGCGGACGGACAGACAGACAGACGGACAGACATGGCGAAACTACAGGGTTATTTGTAATTCACTAGCATCCTTTTAACCCTAAACTCCTACCACTTAAACAAATCGACGGCAACAACGTATATGATTCTAACTGAAAAATGTCAACTTTACAGGAGAGCCAAATGAAGGTAGAAGTCTTCATAACTTTTTTCGTAATAAAGATAATAGTCTAAATTTTTACGCGTATAATTATTTTTATATTTCCTATCTGTTTTTAATATCACATTACTCAATAAAATTGTAGTTTTTGAGAAAATGCAGATAGGCCACATAAACTAGGTTCATTAGCCTGCTCACAACCATATATACTGTTCTATCTACCACTTGGAATTATGTACTTGGGTAGAATTTTCTCTAAAATTTACGTTAACAGTTCTATCTGACACTTAGAATGCTATGCTAGGATGCTTAATTAATAAAAAAATATTTATATAGGTCTATCTAACACTTTGAATATTATACGTTGCAAAAAAAAAAAAAAATTCTAGTATAAGATTCTATGTGAGGATTATGTTATTAGTTTCAAATCACTTATTTCAGTACTTTGTAAATTTTGTATGATAGATTTTATCACAAATAATGCTTTTTTAAATATTTGCACTTAAAAATCACGGTCTTAATCTATATAATTTAAGTTTTTGTAGATAGAACCATATACATCATCAGTTTGTAAGCTGACCCGACATGTTAAATAGTTCTAAATACAACATGTTTCTGTAAAATTATACGAGGTTGGGTAGTTCAGTCAATAAATCACAATGAAATTCAATATTAGTCATATATTTTTCGTAATTATTGTTATAATCACAAATTCCAGTCTCAATCATAACGTAATAATAAATAATTTCTAAAGCAAAACGCCTATTGAAAATAAAACAAAACAAATGTTTTTCTAAAGGAAACAGAAAATCTTTAAAAAATAGATATATATATAATCATGAAGATTTGGTATGACCAGTGGTGCACAAATTGGAACAGGTGTCGTAGTATTTAAGTTTATATTTGCAAGGTGGTTTTATAGTAACGACCGCTTTAGCCTAGTTGGTAGTGACCCTGCCTACGAAGCAAGAGGTCCTGGGTTCGAATCCCGGTAAGGGCATTTATTCGTGTGATGAGCACGAATATTTGTTCCTGAGTTATGGATGTTTTCTATGTATTTAAGTATTTATTTATCTATATAAGTATGTTTATCGTCGTCTAGTACCCATAATACAAGCTTTGCTTAGTTTGGAACTAAGTCGATTTGTGTAAGATTGTCCCCTAATATTTATTTATTTATTTTATTTATTTTTATTTATAGTCCTTGGTTGTCTTAAAGTACCATCTCTCGATTTGTAAGCTTTTCCTAAATTTTATTTTCTTTTTCTAACTTTGTCTATCCTCTTGTTTTCATTTTTACTCCTTTTCTTACCAGGATTCGTTTTTTTAACCCCTTTACGTGACCGTTTCTTGTGCACTGTGTTTAACTCCTCATTCGACACTTGCTCGACTGAAGAATCCATAGATGATGAATCTAAACGTGGCCGCTTTGACTTGAAATTGCCAATTGTTTTGTTTGTTCTTTTAGTAAAATTTTTTATTGAAAATTTCTTCTTTAACATATTTTTCATTCCAATATAATCATCATCAAAGTCACTGTAATCAGAAGGCATTGGTGTAAGTATTTTCGAAATCACCACAACTTTCCGGCCTGCTTCTAATTAATAGCAATATAATTTACTGGACTATCCAATTCAGAAAAAAGATTAGGAAATTTAATGTACCTGACTGTGGCGAGTATGTAAATTCGCCGAAGAAAACTGATGGTGGTGGTGCAGTGACATTTAGAGATGGATCCTGTTATTATCATTAATATTGATTTGCTCTAAGCAGGGAATAATAGCATTTTGGTCATATTGTCTGTCTGGAGATGTTCTTGCTGAATGGAATGACAAAGGTTTAGATGTTTCAACAAGGTTTTTTTGAGTTCATGTCTATATTTCCAGAATTGGGAATTTGTACCTGAATCACTAATACAGCATTGGGTTTGGCTCTCTAATTAATTTCATCATCATCATCATCAGCCTATAGCAGTCCACTGCTGGACATAGGCCTCCCCCAATAAGCGCCATTGCGCCCTGTCCTCGGCTAGACGCATCCAGCTTCTACCAGCAGCCTTTTACAGATCGTCACTCCACTTGGCCGGAGGGCGTCCTACACTACGTTTGCCAAGACGCAGTCTCCACTCAAGAACTCGTTTACTCCAGCGGTTGTCGGTTATTCGACAGATATGACCAGCCCACTGCCACTTCAACTTGCTAATTCTCTGAGCTATGTCGATGACCTTAATTCTGTGTCGGATATCTTCGTTGCGGATTCTATCTTTCAGAGAAACTCCGAGCATAGCTCGTTCCATAGCTCGCTGAGCGACCTTGAACTGGTGGATTAGCCGTACTGTGAGTATCCACGTTTCAGCTCCGTAAGTCATGACGGGTAGGACGCACTGGTTGAAAACTAACTTTCGTTTTCAGATATTGCGGTATGGATGACGAGAAAACTTGACGCAATTTTCCGAATGCTACCAAGCCCAGCTGTATCCTCCGCTTGGCCTCCTTCTCAAAATTGTTTCTACCTAGTTTGTTACCTAGTTTGTTACCTTGTTTCTTAGTGTTTTTAATTCATTTACAGAGTTTATATTTTCAGCTAGTCAGTCTGCAACCTGAGTTATAAGCAAAATCTGGGATTTGATACTCAGATTCATTAAGTATGCCTGTATTTGAAGAACACGTATTATCTGGCTCCTCAAACACTTGTGACAATTCCCTGTACAATTCCTAGCAAACAGCTTCGTCCATTCTTAAAGGTGACTCTGAAAGCTAAATTCCATGCATTATATCAAGCTACATAACATATTATATTAAGCTTCAGCCCGTTGCTATACATGCATATTATACGATAGCAAGTTAGTGATGCAAAGTTTAGTTTTTAGAAGAAGGGGGGCTGCTCGACTTTAACAAAAATTTGCACTTTAAACTTGAATATTTCGCGAACGAATCAATGTATCGAAAAAATAAACAGTCTTGACGTCTAACACTTAACGTCTATGCCTGGGTGCTACTCTAAAAAAAAATATTTTATTTTATTTCAACACTTTTTTAGTATAATTGCTCCATATTATATCCATGCAAAATTACAGATTTCTTGCACAAATAGTCTAAAGCTAAGCTGCAAACGGACGGACGGACAGACAGAGATGGCAAAATTTTGGCTACGGAACCTTAAAAAAGTAGGTAAACTGAACCCCCAATATAAAAAAAATAAAGTTTTAAAAATATTACTCAAAGTTTTTTTTTAATTACAACGTAAATACTTTAACGTGACTGATAGAACAATTTGCATTGTTTGCCTTTGTTCTTTAAATTACGTAAAAAGTTGTAAGCGGCAGATAGGACTGTACACGATGTTAGCTACAGCTATGCCTTTAACGTACCTAGTTCTAAGTGTCAGATAGTCCTGTACACGCGGTCTCCTTAAACATCGTTTTATACGTATGTAGATCTATGTGTCAGATCGAACAGTGTACCCTGTATTTTGCTGATAATATATCTAATTGAACTAAAATATGAAAAATTGTTACATACCTCCATTTGTAGTGGAAGCTTGGTCCAATTTTGGTTCGAAACAACCAATCCCCGACCTTTTTGCTCCTAATTTCAAAGATTCTAACCTTTTTGTACGTTTGTCCGTCATGAGTCAAAATAGTGTTTTGACTAAAATAATTAATTTTAAAGAATGAAACAGACTTTTAGCATAAAAAACAAATAAAATATGAAAGTATATTAATTGTAATACCAGTAATATTTTAGGTATTGACGTAAATATTCACGTGCGTTGAGTAGTCGACCTGACCGCGAATGGAATGCGAAGTGGTAAATCGCACTTTGTGTGCGTGAGTGAACGAGATAGCGTTCATTGTCTATAGTTCGATGTGGCACTTCGAATAGTATTCGTGTCAGTTTATTGGATTTGACCACAGATGGAACTGTGTGCGACATTTGTAAAACCTAAACTAAGTGGAATTTTAATACAATTTTTATATTAGGCGGTAGGTATGAGCTTCTAGATTGTTATGCTAATGCGTATGTAGTTAGAACCTTTTAGCACATTGCACCTTGTACGTTGTTGCCGTCGAAATGTTTTTTGTTTTACGACTTTTGTCATAACTTAATATTTTTGGTGTAATAACGTTTTGAAAATTTGAGATTTCCTCTTATTTTTACGATACTCTGTGTATTTGTATGGGAAAAAAAGTGCTTCATTTTAAAAAGTCGTAAAACAAAAAACATTTGTTTGAGTGATAGGAATTCAGGGTTAAGAGGATGTCAGTGAATTAAAAATAACCCTGTATAAGGGTTCCTAGTTGACTACGGAACCCTAAAAAGATACTTCATTCATACCAAAAACTTGTTAGACTTTATTCATTAATATTACCTCCGCAAAGTAACGCCTAATTCAATAAATTAATATACTATTACTTTCAATATTATGGATTCCAATATAGACCCCAAAAATCGCTGATTAGACAAGGTTATGAACCAACCCGTTGGATTCAGCTCTCGAGATTATTATTAAAGCCTCCCTTCTCCTTGCAACATTAAAGAGGTCCAACATAATAGTGTCCTCATTGTTATGTAAAGTGGTTAAAATAGCCATTTCCAAGTTTTAATATATTCAAGAAATTGTTTTAGTGCCAGGTCCCAACTTCGGTCCTCACGGAACGTATAGTCGATTAAGTTATTTTTAACTTCTCATGCTCTTAAAATGTTACTTTAGTCTCTGCATATCGGGACTAAAGCTCTTTTTTGATCTCTAGGGATTAAAGTAATTTTTTTTTAATTTACTTTGGAAACCCCTAAACTGCCAATCACGGTGTTTGTGGATGGAGGATTATTGCCATTTTCAGTGACTGGGCATAGACAATTTTAAAGCTTTCCACAGACCGCAGCGCGCTGCGGACGCTCCGAAGCGCTCCGTAGCGCCCTGCGCATCGGTCTGTGGTAGCCTTTAGTGTGTGGAAATACCTAACCTCAAAATGACAACTGTATAAAAATATTTAAAAAAATAATAATTTCGTGAAACACCATGAATAATTACGAATATTAATATATTTAATTATATTAAAGATGAATTCACTTTATTATGCATACTTAGTCCAATTAATTAGCTGTGAAATAATTTTCAAGTTTGAATCTGTTGGCTAAATATGCAAACATTTAAAGCGTCACTCAACAAAAAAAAACCGTGGAACAAATTTAAATTGCTATTTGAATTCTGAACAGACGTCCTTTGCTCGTATTGAGCATACGTTTTATAAAAGTAATATTGTAGATTAGTATACCTAAAACATCGTTTTTTTTCCTCGCATTCAAAGTGAAAAGTAGAGTGTTTAACGCGAGACTAAACTGCCATAATGACACGCGAATTATAGCCACCTTCGCTCTGCTCGGGTGGCTAAATATCTTATGTCATTATGGCTTGTTTTAGTCCCTTGTTGAACAATCTACTATATAGTTGAAGTGATATTTATAATTAATACCTAAGATGAAAATTAAGTTTAAATATGTTTGATTATTTGATGGAGA
This sequence comes from Archips xylosteana, assembly GCA_947563465.1. NCBI lineage: Eukaryota > Metazoa > Arthropoda > Insecta > Lepidoptera > Tortricidae > Archips > Archips xylosteana. Next base: position 5,259,766 of record OX387361.1, on the reverse strand, counting down.
ACTTCCTGCATCATCATCATCATCATTTCAGCCGAAAGACGTCCAATGCTGAACATAGGCTTCTCCCAAGGCTCGCCAAACAGATCGGCCCTGCGTTATCCGTTAATAGGTATGCTCCATCCTAACTACGCAGTTACGTATCGACGATTGCCAATGGCGCCGTCGGCCCCGACTTAAGCCCGTGTCGTACGACAAAGCGTATTACCATATTCTTTATTCCGCATAATGTTGTCGTGCCATGTATTCCGGAAAAATCTCGAAGGATCATAAATAAGAAACGATTGTACAATCGTAAGCAGAAATGTATGAGCGATTGTGGCGTTTGTTACGGTAGTACTTTACCTTAAAATCATAAATTCCTTGTAGCGTTTCTCCGAATCGCATTTCACCTCGATCATGTACACACACACACACACACTTTATTTAGGTTTAAGTCTTTTTTTTTTTAGTTATAGTCTTAGTAATAATTTTTTTCTTGGAAGAGCGAGGCCTCCTAACTCAAGTTCCAACTTAATGGGAGGCCTCAACCTTTTATGTAAAACTTCTGTTAAATGCAAATAAAGTTTATTTTATTTTATTTATTTTTATTTTAATTATCGCTTTGTAACTCAATCGTCAATTTTCTTTATCGCCGTCAGTTTTAGTAGCATTTCATATCAACCGCACATTACGTCGCGTTGTGTGCCTAATCGTCTATTTTTCTAGTCGCTATTAGTTTTGGTCGCGTTTCACCTCGATCGTATATAAAATTTTTCATTTGTTATTTATTAGTTATTAGTCACCATGATAATATTTCAATGAGTTTGATAGTATAATTTATTGAATCAGGCGTTACTTTGCGGAGGTCCATATTAATGAACTAAAACAATTACTTTGCTCACCCGCGACCTTACAATAGTTACGTTTATGCAAGAAATGTGTGTTCATGCAGTTCCTCCACCTCCACACTGTACAAACACACACAAATCACATAAACACAACTATCACCACCACCAAGCTACACTGACGCGTTTCGAACTCAACCAGAGCTCATCCTCCGAGGATGTAGTAGTTTGATAGTACTTAAGACATGAAACTACAGCAACAAAAGTCGTTTAAAAAACCGGTTGTCTGTAAAGTCGGTTTACGGACGATAGTTTAACGTGACAACGTCATAACAAAACATTCAACCCCCCCCCCGCACCCCGCATTGTACATCCTGGCGTTCGCCGCTCTCTTGCAACTGGCCTTCGCCGCTCTCTTGCAACTGGCCCTCACCGCTCTCTTGCAACTGGCCCTCGCCGCTCTCTTGCAACTAGCCCTCGCCGCTCTTTTGCAACTGGCCTTCGCTGCTGCGTCATCCTTTTTCGTGTATGCAGCCGGCGTTCATCGATTTATTAGAAGTTGTCACGTCAAAAAGTATGTTAACGCGTCAAATTAAATGAAGTCTCAACCAAACATCGATCGCGGCGAAATGCGTCTAGGGTAAAATATTACACAGAAAATGAAATACTACAAATAAGTAATACTAATGTAAAAATTTGAGTGGAGACTGCGTCTTGGCAAACGTAGTGTAGGACGCCCTCCGGCCAGGTGGAGTGACGATCTGCGAAAGGCTGCTGGTGGAAGCTGGATGCGTCTAGCCGAGGGCAGTGCGCAATGGCGCTCATTGGGGGAGGCCTATGTCCAGCAGTGGACTGTTATAGGCTGATGATGATGATGATGATGATGAATGTAAAAAGCCACGCGAAATATTAGGAACTTCAAGTAAAAAATTCTATTGAGATTTCGTTCATTCATGGTGAAATGCGATTCGGTGAAACGCTTCAAGAAATTTATTATTTTATTATTATTTATTTATTTATTTCAGACAACATAGATCCATTTTTTGTTAGTAAAAGCTTACAAGCTAAGTTAGTTCAGTTAAAATTTATAATCGAATATTCATAATCCATAATATGTGTCAAACTTTGAATTTAACTAACAAATAAAACTTAAGAACATAACTAAAATTGCATTAGAATAAAAATGAAATGTCCAAATTAAAAATAACAATTAAAATTTAAAAACAAAACTAAAATTGAATAAGAATTATTTACTTAAATGAAATGTCCAGATTAAAAATTTTTATATTATAAGCAGACAAATACAGTTAATAAATTATGTAATTACAATTAATGTCAAACAAAATATAAAAATGTCAAAAATAAAATTTTCTAAATTAAAATTACTTTAAAATAAAACAACAGACAGTGAGGGGACCAAATTTTAACACACACTACAAATACCCTTTCAAAAACATTTGTTACCAGGCTTTTTTAATAACATGTGCTTTGGTCCAGTGATGCAATATCGGACACGACACATCCTCCGATATTGTACGTAGAAGGCTGTTACTGCTGCCCCTCATCCTATCCATGGCTGATGATATTCGTTTGCGTATCACAGCTCCAAAACTATCTACGCGCGCCTCTGCAAACATACCGGATGCACTGCAGAACGGGGGCAGCCGCAACAGCATCCTGAAGGTGTTGTTATACTGGACCTTCAGAGCATTGAAAGACTTCTGCGTAAAGCGAACCCACAAGCTGCAGGTGTAGAAAGTCTGGCAGTAGGCCTTAAAAAGAGTTACTTTGACCTCATTCGTACACCGTGCAAACCTGCGGGCTAACATATTGCACCTGACAGTCAACGCTCTGCGCTCTCTATCCATGTCCATGTCGTCGGTGAGCGCATCAGTGACCCAGTGACCCAGATACTTAAACTTTTTCACCTGCTTGAGTGGTGCACCATTTAGTACGACAGGTGGAACAGTCTCGTAGGTTTTCGCGCCTGCCTTGAAAAGTAACAGCTCACTCTTCTTTGTATTGTATTTATGCTTTTATAAGTTATAGTACTAACAAACGGGTTGTGGTGTTCTTATACCTTGAGACACTTGTATGTAGATTATCCTCCCGAGTCCTGACGCTGTATTGTCTAACGCTTCTGTCGCTTGCCTTCGCTTTCACCATCTCTTTCTGTCATCATTTTATACCGTTTGACAGAAAGAAATAGTGATTGTTAAGGCAAGCGTTAGAAGCGTTAGACAATAAGCATGCCGGCCTTTTCGCTACTCTTATTTTTAGGCTTTTTTTTCCTCCTGCTGGCTCGTGCTGAGCCACTGACTCTTCTACTGGTGACTGTAAAATGTGATATTTCAAATTTTCACAGATTTTCATTAATAATTTCAAGAGATAGGAGTCGTTTTCAAAAAAAAAATTACATGATCAAGGGGGTTTAATTAAAACAAAACTTAATTGATTCCTCCGTGTAACGAAAGATGCCCATACTTAATTATAGTTTCTGATAGGTACTGTTAGGAAAAAGTCGCGGTAGCTCTGCTTCTAAAGCCTATGCCTTGGTCAAACCACAAAGCTATGGCTTAGTGGTATATCTGTTTCTAAATACATCCTGGGCAAATCTCGGTGGAGTAGAGGGAGGGAGTGTAGGCACGGCGCTCCAGGCGATACATTGAAACTTGTGAGCATCTGAACATTGAATATTTGAATATTATACGAGGGAAATTAATCTCCGTAGCTGATATGACGGGCGTTGTTTTCTATATTACTTTGATGTTGCATGATCTTATAGAATCCATCTAGTTGATCTTATTGGTATCAATAAATAATTTTCAAACTTTTGCGATTTTCACTCAAAAATAAAAACAAAAAACCGGTTGTCTGTAAAGTTGGTTTACGGACGATAGTTTAACGTGGCAACGTCTAACAAAACATTCAAAAAACAAAAATGAAACCAGGCGGTCACCCATCCAAGTACTGACCGCGACCGACGTTGCCCCCCCTCAACCCCCCCCCCCCTGCAACGCACCCCCCGCATTGAAAATTACCCGAGCGCTAGTACTAAGATTGTACATCCTGGCTTTCGCTGCTCTCTTGTACATACTTACTGGCCTTCACTAAATCGCGGGTAAACACTAACTCCTAGTCATCATCTTCCTAGCCTATATATATACGTCCCACTGCAGGGCACAGGCCTCCTCTCAGAATGAGAGGGCTTTGGCCGTAGTTCCCATGCGGGCCCAGTGCGGATTGGGAACTACACACACACACCATTGATTTTCTTCGCAATGTATTCAGGTTCCCTCACGATGTTTTCCTTCATCGTGAAGCTCATGGCAAATTACAAATTTAATTTCGCACATAAATTCCGAAAAACTCAGTGGTGCGAGGTGCTTGAGAGGCCATCCATCCATAAAATTCTTTCAAACAAAATCCACATTACTTTTATCCCGTCATAATCATTTCAGCCGAAAGACGTCCACTCCTGAACATAGGCCTCCAAGGTTCGCCAAAGAGATGTGTGCCATCCACATCCAACGAGTACCCGCATCCTCAACCAGATCGTCGCGCCATCTTATTGAAGGCTACACGTTTTCCGGTCCGTGGACGCCATTCGATTTTTCCCCGTCAGTCCAACTTCAATAGAACTGTTCCATTCCACATTCCTCCCATTTCCGCAGGCACCAACAGGCTGTATGGAAGCTGGTAATTCCACAGCGCTGAAGTTCTGAACTTCCCACTTCCGGAACAATAACTGCCATGTTTACGACCGCCCGCAGTAGACAGGTATGGGACAGTAGAATAACATATCTTACTTCTTCTTGGGCCCCGAGATACAGACCCCTGCCTAGTTTGGGGTCCGCCGGATATCTTTCAACACTAATGTATTCGCAATAATGATTTTAAAATCTATTGTAATTCATTTTCTTTTTTATTTCATTTGATTTAGTTGTTTTGTTTGCTGTTTTTCACGGCTAACTCCCTCCATGCATCCTTTTGAAAAATAGATATTTATTATGATAATGATTAAATAAGTATATTTTTTAATCAACTTCATTGTATTTTACATTATTATTAATTTACTTTGTCTCGCTTAATTGAATTATAGTGTAGTTTTTGTTAGGTAAAAATGACTTTCTGCCAATTTCTTGGCAATGGCAGTCTATCTGAAAATGCTGATAGTATGAAAAAATAGAAAGAAAGAAAAAAAAGAAAGAAAGAAAAATATTTATTCGTGACAAAATCTTTAAAATTATCAAAGAAAAACGGTAAAAAAAAAAAGACACAAACATTGTCACGAAATGGTCCCAACTCAGCATGATGTCGGCCGTGAAGCCGACGCTGGTCTTCCGTTGGAACCATTTCACCAACAAACATAGACATGACATGTCCTCGTCCGCCCACATGTGCCCTTTCTGACCTACGTACAGAATAATCTTGTTTTTTCCTTCTTTACTTATACTCTGTTCTATCCTACCTGTTTCTCCGCTAACAGGCGGTCTAAGATTGAAGTCAGAGGCAATATTTTGCCTTACAGAAAATCGCGTCATGTGAATACATTGTCTAACTTGGATTCGTACTGTTTAAAGAATAGGTATTGTGACTTAAGCTTTAAATTTATTGAATTAGGCATCTGGAGTTGTTGAGTTTGCTTGTACACATAGCATCGATTGTTGGTAGGTCATAAAGACTTGCCTATTTACTCTTTGAAACAAGGCCAGACGTGGATTTCAACTACTAATGTGGCTAATTTGAAACGTAGAAAAAAGTTTGACCTATGGCCTCTCAAGAAGAAGATCGAAGGTTCGAGGCTCGCACATTTGATGTTTGTTTTTTGAAGTGAAACTTCTAATGTGATTTCCAACAAGGTCGCGTTAAACGTTTACCGCTACCATACGGTATGAAAGCATTAGTATAATGTACTGCCGATGCAAGTAAGGCAGCAGGCAGCAGGGGCAGGTGCAGGGGTGCATTGTAGGTATATGTATATACTAACGGATGTTAAAAACTTCGATAGTGCGATACACAACTCATACTGTCTGTGCAAATTTGTATGAGACTTGATAAAAGCGCCATCTAGTGAGTAATTTAAACACATAGATGCATAAGTAAATTTAGTTCTTTAAGTTATTGCAATAAGGTTCATATTGATGTATAAGTGCCTTTTTCATTTCCACATTACGAAGTTTCACTTTTTCCGCGTGGAGGAGCTGCACGCACGATTTTTTTTTATATTTTTATTATGCGAGGGTCGTCTGATGAAAAATGATCACTGCCCATAAATATTAACAACTCAAAGACAGTCACTGATCTGTTCATCATCATCATCATTTCAACCGAAAGACGTCCACTGCTGAACATAGGCCTCCCCCAAGGCTCGCCAAACAGATCGGCCCTGCGCCATCCGCATCCAATGCGTTCCAGCTACCTTAACCAGGTCGTCGCTCCATCTTGTTGGAGGCCTACCTACACTGCGTCTTCCGGTCCGCGGACGCCACTCGAGAATCTTTCGGCCCCATCGGCCGTCAGTTCTACGGGCGATGTGCCCTGCCCACTGCCACTTAAGTCTAGCGATTCTTCGAGCTATGTCCGTGACTCCCGTCGTAATCGGAGATACTTTGCTCGAAGTTATTGACGACTATACCTATCTGGGACATACAATCCAATTGGGTAGGTGCAACTTCGAGAAAGAGGTCAATCGACGAATTAGACTCGGCTGGGCAGCGTTCGGGAAGCTCCGCAATATCTTGTCATCCGATATACCGCAGTGTCTCAAGTCAAAAGTCTTTGACCAGTGTGTGTTGCCAGTGATGACTTATGGCACTGAGACGTGGCCGCTAACGATGGGTCTTATAAGGAAGCTCAAGGTCACTCAGAGGGCGATGGAGAGGGCTATGCTTGGAGTTTCTCTGCGGGATCGCATTAGAAATGATGAAATCCGCGCAAGAACTGATCTGTTGCCGGCCTTTAAAAAAGTTGACGGAATACGAAAGGGGGATGGGAGAGGTATTGGGCCCCAGGCGCTCCCACTGACCATACGAAACGCAGCAGGAGTACTGCTGGTGCTGGAGTGGTGCTGTGGTGTGTGTATATCGGTTAAGGAAAGCATCGTAAGAAAACACATGTCCATGTGAAGTACTCATAATTTTATGGTGTGTGTGAAGTCCCGGATCCGCAATGGGCCCGCGTGGGAACGACAGCTCTGTGGCCTGTGCACAGCAGAAGGACATTTGTAGGTTGGAAATGATGATGATTAGTCGGTCTATTGGAAACGTATTTTAACGCTTGTAGGTTGCCTACACTGGAGTCGGCCATCTTGGAATTAAACTTTCCAGTATCCAACTGAAACTCATCACCGACTAAACTAGTGAATTCTCAACTAATTTCCTTATTAGTAAGCCGTGTGTAATAAGTTTCCGTGTATTATGAACCGGGTACACTCTAACCGTATGCTAGACGGTTGCGGTCAACGAATTTAGTGACATTCGAATAGTCAATGACACTAGAAAAAATTTACTTTATGCTATAAATGCAAAAGTTTGTGTGTGTGCGTGTCTGCGTCTGGGTGTCTGTGTCTGTGCATGTTTGCGTGTGTGTTTATGGTGGACGGGTTCAGATCAAATTTGATACGTAGGTAGCTTGACGTCTGGATCAACACACAGGCTACTTTTTATCCCGGTATTCTTATGGAATTCACGTAAAATTTCAATATAAGCTATATTGCTAAGTCTAAAGATATGAAATTTTGCATGGGTGTCCGTCTTTCACCGGATATCTCATTGGAATTTAGCAAAATTCCAGAGTTTCAATTCAACTGCCAGATCTAATGATTTACGCGTGCGAAGCCGCGGGTATAGGCTAGTGTTATGTGAGAAAGCACATAACATCAATTTATTTGAACGTTTCTTAATTATAGTAAGATTATCTGAATATATAATTATTTATTACTCTCGTCGGAGCTCTACACAGACAAGAAGATATTCGTTTTTCGTTATAATTTCTCCTTGTGTAGATAGTGTAGGTAGGTAAGAGGTTCGTTATCAATTGTAAGGATCCAAATTTTAAAAACTATGGTCAATTGAAAGTGAATGTGACAGTCAGCCTTGTTGTTCTTTCTTTTTTTATGGTATAGGGGGCAAACGAGCAGACGGATCGCCTGATGGTTAACGATTACCGTCGCCCATGGACACCTGCGACATCAGAAGAGTCACAAGTGCGTTGCCGGCCTTTCAGGTAGGAGTACGCTCTTTTTTTGAAAGCTTGAAGGTCATATCGGTCCGGGAACACCGCAGCAGGCAATTCATTCCAGAGCTACTTTTCTTGATGTACTGGGAAACTATCATAAAAAATGCTAAAACACTAGGTCGACTGAACCAAATATCAAGTCGCGAATAGCTACGTGTGTCGTTTTATGTTTTCAGGTTACGTCAATGTTTGTCCATCATCATCATCATGTTGGCCTTTTATTGATCCAATTTTGGATCGTCCCTTTTCCTCCACTCTTGGCGATCCTGTGCCCGTCTCATCCAGTCCTGGCATCCGTGTCGTCGAATGTCGTCCACTGCTGCGGTGGTCTGCCACGCCCCCTAGTGTCCCCCTAGTGTTCGTCCATACTCTCACTAATTCATATTGACCACTGGCTGTAGGTGTGGCTGGTGTGTACCCGGGAGCAGCATGCAACTCGTACTGTGAATTATAAAGGCGCATAGTTCTCGCGCGAATTTCGTTGTTGGTAAAGTTGTACGCATTGGTTTTAAAAACGCAGCAGTTATTAAGCTATGACCAAACAATCGAGTTGCCCAAGACTACGTTTGCGAAAAATTCGTTTAAATCACTATACCGCGGGAACTATGCAATTTTGTGGGATAAAAAGTGTTCAAAAACTGGTTTTCAAACTATCATTATACCAAAAATCAGGTTACTCGTCAAAAGGTAATAGGCAGACAAACGCAATTCCTCACGCATTTATAATATTAGTAAGGATAAAGAGTTTTACAAGGACAGGGTTCTGAATATCGAAAAGCTAAATAACGAATGGGTTGTTGTGTTATAAAACCTTCGATAAATAATAAATAATAAATAAATAAATATCACGGGAATTCACACCAATCGACCTAGTCCCAAAGTAAGCTAGGCAAAGCTTGTGTTATGGGTACTAGGCAACGGATAAACATACTTATATAGATAGATACATACTTAAATAGGTATTAAACACCCAAGACCCGAGAACAAACATTCGTATTTTTCATACAAATAGGGCAGATGCTCCATTTTTGGCCACTTTAAGACCATAGACTTGTCAAGTTGTCTATACCTTAGTAAACTCAACTTAAAGTTGAAAATGGCCAAACCGGCCCGTGGCCAGAACTGGGGCATCTGCCCTATCTGCCCCGACACAGGAATTGAACCCGGGACCTCAAGCTTCATAGTCAGGTTCTCTAACCATAGGCCATCTGGTCGTCTAAACATTAAGACTAAATAACAATTATGTAACCACTAACCTCAATGAAGCCGACTTCGATAAAGCGCTCGCCAAGCCCGTAGAGCCGTAATGTCCGCACCACTATTTTATTTGTCTTTTTAGGGTCCCGTACCCATGCAAAGGGTAAGAACGGGACCCTATTACTAAGACCCCACTGTCCGTCTGTCTGTCACCAGGCTGTAATAAAAATAATAATAATAATAATTTATTGAATAATAAGCCACACATAAACAAACAATGCAAGTCTTATGTATAGTTAGCACCTTAAAAACACTCGTAACAACTAAAAATATAATACAATAAGTAGGCTTGTAAAAGACATTAAGATAGATCCTCTGACCTTCATGCTAGGATAACCTGTGGCTGTATCTCATGAGTCGTGACAGCTAGACAGTTGAAATTTTTACAGATGATGTATTTCTGTTGCCGCTATAACAACAAATACTAAAATAAAGTAGTTAAAAATGAAAGGGAGAGTCATACAAGAAACGTGTTTTTTTCAGCGTTTTTAACTCTTTTGTTTATAATGGCATTAACTACACACTTAAAATTTCATAGATTATTTATTACTGTGGCCGGTATAACGACAAATAATTAAAATATAATTATATTTTAATATTAAGGAGGTCCTGAAACACCAACATGAAATAATCTCACACTGCGTACATTTTACTTAGAAGCAGGGTTCTGCTTACAATGGATAATTATAGTTACGGCTGTTTACGGCGTATATTTTGACATGCCTAAAAATTTGCGCAGAACCCTCGGTGCTCGAGTCCGGCTCGCACTTGGCCGGTTTTTACACCAAAAAATATCCGTTATAATTCATGCTGTATGCATTAAAGGTCACCAGATTAATGGCCAGTACGTAGATATAACATCATAAGTTTACGACAATCAAATTTAAAGTCTAATATTTCGATATAATTTAGGTAGAATTGATAAGTAAGAAGTCACTATGACAGGTCAAAAGTGCCACCAAAATTCCGGGCTCTAAATAACCCATTCGATATTTTAATACATTCGATATTATGAACTTTTGATTACTTATCAGATACATTCCCGTTTCATCTTTACAAAAATATTCTAAACTCCTCTCGAACAGCCAACACATTGCATTCAGCGATGTCGCACAACCCACTGACTCCGATACTTGCCGATGCAAATGCAGCCTCGAAACACTTTCCCCGATATCAGCAGATATTTTATGGGTCACGCCACGCGATGCACTGACACGAAAACAATGCATGAGTTTAAATAAAAGATGCATCGGCAAATGTTTGAGCTGGGGGCGGATTTTCGAAATCACGTCCAAATCAAATCGAAACTGGTGCAAATTGTGCTCAATTTGAAACACTGGTAAAGCCTGAACAGTGATATAAATGATCATGCGCCATAATAGTACATTATGATACAAGTGTGCTACGTTGGTCATTACACATGAGGCATTATTGTAAGCGCGAGCCGTTAGGCGAGCGCGATAAGGAAGCCGAAGTGTGTAATGATCAATGCACACGAGTTGCATACGACGATTTTCAACACAATTGCGAGGAAAAAAATAAACTTGTATTGTTAGTAACTTTTGTAATTTTTACAAGGAACATTTCACCGTGGGTTTCTACATCCTTGGTTGTAATATTTATTGAGCTCCTGACGTCTAAACGCACCAGTAATACCAAATATTAACGCAACCTGCAAAGAGATCAAATAAGTATATTAGTAAAGTTGTAGGAACGTAGTACTTAACGCAATTATAGAGCTGATATATAAATTTACATTTATAATGTTCAACTGACCTTTGTTGTCAAGTACTGACTGTCCGGAGCTTCTTTTAAAAACTTTTCAACATCGGTTGGTGACGACACCTTTGACTTTCGACCAATAGATCTGCCAGGATGTCTCTTTAGAAATGCCGTCAAGTTACTTAGTATAATATGTTTACCAACTTCATTTTTGGTCTTTACTGTGCTTTTCAACATGGATATAACGAGCTGGGCTTGTATTTATTTGCCAGTTTATGCTATCACTCGCGTTTGTGCCTCGATAAGTATTTCCAGCGGGGTTGAATTAATATTTTGCTCGTCTTCACTATTTGAAGTAGATGTTTTTGATAGTAATTAACCACACAGCAGCAACTTTACCAAATATTTTTACGTAAAATGACACACTAGTTTTTTTTTATTTCGCGCGCCGCACTTTCGATGCGCGCGCAGGTTCAATAAAGGCACTGGAGAAACGGCTGTTCAGCCAGAGCAGCAGCAATGAAAAAAATAAAATAAACTATAAATTTAATGTTTGTAAATACGATAATTAAGTTAATTTGTGTTTATAAATATACAATTTGATGAAATAAAATGTTTATTTGTCATCTTAACCCTAAAATAATTTAATATTCGTGAAAATATTTAATGTTCTTAGACATAAACTTTTGCTCAAATTAAAAAAAGTTTATATTACAGCACTTGTACGGTAATGTTTTTACAGCACAAGTGTGGTAATGTGCTGAATTATGAAACTAAAAACGGTGTAATAAGTGTCAATTTACGAGCAACTGTGTTGAAAAAATGTATTACGGTATTTCACTGGAAGTAATTCTGGGTCTGAATTTAAAGCCACTTGCCCAATGGACACCGAATATTTGGTTTCTGATTTTTATTACGGTGAACAAAGTACGTATCTAAGTAAAAATAAATAAATAAATATCACGGAACAATTCACACCAAGTGACCTAACTAAGCAAAGCTTGTACTATGGGCACTAGACAACGGATAAACTTACTTATATAAATAAATACATACTTAAATACATATTAGACATTCAAGACTCGAGCACAAACATTCGTATTTTTCACACAAATATCTGCCCCGAACGGGAATCGAACCCAGGAATCGCAGTCAGATTCTCTTAACAACACTAGGCTATCCGGTCGTCTACGACGGCCGTACGTCTAAATAACGAGTCGCCGATCCATATTGTTCAGACTACACTGAAATGACACCAATGAAAATAATAACACGTATGACAATGATCATATTTTACTGATCAAGCTTTAGAAAAGTAGGCACGTATTTACTGGGAAAGCTTAGAGTAGGATGCCCTCCGACTCCGACACGTTGGACTGATAGTGGCTGGTAATGGCTGAATGAGGGAAGCCCAGGATCACGAGTGGTGGCGCAATATAAAGGAGGCCTACGTCCAGCAGTGGACGGACAATGGCTGTAGATAGATAAATAGAGAAATTCGTATGCGTTGCAAAAAACGCCTGATTTCTCGCTCGCAATAAGTGCTCCATCTCCCTCTCTTAGATTGCACAAGTGCTCTCAAAAAAACTGGCTGCCACTCGAAAACCTTTTGGCCCCATCAGCGATCAGTTCTATGAACGATGTGCCCTGCCCACTGCCACTTGAGTCTGGCGATTCTTCGAGCTATGTCGGTGACATAAAAAAGGTAAATTAATATTACATAATTAACTAATATACACAAATAAAAAAATTATATTCAAGAACAATTAACCTAAAACTAAATACCTTAAAAAATATAATAATCATCATCATCATCATCATTTCAGCCGAAAGACGTCCACTGCTGAACATAGGCCTCCCCCAAGGCTCTCCAAACAGATCGGCCCTGTGCCATCCGCATCCAATGCGTTCCCGCTACCTTCACCAGGTCGTCGCTCCATCTTGTTGGAGGCCTACCTACACTGCGTCTTCCGGTCCGCGGACGCCACTCGAGAACCTTTCGGCCCCATCGGCCGTCAGTTCTACGGGCGATGTGCCCTGCCCACTGCCACTTAAGTCTAGCGATTCTTCGAGCTATGTCCGTGACTTTAGTTCTCGCGCGGATTTCATCATTTCTAATGCGATCCCGCAGAAAAACTCCAAGCATAGCCCTCTCCATCGCCCTCTGAGTGACCTTGAGCTTCCTTATAAGACCCATCGTTAGCGGCCACGTCTCAGTGCCATAAGTCATCACTGGCAACACACACTGGTCAAAGACTTTTGACTTGAGACACTGCGGTATATCGGATGACAAGATATTGCGGAGCTTCCCGAACGCTGCCCAACCGAGTCTAATTCGTCGATTGACCTCTTTCTCGAAGTTGCACCTACCCAATTGGATTGTATGTCCCAGATAGATATAGTCGTCAACAACTTCGAGCAAAGTATCTCCGATTACGACGGGAGTTGGTACAACATGGGCGTTCGACATGACCTTCGTCTTGTCCATGTTCAATTTAAGACCAACTCTCTCGGAGACACTTCCGAGGTCAGCGAAAAAAAATAATAATAATGACTAAAATATATTATTAAAGGGAGTCCCTTTAGGCAAAGTTCTGAAGATACTGGCAGCGTTCCCCCTTTGATTAGCTAAACTAATTCTTTGTCCGAGGTAGCTGCCAGCTCTTCGGTCCCCTGTGATGTTGACTAACCTTTTAGCTATTTCCTTAAAAAGCCTTATAGCGCTAGGCCCCCACCATATTATTATTATCAAGGTGGATCAGAATGCACTCTGTTTAAATTCAGCAGCTATGCAAAACTAAATAAATTAAAAAAGACCTAAATTTCGTGTGTTTTATTAAAAAAAAAATGAAAACTTATTCATATTTGAACCCGATCTTACCGATAATTCGGGTGTGTTTAAATAACCAAATGATAACCTTTCATATTTTGATATTTGTTAGACGGCCTGCCCACCTATCTCCCATTCCCGTTTGTCGTACTACTTACGGGACACCCTGTATATTCACTTTAAAAATAAATAATTAAATTAAAACAAAACAAATATTTAATGGGGGCTCCCACACAACAAACGTGATTTTATTGCCGTTTTTATAAATAATGTTACGGAACCCTTCGTGCGCGAGTGCGACTCGCACATGGCCGGTTTTTTACTATTTGCGAATGGGGTTGTCGAATGGTATGATTTCTAAAATAGGTCCCCTGAGCGAGCAGCGCAAATTTGCGAGCTTGGTAAATACACGGAGTAAAAAAGGTTGGGTACATGTTAAAAAATTCGCAAGTTTACTTTTCAAATAACACGTTGAAAAGATGAAAATGAAAAGTTTGGTTCGGAAAAGTTTAGTTTTCAAAGAACATTGAAAGGATGAAAGTCAAAATTTTAGTTCGCAAACGGACGGTACATGTTATTACAATAATACAATAATTCTACTCTAGATTCTGAACAAACAAATTTTAAGTTTTCAGTTTTTTTTTTTTTTTTTTAATTTATTTACACAAAAACAAACAAAAGAAGTACAGAAATACTTATGCTAAAATACATCTGCCAAACTGCATAGCAGTTTGTTGGCAGTTATTTAATTAACACCATTATTACTAAACCAGGTCGTTACTCCATCTTGTTGGAGGCCTACCAACATTGCGTCTTCTGGTCCGTGGGCGCTAGAACCTTTTGGAACCATCGGCCATCGGTTCCACGAGCAATGTGCCCTGCCCACTGCCACTTGAGTCTGGCGATTTTTCGAGCTATGTGTCTATGTGTGTATATGTGTGGTTCAGCAATGGACATGGACATTGTATGGATCTGCGCTAGGCAGGGTTGGACGGGCATAAATACTTAGATATAAAAATGGGGGGAAAAGTGTACCTCGCTTTCACTGCGCCGCTTCTCGCAGGGCCCTGCTCGCTTCCACGACGCTCTTCGGCTCGATCACTTTGAGTTGGTGTATGGGTGTGTGTATGTATGTTTTATGTCCGATATAGCCCGAAATCCGTACTTTTAATATTTAATTATGCGCACAAGCACTTGGCGCGTACCGACCGACTTCACGAGAGCTTTAGAACTGTCACCTTGACAGGTCAGAAGAGTATTTCTGAAGAATACACTGAGAGGTGTATTTTTCTATCAAGGTTGAAAACCGAACATTTCCAATGGCTTAATCCCGAAACAATCCGAATAGAAGAAACCGAAGCCTAATCCACAGGCAGCCGAGAAAGCTTGGCAATCGCTCGTTGTAAGACCGTGCCTTGAGCCAACTTAACGTCAGCAACCCGAACCGTACCATCTTTGCCTGGGTACAACTGGACGCCAATGTAGAGGAGGGGCGTTTTCCTCCTTTAATAGAACCAAATCTCCCACCTTGGGAGGGGCAGCAGGGTCATTCCACTTGACTCTCTGCTGTAGAGTATGGAGATACTCCAAATGCCAACGATGCCAAAATCTTTGTGAAATTTGCTGTAACAGCTGGAACCGAGTTAACCGATGCAGTTTCTCCTCTTGGAGGGGGAATTCAGGAACGCCATTTAAAGGCTGACCGATTAGAAAATGACCCGGAGTTAGAACCTCTGGGTCGTTAGGATCCGAAGAAAGGGGACACAGAGGTCGCGAGTTTAAAACGGTCTCTATTTTGCAAAATACGGTACTTAACTCCTCGAAAGTGAGAATGGTCTCTCCGATTACCCGTTTGAGATGAGTCTTGGCTGACTTCACAGCTGACTGGAACAAACCTCCCCATGAAGGGCATGCTGGGAGGTCAAACATCCATGAAATTCCACGACAAGCTAACTCATGACCGATTGTTCTTTGATTCTCAGTCAAAAAACTTTGAACTTCTCGTAAATAATTGTTAGCACCCTTGAAGTTGGTACCGCAATCCGACCGAATGATAGTAGGCAGCCCACGCCTAGACACAAACCGAGAAAGAGCTGCTATAAAAGCTTCTGTGAAAAGTTCCGAGACTACTTCCAGATGGACACTCTTAGTGGCCAAACAAACCAAAACGCATAGATAGACCTTTGTGATTTTCGGTTTCCGCAATTTATGTGATTTCACAAGGAACGGCCCTGCAAAATCTGTGCCAACACCTTCAAAAGGTCTGGCTGCTACAACCCGATCGCGAGGCAAATTACCCATTAACGGTTGAGTGGTAGATCCCTTCAGTTTGTAACACGGTATGCAGTTAGTGGTGACCTTATTAACCGCTCGTCGAGCCGATAATACCCAATATTTGCGTTGCAGAATACCTAACAACGTATTTGGACCGACATGTGCATTTTTTAAATGTAAATCCCGAATCAAAATAGTTACAAAGTGACCCGATTTAGGAAGCACTAACGGATGTCGCGAATCATAGGGTAAGTCCGAATTTTGTAGTCTACCACCTACCCGAAGCAACCCCTTAGAGTCTAGGAAGGGGGTTAGACGTTTCCAGTGGCCCTTAAGCCTTCGATTATTCCGCAGAGTATCAATTTCCTCGCCGAAGTTCTGGTTTTGAATTAAAGCTACACAAACCAACAAAGATTCTTCCCTCTCTTCAGGTGACAAATATTCCGATTTGATTTTGTTATCTTTCTTCCGACAGTTATGAGAAAATCTCCGTAACCAACCGACGACACCGATTAATTTGTCGAGAGAACTATACCGATTTAAAACATCAAAATCCGAAACCGTTTGATCTTTACCGCTGGTTGCTACTAAGCAACGCAAACCAGGTAGCACAGCTGGCGCCTGTACTACCGAAACAGGCCAATGGGATTCAGGCCCCTGGAGCCATTTCGGACCCCACCATAAAGGATGGGAAACCAAGTCTAATGACTGACAACCTCGGGATGCACAGTCAGCCGGATTCATCTGGCCTGGAACGTGCCGCCACGAAATGTGTACCGCAGAATTCTGTAATTGTGACACGCGATTCGCTTCAAATACCTGTAGAGTATGAGGTGGCGTTTTAAGCCACGACAGGACAATGGAGCTGTCCGTCCATCCGTAAACCTCCGAGACATCCATGGTTCTTTGCAAACAAAGACAAACATGATGCAGGAGCTTAGCTAAGAGCACGGCTCCACACAATTCCAACTTTGGATTGGTGAGCCGAGGTCTGATGGGAGCGACCTTACTCTTTGCCATTATCAGGTGAACCGAAGAAGAACCGTCCTCAGTGATGGTACGTAAGTAGACCACTGCTGCGTATCCTAATTCCGACGCGTCACAAAATCCGTGAACCGAAACTTGGCACGTTGACTTGGGAAACATACATCGCGGAACCTCGATCCGATTGAGGTTACATAAATCCATTTTAAACCGAATCCAGTCTCTCGCAAGACTCCCACCGATTTCTTCGTCCCACGTTAACTTTTCAAGCCACAAACGCTGGAGTAAACACTTTGCCCAGAAGGTAACCGGGCAAATCCAACCTGTAGGGTCATACATCCGAGCAACGGTAGACAAGATTTGTCTCTTTGTAATCAAATTATCCGAAGTTAAAGTCGTCCGATATGAGAAATTATCCGAAATCGGATTATATTGAACACCTAAGACCGAAACCGAACTATCCACTTCAGGATTATCAAACAAATGAGGAACTTGCAAATGATCTGGTAAGTCCTTTAGAAGTGCAGGACAATTGGATATCCATTTCCGCAACTCGTATCCTGCCGAATCCATTATTTGGATTAATTCCCGTTGGAGTAAGAGAGCCTCCTCTTCCGTATCCGCTCCTGTCAAAATGTCATCGACATAGATATGTTGCTCTAGTGTGGCCGCAGCCTTAGGAAACCGTTCGCGTTCTCTATTTGCGAGTTCTAGTAAAGTCCGAATAGCCACGAAGGGGCTAGATCTTAAACCATAAGTATTTGTGTTCAGTTCGTAAACGAGCAGCGGCTCATGAGGCGACTCACGCCATAGAATCAATTGAAACCGCCTGTCCGAAGGATCAATCCAAGTTTGACGGAACATCATTTTAATGTCCGTCACGAAAACAATCTGATGCTTCCGAAAGTGCATCAAAATCTCCGTGATGTCCCTGTGAAGTTTAGGACCCGCATGTAGACAATTATTTAGGGATGCGCCCGACGACGTGGCGCAGCTCCCGTCGAATACAACCCGCAGTTTCGATTGTTCATCTTTACATACAGCATGATGAGGAATGACGTAAAACTCCTGACCCGATTGAAAGTCAAACTTTGAAAGTGACATATGACCGAGATTTGAATACTCCCGCATAAAGTTGACGTACTTTTCGCGTAAGGCAGGCTTCGCCTTAAGTCTACGTTCTAAAGCCAGAAACCGTTTCTCCGCAATGGCGCGGGAATCCCCTAAAACCGGTCGCGATGATATAAAAGGCAATTTAGTCATAAACCGTCCGTCATTCAACCGTACTGTATTATTTTTATAATGAAGCTCACACACCTGGTCTAATGGATTAGACTGGCACGCTTGGGGTGGCTCTTCCACCTTCCAAAACTTCTCTAAAGTATCCGAAATTGACGCACCAAAAAACTCCGAATCATCTATTATAGTTGAGGCAGCCGGCTGCACTAGCACAGGGCCTAACAACACATAACCGAAAACCGAATTATAAGCCGTCAGCCCGTCAGGCTGTAATACTATTTTATCTCCTCCTACTAGTGCGCCGAAAACATCCGAACCTAGTAATAAATCGATAGGTGCCGGTGAACCGAAATGTGGATCTGCCAGAGTTAAACCCTCTGTAAGCCGAAGAACCGAATTATTTAAATTAAGTGCAGGCATGTGACCAATTATATTTTTCATACTAACCACCGGCGTGGTAACCATAGGAAACCGCTTAGTAACCGGAGAGAAGGTCAACGAACCCTTCCCACAAATACCGATAGCCTTTGTATTACCAATACCCCGAATATGGTTGTCCGATGGCTCTAGCCGTAATCCTAGCCTGCGAGCTAAATCCGAAGTTATTAAAGACCCCTGCGAGCCTACATCCAGTAACGCCCGAACTTCAATGCCCTTATCCAAATCCGAATTAAAATAAACTTTTACTAAAGCCGTGGGCAGTAGCACTGTTACTGGAAGTAGCCCCGGGGCAGTATGGCCGAGAGAAACCGTATCCTATTGCGTAGTATACTGCTGGTCGTGACGACGAGCAGTATCCCTTTCGCCATGACTACGTTGGTCATGACCATCACGAACCTGACCCTCATCTTGGTCATACTCTTTCCGCTGTTGAGTCTGATGAGGAGACCGAGGTGGAGTGCGAGACGGATTCACTCTTCGTCCAGACTGAGAAGGCGAGCCACGGTGTGACCGAGAAGGAGAGCCACGGTGTGACCGTGGTGGATCCGAACCAATATGACCCCCGCCCGTACGGGCCGGTGACCGCTCAGCCGAACTTCGCTGGTTCGCTGATGAGAACCGGACCGATTAAAACACAATAAGGGATGATGTTTTCTACTCCCACACGATGCACAATTGGGAACCCTATTACAATATTTATATCCATGTGGTCCGAGGCAAAAGAAACAAAACCGATTTTTCTCCACGTAATCCTTCCGAGCATATGGGGACATTGCTTTAAACTCCGAACAGTGTGGAAGATCCCGATGGTCACGATCTCCACAAAAGCCACAAGGCTGGATGAGTGTCACTCCTGTGAACTGCGGTGCCCTACGACGTGGCCTAGATGGACTCGCAACAGGCTCCTGAACGGGATGCCCAGGGTCAGCCCTGGCACACTCCAACAATCGACATTCTACCTCGAGAAATTCCTGTAAATCCGAAAATGTTGGAATGGTCTCCGCTTCATACCCACACTTTTGCTCAAACCGTGTCTTGAGATTAGTAGGCAACTTTGCCAGACAGATATGGACAAGTAGAAAGGACCACTCCATGACAAGAAAACCGAGACGCTCCAATGAGTTGACTGCCATAATGATTGGATTGAGAAACTGTGCCCGCAGACCGATAAGTTTGGGAGACACAGACGGCAGGTTAAGGATCTGGTCCACATGCACGTCTGCCAGCCGATGGGTATTTTGATACCTTTTCATTAAAAGTTCCCTTGCAATTTGGTAACCCTCATCCGATATCCGCAAATGTTGGATCAAACCCCGAGCCTCCCCGGAGAGGCACGACATGAGATAGGCCAACTTTTGAGCCCCCGATAAGTCCGAACGTGAATCCACCAAACTATCAAACAAATTATTGAATCCCACCCATTGGTCCATTGCCCCAGCAAAGGACGGTAATTGTAATGTAGGCAACCGAGATAACAGTCCATCTGACTCCGACCGACTTGAATCCGACTTACTATCTGACCTATCAATAGTTTGTTTATATTGGAAATTCGCCTCCATTAGCTTATCGAAAGCCTCTAAACCGCGCGTATACTCAAGGCGACATGCAGCAAGAATTTCCGCCTGGGCTTGCTCGTCCAAATCAGCTAGTTCAATTATACGTTGAAACGCCTCTTCAAATTTTAAAAATTCCGTATTTACCGTTAATAGGCGCATTTTTAATCGACCCGCATGCTCCGATCTCGTAATAAGGTCCGCACTATCGATCAACCATTGTAATTTAACTTTAAATACCGAGAAACTATGTTTAAACGACATCGCAATGTTTATCAATTCACTCACCGAAAATAAGCAATTAAATCCGTATATTATTTATCAAACAGTAAACACCGAATGTTACACGTATTACGCAAACCGAAATTCACTTATTCACTTCACTATTTCACTTAAACACTTATTTAAACCGTAAATTAAACACCGACAAACCAAAACAAAACAAACCTAACAAATTACCAGTAGATAACACAAGTGAGTGATAAGAATTGTCAAATGTCAAACGTCAAATTCAAGTGACACCATAGATTAAATTAAATCCGAGCTGAAATGACGATAATGATATTAATTTATTAAAAAAAATCACGTTTCTTGTATGGGAGCCCCTATGACATATTTGTTTTACATATTTTAATTTAATTATTTATTTTTAAAGTGAATATATAACTAATAAATATTCTGTGAATATTTCAAGCGACTACCTGTTGCCGTTATCAATATCGAGCAAAAACGAGCAAAAAATTCACGTTTGTTGTATCATCATTGTTTTGAAGGTGTTAAGCTCTTTTTTCGCGTGCAGGTGATTTTTTATTAAAACGCGGCTTGTAACTCTGAGAATTTAATTCGGACTGACTTACGTTAAAAAAAACAATAAACATATGATCTTGAAGGTAGGTATCGACATTCCGCCCACCAAAACATCTGTTTTCACTTAAGTACTTAAGATAAAAAGTTTAAACTTACAAAAAAAAACATCTAAAACTTACATGGTTTGTAGCACCTAAGGCAGTTTAACATCTTGGTTGGTGCCCACTTAACTATGTAAATAAAACACTACACTAAACGCTAAGCATAAACTTTACCTTTTGTAAGTATAGAAATAAAAACTTAATCAATTCACAATAAGGTAAGCGAACGTAACAGTACACATCTTTTAATGAAATAACAGTCTTAAATTTAATATAGAGAAAAAATATCTACCCGCGTCGCATGAAAAACGCGGCTGGCTGGATCGTTCGTGACGACCAACTAATTATGAATCTTATGCTATAGAATTACAACGTTCAATGAATAGAAATAAACCAATTTCATATGAGATAGACTTAAATGGACTGTATAATGATAATGATTATTTACTTGTTTATAACTAGGCTATCATTGAAGGTTATAATTTTTGTTGACAACTTAGTTAAATACTATACCTACTACACTATAAGAAGTACTGTATTTAAGAAGATTTTAACTAATAAATTCAGTAGGTAAATACCTCTTAAATGATGAAAGATTGAAATATATTTACCTACTTAACAAAATATTGAATTGATATCATACAATACAATACAGTACAGTACAAATATTCTTTATTGAACAATGGCATTGGCCAAAAGCAGTAGAGTGACATTATAAAATAGAATTTAGGCATTAGAGTGGTACTTTATCTTAAAGAGATATATTGGTTTAGTAGACTTAATTTTGCTTATACAAAAAAAATAAAGTAAGAAGTAAATATTGTTTTATTTGGCACATGCAACATAAATATGACGCCAACCGCCCACCATAAACTACCTCCAAACGGCACCGAATATAACAGATGGAACCTACGTGTAGTCTACTCATCTGGATGTTTAGGGAGCAAAATTAATTTCGATAATGGTCTTTTTAAAACATTATCACCTTTGCATTGTACTGATACAACACGTACTAATTTGTCAGTGCCGGGATGTAATACCTTGATCTTTCCAAGAAGCCATTTAGCTGGTGGCAATTCTTCATCTTTTATGATGACCACATCTCCAACGCAGGGGGCCGGGACAACGTCTTGCCACTTGTGTCTTTGTTGCAATGTGTGGAGATATTCAGATTGCCATCTTCTCCAAAAATCTTGAGTTTGTTTTTGTATGAGTTGCCAGCGACTTAATTGACTTATAGTTTTCTGTTCATATCTACTATCTGGTATGCCAATCACTGGCTCACCAATGAGGAAATGCCCAGGTGTAAGAGGGTTCAATGTGTCCACCGTCTCATCCAAATGACAAAGAGGGCGTGAGTTTAAACATGCTTCTACCTGCGCCAGCAAAGTAGCCATCTCTTCGTAGGTCAACTTTGTGTTGCCATTGACTCTTATGATGTGACGTTTGGCCGCACGCACACCTGCCTCCCAAAGGCCCCCGAAATTAGGAGCCCTAGGTGGAATAAAGTGCCAGGTAGTGCCATCATTAGCCAACTGATCGGCTATTTCCTTAGCAACTTTATTTGTGCTCTTCTTAAAGAGGTGTCTTAGTTCCTTATCTGCGCCAACAAAGCAGGTCCCATTGTCGCTCCATATATGTGCACAATGACCCCTTCGAGCCACAAATCTCCTAAAGGCAGCTATAAATGCTTGAGCTGTAAGATCCGTCACAGCTTCTAAGTGAATTGCCCGTGTACACATACATACGAACAGACAGATATAGCCCTTAGTAGACGTGTGCCCTCGACCCTTTGATGTTCTCATATACACGGGTCCGGCATAATCCACTCCACTGTTGTAGAATGCCCGCTGTTGGATGACTCTAGATGCAGGAAGCTGACCCATTAATTGCTGTTTGGTGGTTGCCTTATGCTTCATGCACACCGTACATTTTCTTGCAACATCCTTAACAGCTGATCTAAGTCCAATGATCCAGTACTTGCTCCGAATATATGTCATAGTCTGATGAACCGTACCATGAAAGGTTTTTGTGTGGGCTTCGGTTACTATCAGCTTCGTAACATGTTGCTTACTAGGAATGATAATTGGGTGTTTAGCATCTTCTGGTAATTGTGATTTAGTTAACCTCCCTCCAACTCTCAACAGGTCGTATTGATCCAAATACGGTGCAAGACTAATAATTGGACTTCGTTTTTTAACCTTTCCAGTCTTCTTTAGATCTTCTATTTCTATTCTGTATACTAAATCTTGATAATATTTGATACATTTTTCTTCTACGTCATTCAGTTCTACTACAGTCAGAACTTCTTCTCTTTTGTGTTTGTTCTTATATTCAATAAATCTCTTGCAGTAGGCTAGTACCCTTTTCATTTTACTCATTGACGAAAATCTTTCCCATATTGGTGTCTCTTGCAAAATGTTATGGTTCGCATGAAATGATTTTTTCGTCTCTAAATCTGTGTGAGGAATGAGTGGAATTGTGATGAACTCGGTCTCCTTAATTCTGAGCCACTCAGGTCCAGTCCACCACAATCTATTGTTTGCTAACTCGCTTGCCTTGATGCCTCTAGATGCGAGATCTGCTGGATTATCAGCGGACATGACGTACCTCCACCTGTCATTATCGATCTGCTGAGTGATGTCTGACACACGATTGCCTACAAAAACTTGCCATCGGCTTGGCGGTGACTGCAGCCAAGCCAAAACCACCATCGAATCGGTCCAAGCGTAGACCTTGTCCCTCGATATTTTCAGTAAATCAGACAAATCGTGCAATAGCCTCGCTAGGAGTGCTGCGGCACACAGCTCCAGTCGGGGAATGGTCAACTGTTTAAGAGGTGCTACTCTTGTTTTCGATGCTAACATTGTGATATGAACTTCCTCGTCCTCGTCTACAACTCTAACATAAACTACTGCTGCAATTGCTAAAGATGAAGCGTCAGAAAATCCATGAAGCTGAATATCATTGCAGCGAGATGTAGTTTTTATCCAGCGAGGAATCTCAACAGTCTGCAATACATGAAGCTCATTACGATAACTCTCCCACTCCTCAATCAACTCTGCAGGAAGCTCGTCATCCCAGCCAAGGCTACACAGCCACAACTTCTGGATCATAATCTTGGCAGTGATTACAACAGGTGAGAGCCATCCAAAAGGATCAAATAAACTAGCCACTTCAGATAATATTGTTCTTTTTGTTGCAGGCCTCCTGTTTTCCGGTAAGTTGACTGAAATATGGAAGGTATCGTCTTTTCTATCCCAGGTTAGCCCTAGTATCTTTATAACTTTGTCTAATTTTATCTCTTTCTTGTCTTTTACAGGTTCCAGGATCTTCACATCGAGTCGCAGTTCGCTGAGCAGTTCTTCCGAGTTACTAGACCATTTTTGCATCTGGAAACCTCCAGATTTCAACAGAGTGTTAATTTCTTTACATATGTCCTGTAATTCATTGAGGTCCTCATGACCTGTCATGAGGTCGTCCATGTAGAACGAATTTCTCACCACCGCTGCTCCCCGAGGATACAGGTGTTCTTCATCATCCGCCAAACGGTGCAGAGTTCGCACCGCCAAGTATGGTGCAGCTGATGTTCCAAACGTCACGGTGAGTAATTGGTAGCTTTTAATATCTTCAGAAACGTCATCGCGCCACAATATCCGTTGCAAATCTGTGTGCTTGTCAGTCATCTTCACTTGGCGATACATTTTTACAATGTCACCAACAACACAGAATTTGTGTGACCTCCAGCGAATGATCAGGCTGCGAAGATCTGGTTGTATCGTAGGGCCTACCATCATGCTGCTATTCAAGGAACTTCCGTTTGAACCCTTAGCTGATGCGTCAAATACTGCGCGCAACTTTGTAGTCTCCTTGTCTTCTCTTATCACAGCACGATGGGCTAGGTACACAGCTGCATTCACATCTTCCTTTTCAGCTTTTTTCATGTGTCCTAGTTGTAAGTATTCGTGTATAACCTTTTTATACTCTGTTTTTAAGTGTGCAGTTCTTTCAAATTTTCTTTCCAGCTGTTTCAGTCTTAATACCGCTTGCTGTTTAGTGTCTCCACATGACTTCACTGTTTCTTCAATTGTCTGTTTTAGCGGCAGCTGTACCACATAGCGCCCGTCAGCCTCTCTTGTGGTTGTTTTTTGATAGATTTCTTCGCACTTTTCTTCTTCCTTGCTCCACCTGACTTGTTTTGTGTATAATTCCGATTCCACTTCCCAAAACTTCTTCAATAAGTCGTTGTCTTCTTCCACCTGACGTGTTATGTGGAGACTTGTTATATGCTGTGAAACATTAAAAGACGGCGTATTAACATCTCCCGACAAAATCCAACCCAGATGTGTACACTGAGCAACTAAGTTGCCAGGCCCTCTCATTAAACCCGAATCTATGATTTGTCCAAACACGTCAGCACCGAGAAGTATATCGATTCTACCCGGTGTATTATAAGTGGGATCGGCTAACTTCACATTGCTAAGTTGCGGCCAACTAAAACCTCTAATTTCTGTAGCCGGCAGTCTACGAGTCAACGACTTGAATATGTAAGCATTAACATTGATAGAAAAATTTACATCATACCTTGACTTTAACTGTAATCCTACCATGTGTTTGATGCTCATCTGGTTACCTCCTCCAACGCCAGATACTACCCCGCTGATCTCGGTTTTCTTCAAACCAAGCAATTCGACCGCCCTTGCGGTGACGAAGGTAGCCTCTGAGCCCTGGTCAATCAGAGCACGGAAGATGTGTGACTGCCCCGACCTCGACGTGACGTCCACCAACGCCGTTGCCAGCAGTATATTTTGACCAGGGTGTGATAAGTTCGCTGTGTGTGCTGTAATCGTAGGTCTTGAATCTTCTTTATTATTTTGTTTTTCCTCAGATGTATTCGTTTCTTCACCTGCTTGTTGTTTGTCTCGATGTAATAGAGAGTGATGTTTCCTTTTGCATATTTGACATACTGTTCTTTGCCTGCACTTAAATGCGCTGTGATTCGGTACTAAGCAGTTAAAACAAAGGTTGTTTGTCTGTACAAAATCGTACCTTTCTCCTATAGGTTTCTTAGAAAAATGTTTACATTTAAAAAGGTAGTGATTTTCTTTGCAAAGGGTGCATCTTGGTTCACTGCTTGTCGTAACATGAAATGCTTTTGGTTGGACTACTTTCGAGGTATGCGTCTTATTTACGGGTTCTATCATCTCCAACGTACGAAACCGAGTTTCTAAGAATGATTTTAATCTTTCGAAGCCAGGTATATCATCATTAGTATCATTGCTGATAAATTCTTCCCATTGCTTATGCGTGCCAGAATCCAACTTCGATACGACAACAAAATTGATAATTGCGTCCCATTGCAGTGTAGGCAAACCTATGTTCTTAAGCGCACTGATACATTCCACTGAAGTGTCTAGTAATTGTCTCAAGGCGGTAGCCGATTCATGAAGTATAGCCTTTTGTGCAAAAAAATTTTTAAAAAGGAGTTTGCGATGTATCTTTTATTACTGTAACGTTTTCTTAGGATTGACCAAGCTTCATCGTAATTTTCTCCGGTAATCGAAAATTGACGCAGTAATAATCCCGCCTCTCCTGATAAACTCCCCTTTAAGTAGTGCAATTTTTGTACCGCTTCTAACGAGCTATTGTTATGCACTAATGCAGTAAATAGATCGTGGAAGGATTGCCACTCTGTGTAATTTCCGTTAAAAGATGGAAGTGAAATAGATGGCAGTTTTACGTCACTTTTAGGAATGCTTGGATTACTGACCTCCTTTGACTCACATTTTTCATGAAGCAACTCGTCTAATTTAGTTTTCATGTCGCCTTTATACAAGTAGTAAACTTCTTCGAGCTCATTAAATATGTCACCAGAAAAATATCTTAAACCTTGTCGCTCCTCCTTGGACATAGACATAATTAATCTTTCGTGTAAACACTTAAAATCTTTCCAATAACCTTCCAATGTCTCTAGTCTTCCTTTCACGTAGCCCACTGTAATTCTGTCTAAAGGTGACTTCTTGTAATTAGTTTACGCTTTTTTCACTTTATCCAGCGTATCCTCTTGGACTGACGCTTGTTTTTCTAATTTATCCATTGTGTGACAGCAAATACAGGTTAAATATGTGGTATGCGATACGTATGTCTTCGCGTACAAAGTCGCGGGCAAAAGCTAGTAAATGATAAGCCGCTAAAATCTAGATTGTTCAACGGCAATGTTCACTTTTTACGCGTAGGGTACACTTCTTTGTTCTATGCGTTTGCGCACAATACGTAGTTAATGTTCAACAAATAACTTTTAACCAATATCTCGTTTCTAATGCTGCACTACTAATAAGTTCATACACACTAGGTATAGGCTCTTAGCGTTCACTTAAATGTTCCAGTTGTAACGAATAAATACATCGAAAATGATTTGAAAAATAACTGTTAACTGTTCCGTTCACTAATGTTCTAGTTTATGCACGATTAATTGTCACTTATATTAAGCACTTTTAGTCTATGATTAATTGTATTTTCACTATATTACATCGATTTTTACTCCGCGAACTATTTAATTATAGGTCACTGTCAATGATCCTCGGTCGATGGACCATGTTTTGAAGGTGTTAAGGTCTTTTTTCGCGTGCAGGTGATTTTTTATTAAAACGCGGCTTGTAACTCTGAGAATTTAATTCGGACTGACTTACGTTAAAAAAAACAATAAACATATGATCTTGAAGGTAGGTATCGACAATCATCATCATTTCAGCCGAAAGACGTCCACTGCTGAACATAGGCCTCCCCCAAGGCTCGCCAAACAGATCGGCCCTGCGCCATCCGCATCCAATGCGTTCCCGCTACCTTCACCAGGTCGTCGCTCCATCTTGTTGGAGGCCTACCTACACTGCGTCTTCCGGTCCGCGGACGCCACTCGAGAACCTTTCGGCCCCATCGGCCGTCAGTTCTACGGGCGATGTCCCCTGCCCACTGCCACTTAAGTCTAGCGATTCTTCGAGCTATGTCCGTGACTTTAGTTCTCGCGCGGATTTCATCATTTCTAATGCGATCCCGCAGAGAAACTCCAAGCATAGCCCTCTCCATCGCCCTCTGAGTGACCTTGAGCTTCCTTATAAGACCCATCGTTAGCGGCCACGTCTCAGTGCCATAAGTCATCACTGGCAACACACACTGGTCAAAGACTTTTGACTTGAGACACTGCGGTATATCGGATGACAAGATATTGCGGAGCTTCCCGAACGCTGCCCAGCCGAGTCTAATTCGTCGATTGACCTCTTTCTCGAAGTTGCACCTACCCAATTGGATTGTATGTCCCAGATAGATATAGTCGTCAACAACTTCGAGCAAAGTATCTCCGATTACGACGGGTGTTGGTACAACATGGGCGTTCGACATGACTTTCGTCTTGTCCATGTTCAATTTAAGACCAACTCTCTCGGAGACTCTTCCGAGGTCAGCGAGCATCGCACTGAGGTCCTCCAAGGTCTCAGCCATAAGCACCACGTCGTCGGCAAATCGAAGGTGAGTGAAGTATTCGCCATTTACATTGATGCCTCGCCCTTCCCAGTTCAGAGTCTTGAACACATCCTCTAGTGCAGCGGTGAACAGTTTCGGAGAGATAACATCTCCTTTTCTGACTCCCCGCTGCAATAGAATGGGCTTCGACATCTGATCCTGAAGTTGGACGGACATTGTGTGTTTGTTGTATGGGAGCCCCCTATTTTATTCTGTTTTTTTTTTAGTATTTGTTGTTATAGCGGCAACCGAAATACATCATCTGTGAAAATTTCAACTGTCTAGCTATCACGGTTCATGAGATACAGCCTGGTGACAGACGGACGGACAGACAGACAGCTAGCAAAAGAGCTGATAACTTTGAAAGGACTAAATAAAACATATCTAAGAACCTTCGCCAAGAAACCTGCTTTCTAATAAAAAAAACCGCATCCAAATCGGTTTACCCGTTTAAGAGCTATGATGCCACAGACAGACACACACACACATAGCGGTCAAACTTATAAGACTCCTTTTTTGTGTCGGGGGTTTTATTCTGTTTTTTAGTATTTACAATAATAAATACCTACATCATCTGTGAAAATTTCAACTGTCTAGCTATCACGGTTTATGAGATACAGCCTGGTGACAGACGGACAGACGGAAGGACAGCGAAGTCTCAGTAATAGGGTCCCGTTTTTACCCTTTGGGTACGGAATCCTAAAAACGGGCTTTTTCTGAACAAGTGCGGAAGTGCACACACAAAGTCTAATTTTCACAAAACGGGTGACCGCTTAACAAATTCATGGCGGCACGAGCGTTGTTGTCGACACGCCTGAATGTTACATGACGGATTGTGAGTGACGTGGCCTTATACTACGGGATTCGATTTTCGAACTATGTATCGTGCCGTTTCGTTCACGCTAATAGTATTAGACATAAGAGTGAAAGAGAAGGTACGATATGAAGTTGGAAATTCAAATTTCGTAGAAGGCTCCCTGATTTACGTACTTCTCGGGTGTTTCCGACTAGCCGAATAATTCTACGAATCAGTTAAAGGAACCTACTCACGTTACAGGTTTGCTACTAACTAAGGACTATCGATAATAGTGTGTAGGTAGGCCTCCAACTAGATGGAGCGACATTATGGTTAAGGTTGGGGGATCGTGTTGGATGCGGATGACACGGGAAAGATCTGTTTGGCGAGCCTTGGGGAGGCCTATGTTCAGCAGTGGACGTCTTTCGGCTGAACTGATGAAGATGATGATGAATCAAAATCATAAAGTCAGACGGAAAGTATCAGCATTTTTTCTTTTTTTTGTCATTTGGCCAAGAAAAAATGATCTACCAGTTTTGACAAAAGTTTCTGTGAGATCTAAATATCGCTAAGGTTGACTTTTCTGAGTGAAGTCTTTAGTCACTGTCATCATGTTATTGCAAGGGAAAATCGACCTTGTTGTATTATGACGTGCAAATGAACTTCTACGGTAGTGTGGTAGACCATCTGGGACCCTAGTGAAAAAGGGGTTAAGTCTGCAGAAATTAAACAGCTATTTTCTATTTTATGTGTAAAAGGGGTTTTTCACTAGGGCCCCATATTTTTGGCCGACTATACGAAGCAGCTGGTTCGCGGTGGAGCCTATGTCCAGCAGTGGACGTACTACAGCTTAAATGATGGTGATGAACAAAGTAGCGGGCCGTAAAAGGGAGATAAGACGACAATGCGTGAAAGGAACGCGAGTCAATGGACTCGGAAAAAGGTAGAGGAGCGCTGAATAAGAATGAATAGACAATTTTATAAATCATAGTGTATAATGATCCCGGTGGATTGGCGTGGCCTGTCAAGCAGAGGGTCGAGGGTTCGAGTCCGGGCTCACTCCTCTGAGTTTTTCAATATTCATGTGCGAAATTACGTTTGTAATTTACTGAGCTTTACGGTGAAGGAAGACATCGAACACACACCTGAGAAGAAGTTCAATGGTGCGTGTGAAGTTCCTAATCCGTACTGGGCCCGCGTGGGAACTACGGCCCAAGCTCTCACATTTTGAGAGGAGGTCTGTGCCCGAAGGAGGGAAATATAAAGGGTGGGTTGAATCCCTTTGAGTGAAATATGTTTTTAGGAATGGTTATTGATTAGGTAGAGTAAGGCTTGTCCACGAAAAAAAGTAGCCATCGAAAACTAAGTCTCCACTGTTTCCTAGTAGGTCTAGGTAGTTCAAACCGCAATGAGATTGCCAACTAAGTATTATGCATTACGATACGATAATTATGAGTCTGGAAAGATATTCGCGGAACATTATAGCGTCGACAATCTATTTGAGTAAAGAAAAAAAAGAATCTCTGTGACCCAAACGTGAAAAGTACAAAATCTAAGACTAAAATCCAGAGATTTCGAAAATAAGCCCAAAAATGGATAGCATCTGATATAAATATCCATAATTGAACTCAAAACGAAAGGTGAAGAGTCCTTCTTTCTGATTAAATTCTTTTAAAAATGTAATTTCATATTGAAGACCTAAATTATACAACAGTGGCTACTTTTTTCGTGGACAAGCCTTAGTTGCCACTTTGAGATGTTCTTTCTCAAGTGAGTGGGTATGATAAAGTCAAAGTCGAAATTCTTTACTCAATTTAGGCATCAATTGATGCTCCTATGAACGTCAAATCTACCACCGGTTTGGAAAAACCCTGTAGAGAAGAATCCTGCAAGAAGCTCGACAAGATGTATGTTTTTCAAACAGATCTAGGTACATTGTTATTAAAATAACTCACATCTCAAGTATTTAATACAACTATTTTTTTAATATTTTGAAGTAATCTAGGTGCGCATGGCAGGACTCTAAAACCCAGCGGTCTGGAAATGAGTCTAGAATTGTATGCATAAGCTCTACATTTTGTTGGGAAATGCGACATCCTTTCCTTTGACGTCCGTACTTATATATATACGTCCGTACGATGCATATATCTAATCGGGTATGTATTACAATACCGAAGTACGAAAGACCGAATGTATTAAAACATCGAATGGGTCAAAAGACCGACACGATTTTTTTCTGAAACCGTTAACTTTTTAAGATTGTTATAAAACAAACCTAACCTAATGGGATCTGTATGATGCCGTTTTAATAAAATCTGAAAAGTTTACAGTTTCAGAAAAAAAACGTGTCGGTCTTTTGACCCATTCGATGTTTTAATACATTCGGTCTTTCGTACTTCGGTATTGTAATACATACCCATCTAATCATGCTCTTCATTAACGTTGCCAATGTTCATGTCTGTAAACCTAACGGTTGAGATTTCAGGATTTTATCCCGGTCCCGTGGGAATCTATACTAATATTATAAAGCTGAAGAGTTTGTCTGTTTGTTTGTTTGTTTGTTTGAACGCGCTAATCTCAGGAACTACTGCTCCGATTTGAAAAATTCTTTCAGTGTTAGATAGCCCATTTATCGAGGAAGGCTATAGGCTATATATCATCACGCTACACACGGGGGTGAGGGTGCGGGGGAGGGGGTGCGGGGGCTTCAAAGGGGGGTGAAAATTTTATCGATTTTGCCGTAGGATGCACCGTTTTCAAGATATTTGACAAAAACACCGGTGGGTGGAGGTGGGGGGGGGCTTTGAGGTGGGGTGAGGGTGCGGGGGAAGGGGTGTGGAGGTATCAAAGGGGGATGAAAATTTCATTGATTTTGCCGTAGGATGCACCGTTTTCAAGATATTTGACAAAAACACCGGGGGGGCGGGGGTGGGTGTTGAGGGGGAGGAGGTGCGGGGGTTTTAAAAGTAAAACTTCTATAGGCAAGCTTGACTTGGGACAAACGCGGGTGTGCGGCGGGTGCGGGGGGGTGGAGGATACGGGTTCTTGGGGTGTGGGGGGGTGTGGGGGTGCGGGGTTGCTGTGCGGGGGGGAGCGGATTGGAGGGTGCGGTAGGGTTGCGGGGGGGCGGGTAATTTTTTTTTATCGAGGAACTAAGGAGAGCCATAATTTGATGAAAAAGCGAATAGGATAAAAAAATAAGCTGCCCAAATTACTAATTCCACGCGGACGGAGTCGCGGGCAAAAGCTAGTATCGGGATAAAAAGTCGCCTTTGGGCGCTTGTGCACTACAAGGTATTTTACTGTCCCGCATCCGATTTTTTACGGTCCGGTGTTGCATGAAAAAAACGGATGATTGGTTTCTGCACCTGTCCGTCTTTTCTTGTAGGTGCGGCGCAGTTAAGGGCTAGGTCTAGGTCTCTTTAAAAACTACACGCCACGTCCGCGAAAAATTACGCTAGGAGCGATGAGCTGCCTGGAAATCGGAAGTTACTTGCTTTATTACTCTACGTGCGAAGATGTAGAAGACAAAAATAATTTTGGGTTCATCCCCTTGTATTAAGTGAAAGGTAACTGACAGGGTCATTTTATATAAGTAAACCACTATAAATTGAGGCAGGTCAAAAGTTTACTTTCTAACTAAGTACTATCGGATGTCGTCAACTACTTATTTATTTATTTATGATTTTTTATACCCCTATTATATTTATAATCCGGAAAAGTAAAATGTCGGACGGCAAAATTACGTGTAGTGCACAAGCGCCCTATGTTATTCCATGGTTATTCCAGACGTCCAGATATAACTCTATAAAATCGTGGAAAATATAATAAGTACTTTTTCTCTCTTAAATATAATACTAGCAAGCTCAAATCTAGTTTAGCTACCACTACCCTGAATGAAATGTACATAAATACAACTAATGTAATTTTGTAATACTGAAAAACCTAATTGCAGAGTAGCGCCTGTAAGAATATAATAGCAAACATAATTAACGTGAACGTATTTTTGCTACTATATTGCTGTAGGCGCAACAGTTCTTTTGAGAATTTTTTCGTTTCCCGGGCCAAAAGCCACAGCCAATGTTAATTTGGGCTAGTGAACGTTTAAAAATCAAAACATACACACTAAATAAATGTGTTTGAACAAATTAGGGCCTGTTGGTTCTAGTGTCCGATCGACCTTTTGGTTTTGATTTCGGCAAGTTTTGACGTCATCATACTTTCGGTTCGTCTGAAACCAAAACTTGGTTCGAGGCATTTTGTGCAGCGTTCGGGACCCATAAATTTTATTAGCGTCGTGGAGTGACTCCGCCAACCGTAGGTATATTTATTAAGTTACCGTGGCTGCGTTGTTAAATGGATTATGCACTATCGTAAATAAGTAATGCAAAGGTATTTACTAAAAGGTCCGAGCCCGAGCTAAATATCGTAGCCGAAGTCGCGAGCATTAGCTAAGTATTAAAAAAAAAATTAACAGTCTCGCCCCCGTTTCTACTAAAGAACTGAAATAACAAACGCCTGAACGGGCTCAGTTGCCGGAAGCGGCAGCCATTGCCACGCAGATCCATTTCCGGCGGCTTTATTGTACGCCAAACTGAATTTACCAACTGCCGGCCCGTTTCAAACGAAGTTATTGTTTGATGATGTTTTGATGGCTTCAAGTATTGGAGCGGTTTGATACCTACCCATGATTTTAGAAGTAAAGATACGTTATAAAGCCTGTAGAATATGCAAACGTAAGGTTGACAAACCAGACCAGTGCATATATCGATTTACCTGTGTTTACCTGTTAAAGTGCAAAAGTTCCGTTCCGTTCCGTTCCGGTCAAAAGTTATGACCGGAAAAAAGTAGTCAACCTACCGTTTGCATATTCTATAGGCTTCATACTTTTCATTGGTACGTATTGCATTTGTTTATTAACCGAAACTATGGACTGTAAAAAAAATATACTGGACTAATTTTTTTTAGTCAACCCACGCAATATATTTGTTAACATATTTAATTTAATATAAAATACTTTTCATCCATTAACCAGATCGGTGTAGGTCGTTGTATAAGCGGATCCTAGGCTAGCTGAGTTTTTCGAAATTTATGTGCAAAATTATACTTGAAATTTATGTGCTAAATTATACTTGAAAATTAACATGAGCTTTAAAGTGAAGGATGGTGAAGGAAACTGCACACACCTGCAAAGAAATGCAATGGTATGCGTGAAGTTCCCAATCCGCACTGGGCTCGCGTGGAAACTACGGCCCAAGCCCTCTCATTCTCACTCCACTCAAAGTTAAATACCTACACAGAAATAACTATAATAAATTGTTTCAATATTGTCGAGTCCTTAGTGTTTTTGATATGGTTAAATTAGCTGTGATATTAGAGTATAAGAACCGATTAGAGAAACTTGATAAATATACAAGACCAGCCAACCTCCGGCACTTAACCCATCAATCCTATTTCAAGGTACCTAAGAGCATAAATCAATATGGCAAAAGAGTGTGGTCAAATTACATGCCACATATCCTAAACAGTTTCCCCCATGATACCATAAAATGTGTACTTGATAAGCCAACACAGCAGACTAAGAGTATTGTAAAAAAGTACCTGTTAACTAATAATAACTAATTATAATAAGTTAATTTAATGTTAATGAAAGTAAGTTGTTAGTGTATAATCTTAAATTTAAAAGATTGTACAAATAATAGTAGTAATTAATATGTATTTTAAAGAAAAGAAATAAACAGTCTAAATTTTTTTTTTCTGAGTTTAGGCCTGTGCCCTGCAGTGGGACGTATATAGGCTGGGATGATGATGATGAGGTGAAGACGCTCCCCCGCCCTGCATATTTGTTGGTAAAATGGAGATGGAGGAATATCATTTGTAATTCCTGCGCACGCTTACCTTTCACCGTTTCTTAACCAAAATAATCATTCTAACGCCATTAAACTTTTAACGGGCATTAACTAACAACGAACTCACACTCAATCAAAATGTAAATCCAGAAACAATGTTATTCCATTTATCCAGCGCTCTAATGATGTCTGAATGACTTAATGTTGGGACTGCGATTCTTAAATACGGTTTCGGTATCGATTTCGCGTTTTGAAATTGTTTAAGGGTGCCTTGAATTTGCCTTGAGAATGTAAAAATAATGCTACGAAACTATGTGACCGTTTTCACTAATGCTAAGCTTTGTACAGTCGGTTTCCTAACATAGGTAAGAATCCACTTTTCTATGCAGTTAGTATGGAAAACTGGATACTTCAGTTAGGGAACCGACTCTACCTGCTCGAAGAAGATCCAGAACACGCATCTTTCAATATAAAAACATAGCTTAGTTGAACCCCATCCCAGTGCTATGTTATGTGGACCATTTAACATGATTGGTGGTCGTCAAACGTATACATAACAATATAATATTGCACAAATCTGATGAAAAGGCACCGTTAACCGGCAACTTATTGAATTGCCGAAATAGTACTCTTATCAAGTTTCATGTCACACGAGGCACATATGCCTCATGGGTAAACACACTGTTACGTCCATGAGGCACATGTGCTTCGTGACTTTATGAGCGTTTAAATGTCATTATTACTATGTGGGCATGTCGAAAGAACGCTGCACATTGCTTAGGGACAGGGAACCGGTTAATATAAATAAACTTCTAAATCTTAATATTAGGAAAAGTTTTTTAGCCGTTAGCGTTTAAGGAGGAAATGCTACGGATTAGCCTGAAACATGTCGAATTGAACTCGTTTGAAGACTTAAGTAATCCGCATTTAGCACTATAATACCAATAGGCTAGACGACTAAAAAAAACTGTTTAGTCCGTCAGTTAGATTATTAAAAAATATTGTACACGTATTTTTTCCTTTGTTTGACAAACAAAAAATGAGGAGGATACAGTGCTTAGAAGTTTCGAGTGACGTCACTATATGGTACAATTTTTACCTAAGGGTGACGTCACAAGCCCCCACTCCGGAAGTTTGATGATCTATATCATTGTCGTTTTTTAATAATTTGATAAACCAAAAAATACGTGTCCCATATTATCCCATAATCTAAATGACGGACTAATTAGAATGACCAATTTTTAACCCAGTCGTCATCCCTATTCTCATGTTTGAAGCGACTTTGTTAAGAGTCATTTACAAATACGGTTTCAATCGCTACCAGATACCGGAGCAGTCTACGCGCGGTCGCTAAAACTGTTTTCTTGTTTCCAACAATAATTCGTTTTGCCTAATTTAAATGACGCTTTTAATTCGAAAAGTTTCCTCTGAAGGAGCTATTGTTTTGTCCAATGTTTAATTAATGTCAAATTCAAGGTAGCTGCATAATAATGAAATATTTTCAATTTGATTACTGCCGGACGCGTACCTATTTAAATATTTATGAGGTGGCTTGTTAATGCCATTTTTGGTATTTTCTTGGATCTTAGAGGACTTTATTTGGTTTCGTACTTAGATTATTTATGCACTAGATGGAGCGTCAGTAGCAAACATTGCGATACAAAACGTCCACAAATCCATTTGACAGCTTCATATTACGATCGCGTTACGTCATTCCGGTTGTCACTGTGTGCGTGCTTAATGATACCAGTTAATTTCACATTCCCCAAAATGTGGGGAAAGTGAAGCTGATTGGGGAATGTGTGGGGAGAGCTCAATTCGGGGAAAATGAGGGGATTTTAAGTATGAACACAAATACGCGACATTTGACATCAAATTTCTGCTTGTCTTGATTAATTTCCTACAATTCATTATTCGCAACAGCTCTAAACTAAGTCACTCGGCCCACATAATTTTTCATTCCCCACACGTGGGGAATTTCGACAATGCGTTTGGGGATTTTAGCATATTACTATTGGCAACCCTGCAAATGACGCAAATGACATATAAGCCAACAGTTGGCTTATATTTTTACGGGACGTTTCCATGCCACCGAAGCTCTATCTAGTGCATAAATAATCTAAGGTTTCGTAGATAACTACAGAACCCACTATAGCTAGACCGTTTAAATGAGTCCTCGCCCTAACCTTACCTTAGCTATAAGGCTACGCTGTCTACCTGTCTGTTAGGGAGCTGTATCTTTTGGACAGGTGATCGCAAGATACTTTAACTTTACGCTTGGTTGGTCGTCGCTATAACAACAGATGCTACTATCTACTAATACGAAAGTTTGTGTGCGTTTGTTACTCATTTACGCTGAAACGGCTTAACGGATTTGGATGAAATTTGGTATGGAGATTATTAAACGTCTGGAATAAACACTTAAATAAGTTACTTTTATCCCGATATTCCTATGGGATCTATGAAATTTTATACGGATGATTGTCACACAACGTAAATGTAGACCACGTTGTATTTTGAAAATGCCCATTGGGAATGCCCATGGAAATTTCATGTATTGATAGAATTTTATACGTACCTAATTCGACTGCCAGATCTAATGGTTCACGCGAGCGAAGCCACGGTAAAAACTATATAGACGAAACATATTTTTTTTATAAACTGCTACGAAACAACGTAGACGGCTACGCTGGCTGTAGACAAAAAGTGTTACTGACGTAGATGGCTACGCCGGGAGTAGATAAAAAGTGTTACTGGCGTAGATGGCTACGCCGGGAGTAGACAAAAAGTGTTAATGACGTAGATGGATACGCCGGGAGTAGACAAAAAGTGTTACTGACGTAGATGGCTACGCCGGGAGTAGACAAAAAGTGTTACTGACGTAGATGGCTACGCCGGGAGTAGACAAAAAGTGTTACTGACGTAGATGGCTACGCCGAGAGTAGACAAAAAGTGTTACTGACGTAGATGGCTACGCCGGGAGTAGACAAAAAGTGTTACTGACGTAGATGGCTACGCCGGGTGTAGACAAAAAGTGTTAATGACGTAGATGGCTACGCCGGGTGTAAACAAATAGTGTTACTGACGTAGCCGGCTACGCTGGCTGTAGACAAAAAGTGTTACTGACGTAGATGGCTACGCCGGGTGTAGACAAAAAGTGTTAATGACGTAGATGGCTACGCCGGGTGTAAACAAATAGTGTTACTGACGTAGCCGGCTACGCTGGCTGTAGACAAAAAGTGTTACTGACGTAGATGGCTACGCCGGGTGTAGACAAAAAGTGTTAATGACGTAGATGGCTACGCCGGGTGTAAACAAATAGTGTTACTGACGTAGCCGGCTACGCTGGCTGTAGACAAAAAGTGTTACTGACGTAGATGGCTACGCCGGGAGTAGACAAAAAGTGTTACTGACGTAGATGGCTACGCCGGGTGTAGACAAAAAGTGTTAATGACGTAGATGGCTACGCCGGGTGTAAACAAATAGTGTTACTGACGTAGCCGGCTACGCTGGCTGTAGACAAAAAGTGTTACTGACGTAGATGGCTACGCCGGGTGTCTTTAACTACTTCCTGTAGAAGTCATCTGAGTGTCCACCAATCTGAGTCAGTTTGGTAGGTTCTGATTCCCTACGAGGCAACGGACCCTAAAGGCTACGCCGGGTGTAGACAAAAAGTGTTACTGACGTAGATGGCTATGCAGGGTGTAGACAAATAGTGTTACTGACGTAGAGGGCTACGCCGGGTATAGACAAATAGTGTTACTGACGTAGATGGCTACGCCGCGTGTAGACAAATAGTGTTACTGACGTAGATGGCTACGCCGGGTGTAGGCAAAAAGCGTTACTGACGTAGATGGCTACGCCGGGTGTAGACAAATAGTGTTTCTGACGTAGATGGCTACGGCGGCATTAGACAAAAATGTTCCTTTGATTTTTGATTTAAACTCACACTTCAGCTATGTCTAATCAGCTAAATCAATGCCATGAAAGATTAACTGAAAGAGATTCCTTTAAGGAAAAGTTTACCTTTGTACACCTGTTTCTTTTTTTTTTCTGTTACATACAAGTATTGCATGCGGGTATATTTCAGAAGTATTAAGAGAAGAAAAATCGTTTAGCGAATTCGGCGAATAGATGAGAAAATTATACACCCTAAGTATAATCCCCCACATGTCCAGAAAAACATGGCATTTTTTCTCGTCTAACAAGATAGATGTATCTAAAAAAAAGTAAACGTTTCGGCAGCTAATTTTCTCGACCAATCTACCGCAGGCTGCGACAGGCGGTGACTCAGCGGGATTCACGGACCTTCGAAAGAGACTTGCACATGACTGTACAGATGTAGTGCAAAATGATTTTCCATCGGTAAAACCCGGATCTCAATCGGAATACGATGGCACCCGAACTGTCAATCAATGATTGTATTAAATGAGTGACGTTTTCATATCCATTAATCAGTGTTGGGCATTAATCAATTAATATTTTAATCATCTTAGTAATTGATTGAAAATTTAATTAATTTAATTGCAATAAATCTGTTAGTTGCATATTGCAATTAATTTATTTAAATTTACTCATGTTAATTGCAAGATACAATGAAAATAATGCAACTAATATTTTTAATTGTTGTAAGAAACAATTAAAACTAACAATTAATAATCATGTTTCACTGCCTGCATCCACACAATATATAATTTGTTATATTATTTCTATTTAGGTACATCATTTAAATTTCATTAAAGTTTAATTGCAGGAATATATTTTGTAGTGGAATGGGCCGGCTCGTCCGGGGCAGTACCACCCTCTCACAGAACACCGGCGTGAAGCTGCAGTAATCCTGCTTGCGTTTCGTACGGTCAGTGAGAGTGCCGGGGGCCCAATACCTCACCCCTTCCCTCCCTCATTCCTTCCCTCTCCTTTAGGGCCGACAACGCACTAGCATCGTGTAAAGCGCTGCGGATGTCTATGGACAGTGGTGTTCATTTAACATCAGGTGACCCACTAGTTCGTTTGTCTGGCCTATCTAACATAAAAAAAAGGAATAATTTACGATTAATTGTTAATTGAAACGTCAAAGTTAACAATTAATCAATTGTTAATTGATATTTCGCAATTAACAACTAATTAATTGTTATTTTTAATTG
Source organism: Archips xylosteana (assembly GCA_947563465.1). Lineage (NCBI taxonomy): Eukaryota > Metazoa > Arthropoda > Insecta > Lepidoptera > Tortricidae > Archips > Archips xylosteana. Next base: position 5,219,191 of record OX387361.1, on the reverse strand, counting down.
TACCTTGCAATTAAATTTTGCCCAATATATTTAATATGGAACTTTATTGTTTTGTGTCAAATTTGAAAGTGAAAAATGTAAGATGGCTACGCGGCCGTAAGATGGGTACTGAAGCTAATAGACAAGGGATGGTGACACAAAATATTAGGTCATTTGTACCAGTATGGCGGTTCTTCACAGCGGCAGCAGTGGGCAGCGGCCCACCCGAGTCTAATTCGTCGATTGGCCTCTTTCTCGAAGTTGAACCAACCTATGATAAAATGATGATGATGATGAACATTGGTAGGATTGCAGGTTGCTAAGCAAGGGCACCTACGAGTAAATCCTTTTTTGCCCTGGCCATGTCTTTACCTACTCCCCTCCCCCCCTGAACACCTCCTAGGGAATTACGCCCATGACTCACCGCATTATGAGCGATACTTCCCGCCGTCATCAAACACACGTCATTTTATTATTTACTACGCACCCTGTGCTTCGCATGGAAAAATGGGGGCGTTCGTTGTGGAAGGCAGGTTAGGGTACAGTCAGCCAATTTGATGTGTAGGCCACTTTAGAACCCTGTCATAGCAAATAAACCTCCTTGTAAAAATAAATAAATAAATAAACTTGTTAAACTTATAAAATGTCAGAAGATGGCCTCTCAAGCAAAGGATCGTGGGTTCGATCCGGGGCTCACAACTCGGAGTTTTTTGGAATTTATGCGTGCTAAAACGAGTCTACCAATTCCTAAAAGGGTCGGCAACGCACCTGTGACGCTCTCGTGTTGCGGGTGTCCATGGGCGACGGTGATCGCTCTCCATCAGGTGACCCTTCTGATCGTTTGCATTGCTTCAGCGTTTCTGCGTTCGTGATAAAAAAAAATTACCATGAGCTTGAAGGTGAAAGAAAAACATCGTGAGGAAACCTGCACACACCTTCGAACACTTCGAAGACATTCAATAAATAAAATAAATAAATAAATAAATATCACGGGACAATTCACACCAATTGACCTAGTCCCAAAGTAAGCTTAGCAAAGCTTGTGTTATGGGTACCAGGCAACGGATAAACATACTTATATAGATAGATACATACTTAAATACATATTAAACACCCAAGACCCGAGAACAAACATTCCTATTTTTTTTATACAAATATCTGCCCCGACACGGGAATCGAACCCGGGACCTCAAGCTTCATAGTCAGGGTCTCTAACCACTAGGCCATCTGGTCGTCTAAATGGTGACTATGAAGTTCGCAATCCGCACTGAGCCAGCGTGGGAACTACGGGCCAAGTCATCTCATTTTGAGAGGAGGCCTGAGCTGAGTGGGACGTACATAGACTGGGACAATCGGATCCGACGATTCGTCATCTAATTATGAACCAAACCTAAAAATGGCGCCAATGTGTAAATAAAAATAAACTGATTCACCGAAATTCCCACGGTGACTCAGAAATTTCGTTCACGTTCCTCTTTTACAGACAAACGTATAGAAAAGTCGTTATTCGCTGAATCATCCCTCTGAATGGCTGACTAATAAAATTACCCCCAAAATCGTTCCTAAGGTCACGGCCGCAACGCTCTCACTTGTGCTAAGCTAAGCTATGAAAATGAACGATCCTAAGAGTCTCCCCAAATCTATCGAAATCGGCTTCAGGTGATCGAAAAAACCTTTATGTCAACGCAATAAGAGCGAAAAAGACGTCGATCAACTCGGCTCCATTCGGCCCGCGTAGCCGAGCCAATCGGCATCTTTATCGCTCTTATTGCGTTGACAAAGGTTTTTCGAACGCCTGAAGCCGATTCCTCCTCGATACTAATAGCCACTTGCACTGTCCAGGTTGAAAAATTCAATCGTTAACCCTGAGTTATTTATAAATGACAGCTCCATACATTTTCACATTACTTACCCTCGGGTTAGCTCTTGACTCGGAGTTATAGCTATTTCTGGTCCGTGCACGTCTACCTTAAAGAGTTATATTACCTTAAGTTACTGGAATTCATCATTATTAGCATCGTCATCTGGAGATAGACCTCCCCCAAATGACGCAACAATGATCAGTCTTACGCCGCACGCATCCAACGGACTCCTGCGACCATTGATCATCAGCCCATATTTTGGGAGGCCTAACCACGTAGCATATTTCGGTATATGACGGCGATTCAAGAACACATTGGCTATCTGTTTACGAGCATGCACGAATTGAACATTACTCGCCTTATCGCCCCATCAGCGTCGCTTGCAGTGCGGCCTTAGCCTAAGTTACAAAAACCAAGCGTGGTAGTATGCCTCAATTGATTTGTTTAGGAATCGGTACTGATTCAGTAAGTTCGTATAAACCCCTTAACATTGACAACTGACAATTTCCTTACATATAATAAATATTTCCTTTGCGAAAGTTAAGTAGTTTCGTTTTTGTTTTTTCAGTAAATAGAGAAGACCATGATTACAACAATCGTCTACCTACACTGTAGACTCTACAGAAATAAGTCATTATACTTTTGAGATCCCTGTGACAGCGTAGCGACTTAATAGGGTTCCGTTAATGTTTCTTCAGCTACAGAACCCTAAAAAATGACTAGCATAATGCCAAATGAGTGCACGAATTCGCACCTTAAACTAAAATCAGTGTAACAGAATAACGCTGTAATTCCCAGACCTTATTTATACCTTTGATCAATTATAACTGTAGATCCACAGTCGCGCGCCCGAAAATGTCCGAGCCAAATGAGCGCCACTTTGTTAAAAGTGGCCTTCTTTTTTCTCAGTACGTTGCGTGAAATTGTCAAGTTTAGTTGTCAAGTGTCAACCGAAATTCGACTGTAATGAAGTAAAGACTAGGTTCAAATTTCTGTGTAGGTGATGATTTTAATTGTTATGCAAACAAATAAAAAAGTTCGGACATTCTTTGAAGGGGATTTTGTTCGGCAATGTGTATCTTCAGTTATAATTGATCAAAGCCTTATACTTGAAATTTGATTTTTGACTTCGTATCGTTCCGTAACGTCATGCTTATGGTGTTAACCAAAAGAGTGAAAAGGACGGCACGATACAAACTTCGAAATCGAATTTCGTAGTAGCCCCCTGGGTCGTTGAGACTGACAAATTGGAAGGCCGACGACCGCAGGCCAAGTGTGGAGAAATGGAGGTAGTCCACAATTGAATGTACCGGTTCTTTCATAACATATCGAGAGGGTAGAGTGGGTCTGTGGAAGAACTGGCGAGCAACACTCAGGGTGTCTCTTTTGAATCGGTCAGTATGGGAAAGTCTGAAACTATAAGACATACGAAGATCTGTTCTTAGGAACCATGCTATCGATTTCAGTGTAAAAGAAATCTGCATTCATAGATTTAATAAAAACGTCATCATCATCATCATCTTTTCAGCCGAAAGACGTCCACTGCTGAACATAGGCCTCCCCCAAGGCTCGCCAAACAGATCGGCCCTGCGCCATCCGCATCCAATGCGTTCCCGCTACCTTCACCAGGTCGTCGCTCCATCTTGTTGGAGGCCTACCTACACTGCGTCTTCCGGTCCGCGGACGCCACTCGAGAACTTTTCGGCCCCATCGGCCGTCAGTTCTACGGGCGATGTGCCCTGCCCACTGCCACTTAAGTCTAGCGATTCTTCGAGCTATGTCCGTGACTTTAGTTCTCGCGCGGATTTCATCATTTCTAATGCGATCCCGCAGAGAAACTCCAAGCATAGCCCTCTCCATCGCCCTTTGAGTGACCTTGAGCTTCCTTATAAGACCCATCGTTAGCGGCCACGTCTCAGTGCCATAAGTCATCACTGGCAACACACACTGGTCAAAGACTTTTGACTTGAGACACTGCGGTATATCGGATGACAAGATATTGCGGAGCTTCCCGAACGCTGCCCAAAAAAAAACGTACATTGTTTCTATTTAGATATCGATTGTGTAGGTCTTAAGCAGTGTAAATGTTACTGTGAAACATGATATCTAAAATGAATAAAATGCATTGTTTTTCATATCCTTTAATTTAATTTAGTAGGTGTTCGAATGACAACCATTTTTTTCGATACAAAAAAAAATTCAAATCTATGAATGCAGTTTTTCTTATCACTAAAATCAATGACATGGTTCCTAAGAACAGATCTTTGTATGTCTTATAGTTTCAGACTTTTCCATACTGACCGATTTAAATGAGACACCCTGTATGTGACGTTTTGTGTATTTGATTTTTACACGGGGGTTTATTTGGAGTGACCATACGTCCCGTCATTGCCTACCTGAATTTTTAACCGACTTCAAAAAAAAAGGAGGTTCTCAATTCGTCTGTATGTTTTTTTATTTTTGTAATGTTACTGTACTGTTTTTGGTGATCAATAAAAAATATTTGTATTGTATTGTCCCGTTTTGAACAGGACTGTCCCGCTCTCAGGCACTCTGTCTCGGTGCCCCGAAAAACAAGTTGGGCACGCGTAAATGTCCCGTTTTCGTATAACGTTCAAAAGAACGACAGGTAAGCGGTAGTCGAACATGTATTTTTTTGACAAACAAGTTACGGACAGAAAAGAAAACTCAGTAAAGTATATAGATGTATGTCTACGTAGTTTGAACTATATTTTAATCTAATACCTTTAAACGAGCAATTCTTGTATATTTGTATATATATATATATATATATATATATATATATATATGTATATATATAATCAGGATCTCGGAAACGGCTCCAACGATTTCGATGAAATTTGGTATGTGGGGGTTTTCGGGGATGAAAAACTGATCTAGCTACGTTTCATTTTCAGAAAATCGCTTTTACTCGTGTTTTCCGGCTATTTTTGTTTGCATTAGAATATAGGTAATGCTAAATTTCGCCGACTTCGAGCAGATCATAATGGCACGTTAGAAATCGGGTGGTCGCGAATCCAGCCGACCTCGGTTCGATTCCACGTTTTTTTTTCAAGATTTTTAGTTTTTTTTTTTAAGTTTATTTTTCATGAATAAACGTCAAGTTTCTTCTTTTGTGAGAAAAAGTATTATAGGGAACGTGCAGTAAATTGGGAGCACAGAACAGGAAAAGCCGGTTGTCTGTAAAGTCGGTTTACGGACGATAGTTTAACGTGACTCACCCCCCCCCCCCCTCCGGTGTTTTTGTCAAATATCTTGAAAACGGTGCATCCTACGGCAAAATCAGTGAAATTTTCATCCCCCTTTAATGCCCCCGCGCTCCCTCCCCCGCATCCCTCCCAGCATCCCCTCCCCCCTCTCACCCCCCCCCCCCACCCCTCCGGTGTTTTTGTCAAATATCTTGAAAACGGTGCATCCTGAAAATCAATGAAATTTTCATCCCCCCTTTGAAACCTCCTGAACCCCCTCCCCCGCCCCCCCCCGCACATATATAATCAGGATCTCGGAAACGGCTCCAACGATTTCGATGAAAATTGGTATTTGGGGGTTTTCAGGGATGAAAAATTGATCTAGCTTGGTCTTATTTCTGGGAAAACGCTTGGTACCGAGTTTCTGCCCGAGCAGAGCTCGGTCGCCCAGGTACTAGATAGTAATTGTTATAGATAATATTTCAAAATTCTTGCCCAGAGTTGAACACATTTTGGAAGTTATCTTATCACCCGGTACCTAAAGTACTTATTTGCGCATGGAAAAAACTAAATACAAAATTGGGTGCTAAGACATTTTTTTTGCGCAAAATCTTCTTAAAAAGTCGATGTCCTGTTTTAAAGCGACAAAAAATGGTCACGTTAGGTAAGGGTCATATCATCATCATCATTGTTCGCGACCCGTTAGACACCGTGCCGAACACTGTGTCATCGCCGTGTGTACTTTCTAATGCAAGCCCAATCTTCCGGCAGACGCATATCGATCGCGGTCAAGCAAACACACTCTACAGAGATATATTTTTGTATAATAATTTGTACGTAATTAAATTCAGTATTGCTAGAAGTTAGCCAAGTTTTATTGAAGAGAACCCTGGAAGAATCCACAACATTTTTTGGCGACCGAAGACAGCACATTGCGCGGATGCGCAATACCTAACGAGACGAAATAACTTGCAAACACGAAGTTCGTGACGTGGAAGGCGCGGTGCAGCATCAACTCCTGCCTACAGGACAACGAATCAGGGGAGTGCCCGTTCCTTTCTTATCCCACTAATCCTAATTTCTTCCAGAGAAAGTCTCAGCCGAGCAAGTACTGCCACGTTTCCGCATATGGCACGTGCAAGTGCTCAGTTTGCACTAGCCGCTTAAACTTGCATTTAGCTCAACTTCATTTAAAATAAAATACCTATTACAATCATAATCATATTGCGTTCCTATAAATATTTGCATCATTCTGTACCTACCTAAGCAATTTAAATTTTCTATTGCCTCAATCAAATTGTAACTCAAAAATTCTTCCCCTTCTTTTAATATAATTGAGCCTGCCTATCGTGCTTAAATCCTGCTAGTAAACACCTAAATAAAAAATTGCAGCATAATTGCATAGGTATTTATTGCATTCGCCGAACATTCCAGATCTTTCGTAAATAAGTCGACCGCCCGCGGAGAACATAAGATCACGCGGCTCGGCTACTGATCGGCGTGATTGCATGAATAGGCATCGCGGTGCAACGCAGTGCTAATCTGAACTGGTTTGCCGGATTAAACGGTATTTATAACATTTTTATTACTAATTGTTCATTACAATGCCTGACACAGAGTTAAAAGAGTTAATAAAAAAGCGTAGCACAATTAAGGGTAAAGTAACGGTTTTCAGAAATAAATTTAATGAATTTGAGAGCAATCCAAATATTACTTCTAGTCAAGTTAATGAGTTAGCGTTAAGGTTGGCCAGATTTGAAATTGTTTTCAACGATTTTGATACGTTAAGGGATAAAATCGAGTTGGTGAATGCTGATGGCGAACTGCTAAGGGAAAATGTCGAGATTGAAAACGATTTCTTTGATTTAATTAATTGCGCACAAGAATTTGTAGAAACACATAAACAAAAGTTTGCCGATGCTGATGATAAAAGTTTTAGCAGCCAATCGAGCCATCGTCAGATTAATGTTAAATTGCCACAAATACAGTTACCCTCGTTCGATGGCAACTATAACAAATGGCTTGAGTTTAGAGATACGTATACATCCATTGTGCATGAAAATGGTTCATTAAATGATATAAATAAATTTCATTATTTACGCACCTCACTTGAGGGTAGCGCCGCCATTGTAATTAAATCATTAGAGATCTCTGCCACCAACTATGCCATTGCCTGGAAACTTTTATGTGATAGGTACGATAATAAAAGGCAGCTAATTCATAACCACTTGCACTCTTTATTCCACATGGAGTCATTGACAAGGGAGTCAGATAAAGCTTTGAGAAATTTAATTGATCATATAACAAAAAATTTAAGAGCGCTTCAGAGCCTCGGCGAACAGGTGGACAGCTGGGATACTCTCGTTGTTTTTCTTTTTTCCTCCAAGCTTGACCCGAATACATTGAGAAAATGGGAGGAACGAAGAAATTCTCTGGAAGCCTTTCCAAAGCTCTCTGACTTTCTTGATTTTCTTCATAATAGGGCAGATGTACTGGAGTCGTTGTCTCGAAGCAGCAGCCACGTTGAAAAACCTGAAAAAATAAACCAAAAAAGATTAGATAAATTTCAAAAAACGTTTGTGGCCTCTGCTTCTAATACAGCGACGGCCAACTTACCTCAGCCATGCTGCTTGATATGTAAGGGTGACCACCGTGTTTACGCGTGTAATAAATTCCTTAATATGACACCTGAAACGAGATGTAATGAAATATATAAATTAAAGGTATGTCCAGTTTGTTTTCGAGGTGGTCATCGTGCCTATCAATGCCGAGCAATCCCATGTAAAATATGTGGGCGCAAACATAATTCGTTATTACATAAAACATATGTACCGAATAATATACCAGGAGCTAGTGCTCCGCAAGCTAGTAACGCACCATCAGGTGAAAATCATGTTAAAAATTCATGCCCGGTCTCTTTGTCTTCATGTGTGGCAACGCAAGTATTGTTATCAACAGCCATAGTAGAAATCGTAAACAAAGAGACTGACCAATGTCATCGCGTACGAGCATTGCTCGACTGCGGAAGTGAATCTTCATTCATGACTAAGTCTTTACATGAAAAGTTAAATATTCCCATGAGTGAAACTAAACCTGTTAATGTCACAGGTATTAATAATATATCATTTCAAGCATTACGACGGTGCAAAATACATTTGCAAGCCAGGGATAGGTCGATTGAAAGATCGGTGCATTGTTTCGTAATCGAACAAATAGCAAGCAACCTCCCGGCTAACGAAGTCGATATTTCATCATTTGAAATACCTAAAAATGTGAAATTAGCCGATAAAGAATTCTATCGTCCCTCTCAAGTAGATTTGTTACTAGGGGCAGATATTTTTTGGGATTCTCTCATACAATGTCAAATCAAATTAGGTAAAAACAAACCGGTTTTACAGAACTCGCATTTCGGATGGCTTGTTGTAGGTCCAACCACATGTAGTTATAATAATTATAATGAAGGGCAAAACGACAAAATTCACTGTAATTTTAGCCACGAAATCAGCGTACAACTAAAAAAGTTCTGGGAGCTGGAAGAGCTGCCACAGAAGGAGAAGTGGACAGCCGAAGAAGAAGCGTGCGAAGCTCATTTCGTGGAAAATACTTACCAATTGCCCGATGGTAGGTTTTGCGTGAGTTTGCCTTTGAAAGAGTCCCCCGAAAAATTAGGTGACTCATTCAATACAGCAATAAAACGATTTCATCACTTAGAAAAGCGATTTGAAAGGCAACCTGACGTAAAACAACAATATTGTGAATTTATCCGGGAATATAAAAATTTAGGGCACTTAACAGAAATAGAAAAACCAAACGTAGTTAATTTTTTACCTCATCATCCTGTTTTACGCGAAAAAAGTTCCACGACTCGTTGCCGCGTCGTATTTGACGCGTCTAGTAAAACATCGTCTGGTCTTTCGTTAAACGACATATTGATGGTTGGACCTACAATTCAAGATGACATATTTTCGATCCTCACTCGTTTTCGTCAATATTCATACATTTTGATAGGAGATCTCGAAAAGATGTACCGTCAAATCCGTGTCAATGAAAAAGATAGGTATTTACAAGTAATTTTATGGCGGGAAAATAGTACGGAACCCTTAAAATATCTGCGCTTAGATACGGTCACATATGGAATGTCTTCATCTCCTTATCTAAGCATTCGATGCCTAGGTGAAATTGCTAAGACTTGTGATGACTCACTTATAAAAACTATAATAGAAAGAGATATGTACGTGGATGACTTGGTCACGGGATCTGATAGCTTAGAGCAGCTTATATACATTCGCGACTCCGTATCACAAACCTTAGCAAAAGCACAAATGAATTTACGTAAAATAAAATCAAATTGTACCCAACTCTTTAATGACGATGCCAATTTTACTGAACAAGCGAATGTCGACTTTAATAACGAGTGCTCAACGCTTGGATTACGATGGAATCCGGCGTCAGATAAATTATTAATCAGCTGTTCAAAGGGCTTAAACTACGATGTAAACAACGACACGAATAAGTGTACAAAACGCACGATTTTGTCCACCACAGCAAGTATTTTTGACCCATTGGGTCTGTTATGTGTTTGTACAATTACATTTAAAATATTATTACAAAAATTATGGACATTAAATTTAGATTGGGACGATAACGTGCCAGAAAATATAAAACAAGTGTGGAACAAAGTCGTGCGCGGTTTAAATACTTTATGTACATTCCAAATAGATCGTCATGTATTGCACTCTAATGCACATAAAATAGAATTACATTGTTTTTCTGATGCCTCATTAATGGCTTACGCCGCTTGTGTTTACGTTCGCTCGCTGAGCGAGAATGGAACAATAATGGTCCGGCTGCTCTGTGCGAAAGCAAAGGTAATGCCTATCAAACCGGCTGTGACTATTCCCCGCGCGGAGCTATTAGGCGCATTATTAGCCAGTCGATTATACGACAAAGTTAAAAAGGCGTTGCGACGAAATATTGATAATGTTTACTTTTGGACCGACTCGAAAATAGTTCTAGCCTGGTTAAATATATTTAACACAAACAAAATGAAGTTAAAGACTTTTGTCTTACATCGAGTTTCTGAGATAACTGAACTGTCTCGCGGTGCTGAATGGAATTACGTTCCGTCCGCTCAGAACCCGGCAGATTTAGGTTCGCGCGGTGTATTACCCGACCAGCTGACATCGGACGGCATGTGGTTCGGAGGGCCGTCGTTCCTGCAGCACGGCGAGGCAGACTGGCCTTCTCATAGTGAATCAGTTGATTTAATTTCGGACTTGCCAGAACTTAAATCAACTGTTCAAGTTATGAACGCAACCTTACATCCATCAGTGGATTTAATTCAAATAGAAAATTATTCTAGTTTTAATCACTTGAGAAGGACAGTCGCGTACATTTTACGATTTGTTAATAATTGTAAACAGTCTATAAATAAATTTCAAGGGCCTTTACAGGTGCATGAATTACAATCAGCTGAAACAAAACTTGTTAAAATGTCGCAAATAAATTCATATCCTGCCGAGGTCAATAATTTAAAAAATCATTTGCCGATAAATAAAAAATCGAAACTATTGCCGACAGATCCATTCATGGATGCCCACGGCGTTATGCGCGTGGGTGGTAGATTACGTAATTCAGATTATACTTACGATAAAAAACATCCGACCATACTCGATAGTAAACATTATTTAAGCAAATTAATATATGAATATTTTCATTTACAGTTAAAACACACAGGACCTCAATTGCTCCACTCAAGCGTACGCGAGCAGTACTGGATTATAGGTGGAAGATTACTAGCAAGAAAAATTTATAAAAATTGTATAACTTGCAAGCGCTTGAGAGGAGCAGTTGCGTCCCAAATTATGGGAAATTTGCCAGCCCAACGCATTGAGCCAGGGTACCCGTTTGAGGCCACGGCCATTGACTACGCAGGGCCATTCTTAATTTTAAATAAAAAAGGTCGTGGGGCAAGACTCATTAAATCATTTTTATGTATTATGTGTTGTTTGAAAACAAAAGCGGTTCATCTCGAGATTGCAAGTGATCTCAGCTCTCAATGTTTCATCCTAGCCCTCAAGCGGTTTATCGCTAGGAGAGGACGCCCTCGCGAGATTTTTTCCGATAACGGAAGAAATTTCGTAGGTGCGAGTAAGGAAATAGGTCTAGTTATATATAACTCTTGTAATTCTGTGTCAGAAGAATTCGCTAATGAACATATTCAGTTCAGATTCGCACCTGCATACTCACCAAATTTTTCTGGATTAGTCGAATCCGCTGTTAAGGGGGCTAAATTCCATATAAAAAGAATAATAGGAAACCTGCACTTCACATATGAGGAACTCGCGACGGTATTTGCGCAAGTTGAGGCTATTCTCAACTCGCGCCCTCTCTGTCCATTATCCTCCGATCCTCACGACCTGTCCCCGTTGTCCCCAGGGCACTTCCTCATCGGCCGACCGTTGACCTCGCTGCCGGCACCGAACCTCGAGGAAGCCAACCCGAATCATTTGCACAGATACGCAAAGATGGAGCAAGTCAGGCAACATTTCTGGGCCAGGTGGAGTCACGAGTACGTCGCGGAGCTGCAGCAGCGCTCCAAGTGGCGCGTGCGTCAGCCCAACCTGCAGGCGGGACAGCTGGTCCTCATCAAGCAAGCCCATGGCCCACCTTTGACCTGGCCACTCGGACGCATCGTGAAGCTGTACAAGGGCTCGGACGGGCTCTGCCGAGTCGTGGACGTCAGAACCAATAAGGGCGTCGTGCGGCGTGGCATTTCTTGCATCTGCCCTTTGCTGGACGAGGAGGGAGATGCTGATCAACCTACTTAACTCTTGAAAGCCGGAGCTTTCAAGGCGCGGGAGCATGTTCGCGACCCGTTAGACACCGTGCCGAACACTGTGTCATCGCCGTGTGTACTTTCTAATGCAAGCCCAATCTTCCGGCAGACGCATATCGATCGCGGTCAAGCAAACACACTCTACAGAGATATATTTTTGTATAATAATTTGTACGTAATTAAATTCAGTATTGCTAGAAGTTAGCCAAGTTTTATTGAAGAGAACCCTGGAAGAATCCACAACAATCATCAATGAACTGAAACAATTACGCGCGCGTTTGTGTTTGGGTCGCGGGTGAGCAAAGTAATTGTTTCAGTTCATTAATATGAACCTCCGCAAAGTAACGCCTGATTCAATAAATTATCATCATCATCATCATCATTTCAGCCGAAAGACGTCCACTGCTGAACATAGGGCTCCCCCAAGGCTCAGATCGGTCCCCTGCCATCCGCACCCAACGCGATCTTGCAACCTTAACCAGGTCGTCACTCCATCTTGTTGGAGGCCTCCTACACTGCGTCATATACAGTGTAAAAAACAAAAGTTGTCTCTCCTGTGGACATATAATTAGCCTCTGAGGCAAGTAACTTGATTTATTTAAATGGTCCAAAAGTTGGCCAGGAGTCCCACACTCGCCGATGCAAGTAGACTTGTCTAAAAAATATTGGCTGTAGACCCTTAAAATGGGAGGCCATCTTAGCGGACGCGTAAGTGAAAAACAAGTCCTTATCTAGTCAAAGTAATGACTTTTCCAAAATCAAAGCATAACGCACAAAGTCAAGCAAGACAGTGGTGTTGTAAAACAGCACGTATCACTAAGACAATAATGTTTATTTTATTAATAAGCGTGTTCTGGCGCTGTTTCGGTTCGGGTGAAAAATGCGATAACTTCCCCACTTAGTGTAGTTTCTTGTTTTATTGCTGAATAAGCGTTTTATTTGGGTCTACTTTGCGACCTCCCATCGAGTTTATGGATAATTCTGAGGGCTATAAAATATGGCAACAGTATTTATAACCTTATAATGGACATGGAAAATATTTTAATACATTAAAGTCAACAGGTCTTTTATTAAGGGTTCGTACAGTCAGCTGCTGAAAAAAGGCACCATCCCGGCGTGGTTCCCTCTGTTGTAGGCACGGAGTACATTATAATAATATACTGGGTGGAAAAAAAAACGAATGCCACATGGAGGGCAACTACCTTAGATTTTGGAAATAGCACATTCTATGTAGAGGTTAACTGCAAAAAAAATAACATGCCGTATTTTGTGATGCAGATCGAAAGGGTTACTGATCTGTACGCTTAGTATAAGTTTTACTTCACCAAAATACTTCTCGATCGTGTTTACGTAAAAAAATCAATTACTATTGAAACATGGACAGCGCCTCCGCGCGCGCACGTCCATGTTTCCATAGAATTGAAATTTTTACGTAAACGCGATCGAGAAGTATTTTGGTGAAGTAAAACTTATACTAAGCGTACTGAGGCTAAATTCAGTATGCTTAGTATAAGTTTTTACTTCACGAAATACTTCTCGATCGCGTTTACGTTAAAAAATGAATTACTAGGGAAACATGGACAGCGCCTCCGCGCGCACGCGTCCATGTTTCCATAGAATTGAAATTTTTACGTAAACGCGATCGAGAAGTATTTTGGTGAAGTAAAACTTATACTAAGCGTACAGTACGTACGTATCCAATCGTTTGCGAGAGGATGGGGATGAACTGCTATTCGGGAACGCCAACAATCACTGGTTTGCGAGAGGTTTGGGCTGAGATTGGGATGAGCCTTATTTATTTATTCATTTATTTATTTACAAAGCGAATCAACAGGAAAATAAGGCTCATCCCAAGCTCTGCCCAACCCTATCCTCTCACAAACGATTGAATTACCGCTCGCAAACCGTGTCGAGCCGTTCCTGAATCTAGCCCCTGGTTCATGTATCTCTAAATAACATACACAATTGGGAATGTCTAAAAAAAATTACCAGTGGTTTTTATATTTTTTTTGTATAGAAAAGTCAATTTAAGGAACTAATTTCAATATTTTGTCATTTAGTTCTCTACTTTTTTCAAAATTAATTATTGAATCTATTTTAGTTGATGACGTCAGATTATAATTGAGGGCTCCCACAATGCCAAATTTATAAATCTATCTAAATGCGTACGATAAGGCAACCCCTTTAATTATTTTTTGCGTAGTGGTACACTATACACTGTGCCACTTTACTGGCACTGACAAAGTGCTAGATGTCAGACAGCGGGTCCAAATCAAACTCCGTAGAATAATACACGCGTAAATTGTGAGTAATTCTAACCACACAGAATAAAGTACGACTTGGACCGGTCACGCAAATTACACCAATGTCAAATGAAGGTCAGTGCTTATTTGTTATATAATAAATTCATTACATAATATTAAAATTAAATAACTACACAAAACGAGTTAAAAAGCATTTATCTCGAAATGGTTTTCGATTTACTATACATTGCAAAAAAATAGACATCCCCAATTGGACTTGAAACACCATTGAATTTCTTCACGGTTGTGTAGGTACATGTTTCCTCACTGTGTTTTCCTTCAATCCCGAAAACTTTGGAGGTGCGAGCTGGGGCTCTAATCTACGTCCCTCTGCTTATGAGGCCAAAACCATAGGTGATAAGCAAGGAGCGGATTTTTTCATAGCAAAAATCAAACATCAAAGGGATTGAGCATAAGTTTTATCGACTATCGATAAATATTTCAGCAAATACTAGGTACTTTTAAAATAGCACTTTTTAAGTTAATTACAATTAAAATATAAAACCTTAAACGGAAATGCAACGAAACTAAAATATAACCTTCATTCAAAATAAGAATCGAAATCTATTTCTGTATTAATCGCATTTTCTTCATCTTCTCTGTAGTTATAGAGAATTGTCATAATTTTTTCTACTCGTATATTATCACCCTTTAAATTGGTCCTGTTGTCATTGTAGATCCATTTATAGCTTGAGAAAGAGTGTTCTACCTCCGTTGATGTAAGTAAGGGATGTTTTTTAGCCATTGTGAATCGTTTTTCTTTTAGGAATAACCATTTTAATAACACGGGAATGACTTAGAAAAACTCAAGCGACATAAATGTCATATGTGACGTTGACGCGATTTATTTTAATATGGAGGTGCAAGTCGCTTATCAAAGAGGTCGAATGTTACAAATAATGTTAAAAAGCGATAACTAGCGAAGAGTCGATTCGATAACATCGATAACTGGAATAGTCGATAAAACTTATGTTCAATCCCTTTGATGTTTAATTTTTGCTATGAGAAATTCCGCTCCTTGGTGATAAGGCAAGGATTCGAAAAACACCGTCATTTAAAAAAATCTATTCCTGTTTCTTAAATTAAATAAAATAAAATGAACGTTTATTTCAAGCTCGTGGCTCATAATTATGTTAGTTACAATAGAACTTGAAAACTATGTTAGTGATAATATAATTTGTTTCTTAAAGAGACTTCCAAACGACACCCGTTTACGCTTTAATAACATCTGTAGACTGAAAACGAACCATTAAGACTACAAAATAAGGTCTAAATTGCTGTCGTTATGCATCTCAAGTGAAATGACGGCCGTTTTTCCGACCATTGATAGGTATTGCTATTTTAATCTTACCAAATTCCCACCAACCAGTATTAAACGGCAATTAAAAATTCCATTACATTTCGCACGCATTTTTAATTTTCGAATGTCAGAGTAAAGGCCTCACCACACACCGCACCGTTGCGGTTGCATCGCTCGTGTTACGAGGCTTTATATGCCAGAGGCACACGGACGTCCTATTTGTGTTTTGTACCTATGCATTATTTGTAGCTAGTCTGTGGAATTGTTTGGTTGGGATTGGGACCCAAAGTGTCATTAAGATCCAAAAAACGTACATTATGCGTGCGTAGAATAATCCTAACTGGGCAAAACTCATGAAGGCGCACATAATAATATGCGTCGGCGGCAGTGAATGAGATCTTTTTCGAAAAGTCGAAGTAACATATATTAAGACGCTGTCAACACCAACGTCGGCGCACACTGTCTATTTGTATCGGAGTAAACGAGATGCCGCTATTACTGGGCAGCCGGGTATATTGAAATTTATCGGGCAAATATTTAATTAAAAAAAACTGTGGATTATTTGTGAAATATGACTCGTTAGCGGTTTAGGTATGAATATGTTGACTTCATGTTTTTAATTGCAGACGCATACGCCAAAAAAATAAAGACATAGAACCGTTTAATGATGATTTTAAGACCTATCTTTGCAATTATTTTCTATCGAGCCGATTTCGTCCAATTATGTATCGAGTCCGTCCACGGTCTTTGAAATATGATGAATATTAACATATAATTTTTTTGATGTGCTAGAACAAGCAGTTTTTCTTAAAAAACTGTTTAAATGACATCAATTTCAACAAAATTAGGTGTTGTCAGCCTCTTAACTACAGCCCAATAGCTGTCTACGTTATTTCGTAGCAGTATATAAAAAATGTATTAGGTCAAAGTCCTCCGACATTACGGTAGGTATTTATTTATTACAGAGTAGCTAAAATTTTCTCAAAGTTCTGGAATGGAGACCACGGACTGGCAAGCGCAGCGTGGGACGTCCACCAACGAGATGGACGGACGATTTGGGGAAGGCCGCAGGTTCAGGGTGGATGCAAATCGCTTCCAATCGTAATGATTGGGCAGGGTGCGTCCCACGAGATATAACTACAAAATATCTTTTTTCATTTTAATAACGTTCAGAAGATATAATGAACGTTAGCTATAACAACAAAAAGTATAATTTTTAAACCTATAACGCTTAAATTATAGTACCTGGGCGACCGAGCTCTGCTCGGACAGAAACTCGGTACCAAGCGTTTTCCCAGAGATAAGACCAAGCTAGATCAATTTTTCATCCCCGAAAACCCCCAAATACCAAATTTCATCGAAATCGTTGGAACCGTTTCCGAGATCCTGATTATATACACCGGAGGGGTAGGGGGGGGGGTGAGAGGGGGGAGGGGATGCGGGGGAGGGAGCGCGGGGGTATTAAAGGGGGGATGAAAATTTCATTGATTTTGCCGTAGGATGCACCGTTTTCAAGATATTTGACAAAAACACCGGAGGTTGGGTGAGTCACGTTAAACTATCGTCCGTAAACCGACTTTACAGACAACCGGCTTTTCCTGTTCTGTGCTCCCAATAGGGAACGTGCACATAGACGGTGCTGCCAACTGGTGCCATAAGGGTGCCATCAATTTGAATGTTTTACCTTGATAAGTTTGTTTTACTGTCCGCATAGTGTCTCTTCTGTCGCCTTAGTGCTGCCGCCTATAGTTACTGCACGTTCCCTATAATACTTTTTCTAACAAAAAAGTAATTTTTTCTCACAAAAAAGTAACTTTTTCTCACAAAAGAAGAAACTTGACGTTTTCTCATGAATAATAAACTTAAAAAAAAACTAAAAATGTTGAAAAAAAACGTGGATTCGAACCGAGGTCGGCTGTATCCGCGACCACCCGATTTCTAATGTGCCATTATATATAAACAACGTTATACATTACAAAATTAGATATTTTATAAATATACTTTTCGTTCATTATATCCAGTGAACGTTATACTAAACGAGTTTATATAATTTATTAAATCAGGCGTTACTTTGCGGAGGTCCATATTAATGAACTAAAACAATTACTTTGCTCACCCGCGACCTTACAATAGTTACGTTTATGCAAGAAATGTGTGTTCATGCAGTTCCTCCACCTCCACACTGTACGAACACACACAAATCACATAAACACAACTATCACCACCACCAAGCTACACTGACGCGTTTCGAACTCAACCAGAGCTCATCCTCGGAGTTACCACAACCGTATGCTATGCTACCAAATGTTAAACAGTTTAACAGTTTGGTGGTGGTGATAGTTGTGTTTATGTGATTTGTGTGTGTTCGTACAGTGTGGAGGTGGAGGAACTGCATGAACACACATTTCTTGCATAAACGTAACTATTGTAAGGTCGCGGGTGAGCAAAGTAATTGTTTTAGTTCATTTGAGTTTATATAAAGTGAGCGTATATATTATGAATATTAGATAATAAGTTGTTATATCTCGTATTACACGCCCGATTGGGCATCAATGAGGGAGGCCTATGTCCAGCAGTGGACGTCCTACGGCTGAAATGATGATGATGATGAAAATTTTTTTTCCCAGTTAGTTCACGTCTGGTTTTTAGAGCTAAAATAAAGTGCTCTCTTACTAGCCGCGTATAGGACGACTGTCCAATTGCCGTCATTGTTGTCCTTTTCTTACACGCGGAGCAGGAAAAGGACGCTAAAGCAACTAGATAATTACTTACTGGCTAAGGAAGAATATAAAGAACGGTATCACACTGTTCTTAAATTAACCCGAACTCCGCAGAGACCTCGGTTAATTGGTTCTAGATTTTACGACGTATCTAGTAATCAGGAGGCCGTGGCAGTGTTCCAATGTGCTGCGGTTTGTCCTCTGTGTTACACTATATTGTCGGATACCAAACCACGCGTAACAGCCTAGGATCCACTTAAATACATCGACCTACACCGATCTGGTTAATGGATGAAAAGTATTTTTATATTAAATTAAATATGTTAACAAATATATTGCAAGTGGGTTGACTAAAAAATTTCAGTCCAGTATAATTTTTTTTTACAGTTCATCGTTTCGGTTAATAGACAAATGCAATACCTACCAATGAAAAGTATGAAGCCTATAGAATATGCAAACGGTAGGTTGACTACTTTTTCCGGTCATAACTTTTGACCGGAACGGAACGGAACTTTTGAACTTTAACAGGTAAACACAGGTAAATCGATATACGCACTGGTCTGGTTAGTCAACCTTACGTTTGCATATTTTATAGGCTTTATACTTTTGATTATGGTACGTCATTTGCGTATTAACCGAAACGGTAAAATGTTTAAAAAAATTAAAAAAATAATTATTCATATTCTGGACCGAAATTTTTTAGTCAACCCATTTGCAATATATGTATTTGTTAAAATATTTAATATAATCTATACATATAATAAATCTGTAACAAGTCGGTGTCTGTACATCGAAGATATTTGAGAAAAACTGTCACTAGGGCTATTTATTAGCGCAATAGAACCCGAAACAATGATTTTTAGAATTATTGTCTGTTTGTCTGTGCGTTTGTGCGCGCTAATCTCAGAAACGGCTTAACCTAGAAGGATGCGGTTTTCATTGATATGTTGGTATTTTCTTGGATTAACATTTAGTGTTTGTTTCATTTGAATCGGTTGACAAATAAGAAAGATACGATACTTTCAGTGTTAGATAGCCCATTTATCGAGGAAGGCTAATCTGCCGTGTCACGCCTAAGTAACGTATCTCCAAAAATGACGATTCGAGAAAAACGCGATCAAAGTTTTTGTTTATTCACATCTCATTGCTTGTTTACTAATGAAGTTTAAAATTTGAAATTTACACAGTAGGTTAGAAATATTATTTTGACGATGTATTTTTAATTTTAACACTGTGCTACGAATCAATTTGAAAAAAGACGGTTTTTAAAGTTTACACGGCCTTACTTTTCATACAAAATTCTGTAACGCAAAGTTGCGTATCTGCATCTGCATTATACGTTAGTTAAGCGTGACCATGCTCTTTTTATTGCCCAAAACTGTGTAATGGCTATGACCTGTATCTTTACTTACATTACTTTTTGGAACCAAGAAACAGAACATTTTTAAGTAAATTAAAAGTGGGTAGGCTCTTTTATCTAAGGTAGTCCCATTATTTTATTTTATAGATATACAAATAGGTAAGATGGTTAATAAAAAGTAAAGTGGAAGTTAGAAAACTTTTAATTTAATTTTATCACAGCAACAGGATTTCTATTAATTCTTAACTTTTAGGTATCTTTTTTTATTAAATAATACTTATAAGGTCTTTTCACAAAATATTATTATCTTCTCTCCCCCTCCCTCCCCTCTAGTTAAACATACTCTTAATAAAATTATAATCAATAGCTCTCCTTGGTTTCAGAAGGTGTAACGTATTATGAAATATAATTAAAATGCCTATTTTAACATATAACAACAACCTGATTTGAATTAAACTGCACCAAAAGATTTTTCAATTTCGTTTCTGCGGGCGAGTTCTGTATGACCTATCTAACGTATTTGAGATACGGGAGATAGCTATTACAAGTGCGTACAAAATTCCCAGATACGTTAGTTCGGCTATCGGTGTTTTTATTGAATTATGGCATAAAATGAAAATCTTCGATATGTATCAGATAGTATAGCATCAAAAATGTCGATTTAGCACTGTTAAGCATAACTAACGTATCTCAAGTTAAGTTACTTAGGCCTGACACGGCAGTAATAGGCTATAATATCATCATGCTGGGAGTACGGTGGTGAATGTGGGGGGTCGGTAGGGGGGTGGGGTTGGGAGCGGGGTGCAGGGGGGGGGGGGGGGGGGGGGGGGGGTTGGGGGGGGGGGGGTATTTACTCTACTTTCTACTGTACCCGACTGTACCCTATTTTACCCTACTGTACCCGACTGTACCCTATTGTACCCTATTTTACCCTACTGTACCCGACTGTACCCAACTGTACCCTATTTTACCCTACTGTACCCGAATGTACCTTATTTTACCCTACTGTACCCGACTGTACCCTATTGTACCCTATTTTACCCTACTGTACCCGACTGTACCCAACTATACCCAATTTTACCTTACTGTACCCGACTGTACCCTACTGTACCCTATTTTACTCTACTGTACCCGACTGTACCCTACTGTACCCTATTTTACCCTACTGTACCCAACTGTACTCTACTGTACCCTATTTTACCCTACTGTACCCGACTGTATCCCATTTTACCCTACTGTACCCGACTGTACCCTACTGTACCCTATTTCACCAGACTGTATCCTACTGTACCCGACTGTACCCTATTTTACCCTACTGTATCCTACAGTAGAGTACAGTAAAGTACAGTCGAGTCGTAGAAAAAATATTGTATGCAACGGTGTATAATTTGGTCTTAACGGCTCGTACCGTCTTTCATTGCGATACTCTCATTCGCTCGTATCGCAACTCACGTCACTCGCCTTTTAAGACCTCACTTATACAACCGTTGCATAAAATACTATTAATTTACTTAATCTAAATTGGAATAATGTAAGTGGATAAGTTGTAAGCTTGTATTGAAAATGTTTACCTATTCTTGTTTTTTTTTTGTCTTATTAGGTGTGGTCGACCGGGTACTTGTTTTACCATTTTTAATGACAGTTCCTACATCAGAATGAAAGCAATAGGACTGGGGGGTTACTGCGAAATTCGAAGTTCGAGGTTCGGATCGTGCGGTCCCTCTCACTCTCGTAATAAATACCATTAGCGTGAGCGGAACGGCATGAAACGGGGTTTCGGGTTTCGCGCTTCGTAGTATAGGGCCTGGTTGTCGCACTGACTTGTGTGTGAGTGAAAATAGCTTTTGATGTTTTGAGCCATGCAACTGTCATTGAACCTTGGATGGTGAAGGGATTTCTTGGTTCTTGGTGTATTTTTTCTTTTTCTTCTTTTTTTGTGGGCAATAAATGGTTTTTTATTTATTTATTTATATAATAAATCCCGTTTTTTATTTATCCCGTGGGATTTTTCGAAAATCCTGAAATATTTTTTTTACTGTCATAATCATCTACTTAGGTACTACATTTGAAATCTCTAATCATTATAATTACGGAGATAAGGCTACTTTGAAACGTACATATAAAATGCCGTTTAGTCCCTATTCCGTGGGAATTTCGGATAATCCCTTATTAATGTACGTCTATGACATTCAAGGTATAATGTGCGAAATTTCAAGTCTTTAGCTTCAGTTAAAATAGTAAAACCTTTTGTAGCAACTATTTCCGATTTGATTTCTTCTATCCCTACTGACCTAAACTTCCAAATTTCTTCCATAGGACTTCGGTTCCCAGGCATAACCTAGTGGGTTTGTGGTCTATCCCCATAAAGTTCTATAAAATTAAACACATACTAGAAAAGTTGGCTAAAGCTTGCGAGATAATCAAAGCCCAGGCAAAGCGCGAGATCGAAAGCTGCGGTCAGCTGGCAAATTGTGCCCGAATGGTGTGAAATCGCGTTATTAGCATGTTTATTAGTCATGGCGGGAGCTTGCCACGGTTGTGATTAAAAGTTACGATAGCGCTGGAAATTTTAGTTAAAAGAATTCGACTCATCAACGCCCTGCTCCGGGCTTAGAAGCTGAAATTTTGTACATTTTGTACAATCCTTTAGAGTAATATTTTGACTTTCCAGTCATTGTGCTAATCAGCCTTATGTTTTTTCCAATGTACTACATAATTAGGTACTATACTAAACGGGACTTATCACGCAGTAAATATTTATTTATCTCGACGTTTCGGCCACATTGCAGCAGCCGTGGTCATGAGTTAATGACTATACACTATGTATACAGTAATTAGTTATGAGTGAAAATCACGAAACTTTAAAACAGTATAATGAAGGTACTGTTATAAAAAATGGTAAAGCACTTACTTAGTCGACTGTACCATTTATGATTTATACAGTGAACCTGAAACAATATCCTACCAAAATTTTCATAGCTAAAGCGACAGACGCCTAAACATGTTTGCTACAGAATAAGCAACAGGCGCTAAGCATGGTCAGTCAGTGTGCTTGCTTACAATGCTTACTTACTGGTTCCAACATTTTCATCTGTATTTTAATTCCATTTCTACTTTTCTACATAATTGTGTAATAAAAGCCATAGTGGCCTAGCGGTTTGACCAATGGCCTCTCAAGCAGAAGGTCGTGGGTTCAATTCCCGGTTCGCTCCTCCGAGTTTTTCGGAATTTATGTACGTAATTCAAATTCAAATGCTTTATTGCAGACCGGTGTCCATAGGTTGTTAGTAATACCTAAATGCGTCTTACTTTCTAAGGATTAGTGTTACATTATATTTTAGCATTTTAAATCAAAACTTAGTCATTAAACAGCATAGTCAAATAATTCCAATAAATTATCACAATTAAATATCAAAGTTACTACTCATAAAATAACTGTAATAAAAGAAAATAACCAAACATTTCATAATTAAATAAAAATAAAACTTAACATTGAAATTTATTTGACTAGGTTTTGGCTTAACTTAATATCAAAATTGACCGGTCAGTCACTTAAGTGCACAAAATTCCAGTGCCGCACCACTGGACAATCAAACCTATCAAGCACATCGCTCAGGAGGCTGTTGGTCATAAAAAACCGGCAAAATGTGCGCAGTGTGGAATCATTGTAGATTGGTTACATAGACAATTGGTTGTCATATCAGACATTGGTTGGATAGACAGACAGACAAAAAAAATTATGCTTTTCGCAATTTTTCCTTTATCTGTGCTATAAGGCCTTGCTTTGTACAAAATTTCAAGATTCTGAGTTCACGGGAAGTACCCTGTAGGTTTGATTCTCTTGCGAGTGTCGAAAATGTGCGTTGGTTACTGATATAAACAGACAGACAAAAAAATTTATGCTTTTCGAAATTTTTCCTTTATCTGTGCTATAAGACCTAGTTTCGTACCAAATTTCAAGATTCTGAGTTCACGGGAAGTCCCTGTAGGTTTGATTCCCTTGCGAGTTTCGAAAATATGCGGAAATTTGCGTCATAAACGGCTGTACCTTTTGATTGCGTTAGCTTAGATGTTTGATTTTTTCACAGCTCCAAGAGCAGTAGACTTGAGTATTTGATATAAATTTCAGCTTGATACCTCCACGCGTTCCTGAGAAAAAGGGTCTTGACAGACAGACGGACGGACGGACACACGGACGGACGGACAACAAAGTGATCCTATAAGAGTTCCGTTTTTTACTTTTGAGGTACGGAACCCTAAAAATGATAAAGCACTTACTAAGTCGACTGTACCATTTATGATTTTATACAGGGAACCTGAAACAATATCCTAAAATTTTCATAGCTAAAGCGACAGACGCCTAAACATGTTTGCTACAAATCAAGCAACAGGCGCTTAGCATGGTCAGTCAGTGTGCTTGCTAACAATGCTTACTGGTTCCAACATTTCATCTGTATTTTTACATAATGGTGTGATAAAAGCCATAGTGGCTCTCAAACTGATCTGATCTCGCACCTCTGAGTTTTTCGAAATTTATGTGCGAAATTACATTTGAAATTTATCCTGAGCTTTACGGTGAAACATCGTGAGGAAACCTGTATACACCTGCGAAGAAATTCAATAGTGTGTGTGAAGTTCCCAATCCGCACTGGGCCCGTGTAGGAACTACGGCCTAAGCCCTCTCATTCTGAGAGGAGGCTTGTGCCCTGCAGTGGGACACTTATATAGGCTGGGATGATGATGATGATGTTAATTGTGAGGCTGATTCAGGAAAGGGCAGAGAGTGGATGTGTGCTGACTTGAAATTTGAACTTTTGCTTCTAAACCGTGTTGGTAGTTGTTCTAAATAAGATACTAACCTCTACCTTGCCTTTTAGTTTTGTAATGATAAATATACAAAGTGACTTCTAAATTGTGAGCAATAATTTTTATATCTAACGCTGCATTTCATGCAAAGTCAGTGCATTAGCTCTAGAAGCAAACAATTAAATTATTAACTTTAATTAATTGGCATTTATTAAAGTATAAGTAGTAAAAATTAACAACCGTATGGTCAACCTATTCTTACAACTTTAAAATTTGTTATTGTCACTGTTTATCTTTTTAAAGTCATCCAACCAGCAAATACAAAGAGGTTGAATTGAATGTGCAACGTAAGAATTACGATAACCATGAGATTTGTTAGTACTTAATTTTTTTTATTATAACCAAATTATAACAACATACAAAAATGTTTGCAAATTATTTTGTACAAAGTGTTTCAACTAAAGGTAGGTAACAAAGAAGGAAAATATTTATGTTTACGACTTGGGAGTCTCTCAGTATAATCAAAATATTGTGACTCTTGGTGAAGCTAATTCGGGAAGGTAGAGTTACCAAATATCTGACGTTATTATTTCTGCACAAATCAGAAATAAGAACCGCAACCAGTAAACAATCCTAACCTTTCCTTTTTATAACACATTATTATCTATCTACAAACTTCGATTTGCTGTCGACTAACTAGGAATTCTAAATTATTCTATACTTAATTTCATGCCGTCGTTGGTAGTGGGAACGATTAGAGGTGCCTTTGTAAGTTTGCTTCAAAAATCTAGACTTCGTGCTAAGGCCAGTGAACGTACAAGGACGTCTAACCTCAGACAAATTATTTGTCTGTTCTAGAATTACCGTAATTCCAATAACGACTCAAATTTCGAATTATGAGAGGCTTAGGTAATTTGAGCGATTATGTCAGGCGTGATTCATTTTATTATCCACTTTGTGCCATTATAGGGCTCGTAATCTTTAAAAATGGTGGCTAAAAATAATCCTCTATAGACACGTCCGTTCCGTAGAATTTTTCCAAATTAATTTTGATTTTAACAACTTAAGGTGACGTAAGACCGTAAAATATTTTGACCCAGTGAAGGATCACTTTAGCCCATGTGGCAACGACATATAGAAGGGTCCAATAAAAAACATAAAAACGCAGGCGGGCAGCTTAAACCAATTTAAATGCAATTATAAAGCATGTAGGTACCGAGATGATCTTTAATTACCTCTATGTTACCCATTGCCAAACAGAAGGTAGTGTGTTTGGACTTCTGAGTTTGAGCAAAATCACATTTAGTCTGCGAAGCTTTTCGGTGAAAAACTTGTTCACAACTACGAGCAATTCAATGTGTTTGAAGTTCACAATTCGTGTTAAGTCCATTTATTTATTTATTTATTTAACAACACTCGTACAGCTAATATTCCACTTGTATTAAGATTAGTTACCGATCCAGATAAGCGCCTAAAGACTAGTGTGCAGTAACAGCCCAAAAAGACCGAAGTCTGTGTTAGGGCTAGTTACACAGTAGCGTCATGGTTCGAAGAGAGCAATCGATGTTCACTATAAAATATGTGACAACAACAATGTGGTAACAACATCCGCAGCCTTTTCTGACAAGATCCCTATAACCAGCCAGTGCAATGTCAATAATTATGAATGGCAGTGAACAAGATTCGACTCAAAATAGTACCTTGTGGCAGCATTTGTTATATATAACTAGTCCTGTAAATAGGAGGTAAAACTTTTTCCTTCGCAATCAAATTTTACTTCATAATTATAGTCTAACGGATGGCATTTCAAAAATCCTTCATTTTAGAAAAATAATAGGAAAAAATAAATCAGCGCAAACAAGAAGCCTATACCTACAAAATATTTTTCAAAATTTAGGATTACGACTCAACTAAGCTTTAATGAAAGTCAAGTTCGATAAGCTTAGTGAAGATGTTTGGATGTTTGGACGTTCGTTAGTCAATCACACAATAACGCTTGAACGGATTTCAATGAAACTGTGCGTACAGATAGACCAACTCTGGATTGAGACATGGGGATACTTACTTAATATCTACCCTCTGGTAATGCTCAGGAATATCATTTTAACTTTATACAAGAATATGTAGAGGGCGTTGCCCAAGAATGTTGAATGTTGCAAGATGATGCGCTAACTTCGTCCGCAATCAATAGATGTCGCAGTCCGAGCGAAAATTGTGCGAAAATGTTACCGTAAACTCTTTTCAGGCCTAACTCTTCTGTCGTAAATGTTGCTCGTAACATATTTCTAACGCAGGAAAAGACTTAGGATAAAGCTAGTATTATAAAGCAAACTTATTAGCACATGTTTAGCCTCACACGCTAATGCTAACAAGCGAAACAAAAGCAAATTTTACAATATTTGTTTCGCAAATTTAAACACCGATGGTGTTTGCAAACGTTATCATCTGGCTAATATGACTCGCAGCACGCTTTAGGGGGTACTGTAGTGTAGACACCGAGTGACTCAGTGATAGCTCTACCAAACACCGCAACGCGATACTGATAAGCAGGAAAAGGAAAAGCGATACACAACCACCCAACACCGGCTGAGAATAAGAGAGAAAGCTATAATTTTCCCGTTGCGTTTTCATCAGCGCGCGCCAACCGCTCGTTCAACGCTTCTCGGCCGGCTAGTTTTGTTTTTTTCGCTCAGTATTGCTTGCGCCATCAAGGCGTTCTGTGCTGTTTCGCTTCTCGATAAGCGGAAAACGATAAATACGCTACAACTAATTCGTTATTACACCCTTTAAATTGTGTTTAGCACCCCAATACCCTCATAAACAGTTGGAAAACATCGGAAATCGAACCCCCGTCACCGTTTCGTTACGTTTTTCGTTTATTTTTGTTTTTAGTTCCTTTATTTTAGCCGGGAAAACGCCGGCTGTCAAATTCTCTGTGTATTAACGCTCAGTAGTACCCGTTAGAGACATACGGACTATTTGGGATTGTTTTTGGAATCGTAATCGTGTGTGTTTTGGTTTTGTTTTTTTGCCGGCAACGGAGGTGTGGTGTAGCACGTGTGCTATCGATCGCCGGCGAAAGGTGAGTTCGATTCGAATTACGAACGATTTTGACAGTATTTTTATTTGAAATTTCAAATGGCGTTAGTGGCCAGTATGTTTTTGCTTTTTTATGTTGGCTGAATGGGTTGATCGCTGTGTGCTATCCTTAGTACAACATAAATATGGTCGACTTCCGTAGATCGATAAACAGCTGTGTGCATGACGTAATATTTCTCGCAACTAGTGTGGCCAAGACGTCGCTCCGGTTACAAGTTTCAACATAACGTACATGGCAAGTTATGTACTCCTGGTAACCAAAGGTGAATGTTGATGTTTTATATGGCTGGTTTTAGCTAGTAATTACGTGATACTTAACAGTATTAAACCCGTATAGCAGGCTAGATGTAATTAGAAACACAATGTGTTTGAATGTTTGTTGTTTTGCAAATGTGTTGAGCCGTTTGTTATGAAATTTTGGTAGTAACATACCTTACGCTCTGAAAAACATAAATACCTACCTTAACTTAAATTTGATGCTACGAGAAACTAATTATTCAATCCAACTAGGTAGATAATTCTTACTTAATATTATACATCCAAAAGTAACACTGTATGTCTGTTACTTCTTCACGCTTAAACCGCTGAACTGATTTAGATGGCATTTGGTATGGAGATGGTTTGAGACCCAGGAAAGGACATGGGGTATTTTCATAGGTACCAGATAAAAAGCCACTGCTGGGCTGGTCCACAAATTTAAAATTGCTCAAGGGCTATGCTCGGAGTTTCTCTGAAAGATCGAATTCCTAACGAGGTGATCCGACAGAGAACCTAAGTTATCGACGTAGCACTCTGAATTGGCAATGGGCCGGCCATATAACCCGAATAACCGATAACCGATGGGGTAGACGAGTTCTCGAGTACAGACCACGGATCGGCAAACGTAGCGTAGGACGTCCTCAGACTCGGTGGAGCGATGATCTTCGCTAGGCGGCTGGCAAGAGCTGGATGAGAGGGGCCGAGGATCGTGCTCAGTGGCGTGCCACGGGAGAGGTCTATGTCCAACAGTGGACGAGCATAGGCTGATGATGAGATAAGAAGCCTAGTTCCTGTGAGATAAAGATAGATGTATTCTTCGCAGACAGAGTCGCGGGCGTCGTTTATCCATATTTCGACTAAACTGCTAGCGAACTGAAACAATTACTTTGCCCACCCGCGACCTTACAAGGTAAGATAAGAAAGGTAGGTTGTAAGGTCGCGGGTGAGCAAAGTAATTGTTTCAGTTCATTAATATGGACCACCGCTAATTAACGCCAAATTCAATTAATTATTATCGTCATAATCACGGTGTAGCATACATATATGTCTACTTAGCTAACTATGGTTCATTTAAAATTGCCAATTATTCAAGTAAATGGCTCGAGGCTTGTTTGGATTGCCTAGGTGTTAGCTCGGGATTTATTAACGACCGATCAAAGGTTCACTTTCGGTCAAGAAATCTGGTTTCGATCACATTTTCGCTTTCAGCCAAACTTTGGTCGTAACCAAAATGGTAAAGCTCTTATTTGGCCGACTATACTTAGGGCAGGGCTTTGGGATTTTTATCATCATCATCATCATTTCAGCCGTAGGACGTCCACTGCACATAAGCCTCCCTCATTGACGAACAATCATTACGGTTGGAAGCGACTTGCATCCACCCTGAACCTGCGGCCCTCACCAAATCGTCCGTCCATCTCGTTGGTGGACGTCCCACGCTGCGCTTGCCAGTCCGTGGTCTCCATTCGAGAAGTTTTGGGCCCCAACGGCCATCTGTTCTGCGTGCTAAGTATATGGCCTGCCCATTGCCATTTCATCGAGCTAATCCGTTACGCGTTTATGATTTTACGTGAATACATCCCGATCCCGTGGGAATATCAAAATACATCATCATCATCATTTCAGCCAAAATACGTCCACTGCTGAACATAGGCCTCCCCCAATGCTCGCCAAGCAGATCGGTCCCGTGTCATCCGCATTCAACGCGATCCCGCAACGTTAACCAGGTCGTCGCTGCATCTTGTTGGAGGCCTACCTACACTGCGTCTTCCGGTCCGTGGACGCCACTCGAGAACCTTTTTGCCCCATCGGCCATCACTTCAACGAGCGATGTGCCCTGCCCACTGCCACTTGAGTCTGGCTTAGTGTGGCGATTCATCGAGCTATGCCGGTGACTTTAGTTCTAGCGCGGATTTCATCATTTCTAATGCGATCCCGCAGAGAAACTCCGAGCATAGCCCTCTCCATCGCCCTCTGAGTGACATAACAAAATACATATAATATAACCTATGTTTTGTTTTTGATAACCATCTATGTTCCAAATTTCATTTAAAACTGTCCAGTTGCTTTGGCATCGAAGAGTAACCAAACCCACACGCGCAAACTCAAATACTTTGGCATTTACAATAATAGTAGAATTAGTAGGATTTCCCTGAGTCAGACCTTCACCAAATCATCCAACGAACCCACACAGCACCCACGCATTACACGACCTCACATTATTACAATTTCATGACATGTCATGGCAACTTTCGTTTTAAAAAGTTCACCCAGCTGAACCTGAGAGATTGAAATGCCAAACGCAGCGCTTGCGCAGATAGCTTTCACTTTCTAATCGTGCGAATTTTTTTGGCATGTGAAAACAAACTGCGATGTTAGGCTATGAGGATCCCATCTATAGTCGATCAAGAAATTCCTTTAGCACTCTAAAGTTCAATGTCAGTTGTACGGTCAGCATCAAAAGTAGTTGCTCACTTTTGTACCTTGTCGTAATAGAACAAATTGTTAATCAAGTATGATTATTGCACCTGACTGCAGATATCGACAAGGTACAAAAGTGTCCAGCTATATTTGATGCTGACTGTACCACCTGGCGTACACCTTAAAACATCACAGGCTCTTTTTAACCCCCGACGCAAAAAGAGGGGTGATATCACTTTACTACTTAGAGGGCTTGGGTGGTGATTCCTACTCGGGTAGAGCGCAAATTGGAAACTTCACACACACCATTGAATTTCTTGGTGTGTACAGATTTCCTCGCGATATTTTCCTTCAACGAAATATCAAATGTAATAATTACGCATATGAATTCTGAAACCTCTGAGTTGCGAGCCCGGACTCGAACCCTCGACCCTCTGCTTGAGAGGCCATAGGTCAAACAACTAGGCTAGCACGTCTTCAAATCAAATACAGGGTTATTTGTAATTCACTAGCATCCTTTTAACCCTAAACTCCTACCACTTAAACAAATGTTTTTTTGTTTTACGGCTTTTGTCATAACTTAATATTTTTGGTGTAATAACGTTTTGAAAATTTGAGATTACCTATTATTTTTACGATACTCTGTGTATTTGTATGGGAAAAAAAGTGCTTCATTTTAAAAAGTCGTAAAACAAAAAACATTTGTTTGAGTGATAGGAATTCAGGGTTAAGAGGATGTCAGTGAATTACAAATAACCCTGTATACAAACTGCTACATTCTACATTGTGCTACTGAAGTTTCTCAATTTACTTTAACTTAACTTTAACTGACATTCTAGCAGATACTTATAGCCAACTGACGTGGTCACCGAATAAAGGTTCGGCCATCATCATCATCATCCACACACTGCAGAGCACAGGCCTCCTCTCAGAGTGAGATTCTTGGGCCGTAGTTCCCACGCAGGCCCAGTGTGGATTGGGAACTTCACACACACCATTGAATTTCTTTGCAGGTGTATGCAGGTTCCCTCGCGATGTTTTCCTTCACCGTAAAAGCTCATGGCAAATTTCAAATGTGTCTTTAGGAGCCTGCTTAGATAATGATCAAGTGTTCATGTCAGTTCAGTTGGCTACGTATCTAAGATATTGTCAGTTTTTTTTTCAGCCAAGGATGTATCTCACTGGTTCAGTAACAGCCCATTCACTCTAGCCTTGAAGAGCCCTAGGTTGTATTTATCTGGAAATACAGATGACGGGAGCGAATTTCAATTCAGTATTCAGTATTTATTGAATCGCAACATTTCTTACAAAAATTTGTACAAAAATGATGCCCTGTTGGGGCGTAGCAATTAAACTTAAAATTAAGCAGTAGGTATACATATTTCAGTGCATATAACTTTTAAATTAAATTTATAAGTACATTAGTTTGTACTTATCTGTACAACACGTAATGTTAGTGTCCGTGTAAGTGACACTTTAAAAAATAAAATTATTATTTAAAATTAAGAAAAACAAAAATATTTTTTTTACATTATAAACTAATAAACAATTTCGAACAATTAAATAAACAATTTCAAACAATTTTAAATTACAAACTAATAACAAACTAATAACTTGTGGCACATACATACTAGCAGTTCGGAATTAACTTTATCGAATCTATCAAAATTAACTTTATCACCTCTCTTCCTTCGGGCTTTGGTCCCCAGGCATAACATGTGCTAGAGAGATCTCCAGAAAAGACTCCTAAAAACCTTTTAGATTGCTTAAAAAGCGACATCTCTTGGTCCGGGTGAGCGGTTAGTTCCGAAGGAGTGTTGAGGTCTCTCTATGAGAGCTAACATAGATGTCGCTAGTGTCACTGCTTAAGTGACTAAAAGCTGAGATGGATGTATAGGAGAAATTTGTGTCTAAACTCCTGACCAGTGGCGGTGTAGGGGTTAAGCACGCAGCACGGAATGCTGA
This sequence comes from Archips xylosteana, assembly GCA_947563465.1. Classification (NCBI taxonomy): domain Eukaryota; kingdom Metazoa; phylum Arthropoda; class Insecta; order Lepidoptera; family Tortricidae; genus Archips; species Archips xylosteana. The sequence continues at coordinate 5,187,071 of OX387361.1, read as the reverse complement.
GGACCTGGGTTCGATTCCCAGCGCTGGTCTTTTTTTCTGAGTTTTTCTGTGCATCCATGTTTCAGTTTGTATTTCTTGTGAAATACTAGAGAGATCTCTCAATTACCGCCTCTACCCCAACGGCTTTCTAAAAATATAAAAATACATTAAAAACGAAGTTGTATTGAATATATCTGAAAGCAGTTTTGAAGTAAAGGCGTTGTAGCGACGTCGTTAAAAATACATTTAGAATTTTGTTGGTATATAATGACTTACGGGGTAAGATTTGCTCGGAACCACAGAATATGTGAAGTTTAAGCAAGAGACGCGGATATTTACAGCCATTCCAGCCTATATACGTCCCACTGCAGGGCACAGGCCTCCTCTCAGAATGAGAGGGCTTGGGCTATAGTTCTCACGCGGGCCCAGTGCGGATTGGGAATTTCACACACACCATTGAATCACATTAAATAGTGTATAGTAAATTACAAAATATAATTTCGCACATAAATTCCGAAACATTCAGAGGTGCTAGCCCGGACTCGAACCTACCATAGGTCGAACCACTAGGCCACCACAGCTTTTTATTTTTATATGAATCTATATATGTATTCCAATGCAGTCCATTCCATATCCTACTATACTATAAAAAATATTTGTTCTAACTTGGTGACCATAGAACCAATTTTATAAATTAAAGGAGGTGTAGTGTATTGAAAACGAAAAATATACATACAAGTTGATAATTATAGGTCTCTACGTGACTTTGAAGAATAATTAATTAAGTTATCATCTCGGCCCATTTACGTCTCACTGATGTACAAGCCTTTTTTCAGAATGAGTGGGCATGAGCTGTAGTTCCCACGCGGGCCCAGTGCGGATTGCGAACTTCACTTTTGTATGATTTTTTTCTGTAACCTGAAGCTCATTGTAATTTTCAAATGTAACTTAGCACATTAATTCTAAAATCCTCTACTAACATATGGCGTTATTTATTGGGGGAATTCAGTTGATGTGCATAAAACGTTTTTACTCCAGAAGAGATGTTTGAGAACCATTTACCGTATGCATTCTGAACAATCTCTTCGAAAAGTTTTTAGTGAAAAGCGCTTCATGACGCTATGCGGCATTTACATATTGGAATTATGCTTATTCGTTAAAAATCAATCCCATTTTTTTACAAAAAATAATTCACTGAAATTAAATGTACGGACGCAATATAAGTATAATTTACAGCTACCGAAAGTAAATAGTTCTATATATAAAAAGAGTACCTATGTAACAGCTATTAGTGTTTTTAACAATCTCCCAGTTGATTTAAAGGTTATGGAAGGAGATATATTTAAGCGAAGGCTCAAAAACTGGCTTTTAGATAAAGCATTTTATAACATAAAAGAATATTATAGAACTAGTTAATTGTAAATAGCCATTAAGTATTAAAATTAGGCTTAACTTTTAGGTACCAAATTACATTAAGTATATTACTAACAATATTGTACGCCCGGAACGGGTAACTGTTGAAACTACCTTTAATATAAAATGTACTACCACCTAATTGTATGTGACACAGTTATACAATAAATTATTCTGATTCTGATTCTGATGAAAACACTGAGAGGTGCGAGTCCGGGATTTGAACCCACGACTCTCCGCTTGAGAAACCATAGGTTAAACCACTACGCTGCCACGGCTGTATTCATTTAGTAAAATCTATAAAAAAACACACCTACCTTACAAGCTTCTTACAAGTTGTAAACTGAACTCGCTTCTTCGCAAAATTGATGAACAATGATGATCAAAAATGACTGAAAGGTTATACAGGGTGAGGCATAACCTATTCCGTCTTCCACCTGGCAATTGAAACACCTGGAAAAGCTAACAATTTCACTCTACAATTAGGAAGCAAACCTGAAAACTTGCTTCAAAATACATGACTTTTGTTCGTGGCTCGTGAAAAATACGAATTGAAAAGTCGTGTAGAATTTCGTTCAAAATAGCTCTAAAGATCTAATAAAAACGTTATAATGTGGACAGTCAGTTAAGATTTAATATAGGCAATAAGCCATAACTGTAATCTACAGGGTTATTTTTAATTCACTGATATCCTCTTAACCCTGAATTCCTATCACTCAAACAAATGTTTTTTGTTTTACGACTTTTTAAAGTGAAGCATTTTTTTTCCCACACAAATACACAGAGTATCGTAAAAATAAGAGAAAATCTCAAATTTTCAAAACGTTATTTACACCAAAAATATTAAGTTATGACAAAAGCCAATTATGATAGCTACAATCGGAGGTCCGAAAAAAAACCAAAAACTTTATTACTAATTTAATTTAAATAGAAATTACAGTTTTAATAACCTAACTACGGTGACAATCGTTCGATGTAGGAATCAAAAGTGAATCATGATTATGAATGCATTAACAAGGTAAACGCGTATTTTGCTGACACGGCGCCTCGATCATTCAGCGGTCATTCCACTGTGTGAGCACGCGCGGCTGAATCAGCGGTCTTCCTTATGTTGCAATATGTAATTCGTCCACCCGCGGATCGGCAATTATTTTCTAACGTTTAGTGAAAAAATTGCCGGGAGTCTGTCCTGGGATCGATGATTTTCAGGCTTTTCAGGGTTCTCTTCCCCGGGGCTCGTGCTGCATGGCTCTGGATCTGGGTGACTCATAGTTAAGCGACTGCGTTTGTAGAATCGCCTTATGATTGCGGCGGTAAGTGCGCATGCACTTATTATTAAGATGGTGTACAGTGGTATCGTCGTATGATATAATACGTGGGGTTGGCTCGTATCTAACTGTACAGGAGACTCGAAGATAAGATTGCTCTCTGCGTCGTGTAGTCCTCTGAGGTCTATAGATTTTAGATTGATGTGAGTGGAGATTGTAGCTTGTTTCTGGATTTCGTGCGGGATTTCTGCCAGTTTCAGAGGATAGCCTCGTATTTCGTCCTTGTCGTTGGAAATGGTGAATTCTGCTGTTCGTAGGAAACATTTTAGCGGGATGGTAACAAGGTAGCTCCCTTGTAGCGTAGTGTAGTCCTCGCTGTTACAGGATAGTTGCACCTTCGTCTGCCGCGGAAGTGAGATGATGTAGTGCTGATCGTCGAGCTTTTCCATGGCTGGTTTGGATAAGGATATTGTAGTGAGCTGACAGGATGCTTGTGGTTCTTCATTCCTGATGAGTTGATGTATGCAATCTGGTGAGGTACGTAGTTGCAGGCTGGTTTCTTTCTTGCAGATGTAGTGACGATTGAACTTCGGGCATTCTGCCTCCATGTACATGAACGAATTCCCGTGCGTTGCAAGGAAGGGATGCGGGGGAATAAGGGCTTGATGGTTTTTGTTAGGTACAATAGATAATTTAAATAAATCGAATACTTCTAGTGCAACTATTGGAAATTGAAATACAACTACTACCTGTTTGTCTGTATAATAGGATCCCGGGTATATTACATCGTAGTATTGTCGTAATTCTAAGTCTAAGATTCTATCGCTACCATACAGTAATTTTAACTTATCTATCATGCTTTTTAAAACGCTAATCTCTATCATAGAATGATGAGTGCTAGAACTACGAATAAAAGCTAAACTATTTTCTATCCTTAAAAGCTCTTGGCTTAAATCTTCTACGTTTTCACTCAAAATTATTAGAAGTTGGGCTAATTTGGCGTATTTGATTAAACTAGTTTCCATATGGCCATTATTAACTAAGATTATTTCTAAGGTAGCATTAATTTTCTTTTGGTTTTCCGCCAGGGTATCTAAAATATTGCCGTGTCGACTTGCCCAATCTTTGCTTAGACTCACGTGGCTATTTAATTCTGACACTATTTTATTCTGATTAATCTGTAAGTTTTTAATCAAATTATTATAGTTAATGGCATCTGATTGATCAAGATTTCCGCTGATGCTTTTTATAATCGAACCGAGTCCATCCACAAGACCTCTTTTGGTTCGTGTCGGCTCTAGAGTTTTTAATTGATTCGATACTTTTTCTAACTTATCTAATAGGTAATTTATCTGATTTTCATATAAAATATATGTTTCGTTAGCTAATCTAGTTTTGTAAGTCTGTAATTGTCCAAAGGTTAAATTAATTTTGTCTTCTATCTCGTCAAGTTGTATGTACTGCAAAAAGGTATGGTAATGAGTTGTGAGTCGCATGGGTCCAAGTTTGTACGGTAGAAGTCCGGGTCCATCGGCTAAGTTCTCAAGTTTTATTTCCGAGCTCTGCGTCAGAGGTAACGTCAGCAGTAAAAGAATTCTGTAACAATGGTTTTCCTTTAGGAACTCGCTTCAGGCGTGATTTGGCTATAGGTCCGCGTTTTTTGGACGTATATATATGTATAGGGAGATCTGCTAAAACTGTATCCTGAGTGTAACGTGGGGCGGTTTTTTGTCGGTTAGCCAAGGGGTTTTTTAGGAATACCTGTTGCTGCGGAGTGTATTCCACTTCGGGCTCACGATTTTTATTTCTGTTCTCAATGATGGAGGTGCGGTTTGCAAGGGATGTTTCGTTTATAATATCATAGACCTGTTTCATTTGTTCTTTATGGTTTTGAGTGTACTGTTGCAATAAACGTTCGGTTATGTCAGTATCGAGAGGGTTTCTTGGGTCAAAGTGTCCTGTCAGTAGGTCGAAAGGTCTGCATTTCGTGAAACTGTGAATGGAACTGTTATATGCGATGAGGGCATAAGGCATGAGGTTTATAATAGGCTCGTCCTTTTGTTTTAGCTTCAGTATACGGAGATGTTCGAGAAGCGTTGAATGGAAACGTTCTATAATCCCGTTATCGTTTGGGGAATAGGCTAAAATTTTATGGTGATTTATCTTATGGAGTCGAATGAATTCGGCGAAAAGCTGGTTAGTAAACTCGGTTCCGTTATCTGTAACTATAGTAATAGGGACTCCATGGTGAGTACAGTATTGCAGAAGGGCTTGAAGTATACTAACTGCGGTGCCATCACGCAAGTGATAAGCTTGGCCGTACTTTGTGAACACATCCATGAAGGTTACATACTTTTCGTTGTGAACGGCAAACAGATCCATGTGGACTATTTCGAAGGGTTTTGTGGCTGGGGGTACTATATTGAATTTGGGTCGCACTGGGTTCCTGTCATATTTAGCTTGGCCACAAGTAGTGCATTCGTTAATAAATTTTGTGACATGGTCTTTCATTTTAGGCCAATAAAATTTTCGGGAGAGAGCTAAATAGCATTCGGCGATGCCGCGATGGTTAGTTTTACCATCGTGATAATTATTAATAATTTCCTGCTGTCTAAGATAGTCCTTAACATTTTCAAGTTCCACTTTAGACAGCATGAGGTTCATTGAAGAGCTTTTGAAATTACTCTGGATGACGGGAATGATTTTAAACATGGCGAGTGGGGGTTGAATGAGTATGGCCGTTCTGACCTTGGGATTGACGTACTCTTTGATGGCATTTATAACATCGGTTTCTAGGTTTGTGTCGGAAATTTGGACGGATATACGGGTGTGAGTGTCGAAAGGTTTAGTCATGTTCGGTTTTTTCTTCACGTCGTCTACAATAGTAAATATAATCTGTCTATGGAACTTATTGAGTGGCTCGTCGGTAATGGGTACTTCTAGTATGGGTCCTTCTTCGCTGGTATGCGCAGTTTCAGTGGAGGAGCCACCTATGGTCTGGGGTATTTCTGTAGGGTTAGGCAATATGGAACAAAGTTCGTCGACTACTATGGATTCGATTTCCTCGTTGTGGATCTCTACTCTAGATAGGGCGTCAGCATTGGTGTTAGATTTCCCTTTTTTATAAATAACCGTATAGTCATACTCACTGAGTCTTAATCTCCATCGAGTGAGACGTGAATTAGGTTCTTTTATATTCATGATCCACTGCAAGGGTTTGTGATCAGTTAGGATTTTGAACTTTCGTCCGAAGAGGTAAGGTCGGAAATATTTGGTTGCCCAAACTATGGCGAGCAACTCCTTCTCTATTGTGCTGTAGTTGAGCTCACTTTCATTGAGAGTGCGGGACGCGTAGCACACTGGTCTGTCGGAACCTATGGGTCCCTGGGATAAAACAGCGCCCAAAGCAACATTTGAGGCGTCTGTCGTCAGAATAAATTCTCTAGTAAAATCGGGGTATTGTAGTACGGGATCGTTGGTAAGGAGGGTTTTGCATTTCTCAAAGGAACTGATGTACTCAGAATTAAGGGTTATTCTGTTCTTCTTTTTCAGGCATACGGTGAGGGGTTTTGTAATATGGGCAAAATCTGGGATAAACTTTCGGTAATAACCGAGAAGGCCCAAGAATTGTTTAATTTCCTTTGGAGTTTTGGGTATCGGGTATTTTTGTATTGCTGAGATTTTTTCAGGATTTGGTTTAATACCATCCTTACTAATTATGTGTCCGAGGTATGCGGTCTCAAGTTTCAGGAATTCAGATTTATCCATCTGGATCTTGAAATTTGACTCCCGTAACCTTTGGAAGACCTTTTCCAGGTTGACCATGTGCTCTTGGAGGGATGTACTAAAAACTATTATGTCGTCAAGGTACACGAGACAAATCTCGTTTTGGAGACCTCTCAAGACATTGTCCATGACCCTCTGGAAGGTGCTAGGCGAATTTTTAAGGCCCATTGGCATACGTAAGAATTCAAAATGTCCGTGTTCTACGTTGAAAGCTGTCTTGGGAATGTCTTGGGGGTCCATTTCGACTTGATAGAACCCGCTGGCTAAGTCCAGTGTAGTAAAATAATGACATTTTCCTAATTTGTCAAGTACATCCGTGATATTTGGAATCGGGTATTTGTCGTCTATTGTCTTGTCATTCAGTTTACGAAAATCAACCACAAGACGCCATTTTTGTTTCCCTGAGGCATCTACCTTTTTGGGCACGACCCAGATAGGGGAGCTCCAGGCCGAATCTGAGGGTCTAACTATTCCCTGTTCGAGCATTTTGGTTATTTGGTCCCTGACCTCCTGCCTATGTATAAATGGATACCGATAGCTCTTTGTGTACACCGGTACTTCATCGGTAGTTCTAATTCGGTGCTTAATTTTGTTCGTAAAAGTAAGTGATTCCCCTTCGATATAAAACACGTCGGCGTAGCGAGAACAGAGTAACTTTAGATTCGTTACCTCCTCTTCATTTAAGTGGTCGGTACGTAATCGCGATATTACGTCTTGTGCGCGTGCACTCGGGCACAATTCAGTGCGCATGCACTCGATATTGTAGAGGTTAGCTTGAGCTGGCTGGTCGAGAGAAAAAATTACGTCATTCGGGGATTGGTTTTCTACTTCAATATAGCCGCGGTTACTTTTAACAGTTGTAAGACAAGGATGAATCATACAATTACTAATTATCTGCTCTTTTACTAAAACGTCGCCGTCAGCGGTATGAATCGGGACTCTAATTACCTTGGACGTACCGGCAGGAATAATTTCCTCGAAATAATTACTTACATCGCTCGAGTGATACATCAGTATCGGATTACTTGAAGTTCGCGTGATCAGAGTGTTACTTTTAAGATCGATCTTAGCCTCCCATTTGGCTAGTAAGTCTAAACCTATGAGTCCATCGAAATAGTTATGGAAATGATATACGAATAATTTCATGTCATTTGCGTCGTTGAATTCTGGGAAACAAGGTAATGTTATTGAATAATTATTCCTACTCACGGCGTGCACGTTGGTGACTTCGAAGGGATCATAGTTAAGTGGTAAATTTGGAAAATATCGTTCGACGGCTTTGGGGCTAATAAAGGATTGATTAGCGCCAGTATCTATTAAAAATTTGAGCGGTGGAACACTTATTCGAATGTAAGGTAATTGCCTCTGAGACTGTAAATTTAACTCTATTTTGGCTTTTGTGATTTCGGGTCCGACTGAAAATTTGACTGTTCGCTAGTACTAGGCACTTCATCACCCGGTTGATAATCGTAATCTGGTTCCGCGTAGTGACTGTATAGTTCGTATTGAGCATAGTTGTCATAGGTCATGTCATAGTAACATTCCGGTTGCATGTAATAATTGCCGTAATATGAGTCGGTGTCAGGTGCGCATTCATTCACATGCATTTCGCGTGGCTTATAAAAAGGTTGATTCGACTGGGGTAACGCTCTCGGGGTAAAAGGCTGGACTCCACTCATGGGCTTGGGAGTTGGATTAAATTGGGGGTTATTTCTAGGGGGTAATCGGAATACATTGCTCTGTGGGTTATAATTAGGAGGGCGTGCGCCGAACATCTGTTGGGTTCTAGTGGGCATACGATTTTGTGGCTGCGGTTGAATGGGATTGAATCTAAATGGTTGCGGGGGCGGTTGCGCTTGACGCTGTGCAAAAGGCGTAGGCCAATTAGGTGCTTGGGGTGGTTGCAATGGTCTGGGTGGCAAGAATCCTACGTTTGGCGAGGGTGTGGTCACCTTAGCCGGTGCATGGGGTTTGGCTGCGTCCCCTCGCTGTTGTATATACATTACGTTAAGTTCTTCCTGTACGAACTCGAGGGCTTTTTCTAGGGAATCGGGGCGCATACATCTAATTCGTGACCCCAAGGGTTCTTTCAGGCCACGGACGTAGGCCTGCATGGCTACCTTCTTATAAAGACTGCGTTTGGCCTCTATAGTGGTGCTAATGTCCTCATGTAAGGACACATAAGTCATTATCGTACTCAGAAGCGTTTGGCAATGGTCATAAAATTCCTGGGGTGTCTTGTTACCTTGATAAGCGATTGAAAGGTCATTGTATAATGCTGTCTCGTCACGTTGGTCAGAGAAATTATTAATGAGGGCTGTTCTAATACCTAGCCAACTATCAGGAATGCCATTACTATTTATAGTGCTTGCGGCTGTGCCCGTAATTTTATTTAGGATTCCGTTTATCAAGCACAGATTGGATAACTCGCTTCCGGGCTCATTACTTAGATAAGCTGCAACTATTTGGTCACAAATTTTAACGAATCTAGTGAGAATGTTAGGATTGCCATCAAAATCCGGGACTAGGCGTAAAGCCTTGTAAATGTCATCGGGGTTGCAGGCCATTGTAATATTGGTTTCGAATAGGTCCTTCACCCCTAAATCGTCCAATGAACTATCTAAGTTTCTATGTAAATCTAATCTTTCCCGACGAACCTCACTCGATGTAGGCTCCCGGGATCCCGATTTTCTGGGATGGAAAATTTTGGAAAGGATAAGGGACTAAAATTAGGGAAGCAAGCAACACGAGAACGATTCAAGTGTACTTACAGATGCTTCATTTCTGGTCTTCCTCGTGAATCGATTGCTGGATTCGCCTCCGGTGTGTAGCTCGTAGATTCGGATACTCGGCAGCGGTGCTTGATAGCGAACCCGGGTGGCTCGCGAACGTGTGGTCTCGATATTAGAGGTCCCCAAATTATTCGCAAAAACTACCCGCGAGTATCCTACCGACTGCGCCAATTATGATAGCTACAATCGGAGGTCCGAAAAAAAACCAAAAACTTTATTACTAATTTAATTTAAATAGAAATTACAGTTTTAATAACCTAACTACGGTGACAATCGTTCGATGTAGGAATCAAAAGTGAATCATGATTATGAATGCATTAACAAGGTAAACGCGTATTTTGCTGACACGGCGCCTCGATCATTCAGCGGTCATTCCACTGTGTGAGCACGCGCGGCTGAATCAGCGGTCTTCCTTATGTTGCAATATGTAATTAGCCGTAAAACAAAAAACATTTGTTTAAGTGGTAGGAGTTTAGGGTTAAAAGGATGCTAGTGAATTACAAATAACCCTGTATACATCTATTTGTGAATATGGTAATGTCTTATGGGGCCCAAAATTTCTCAAATGGAGACCATGGACTGGCAAGCGCAGCGTGGGACGTCCACCAACGAGATCGATGGACGATTTGGTGAAGGCCGCAGGCTCGGGGTCGCTTCCAAGTGTAATGATTGGGTATCAATGAGGGAGGCCTATGTCCAGCAATGGACGTCCTACGGCTGAACAACAAAATATCTAATTTTGCAGTTAATCGAAAATTAATCTGATTTTCGATTAACTGCAAAAGCGTTTTAGGGTTCCGTACCCAAAGGGTAAAAACGGAAACCCTATTACTGAGGCTCCGCTGTCCGTCCGTCTGTCCGTCTGTCACCAGGCTGTATCTCGAGAACCTTCATAGCTAGAAAGTTGAAATTTTCACAGATGATGTATTTAGGCTGCCGCTATAACAAAAAATACTAAAAAATGGAATAAAATAAATATTTAAGGGGCTCCCATACAACAAACGTGATTGTTTTGCTCGTTTTTGCTCGATATTGATAACGGCAACAGGTAGAAGCTTGAAATATTCACAGTATATTTAATTATGTATTGACTTTAAAAATAAATCATTAAAATAAAATAAAAAAAATATTTAAGGGGGCTCCCATACAACAAACGTGATTTTTATAGATAATTGTACGGAACCCTTCGTGCGCGAGTCCGACTCGCACTTGGCCGGTTTTTTACTCTAGTCGTGTCTTCGAATTATTTTTTAATGGCGTCACCATCCGTATTGAGAATTCAAGCGCCTTTTCAGCCACTTTAACTAGCCTCTTGCAACACAGGACATCAAACGAAAACAATACAGCCAAGTAGGTCAGCAACAGTCGTTACCCAACAGCGGAGTAAGAGGTTCCGCTGTAGGGACGGAAGGCGACAAGGCTGACGGTGGATTAGCAGTGCTATTGCTATTGATAAATGCTTGTTTGATTGTAGTTTATAAACACTAGGTTGTAGGTATTTAATGTGGATCCACGTGTTTAGCAAGCGCTGGCAAATGTACAAGATGCAGTTGGGCTCACGCATTCACAGCCACCTGACTTCCACAGGTGCCACCGACGCACATGTGCGTTCAAAATGTATGAATAATTTTATTATGACAGCGGCACTGGGCGAAATGCCGAAAACGCATATATAAATAAATAAATATCACGGGACAATTCACACCAATTGACCTAGTCCCAAAGTAAGCTAAGCAAAGCTTGTGTTATGGGTACTAGACAATGGATAAACATACTTATATATTTAGATATATACTTAAATACATATTAAACACCCAAGACCCGAGAACAAACATTCGTATTTTTGATACAAATATCTGCCCCGACACGGGAATCGAACCCGGGACCTCAAGCTTCGTAGTCAGGTTCTCTGACCACTAGGCCATCTGGTCGTAAAAAATATATGCGTCGGTGGAAGTGAATGCGTTAAATGACGCAGATTTTTTTTTTAAATAAGGAAATTTTGGTGTTTGCGTACTCAGAATCAAGAGCGCTATTGATTTTGATGATAAAAAAGTGACCCTAATTTTTCTTCTTTTTTGTGTCCGGTTTAGTATAAAACTGACTCAAAAATAAGGATACTTTTTAGGGATTCGTACCCATAGGGTAAAAACGGGATCCTATTACTGAGCCTCCGCTGTCCGTCCGTCTGTCTGTCTGTCCGTCTGTCACCAGGCTGTATCTCATGAACCGTGATAGCTAGAGAGTGGAAATTTTCACAGATGATGAATAATAGTTATTTGTTATACAAGGGGGGAAAGTTGTATTTTACCAGCGAGTGTTCATTTGAAACAAGAGCTATCGAAAGGATTCTATGATTGACCACGAGCGAAGCGAGTGGTTCAAAAATAGAATCCTTTCGATAGTGAGTGTTTCAACACACGAGACGTAAAATAACTTTTCACCCGTGTATAACACAAAACTTTTCACCTCACTACAGCGAGGAAAATAATTAGAAAAACATGCGAATATTTAATTGAAAAGTTTTGACTTAAGTTTTTTTTTTATTATTTCGGGTGCGTTTTGTTCGCACATCGACTTACTTGGACTGTCATAACATTTTATCCGTTTTTACAACAAGAATGAAGGTTAATGTTGAATGCTGATATTTATGAATAAAAATAAGGTTGTAAGACTGTATTTAGTGTTTTTTACTCGATGCAATTCATTAATTGTGATTTTAACAATTCAGCACTTTTAACGTTTTACGTTTTGTTAGCTGTCAAATATCACTTAAGCTGCCCTCAAATGTCAAAATTCTTTCTTCACATGTGGATAAAAAGCGATTTTCTCAATAGATGTCAAACAAACAAAAAGGGCTTTCCGAGCTAGTGAGGTGAAAAATAAATATTTAAGGGGCTCCTATAAAACAAACGTGATTTTTATGCTCGTTTTTGCACGATATTGATAACGGCAACAGGTAGACGCTTGAGATATTCACAGAATATTTAGTTATATATTAACTTTAAAAATAAATAATTAAATTAAAATAAAACAAATATTTAAGGGGGCTCCCATACAACAAACGTGATTTTTTTGCCGTTTTTATAGATATTGGTACGGAACCCTTCGTGCGTGAGTCCGACTCGCACTTGGCCGGTTTTTTATCTTTATGAAAATGAATAGTGCTAGTGATGATTGAGTAAGAAAACAACAAAATTTCCTCATTTTAAAAAAAATATGTGCTAATTAAAGTGAAAAATTGCCACTATGTCGGTTAGCCTTGTTCTCCTACGGATTTCGGTTTCGGTTGTTATGTATGAAATTAAACTAGGTTTAAGGACTATCTAACTAAATTATTTCTACATTATTTATTCTCTTATGTGCTCTTATACATAATGTATCTTTGAACCGAAGTTAGCACGCATCGTTAGAAAGAATAAAATCTATATGACTTACGAATTTCATCCACGTATGATGCGACATTTAGCTACCGTTACTGTCTCAAAGAAAGTCCACCATAAATATCGATAAATGGGAGAAGACTGCAAAAGTGCACTTCTGGCCAGTGAGCCAACGGAGTAATTTAAGTAAGTAGGTAACACTTACCTAATAGTGTCAAAGTATGACACTTGTGGCTGGGTTCCGCACTTTGTTGGCAGCGTTTCTTCGACGAACAGTCATGCAAATTCTTGGAGAAAAGTGCATGGAAGCTGCCAACTTTTCTACTAAGAGGTATCACAGAATGAATTCGGTATATTTTGCCTAGTGGTTGGGTATATTTAACTGGATACACTTGTTAGAGTTTGACATTTTTTTTTTCAATCAAGACGTTTTACCGTGATAAAGAGTAACAAATATTCACATCCGCAACCTTCTTTATTTATGAACTGAAGCAATTACTTTGCTCACCCGCAACCACTGTAACAATTACTTTGTTCTCCCACGACCACTTAAACAATTACTTTGCTCACCCGCGATTAAATAGCTATAAGGGTGAGGCCACACGAGCGTAATTTTGTGAGTAATGAGCGGCAGAATTTCGGTTGTGCCATACATTGTGTCACGTGATGGCGCGCATATTGTATGGCGCGGACCGAAATTCTGCCGCTCACGACTCACAAAATTACGCTCGTGTGGCCTCACCCTAATGGGCAATATGGACCTCCGCAAAGTAACGCCTGGTTCAACAATAAATCATTTATTTATATTATTTGTGGGATTTACACCAAATATTGAAGTAAAGTCTTTAAAAGCTTATAGTTTTCTTTATCCCTACAGCCAATTAACTATTTCACATGACAATGGTGGAGATCTATTTTTACCCTTCGATATTTTTTGCAGCGTATAGTCGCATATTGCCTTCTCCTGACATACATGCTTCTTTCACTTAACAACCTCTTTCAAGGGTCAAATCCGATCGCAAAACTAGTCAAGTATCTCTCTCTTACGTCCACTCCTACACGTATGTAGAAACGAGACGGCAAACACTTAGTAGGAAACAGTGCGTTTACTGGTCGTTCACCTATGCAAGGTTCATGGTAACATTACATAACTATACGTTGCATAGTAAGTTAGTTGGTCACGAGTTTACATTGTTCTTACTCCTCTTTTATATCTTTTATGGCTTCATTTAAAATGGTATACAATGAACACGGATTTATGCACGTTAATTGAGATATATAAGCACATTAATTATTGTGTTTGTGTGGTCCATAAAAATTAAAGGTACATTTTATCTACTCGTGCTTTTGTCGACATTTTTGCTGCCTAAATTTTATTGTATTGTAGCCTATAATATAGTCGACCAAGAGATTCCTTTATCATCCTATCCTAGAAGGTTCAATGTGAGATATGTTGCACAATTGTTGAAGGGCATTGTGCAAGATTGCACAACTCTTTGGAGTATTTGACTTTTAAAAGCTTATTAGTCTATGGTTTTTTGATTGATGATTTTGATTATACTTTTGTTTTCAACCGTAAACTCCATTAATTGTACAGAGTTGTTATAAAATAAACCTAACCTAACCTATAAAGTTCTACAGGTGACCATTTAAAATTTTCCGAAAAATTATTTGCTCTATCACGAGTAGTAATTTTTCTTTAATTGAATCTGATGTTATCTTGCGGAGGTCCATATCAATGAACTGAAACGATTACTTTGCTCACCCGCGACCTTATGATAGTTGCGTTTATGCAGAAAATACGTGTTCATGCAGTTCATCCACCTCCACACCGTACAAACACACACAAACCCACATCCTCCTCACCACCACCACACCACCACCATCCACCTCACATAACAAAACGCGTCGTGTAGTTTGGTGGTGGTGTTAGTTGGGTTTGTGTGATTTGTGTGTGTTCGTACAGACCAGTGTGGAGCTGGAAGAACTGCATGAACACACATTTCTTGTCTAATCTTAACAAAAAAAATATAAATAAATACATAGCTCATAACGTATAGATTCTGTCTGTGGCTCAATGTAGTTTTAATTTAATGAACATACAAGTACCTATCGTACCTAAGTAAAGTGGTATAACTCGATATATATCAGCTGAGTCAATATGATGTTATTTATGTACGTATATAACTATGGCAGACAACAGCTGTTCTACCATCCGTGAAGGGTCTTGTTTACCATTAATAATTCCAGCTTGATATGGAATCGTAATCGCATAATTTGCGCATATTATATTTTATTGTTTTATGCTTCGTTTTTTTTTAGCATTAGATCTTGACGTGTCTTTTTATTGAAAAAAAAATCACGAAAACTAAATCACGGCAAATATGTAACAATTAACAAGGACATATGGTCATTTACACTCTTTTGGTTTTATAAGTAATAGTTACTAATTTATAGGGTTCCGCACCTCGAAAGCAAAAAGCGGAACCCTTATAGGATTACTTTGTTGTCCGTCCGTCCGTCCGTCCGTCAGTCAAGACCCTTTTTCTCAGAAACGCGTGGAGGGTATCAAAATGAAATTTATGTAGGATTGAATGATTTGATGAATGATTGATCGAACAAGACGATAGAATGAGCCAGTCAGAGTAAATGAAAGATGAGAGAAAGACTGAAGACGTGTGCAAGTGACGACTAATATTGGTAAAATGGTGTTTTATTAAGTTTTGATTTAAATATTCCGTCCATCTAAGTATTTTACTTGAAGATTTAACACTACATTTATATAAAAATACTCAGGTCTACTGTCCCTTGGATCTGTGAAAAACACAAACTTCTAAGCCAACGCAATCAAAAGATAGAGCCATTTATGCCACAAATTTTCGACACTCAAAACATATCAATCCTAACCTGCTTTATGGTGAACACAATAGTTCCTTAAACCTTGTGGTCTGCAGTGGGACGTATAATTATAGCCTGAGATAATAGATTTTATTCATAGTAAAACTACTTCTATGTAGGTACAGCACAGACCCTTTTGTATTCCTTGACGATAGGCAATATTATTTCAGTAGTATCATAACATTGTATCAACCGCTGCTGTTGACATAGCAAAACAATGCCCTTGCGTCACTGCATTCTCATGTCAACCGGTGTTATAAAAAGTTGCGTAATCATAGACAATTAATGGATATGATCCCGGATATTACGAACCACGATCTTACTGTTGCGGTTGTCAAGAGGGAAACGTCTTGGGTTCAAATTTCCTTTTTTTTTGTTCTGCCAATGTCTCTAAAACGCAAACTCGTCGACATGTGTATCCTGCCCATCATAACCTTAACGTGGTCACTTACAGAAGCTCAGAATACCAAACTAAAGGTTTTCCAACGAGCAATGGAGCGAAGCATTGTTGGTGTCTGAAGAACCGACCGGATTAGAAATACTGAGCTGCGCTCAGTGACTCGTATTGCTGACGTAAGCACGGCCAAGTTGAACTGGGACTGGACTGAACACGTCTGTCGAATGAACCCTGAACGTTGGGCTAAACTTGTCACGGAATGGGTCCTTAGCGATGGAGATATGGATGGATGGATGGATATATGGATGGATGGATGGTTGGATTGGAGGGAAGACCTGGATATTTAACACGTGGGATGGCACGAGCTCGAATTTGATAGGCGACAATGGAGCATGAGAGGAGAGGCCTTTGCCCAGCAGACACCAAAGCAGGATAATTAAAAAATATATATATTATGAAAGCAGGTCCAGGGTAGAAGTGAGGAGGGCAGTCGGATGTGCTCCGCAGTCTGCTCTTCTTCCACGCACTCACATAGCGGAGATTCCATTCACTCCCATTTGTGTAGGTGATAATTGGAACAGGCATGCTCGTGCTTGGCTCTCAGTTTGTTAAGGCGGCACCAAATATATCGGGGAACATCGAACCTTTTTGGTATGGCGGTTGGATTAACGACCAGAGCAGTTCTTTCTTTCGTGAAGATCTGGATGCACTAATGCATGGTTTAGCGATTTAATTGTTTTACTCTAAATCTAAAGCCTGTAGTAGTAGAAATATTATGAGAGCGAGCAAGCAGCTCCTCCGTTTTCTCGTGGTCTTACTGATTCGTACTATTAGTTAGTAGGACCACGAGGGAGATCTATTTTTGTCTTACCAGACTGACTATAGGTTTAAGAATCCAAACGAAAAGCGGCTACTTTCATGTTGATAAGAAATACTTATGTTAACATTGTGATTAGTATTGTTTGCTTTCTTATCAGAGAAAGAAAGGTCTTGTCATTTCATTTGTTTGCAGGTACCTAATCTAAAGTAGTTACACCGCTGTATCAAATAATCTAAATGTTTTCTAGATACAAATAATATCTGTATTACTGTTAACTCGGTAATTAGAATTTCATAGTCTGTAATTCATAAAAATAAAAGTTCATCATCATCATCATCATCTAAGACTATATATGTCCCACTGCAGGGCACAGGCCTTCTCTCAAAATGAAAGGGCTTGGGTCGTAGTTGCCACGCGAGCGCAGTGTGGATTGGGAACACACACCATTGAATTTCTTCTCAGTTTCACCAAACAGATGAGATGTAAAGCAACACCATAAATTCACTGGACACATTAACAGTCACACGAGCACTGACACACTTGACATGCACGCTCATACGCGAACGCACGTATGCGCACACTTTCACACACACATTCACTCACGTTCATGCACTCACACGCACTCACATACACACACTCATACACACACACACACACACAACACACACACACACACACACACACACACACACACACACACACACACACACACACACACACACACACACACGCACACACATTATTTAAGTTTTGTTTAGTTATAGTCTTAAAGTTTATTTTATTTATTTTTATTTTATTTTATTTAGATTGGTCCTGCGCCATCCGCATCTAAGGTGTTCCCGCAATCTTAACCAGAGGCCGTATTGTCGAGTTGGATACGGGTGACACGGGACCGGTCTGTTTGGGAACCTTGGGGGAGGCCTATGATCAGCAGTAGACGTCTTTCGGCTGAAATGATGATGATGATGATGATGATGATGACCTTATTTTTCTAAATAATACGATCTTCTGATATATCTTCTCCATAACACACCTTCATAATTCACTGAAACTTTGATAAGCTTCCTGTGAAACCCCAAGTTCGCGCACGCATGTGAATATTCAAACTCTTTGTTTTCACAACTCCCGAGTTTTCAAGTAAATTGTTAACTCCGCGAACCACTTTTATCTTAGTTGAGTTTTCCGCGTCGTTTAGCGATGTAAGGATTTTTCTTTGTTAACTTGAGTTGTAACAAGTTAAATTGTGGTTAAACATGTATGCGTGTTACAGTTTTGTATTAAAATACATAATAATTTATGTTCTTTTCCAAAGTTTAATCCAATAAAACAATTTTATTGTCAAAATGTCGGCAATCGCAGTATTTAAGGGATAAGTTCGCCTTTGTACCTGCATCTGTCTCTCTTGTTAACTTGTAATTTTCATGTTTTAAGTACAATAAAGAGTTTTACATACATACATATTTTCTGCAAAGTTTTTTTTCTAGTAATAAGTCTCCACTTTCAACTGATAATTTAGCATTTCACTACACCCGTTAATCATAACCAATTTAACCAATCAATATTCACCAAAATCCAGCCGTTGTATGACTCGGTCAATCAATCAATGAAAGCTTTTATTCAAATAGCTGTATGTCACAAAAACATTAATAATTCGTTTCGTTTCGTTACACGAAAGTAAAAGTTATCACTGGGTTATTAATTTAATAACAATAGGTATTTTATAGTTATTTTAATAAACCATGGTTCCAAGTTGGTGGGCTTAAATAGCCACGGTTACCATAAGATGGACGAGGTAGGCCCAGGAGGTGTTGGAGGGACCTAGGCTTGACATGTACCTTCATGGCCCCCTTCTGTGAGGAGGTCATGGCGACAAAGGAGCAGGAGCGCGAGAGGACCCATTATAGCAACCCCTGCGCCGCAGGCGAGTCGGGCGCAAGCGGTTAAATTTTAAACGCCGCATACCGCCCTAAGTGGGACTGCGGATGATGGGTACAGGGATGCTCGTCCCCCACCGTTAAGGTCCCTAAGCTGGTAGGCGCGCCAAGTATTCCGGTGCGCCTACAGCGGAGGAGACAGGAGACCACCAGGTCTCCTGGAGCCGGGTCCGTCCAGGACATACCGCTGAGCAACCGGGCCGTGGATGCGTACAGTTCCCATAGCCCGGGAGCATATGGGAGATGAAGCGGAATACCCTGGGGTTTTTAGTGGGTACACCTCCTGTGACGGGAATCCCACATATCCACTGGCGTCTCCGGGCCGATGGAATTCATAAAGGATTTTCCCTAGGACAAAAAAAGACGTGTACCATAGAGACTGGGAGGACACCGCTCAAAAACGGGACGAATGGAGGAAAAAGGGGAGGCTTTTACTAAATAGCTAGCTGTGAGACACTTCTCCAGGCTAGTTAATAAAATATATACTTTACTACGAGCTGCTGCCCACAACTCCGTCTGCGAAGAATTCGTTTATCGCTATCCCGCGGGAACTATGCAATTTTCCGGGATAAAAAGTATCCTATGTATGTTAATCCGGATTATAAACTATCTGTGTGCCAAATTTCATCAGAATCCGTCAAACCGTTTTAGTGTGAAAGAGTAACAAACATCCATCCATCCATCCATCCATCCATCCATCCATCCATACTTACAAACTTTCGCGTTTATAATATTAGTAGGATAGGATATATTCTTAGCCTGTGCGGGTTTGGCCGCGCTACAAATTCCTTCACTAGAAACATTTACTATCTGAGAGTTTGGCCTAACAAATATTACGCTACGCCATATATTAATTGCAGACGAAGTTAGCGCATCATCTAGAAAGCCTAAGTAGATACCTTGACGTTCTTAGACAGCACCCTCTATTCTTGTTTTAAGTTAACTAATATATTAACCCATGAGAACGCATTAACAGGATATTAAATATTCTATGTCTGTATCCAGATTTTAACTACGTGTATCACCAACATTTTAGATTAAGTAGGTTTAATGCAGGAGCCACGGGTCGTGAATGCACTGGTCGATCTCAATGGAAGTCCATCCATTTCAGTTTTCCTTTTTTGCGTGTCAGAGTCAATTCCATAGTTTCCTACTATTTGAACACGAATGTATAATTAACCACTATCATATAACAGCAACATTGTAACACTTTTGTGGTGTTAAATTGCTCTATGGCTTATAAAATATTTACAACAATAATAACGGACGCCATTGTCGCTTATTTTAGACGGCACCCTTACAATTACTTCACTAAATATTAATTATCAAGTTAGTATATCCTCTTTTGTTTCGTCTTTGTGTACATGTTTAGACACAGTTGTATTTCTTTCCTGGCTTTTTAACCTGAACAAGCGTCTCACTTGGTACTCCTATTTTTTTCTGTGGTCCAATCCCGTGTCTAAAAAAATAAGTTCTATTTTTATCGCTCCGTTTAAAAACCGAACAGAATCATAACTCACATTCAAAATTCTCAAAGCGTACGCTCCCGTAACGAACTTTCGCTTTCGGAGCGACGAATGGCTGAATGGATGTACGAATGAGTGAATGTTTTCCCACGTTCCGCTCATATTTAAGTGTAAGGCCTCTGAGGCGTAACAGCGAATTCGTAATCTATTCTATTATGGCTTCTTAAAGTCCAGGACCATAATAAACAAAAGTTCAAAAATAAATAAATAAGATCCGAGTGAATTTTTAACGAATCACAAGGCAACAGAATGTCCAGGTACTAACTAATTTCAACCAACCAGAAAGCAGCAGAGCGTTTGTGTCGACGTTCTTTTTTTAAACTCTTTTTAGTTCTTTGTACAGAGCTTTAATAGTATTTTCCGATACACTAACCAGTGCCACGTGCCAGACAAATTTTGGTTTAGTATTAAAAAGAGCGCCCTAGTGATTTTGTTTTCAAAATAATTCGCGAATTTATGTAGGTACGGTCGACCAAGAAAGTGGTCTACCAGTTTTGACAAAAGTTTCTGTGACATCTAAATATCCCTAAGTCACTGTCATCATGTTATTGCAAGGGAAAATCGACCTCGTTGTATCATGACGTGCAAATGAACTTTGACCGTAGGGGGGTAGACCATATTTTTGGCCAACTGTACCTAAACGAATAGAAAAATAAATTAATGGTATTTTAATATTAGGACTATAGTGTTGCTGCTTCTTCAGAAATCTTGCAAGTATGTATGTATGTATGTATGTGGGTATGTATTACAATACCGAAGTACGAAAGACCGAATGTATTAAAACATCGAATGTGTCAAAATACCGACACGATTTTTTTCTGAAACCGTTAACTTTTTAAGATTGTTATAAAACAAACCTAACCTAACCTAATGGGTTCTGTATGATGCCGTTTTAATAAATTCTGAGAAGTTTACGGTTTCAGAAAAAAATCGTGTCGGTCTTTTGACCCATTCGATGTTTTAATACATTCGGTCATTCGTACTTCGGTATTGTAATACATACCCATGTATGTATGTATGTAAACTCTTTATTGCACATAAAAATAAAAATACAAATAAACAGAGAAGAGAACAAAGGCGAGCTTATCCCTAAAAAGGGGTCTCTTCCAGCTAACCTAGTTAAGAGAAGACAATTTAATATATAATGGATAAGCAGACAGTTAAAAATACGTGCGGTAAAAAGAAAAACAGAAATACTCAAAAGAGAAAGGAAAAAAGCAAGCAAGTTTATTTTGATCTGCTTCAATATTGTCTAAATGACTTGAAATTAAGCATGTATGCGAGCAAATCCACTAACAAAAAGGTTAGTTTTAAGTACGCTACAGCAAAATTAATCACTGTGCTGTATTGTTTACCTATGCAGGATTAATTTAAAAGTGAATCATACTTTAAACAAATTCAATTAATTTTCTACCATATTTTAAAGGCAGTAAGGTTGAATCTTTGTGTAGATTTATGTGATCGCTCTATGCACTATGCCTAGAAAAGGGTTAAAATTAAACTTCTACCCAAATATTCTTTTGATGTGACGTAATTTTTTGGTACAATACTGTTTTTACGTTTCATAATCAAATCAATTGACCTAGGTACATAAATGTAGTATTAATAATCATTTATAATTTATGATATGGATTTATATGATCTGAAATAAACGAATTATTATTATTATTAAATGAAAGAGGTCACCCATCCAACACCAAGTCGCTTAACTTTTGCAGTAGCTATACCAATATGGCTACTGGCACACCATCAGGCCGCAATCGATTGAATAAATGTATTAATTTCTAGAGTTCTTCGTCCTCGCGCACCAAAAGCTCTATTCTGATTGGTCCGTTCGTAACTTCATTTTCGCATCGCTTTTGATGTCACCGCATCGCCCGTGGTAGAGTATCATAACTGCATAATTTGATTTTCTGCGGTGCCTATAGGCTAGGGTTGGCGATTTACTCAAGCGTTTTAATGTATGCAAGGACGGAATTGTTTAATATTCCTGCATGTTGACTTTACGAAATTTTGAGAAACTTTTTATTATTTCATCATCGACAATCCTAATATAAAAAGACAATAAGACAACCAAATATAAAAGTACCATAGGCGAGAGTAGAGTATAAGAGGAAAATATGCTACATAAAAAGTCAAAAAACTGTACCACATTTTGCAGAAATAAATATGTGACCATGTTGGACATAAAGCGACTACGTAATTATTGTTTATTTAATTTGACGTCAGTTTATAATTTATTGAATCAGGCGTTACTTTGCGGAGGTCCATATTAATGAACTAAAACAATTACTTTGCTCACCCGCGACCTTACAATAGTTACGTTTATGCAAGAAATGTGTGCTCATGCAGTTCCTCCACCTCCACACTGTACGAACACACACAAATCACATAAACCCAACCATCACCACCACCAAGCTACACTGACGCGTTTCGAACTCAACCAGAGCTCATCTTCAGAGTTACCACAACCGTATGCTATGCTACCAAATGTTAAACATGTGATTTGTGTGTGTTCGTACAGTGTGGAGGTGGAGGAACTGCATGAGCACACATTTCTTGCATAAACGTAACTATTGTAAGGTCGCGGGTGAGCAAAGTAATTGTTTTAGTTCATTGACGTCAGTTGTCATTCTGTGGTTCTGTGGCGTGGCGTATTTAAGAATAACTTTTGATACTGTTTTTTTTGGTGACAGACAAATTAGTCTAATTTTCAAGTCAATAGGTGGCATCGGAAACAATAAACTTGTCAAGTCACTTACGTTTACCTGAAAAATATAGAGAAAAATCGATCAAAAAACTGGCAACCCTTGATGCTATAGGCATTCACAGATAGTCCACTTAAATGATATTACAGCCGAGTATCAATGGAAGCGTCTGTAACGTTGTTATCTGTTCAACGGATTTAAAAGGAAAGAATTTTCAGTTATGACAGTTTTTCTTCACAATGTAGCAAAATTAAAAAAAAAATGTTTTTTCGAGCATTATATATTTAATCATGTCATCATCGTCCCTGCCTATATACGTCCCACTGCAGGGCACAGGCCTTCTCTCAGAATGAGAGGGCTTGGGCCGTAGTACCCACGCGGGCCCAGTGCGGATTGGGAACTTCACACACACCATTGAATTTCTTTGCAGGTATATACAGGTTTCCGCACGATGTTTTCCTTCACCGTATTCATGTATATATTTTAAAGATATATGGGTTTGTAATGTTCGTCATAAGAACTTTTGCATAATTCATCATTTGTCCGAAATGATCATTTTGCATAATCGCTTTTTACTCCGAATCCATTAATTATTCAGAATTGTTATAAAACAAACCTAACCTATAGAGTCCTATTTCAAAATTTCTGAATAATTAATGGATTCAGAGTAAAAAGCGATTATGCAAAATGATCATTTCGGACAAATGATGAATTATGCAAAAGTTTGTATGACGATTGAACGGCTCCCATTTTAAAGAGTGAGGTGTCATTAGATTCGCCTCAGTTCCGAGAGTGACATAGGGTAAATATTTTCCCGGAATTCCCGTGGAAACGGGAATTTCACAGGAAACATGGACTTCCGATACTACTAAAAAACGATTTCAAAACTTCCTATTGTTTAAGGCCGCCTATTACTTAACTCGTAAGGAAACCTGCATAGGCACATCTGCGAAGAAATTCAATGGTGTGTGTGTGAAGTTCCCAATCCGTACCTACTGGGCCCGCGTGGGAACTAGGCTCAAGCCCTCTCATTTTGAGAGGAGGCCTGTGCCTCGCAGTGGGACGAATATAGGCTGGGATGATGATGATGATTGCTTAACTTATGTATTCTTTCCGTGTACTTGTTTTTCTGTATTGTTTTTTTGTGGTGAGGTACAATGAAGAGCCATTGTATTGTGTTATGAGTTCCCGTGGGATATTTTTTTTAAAAAGATAGAGGGCGCTGGCAAAGAACGTTGAAGTACCTTTGGTGGTAGATTCTTTGACATTCATAAGTGCCAGTATTTATTAGCCTTAAAAGAATAAGTTTTGACTTTTATTTCACGTTGACGTGTTAATTTCGCCTGCAACCCATAGATGGCGCTGTCCAAGCGAACTTTGTGCTTTGAAAATGTTTCCTTAACCTTTTCTATACAACTAGCTGATGCTCGCGGCTCGCTCCCGCTGAAGTAGATTAAAACGTGTTTTCCCGTGGCAATGAGATATTTTTCCGTGGTAAAAAGTAGCCTATGTCACTCTTCAGCCCTTCAACTATGTCCATACAAAAATTACGGCAATCAGTCGCTCAGTTTAGTCGTGAAAGAAGGACAAACAAACAAACACATTTATAATAAAACCGGCCAAGTGCGAGTCAGACTCGCGCACGAAGGGTTTCGTACCATTATCTATAAAAACGCCAAAAAAGTCACGTTTGTTGTATGGAAGCCTCCCTTAAATATTTGTTTTATTTTAATTTAGCTATTTATTTTTAAATTGAACATACCTGTAACTAAATATGAATATTTCAAGTGTCTACCTGTTGCCTTTATCAATATCGAGAAAAACAAGCAAAAAAAGTCACGTTTGTTGTATGGGAGCCCCCTTAAATATTTATTTTATTCAGTTTTTTAGTATTTGTTGTTATAGCGGCAACCGAAATACAGCATCTGTGCAAATTTCAACTGTCTAGCTATCACGGTTCATGAGATACTTACAGCCTGGTGACAGACGGACGACAAACGGATGGACAGCCAAGTCTCAGTTATAAGGTACCGTTTTTACCCTTTGGGTACGGATCCCTAATTAGTATGGATTAGTACGAAACCTAGTACGAACGTGGCAAAAAGTAAACAATTAAATTTAACTCCTGTGAAAGCATTAATCAAAATAATAAAGATAGATTTAAATTATCAAAGTTAAGTTAATTGGGTTCAATGAGGCTGTTTAAATAATGTGATTAATGTCTCTCTAATGAATGCGCGTTTCATATACATTCATGTTGCGAATGATTCAATGTTTTCAGCTTTAACAATAAAATTAGGTAGGTACAGTCGCGTGCTGTAATTTTTTTTTTGTTTTTATATATAAGAGGGGGCAAACGAGCAGACAGGTCACCTGATGGAGAGCGATCACCGTCGCCCATGGACACCCGCAACACGGGGGGCATCACAGGTGCGTTGCCGACCCTTTTAGGAATTGGTAGGTTTTTTCAAAGATCCCTAAGTTGTAGCGCTCCGGGAATGCTGCCGCAGTAAGCTGATTCCAGTCAGATCTTTGTCGTGCGAGGGAAGAAGTTTCGCTTAAAACGCACGGTACTAGACTGCCAATCATCAAGATGGTGAGAATGGTAAGACAAACGGTTCCTCGAAGTGCGGCAGTGGAATTTAGCCGCAGGCAGCATTTCGAACAGATGGGACCCATTCCAAAAAAATATCCTTTCAATTCCTATACAATATAACAGGGCTGTCAACCTTAAGTGGGTCCCAAATTAAGCTCGTGACTGTAATCATCATCATCCTAGTCTTGTCCCACCGCAGGGTACAGGCCTCCTCTCAAGATGATAGGGCTTGAGCCGTATTTCCCACGCGGGCCGAGAATGAGTTGGGAATTTCACACACGCCATTGAATTATTTATATAGCTTATAGCTTTCCTCGCGATGTTTTTTTAACCGTAAAGCTCAACATGGTAAATTTCAAATGTAATTTCGCAAGTAAATTCCGAAAACTGTAATAAAACGATAATGGGCTCGATTGATTTGTCTTGACTACTACTTTGGTATCCAAGGCGAAAAGCTTAGTACACTCAGCAAAAAAACTTGTATTAAAACAGTTTAAAAAAAGTGAAGATAATGCCAAATACTTTCATATTATATAGTTGAATTGGAATCACAATCGAATTGCGTTTAACACGCAAACTTCGTCACCGCGATTCGAGCCCACTTACTGCCTCCGCGAATGGATAATAACAGTATCTTAAGAGATGATTGATAGACTGCAGGGCGAGCCTTAGGGCCCCATTTGCTAGTTGCGTAACGCTAGGGATGGGACACGATGTCGATACAGCATATCGATGAAAATGCGCTCGGCATGCGTCCACTCAGAATAATGCTGAGTCACCGACTGTTTCGCTTTTGCGGGAACAAACTTGCTTAATTGTGTACTATTTACGTACCGCTTTTATTGATAACTATAACTTTAAATAAATTAACACTATAATTAAAAATTAAATTAAATTAACTAAACTTAAACTGGATAAAATTAATAAATGGTCCCCTCCCCCCCCCCCCCCCGCGGCATGTACCCGACCGAAGATACTGCCGATACTGCCAGCATTACCTCGCTGTATAGCAATGCTGATACGTTGTGATTATAATAATTGATGCTACACTATGCACTGTGCTATTGATGATATACTAGTCAAGTTTGTTTAAGAGTTAATTTACTTTTGTCTACGTACAAAGAAATCTTCACCATTCTCGGTCGTTTGTCTCTTAAATTTTGTCTCACAAAATTTCTCACATACCATAATAACTCAACAGCCACTCGACTATTGATTAAATAACCTGACTATGAGGCTTTAAATACAGTATTTATCCATATAAGTATGTTTATTCGTTATCTAGTACCTATAGTACCAATGCATCGATTCTGGCTCAGCTTCAAATAAAAACTCGTTAGTCGACCATATATCAGCAGCGTATTCTTTCATATTTCGGGCATACAGTGCGTATAGGCGATGAAAGTCTAGAGAAACTGATTGTGGTTGGGAACATCAAAGGCAGAAGATCGCGCGATCGTTCTCTAACGAGATGGACCGATCAAATAAGACTCGTCGTCCGCCAAATTCTACACGGTCGTAGATGCGCTGGATAGGAACCGGTGGAGGCAGATTATCTGCTCCAGATGCAACCCTGATACAGAATGCAGACCACGATCCTCAGACATAAGAAACCGACCTGGAAGGACGTACCCATAGTACAAGCTGAGCTTAATTTGGGACTGGTCAATTGGAGTCAATCGTCCCACGATTTATTATTTTATTTACAACGGAATTCTTTTCGAATAGGTATGTCGTTTTGTATAGTCTTAATCCACACTTGTTTTATCGATATTGTCATCGATACCGCCTCCTCCCTCCGCCAGATCTACTGGTCCCGAGCCAACTTACGATTCAACGAGTAGGCTTTCATTTATGTAGCCCTCTCTTATCTCGCTCACCTTTTAAGGGCCGTGTTACGGGACGCTGAAATTGAGAAAATGGAGGGTAGTGGGAAATTTAGTAGTTGACGGAGCTAGGAGATGGGAAATATAAATGAAAATATTACTGTACGGCGTTTGTTTTGGACAAAATTCTACAAAGATCAGCCATCTAGAGACTCGACAAATTAGGTAACTAAGGTAGAGTTTTTTTTAGATTTGAAAAGAACCGATCGAGTCCGGAACACTGTACGTACTGCTCTCCAAAACATGCATTGTAGATGTAGGCAAAGCAACCACCAGGCTTAAATGGGACTGGGCTGGCCATGTCTGCCGCATGCACCCTAAGAGGTGGACGCGGTTACCACTCAATGGGTGCCCCAGGATGGTTGCCGGCGCCGCGGCAGGTCAAGGCGAAGATGGCGGGATGGCCTAGACACGTTCTCGAGCGACTGGTCAAACACAAGTGCAGACAGGGCGAGTTGGAAGTCCAGGGAAGAGGCCGTTGCCTAGCAGTGGGACCCTGACACAGGCTATTAAAAAAAAGGTACAAAGGATTTTTCAGCACAAATATGATAATAAACTGAAACAATTACTTTGCTCGTTGCTTCGCCAAGTAACGCCTGATTCAATAAATTATTTAAAAATATGATGGTTACAACCGTTTTGGTTCGATATGAACGCTGTGTAGAAACAGTTACTGCTATCATTATCATAATTTCAGCCGTAGGACGTCCATTGCTGGACATAGACCTCCCTCAATGATACCCAATCATTACGGTGAGAAGCAGCTTGCATTCACCGTGAACCTGTGGCCTATATCAAATCATTCGTCCATCTACCTATATGTACAGTCACGAGCTTTAATTTGGGACCCACTGAAGGTTGTCAGTCCGGGTATGTATTACAATACCGAAGTACGAATGACCGTATGTATTAAAAAATCGAATGGGTCAAAAGACCGACACGATTTTTTTCTGAAACCGTAAACTTCTTAGAATTTATTAAAACGGCATCAAACAGAACCCATTAGGTTAGGTTAGGTTTGTTTTATAACAATCATAAAAAGTTAACGGTTTCAGAAAAAAATCGTGTCGGTCTTTTGACCCATTCGATGTTTTAATACATTCGGTCTTTCGTACTTCGGTATTGTAATACATACCCGTCAGTCCTGTTAGGTATAATGTACAGGAGTTCAAAGGATATTTTTTCGAAATGGGTCTCAAATTAAAGCACGCGACTCTATATCTCAATTATTCTTACTTGTTGGCCGCGTTTGCTTAACCAATCGATTAAGGAAACTAACAGCGATCTATGTCCATTTCATATTTATGTATGATTGTTTGTTTCTCAATAAAAAAAACTCGGGGGATGTCCCATGCTGCGCTGGCCAGTCCGTGATCTTTCGTGACTTTTGGGCCCCAACGGCCATCTGTTCTGCATGCTATATTGCCTGCCATAGCCATTTCAACGAGCTAATCCGTTTACAACATAGTTATAACCATTTTGGTAGAGTATGAACGCTGTTTAGAAATAGTTATTACCTACTATAAGTTGACTCAAATGGTTGTTTAGGTTATTCGTTGACGGTAGCAAGAAGAATGGTCTATAAATTACATTTGTAATATACCATGAGCTTTAAGGTGAAGGAAAACATCGTGAGAAAACCTGAATACACCTGAGAAGAAATTCAATGGTGTGTGTGAAGTTGCCAATCCACACTGGGCCCGCGTGGGAACTACGGCCCAAGCCATCTCATTCGGAGAGGAGGTCTGTACCCTGCTGTGGGAGTATATTATATAGGCTGGGATGGATTGATGGATTTAATAACAAGCATCACTGTAAATTACAACATCACATTAGCATTAGCACAGCCAATCCAAGAATAGATCGTGACCCTAGACCGTATTCATCTGACCGCTGTTTGTTTTTTATTGAAGTTTATTGAAGTCTAGAAGAGAGAAATTCAAATTTACAAGCACGGACACGGTTTAGGTGGCCAGTGTCTGCATTATCTATCATAATTATGTAGATATTGACCGTCAGGATACGCCTAAACATAGTCTAAAATTATCTTGATTGTAGATTACATAATATGCTATCGGCGAGCTTTGCGGGGCTTTGAATGCTATCAAAAGAGGCGGAACTACAAGTGCTTTCACGTCAAAGGATATGATTGGAGGGTTCACTTTCGGTAATTTCAGTTCAGTAAACGATCTGGAATAGCAATTGAGATTGCAATTGAAATTGAGATGGACATGGAAACGCGTTTGGTAGCTCCTCTACAGGATGGACCATTAAATGGTCGGTGTGATGGCACGGCGATGGCTGTCACGCATCTACAAGATGGCGACGTTCTTTTAATTATTTTATGTGCAGCCAAAACCGACACCGACGCCATCCCACGACCATCGCACGCGCCATAAGCCATCCGACACCGCTACGCCCTCCACAAGCAGGCCCATCATAGTGCACCATCGCGATGGCTCATCGTGTAGTACCAGCATGACATGTTTGTTCTTTCGAAAACAGCAGTACCAAATTTTGATACGTGAGACTGTTGTTCATGGTACTGTAGCGATTGGCAGAGCCATCTAGTCGTCAATTAGAGAAACTGCTACGTTTTTCATCGCGTTATCAAGTTTCTCAACTCGGATGCATAATTATAACTTCCAACTCTTCCTTCAGACTTCGTTCCTCAGGCATTACTTCTGTCTGGAGAGAGATTGCAAGACACTCTCACAGTACCGTACCTAACTAAAGTTGGGGAACTCTGACCCATATTTATTTATTACACGTTCTCGCCTATAACGACAGTGTAACAATATGGTAGTATGTCTACACAGAGACAAACCTCACATCACGCACACACACACCCACACACGCACGCACGCACCCTCACACACACACACACACACACACGCAACTAAAATAGTTTTAATTGCGGAGATCCATATCAATGAACTGAAACAATTACTTTGCTCACCCACGACCTAGAGATAAAGCGTGTAAAGTTTAGGTCACGGGTGAGCAAAGTAATTGTTTCAGTTCATTAAAATAGTTTCAATCATTAATTTTGAAAAATGTAGTGTATTAAATGAAAAAATATTGATTTTTTCTTTACAATAACAATTTTTATTTTAGACTATCCCAATTTTATACCTAAAAAAGTCTTCACGTGAAACTTTTTTACATTAAAACAAACAGTGCTTTAGAAAATCCGAATCATTAGGCAATAAACCCGAACGCAACTGATACCGGATGATATACAGCTCGGTTGAAATATAAATGTTTCTCATACTTAGGCCGCATTTGTCGCGGGAATCAGGACAATTTACTCAGTTTATCTCTGGGCTATTTGTCTTTATTATGGGAGCATATTATTAGGGTAGAGGTGGGGGTTAAGTCGGGTTAGTTTTTCTAGGCGTGGCACAAATTGAATTTAACTCGAGATAGTGTCGCTGGTTTGTCTCCAGTTTTGGTTGTAACTTCGCAATTTATAATTCAAATCAGCTTGCTTTTGAAATTTCACATTTCACAAAGTTCCCGTAGAAATCCTCAAAATTTGGATCATTTTTGAGCTTCTATTTCCGTTCTGAGAGACAAAAGGTACCTAACGAACCTAACCAGGTTAAACTAAGCGTAGTCTGAAGGTTTTTTTAATGATCCCGTCTTTTTTGTAGCTATCGTAGCACAGTTTAGTGTAATTGTATCCATTTTAATGTTAGGCAAAATAATTGTAAGGACAATTAAGGGCCTACCGAGCTTTTCACGCTAATCAATTTTGGGTGGGCGCTTTCGGGCGTGGGGGACGCACGATGGCTCAAGATAGGTTGGTTGGACTGCGCGTGTTTTTGGGTATTTTCATCTTATTACTAAAACAAATACATATTTTAAAAATGTAGCAACACTACGCCCTAGAAAACATCTTGTATTATTAACATTCTAAAAGTCATGACCTGCCGTGCAGTATTAGCGTCGTAGGTACTACGAATTTATTTTATTTTTTAGAGACGATTTTGTTTTTTTTTCTATCGAGCGAACTATATAAAAACAAAATTCAATAAAAAAATCGATAAAAACATGTCATTAGGGTGAATCCTCAAATATCTTACACATGAATTTCATGACTATAGCTTTATTTGTAATGATACAGCACGAGATTAAATGAATGCAATAAATGCGCCAAAAACACGGTAGGCCCTTAATATTATTAATAATACTTTTTAAGTAATTCGATATTACAGTTATCAAAATTAGGATGAATATCATACATTTACCCCTGTTTCACCATCCATTGATCAAATTTATTTGACGGATAAATGTAATGTCGTCTCTGTTTGTTTTGTTGGAATAGACGGAGACGGCATCACATTATTTTATCCGTCAGTTAAAATTAATCAATGGGTGGTGAAACAGCCCCTTAAACGTGTATGCGCAAAAATGAATAGGATAAGCGAATAGTATACGCCACTCGACATTATGCCAAACATTCTGTGCTTCGGTACTGCACGACCTTATTCCGCCTGCTCCTTTCTTCCACAGGTCGACCAGAAGTAGGCGGGGTCTCCACCCTTACGTTGTCAGTATTCCCAAATTCCGCACAAAGCGTTTTCGCTCTTCCTTCATCAATCGCACAGCTATGGAGTGGAATTCCCTGCCTGCGACTGTGTTCCCTGAACACTACAATTTGGCCGCTTTCAAGTCTAGGGTGAATGAGCATTTACTAGGCAAGCGTGCTCCATCGTAGGCCTCATCTTCGCTTTCCATCAGGCGTGATTGTGGCCAAACGCAAGCCTATATTGTATAAAAAAAAAAAAAAAAAAATTATATACTATAAACATTATGCAATACGACAGGCACCCCTTTATCTGCAAATCTGCAATAGGTAGTCTTGGTTGTTTAATAATGTATTTAACTATGGTTATCCGTTGCCTAGTACCCAAAATACAAGCTTTATATGAATTGTCCCTTGGTGTTTATTTATTTAGTTTCGAACAGTTCGTGAGATACAGCCTGGTGACAGACGGACAGACGGACAGCGGAGCCTCAGTAATAGGGTCCCGTTTTTACCCTTTGAGTACGGAACCCTAAAAAATGTTATACATAGCATATGCTATCGCAAATTGAAGTTATATTAATTAAATATATGATCGCGAATGGTAAAAAATAAAATGTAAAATGTATAAAATGTAAATGATTGGTGAAGCAAATTATATTATGGACTTTAGAATTTTCGTTATATTCTTGTAAAATTTTATATAAATCTACTGTAGATGTCTAAAACTAAGTCACACTACATTGAACCCAAGCATTATAAACTAAACTCCCCCCTCGTTCAACCAGAGTGACATAAGGCTCGAACCCATCTATTACAAGTTAAAGAGGGTATGCCCCCTGAAATAAACAAACAGACAAAAGTATATCTACGTACATTCTAAACAAACGAAGCTGTCTTAACGGTGGCAAGTCATTTTTCAGGCGGCCGCGAGTCATTTGTTTCACGAGTCGAGCTTAACAAAATGATCTCGGGGAATGAAATGAATTTTGCATCTTGAATTGCTGACTTTTATACATTTACACACGTCTGTTTTTAACCCCCGACACAAAAAAGAGGGGTGTTATAAGTTTGACCGCTATGTGTGTGTGTCTGTCTGTGACATCATATCTCTTAAACGAGTGAACCGATTTGGATGCGGTTTTTTTATTAGAAAGCAGATTTCTTGGCGATGGTTCTTAGATATGTTTCATCAAAATCGGTTCAGTCGTTTCAAAGTTATCAGCTCTTTTGTTAGCTGCGGAAGGGATCTTAGCTGCACAATGGGCATTTACTTTATGTTCGCAACATACGTGTGACATAATAATTGCGTTGGGGGTTTTTAAATTTTTTATTTATAGTTATAATAACTGATGGCAGCTTCATTGGTTTATGTGAATTGTAACTATGTTTAGGTTTAAGAATAATGAACTGTTTGTGCCCAAATAAACATTAAAACATAAATAGAACGGCGTCACTGATAAATGTCAATACAACTAGCTTTTCCTTGTGATTTTGTCCGCGCACAAATAAAATGTATGGCCAACTTCCGATCTATCCTGTGAGAAATTCGAAAAATCCCTACTTAGTATTGCCTCTGTGACACTCAAGGTATATGTCTGCCAAATTTGAAGTCTATAGCTCATGTGGTTTGGGTTATGCGTTGATATATCGCTCAGTCACTCAGTCAGAACTTTGAATTTTATAAACAATGACATTCCTTATGAGCGGGTCAATTCCAATGAAGTTACTTTGCTGGTAAAGAAACTGAAATCCAAAGCATCATGTGGATATGATGAGATGCCCATTACCATAATCAAAGAAAATATCGACATACTAGCTGAACCACTGACATATTTCTTCAATGAATGTTTTGAAGCCTGTACCTTCCCAGATCAGCTTAAGGTAGCAAAAGTCTTGCCGATCCACAAAAAAGGTTCAAAATCTGACCCAAAAAACTATAGACCCATCTCTCTCCTTCCAGTACTCTCCAAACTGCTTGAGAGGCTTATGAAGGATAGGCTGATTAAGCATCTCAATCTAAACCATGTTTTGAGCGAACGGCAATATGGCTACCAGAGGAGCAAAGGAACAAATGAAGCTATCAGTTCACTGATCGAGGATATTGTCCTTCAACTGAATGCCAAAAGAAAAGTTGCAGGGTTGTTCCTCGATCTGAGCTCGGCTTTTGACACCGTTAGTCATAAAATTTTGTTGGCAAAGCTAGAACATTATGGCATTAGGGGCAGAATGTTGGCTCTGATTCGTTCTTATCTCACAAACAGACGACAATTTGTGGAGATGAAATGGACTCAGAACAGAAACGAAAAAGTTTATGCCTCACGGATGACTAACGTGACAGTGGGAGTACCACAGGGATCCATATTAGGGCCGATTTTTTTTCATTATTTTTATTAATGACCTAGTTAATCACATACGTGACACTGTTTCGGACACTCGTCTTGTAGTTTTTGCTGATGACACTAACGCTATAATTTCTGGAGCTAATCTGATAGATCTAAATGAGAAAGTAAATAACACTTTAAAATCTTTTTATACTTGGTTCAAAATTAATAATCTGAAGCTGAACAATAGTAAAACAAATGCTTTGCTATTTAAAACAACTGCTAGAAGCAAAGATTTACTGCAGATAAATTTGAATGGTGACACGATACAGCAAGTGGAAACTGTTAAATTTCTGGGAGTTCACATAGACTCGAGACTCAACTGGAAACCAGAGTTGTCTGCAATGCTGGGCTCCATTAGTTCTGCATGCTATGCACTCAGGAGTCTACGTGATGAGGCAAATTTACCCCAGCTTAAAATGGTGTATCATGCACTAGTAGAATCAAAAATACGTTACAGCATTAAGTTTTGGGGAAATAGCTACAACTATAATAGTCATGCTGCTTTTGTTGCCCAGAAAAGGGCAATCAGAATTATGGCAAGGGTCCCTCAGTGGATCTCTTGTAGGGATTACTTTATAAAGTATAAAATCCTCACTGTTCCCAGTCTATATATACTCGTAGTCCTCACTGATTTAATGAAAAATATCAGTCAAATAGAAACGGAAGCAGACAGACTAAAGCGCTTGGCAACAAGACGAAAAGATTTGCCTCAGTTGGTTATAGCCAAGCTGGAAGTGGTTAAGCATTATGCAGGGTATCAGGCAATATCTCTTTTCAACAAATTGCCCGTTGAATTGAAGTCACTTACAAATAGCAATATCTTTATTCGAAAACTAAAAGCTTTTTTGCTGAAGGGGTGTTTTTACTCGGTTGAGCAATTTAAGACACCAAATAAAATATGTGTAATGTAATCATTAGATCAAATGATAAATTGATTTTCGAAAATAATAATAGTGTAGAATATAATGTGTAATAGAAATTGACATAAAATGTGCAATATAAAACGATTATGTATAATATAGTAATTAATGAAATTAACAATAATAATAATTAGTAGACTTTTAATTGACATGTATATTAGTATAGCATTATCTGTGACATTCGTTTTTAACAATGTAGTACATATTTAATTAATTCTAGTGTTCAAACACAATGTATATTGTTTCTGAAATAAATAAATAATAATAATAATAATAATAATTATTAAAAAAGACTCTTGAGCATCACATAGTTACGTGAAGCTCCAAAGCGTTCCAACCGCCGTATTCCGTACATTTCCGTATAAGGTATCGCTTTTTGGCTTAGTTCATTGGATGCGTATTTTTTTAAGCTAATACGGAGGCACAAACTCAACTTATAATTTTTTTTTTTGAGATAAGTACAAAGTGTTGGTAACAGAATTGACACTACTAAAATCTCCCAAAACACACCGGAAATGCAAATTTAGTCCATATCTCCTGAAACCAAATACCAATAATGGAAGCGGCAGTCTCTAATAATTTAAAAGGTATTGTTAATTAATTAAAATTATGCTTTGATCGCACTCAGGATCGCGTCTCAAAGCTTGTGGCAACCCTAGTTGCCATGGCAACCGTCTCGAATCGGGGCGCCTTGTAGTCGAAGATATGGTAGTAGAAATATACACCAAAATCATTCTGTTGATGATGACAAAGTGTAATAAATACATTTTACTAATTGCAAATGGGTTGTCTGGCTTAATCCGGGGCTTCAAGAGAGAGAGATATTTATTTACACTTATTCTAATACACGAAAAGATATTCTGGAGTTTCCCGTTATCTTTTCGCAATATCTTTTCGTCCAAAATACCGCAGTGCCTCAAAACAAAAGTCTTCAATCAGTGTGTGTTGCCAGTGATGACATATGGATCCGAGACGTGGTGCTTCACTATGGGCCTGATGAATAGGCTCAGAGTCGCTCAACGAGCTATGGAGAGAGCTATGCTCGGAGTTTCTCTACGGAATCGAATCAGAAACGAGGAGATCCGTAGAAGAACCGGGGTCACCGACATAGCCAAACGGATTAGCTCTTTAAAATGGCAATGGGCAGGCCATATAGCACGCAGAACAGATGGCCGTTGGAGCCCAAAAGTTCTTGAATGGAGACCACGGACTAGCAAGCGCAGCGTGGGACGTCCACTAACAAGATGGACGAACGACTTGGTGAAGGCCGCAGGTTCAGGGTGGATGCAAATCGCTTCCAACGGCCAACCGTAATGATTGGCCGTCAATGAGGGAGGCCTAAGTCCAGCAGTGGACGTCCGACGGCTGAAATGATGATGAATGATGATGATGATTCGATACACAGGAAAAAAAATTGTAAAGGAACAGATACAAATAAAAAAACATTGAATAGTATGAATTGGGCCCCACTCAGTATAATGTTGCGGTGAGCCACAGAATCATCAAAAAAAAAATCACGATGGCTTATTGAATCAGGCGTTACCTTGCGGAGGTCCATATTAATGAACTGAAACAATTACTTTACTCACCCGCGACCTTCGTTAAAAAGGTCGCGGGTGAGCAAAGTAATTGTTTCAGTTCATTAAATCGAGAGCGTCTTTGACATCATAACAGAACAGACGAGGTATACCTTCTACATACAGTATGTCACAGCGGTCGCCATGACTTTCAATCTTAAGCCACCGAATTTAGCCACACAGCCATGTGTAATTTATAAATAGACATATTAATCTAACGTATAATCTTTGACATCATCAAAAGACGAGTATAGAAGTATGTTTTTACTTCTGTATCTCCTGCTACACGGCAACTATCTGACGTAGCGAATCCGGCGATTAGATTGCCATCAAGACTTAACGTAAGGTCAAATCTAGATAAGGGCTAGATAGAAATCTTGATGACGATCCACATATTGATGCCTTAATGTAAGTTAATTAGTGCCAAAGAAAGTGATAGATTTGGGCCTAGACCTAGACTTACTGATTTATTTACTTGGTGACTTAACGCCAATAGGTCATTTGCTTTGCGGTGCCTCCAATGTTTGTGTGTTTTGATACAAAATCGTCTTATACGTGTTTGATTTAACGTTTCAGTTACTAATTGGTAATGTGATCACCTGCTCAAATCTGTCTTAATATACTACTTTAAATAAATTAGGCGCCGCTTTAGGTATGTCGCTAAAATAGATAGGTATACAAATTAATCACATGGATCATGATGGTATTTTTTCCGGAACTGTTATAATAACTCTCGTTCGGTACCTGGTTACTATATTAAAGACTATTTTCACTTCGCAAATCAGTGTGACCATCAGCCACATTGCTTTTATCCTGGTGGAGGAACTGTTTGAACTGTAGTAGCAATTAGCATTTAGGTACTTGGTTTGGTAAAGGCCACAGGTTCATGGTGGATGCAAGCCGCTTCCAACCGTATCAACGAGGGAGGCCTATGTTCAAACAAAATCTTCGGCATGACTTGTTAAATACGTAACTAAAGGCTCATATAAAACCAGTACTCGATCAAAATGCTGCCCTAACTTCGATCCCAAACGGTTCCTTCTTTAATGTACTTTAATTCAGTTTTAGTACCTTGTCATATTCAACCAGGGTATTGTCTTAGTATATCTGGACCGCTGGCAATCCCCCAAGTGATCCGTCTTTTGGGCAAATTAATAAGTTTGGGGCAAAATAATGTCAATGGAATTTGGCCCGCCCCTCCTAAATGGTGTTTAATATGAATCTTAATACAAGTTCTAGACGCGGCTTTGCCCACGTAAAAGAGTTTACTATTCTTTCGTAGTTCATAGAATTTCTTTGTAAAACTAAGTATTTTTTGCAGTGCTTAGATTTTCGGAGTTTCTTATTTAACTTGTGTCGTGAGACGTTACTTCTCAGCCTCAGAACCTCGGGAGGACATTGGGTACAATTGACCACCCGCCTCCCTGAGTTACGACCAATTCTTCAAATTATTGAAATCGTTATTAGGTGAAATGAGCACTTCGTAAACCAAATCCTGGATTTGCGTCTGTTACTTGTAGCTTGATTCATAATTTTATGTCAACGGGAAGTAAGGTAAACGTCCCTGTGCTCGACATCAACCCAATACATGGCACCTTCAATCTTATGTCATAGTAAGAGAGGTGACAGATGGGTGTCAGTGTCGAGCATTGGTACGTTTACCTTAGCAAGGTTTTGATTGTTGTGAATTTAGTATGAAAAATTTAAAACACATTTTCAAAAAAGCTGTATCTTCTGTATCGACTGAACTTGAAAACAACTTTTTTAGGGTTGCAAGACTTGCAAGAGACCATGCTTTTTAGTGTTTCATATTAATTAATTTTCATTTTAACATTATACTCACGTGTTTTTGAGTCAACTCACAAACTCACTCACTCACAGCCGGTTTTGCATTGACCAGAGTTGAAACATAACTCCGAATTAAGTGCTAATCCAAGGTTAAGTGTCAAAATATATAACCCGGGTTCAATCAATTTTTTAATCCTAAACCGTACAGCGGCCCTAAGACTATAAAAAATAACCATCTGTCGCTCGACAGCGTCCTCGTAGATAAATTTGAACACTCTAATTCGCCTAATGATTTATCTGAGTTATTTCATAACGCTGGGTTGCCTATTTAATACGAACGCTTTTCACGGGCAGTAGGTAATTCGGGGCGTAAATTACTGTTGGACGACATCGATCTTTTGAGATCCACTGATGTCAAGGATCGCCAATAGCAGACACCTAAAAACACCGTATGTATACTAGGTGCCAGATAACGCTGCCTAAAAGTTCATTGCTACGAAAAGGTACAGAACCTTTAGCAACCATTTTTGTACTTAACTTAATTATTAATTTCACATTTTGTTAATTCGTCGAGCTGAATTATTGCTGATGTAATACGGTCGCCCCTCGCACCCCCGCCCTGCTCGCACATGGTACTGAAATGTAATGAACTTCTAGGCAGCGTTATCTGGCACCTAGTATACCAGTGGCGAGGCGTGAAATTTTTTTAAAAGTAAAACCGGTGCAAAAAAACCTAAAAACCTCATTTAACCCCGTCTTGAAAGTGCAGTAATGGAAGAGAAGCGTTTGGTAACTTCGAAAGTTAAGAAAACTTGGGGAGAATCGGGTTGCTGGTACCCTTCACCGCTGGTGTGTACACAGAATATGGCAAATGCGCCAGAGTCATGAGCTTGATTTCTGAGGCCCTCAGAAGTAAAAGACGTACATGGGTGAATCAAATTTTTCGTGTAGTCCTTAGTTGTCCCAGTGACATCTTGATACTGTTTCATAGAAAAATGCTTAGGTTGTCTTTGAGACAAAATTTGAGTAACCAGGGGTGTCAAGGACAAGTTAATTCACCCATAATATTATGTACTTAGGGTCTAATCGGCAATTTTAACTTTTCTTTTTTTTTAAATAAAAAAAATACCTGGAACGAGCTGGCAACGCATTCTTAGTTGTTATGACGTTACTTGTTACTATTAAGAACAACTTTTTAGGATTAAAAAATTGCAACGTTTCCTATCATTAGGGTGTGTTGCACTGCAGAATTTTTTTTTTCGAAATATTTTTTTACAAATAACTCCTAATTGTAATTAACTTTATATTACATTTTTAGCTTGAAATATCCTGAAGAATCTATATTTTAAATTTGTCAGGTTACTTGTCGGTCACGGTCTCACGGTGTATCATTAATCCGTCAGTTAAAATATTGGACACGTTATTTTTTTCTTTTGTCAAAAAAAAAACATAATTTATACACACAAGGATACGAAAAGTAAAGACTGTCGTAGTTTCTAAATTTTAAGTTTTTTTTAAGTTGTCATGAAGACGTAAAGACATATTACATATCCAAATTGGTTGAATCGTTGATTAGGTATAGTCTGCGAGCGTACATAAGAACGGACACACACACATACAGGTCAAAAACGTATCCCTCCTTTTGGACTACGCCGAAGTCGGGCAAAAATCAAAATTTTGTATTTCTAAAGAGAAATAAGTGAACAAAGGTTTTCTTACAAAAACTTAGCAAATATCCTTCCTTGTAGCTTTCCTTCCAACTTAAAAGACAAACAATTTATTCCTACAATATGACTTTTTTCAGTTTCTATCGTTTCAAATGCTACACAGACCATTATATTAGACAACGTAATAAAATTTTACGTTCAACTATGATTCATCAAACTTCAAAGCTTTGACATCTGTGTGTCCCCAAGATTACATCATCAAGTTACACGGACCCTTGCCAACGGTGATAAAGCGCAGAATCGTTTGGCAGAAATATTTCTCAGACCATGTTCGCTTCTTGGAAATCGCCGCGATCCAGAAATGGTTTTATCACGCCAAAACACGCCTTTAGCGCTTCTGATGTTCTTAGTCTTGGTATTAGAGATCTTTCCAAAGATTACATTTGTGCTTGGGATTTCAAAGATCAATTTCGTCATTATCATCACGCAGCCTATATAATAAGTCTCTCTGTAGGACACAGGCCTTTCAGAATGAAAAGACTTGGGCCGTAGTTCCCACGCGGAGCCAGTGCAGATTGGGAACTCAACACGCCATTGTTCTTCTCAGGTGTGTGCAGGTTCCCTCATGAAGTTCTCCTTCATCGTAAAGCTCGTGGTAAATTTAAAATGTATTTTCAAACACAAATGCCGAAAAACTCAGACTTGCCCGGGCCTGCACCCTTTGCTTGACAGGCTTTAAAGATCAATAACGCCATGATCTTTCGGTGTATACTTAGTCACTACACGGGATTGTTGAGCCACTTACCCTTACCACTGTTGCTAATTTGGCCGTGTAATGCTAATCTAGTTTATTATATTAGATAATGACAATAATTTTTTTTCACGTCTTTAGTTGTCATGGACTCGGAGAAGCAATTCTTAAAAAAAAATCCTCTAAATCTTATGAATTGCCGTCGTTGAAACAAATAAAGTTGCGCGTATTTCGTGTTTCGGATTTTACAGCACATTATTTGTTACTGATGTGCTGTAATTATTTTATTTATAAGTAGCATTAAATAAATGTTACGAAACGTCAAAATCCTCAAACAACCTTTACTCTCATCTACAATTAAAACTAAAACGAAAAATTTGGGTCACAACAAACTTTCAAAGCGACAAACGAATTAAAAATACGGCTTCAATGAGCAAACTTCGGACAAATTCACGTATAGAAAATCGCTACGGACACAATTCGTGTAGCGAAAGTTGTGAATGAAGGAATTTTTAACTTCATCAAAAGTGTATCAACGCCGTTAATTTGCTTCTCATTTGGCGTTGTTCAAGTTGAAACGTCGTATCTTCAATGTCTTCACGTTCCGAACTGAGCGTTCGGCCGTTCCGTTTTCGGGCGGAGTTGCGGGTGTTAGCACTACGTTTCTGCCATTTGAATCTAGTTGGTTTCTTTATGGAGACGTTGGTGGAAAACGGCGAAACGTGCGCAGTTCCTATGTTTCCGGGGCTCAGGGCTGCCACGGCAATTTGTGTTTTGCAAATGGCCTTCCACGTAACAGATTGACGGTGAATCATCTGCAGAAACGATGGAAATAAGTCAGCTGCGTGTCAAGAAACGAAATGGCTTGGGTTTAGCAGAGATTTGTGTTAAGCGTTTTAAGATGCTGTTGCGTTTTCAATGTTCTGAAGTTTGTGGAGACATCCCTCTCTCAGTGTGGTGTCGGGTTCAGAAATACACCTCTCCATTTCTTCCGTGGATGCCGTAAGAAGCGACTTAGGATATAATATAGGTTAAGGTACCTAT
Source organism: Archips xylosteana (assembly GCA_947563465.1). Taxonomy (NCBI): domain Eukaryota; kingdom Metazoa; phylum Arthropoda; class Insecta; order Lepidoptera; family Tortricidae; genus Archips; species Archips xylosteana. The sequence goes on along the minus strand of OX387361.1, from coordinate 5,145,020 downwards.
ATTTGTAGGCGATAGGCTAGCAACCTGTCACTATTATACCACTTTTACCTTTTAAAGTGGTTTCGAAACGTAAATGTAACGTTCCGTGTGCTCGGCCTACCGCATTTGGAAATACAGGCGTGATTTTATGCATGTATGTTGTGAAGATTATCGGCAACTGCATTTTGAGGGTCTTCTGTCTTGTGTGGTAGCGTGTGGTTTGACCTATGGCATCTGAAGCAGAGAAACATGGACTCGAACCCGTGTTTGCACTGCTGGGTTTTCGATATTTGTGTGCGAAACATACGCTTTTTGAGTGAAGGAAAATAGCGTCTATATAGTTTCAAATAATTTAACAAGTATTAATGTATCATTCTCCATAATCAACATTAGTCATAAAGTGATTTATTTGTAAAACAGTATTTTCTTAGGATTTCTTATAAAACAAACCTGGCCTTACCTAGTGCATTCTTTAAGATGACATTTAAAAAGAATCCTGAAGAAATACTGTTTCAGAAATAAATCGTTACCTATATGAAGAATGATACATTATGACTTATTATATTAAACTATGATAAAACATAGGTGCGCCAGGAATAGTGACGAAACTATTCAATGGTGTATGTAAACTACCTAACACATGGACCGCGTGTGAACTACGGGCCGATCTCTCTCAGTTCGAGATTAGCCGTGTAAGTTTAAAGAGGAGTTTGAATTCAGAGTAGCTGTAACAGCAACATAAATGCAACTAGCAACCCTAGTAAAGCAGCTTTTCAGAACAAGTCTTCCGTCAAATGATGTCCAGGTGAATAAACTTAGTACTCTGCTGGCAACACTAATTAGTGAAACGGCTAATTTGCAGCCTTTCACGAGCCGTTTAAACTACTCTGGAAAATTATATTTTACTCTCCTCAAAATTGTATTTTTCAGTGATTTTATGTACTGTTTATATTTTCCAATCTCTAACGTATAAGACAATCACTATTTTTGAGTTGTTAACTTACTCTTTGTCTGTACTAAATGCTCCTCTCATCCAGTCTAATAATAATAATTTCATTTATTCAGACAACAAGGATCCATAATAATATGTATTAGTATTTTACTTATGACTATGTCAGTATACATATTGGACAAGTGACATTGTGTTTTTAATTAAATTAGTGTTTTTATTAAGGTTGACTCGTAGAGATCCCTTAAAAGAATAAGATCGCTTTTGTACATGTATCTCAAAGTAGTCGATAACGTTCTTTTTTTTAGTTTTGTACAATAATAATAATAAGGTTTACATACATACGTACAATCGGTCTTTATTAAAAAAGAGTCAAATAATTGGAAATATAATATTTATTCAAAACATATCCAAAACAATGACACGCTCCGGAAAACCTCACAGAAGACAGGGACAGCTAATTCTTGATACAAAAACAAGTCAGCTTAAGGATTCTGTTGATGCCCAGCATTAGATATATTCAGCAGTCTTTAATATTGATGCTCAAAAACAAATAGCACATAATGTATTTTCGCATGCAACTCGAATCAAAGTCAAGTCATCATCATCATCATTATCAATTCCAGTTGATACGTTCCACTGCGGGGCATAGATCACTTCTTAGAATGAGAGGGCTTGGTGTGTTGTTCCTACATGGATAATGTAGGGCCAGGGCGTATTGGGAACTTCACACACGTTGTACTGCTACGAAGCTTTATTTAGCTTTGCTTTTACAAAAAAATTAATGGTAAATTTCAAGAGTAATTTTGTCTACTTTCGGGAAGCTTCGAACCTATGATCGCCGCCGTAGTTTATTACAACATAGTATAAGTGCTTCTAAGGAAATCTATTTTCATTGTCGAATTCAATGCCTCCTCCATTATTTCTCAAGGTACTTTCTTTGAACATCTAAGCAATTCTTTTTCTGAAACAAAGGGCTTTCTAGAAAACATTTTCTTTCATAAAATATGCGTCAAAAAACAATCACAGCGTCCAAAGACTTCTTGGTGTACAAGGGCGGGCCCTTTCAAAGGTATCCTTCTAATAATTTGTTTGTTTCTTTCAATAATCATGAGAATGACCCTCCCCTGGGTTTGGTAACAATGGGCTCTCAATTCAAGAACTTCAGAAACCCCTGAGGGCCCTTCATTATTTCCACAGCTTTATTGGAAAAATTGGCTATTGGTTAATTAATATTCGCAGTATTTGATGAAGTAGGTACCTACTCTGTAGAAAGTTTCTCATTGCAAATACATGTGAGTATATAACATCCATCATCACAAGCTTCCTCTTAGAATGAGAAGACTTGGGCTGTAGTTCCCAAGTGAGATCGGTGCGGATTGGAAACATCGCACACACCATCGAATTTCTTTGATGATGTGTTCAGTTTTCTCAAGAAGATTTCTTGTGAAATTTTTTAAATGTTTTTATATTCCAAAAAGCTCAGACGTGCGAGCCTGGGCTCGAAATTACGACCCTCTGCTTAAGAGGTTATAGATCAAACTATTAGGCTGCCACGGCCTTTTTTTAGAAAAAAATACGAACACGAAATTTGGCAAAGCCAATGGAATTTTTCTGCAGCGTGTAGCAAATTTTCCAAGCGAAAGCTTTCGTGTTAGGTCGACTTGTTTCCTAAAATAGGCGTAAAAACAAAAGGCAAATTCTTTCGTTAGTGTATCGCTTTGTGAAATTTCGGCATTAGGGATTAACAAGTAGAGTGAAATTGAAATTGGAGTAAAAAATCATATCTAACTGAACTGTAAAGGTTATGATATGATGACAGATGATGATGGGACAGTACGTCAGTAATTCTATTTCGCTGGGATGCTAATGATGATGATAAAGTTATTAAGAAAGAAAAAAATAAAACATTTATTCGTGGTATCAAACAAGTTCAAAAATAAGACAAGATTTTTCTTTGGGGCCATCACGTCATCATACATTGAAAGAACAACAAAAATAAAGTGAAACGGACAACGTCAATTATTTTAGGTTAGGTTTAAAAAAAAAGAAACTATAATATTAAGCTTTTATGTTACTAGGCAATTCAATATGGGAACGAAATAACTCTTTCAAATGAAGAATTGAATACAAACAAAAGAAAAGAACCATTCCAAAGACACCTTCGCAAACACTAATCCAAGGTAACAACAGGAGCAAACACCTGCGAATTGTTTCCCCAATTCACGTACAGTTCCGAATTGATTCCAGTCATGCGTGGTAACAAAAGAATAGGAACAGAATACTATGTGACAGAAGAGAATATAAGATCTTATGATAGCGATTCGATAAAATAAATGATTAAAGATTGATTCCTTTTTCGTCGTATTCCTGATTGGACATAGTCTTGTTTCGACACATTTTAGTAAATAAATTATACTATGAAATACTTGTGACTGCTTGCGTAATAATATAAAAAAGGAATACTCATTATTTTATTTTATTAATCTGATTAAAGCGTGGTGGATATATTGTTAGTTCTGTGAGTGAACTAAGTTAAAACAAAATTAAATCCCCCATTCTAGAATAACTTGTAAAATTATATTATCCTTTCATTTTCAGCTACCATGTTACCAGAAAGAGATAGTGTCGTGTCAAAAACAGTCTCTGTCCTTCAAACGTGATGATAATGTCACACGTCTGAAGATAATTTAGACGACGTATCAAACATTAAGGGACTATGGGGGCACGTTTATTTAACCACTATAAGTATTTGTTTAAAGTTTTTATATTCTACCAGTTTTAAACTGTCAGGTCTTTTGAAAAAAGGAAGACTTCAATATACAAATAAAAAAAAATATTATGTTTACATTTTTACCACCTAATTAGATAAATTTAACTGCATAGGTAAATAGTTTTTAATTTAAATAATATAGATAAGTCGTTTTCAAAAAAATGCACATTCATTAAAGGCTTAATGAAAATTAAATCACGATCGCGTCCTTTGTGTAACGAAAGTTAGTCATGCAAACTTAGTTACACAAAGGAAGTTTTAATAAAGCCCTTAATTATGTAATTTTTTTTTTGAGAACGACCTATATTATTTTTTTAATTTAAATGCTTTAAAAAGGGGAACATAAACATAAAAATAAATCGAACCAATTAATTTATTACATAACTCAATTTATGCAATATAAAAGCTTGTGTTCATTTCGCTTAACTAAGGTACATGGAGCTTTTCTTTTCTTATTTTTTTCCAGAATTGATATAACTTGATGTCTTGCCCGGTTGAGGTTATCGTTGACTTTTGGGACAAATGCTTCTGTTAATCAACTAGCAAGCTGCAATAGCTGACCCGTGCAAGAGTCGGGAGCATGCTTAGCTCAGGGGCTAAATTCAGGAATGGCCCAACATGATTTGCGAGCGGTAATTCAATCGTTTGCGAGAGGATAAGAATGGGCTGAGCTTGGGATGAGCCTTACATTCCTGTTAATTCGCTTTGTAAATAAATAAATGAATAAATAAATAAATAAGGATCATCCCAATCTCAGCCCAAACCTTTCGCAAACCAGTGATTTTTGGCGTTCCTGAATAGCAGTTCATCCCTATCCTTTACTTTCGGGCACTTTTAGATTCGTTTTCAAAAAAATTGTACCAACACAATTAAGGGACTTAATCAAAATCAAGACTTACTTGATTCATCTGTGTAACAAAAGTTTCCCATATAATTTGTATGACTAACTTTCGTTACACAAAGGACGCGATCGTCATTTTGTTTTCAGTAAGCCCTTAATTTTGTATTTTTTTTAAAACGACCCTTTAATATCCAAGACAAATCGTGCATGTTGCGACACATTACGCGGCTGCAAAGAGAACTAGTTTGAAGTGGTCAATTGAGCGCCTCATTGTAATGCAACTTGCACGGGTTTCGGCTCTTGGTCGGTGCCAGTAAATTGATGCTAGATCGTAACGTGTAGTTCAACTCTCGGCTATCGAGTTACGCAAGCTTTAGTATATGGGTGAATGGTTGAGGTTCGGAAACTATCGAACCGATCGAGCGAGTTAAAATGTTTGCATGTATCTGCGTACCTCATAAAGAAAGAAAGAAAATACATTTACATATTTACAACAACAATAGATACATCAATCAATATTCTTACAAAAATACAACACGAAGGATAAAGATAGAGTGTGTCATTGCTGTTGAAAATCGGATATTGGCTCAGCATAATGCTGAGGCGTTTATAGCACCACAGCGCTGATTTACAGCCAGCACTGTTGGTCGTTGCATCGAGTGCTGTGGATTCGTTCCGTGGATGCGTGCTAGGGATGCGTGCTACGTGCTAAATAAATAAATTCATTCATTCATTCATTCATAGCACATCTCAGATGGAAGTCACTGTAACGCTAATCCAAACATCTAAACATAAAAACATCATAACAAACTTATCACTTATAGTATAGTAGGATTCTAATGAAATGTTCTTTGTTACAGGTACTGACTACAAGGAGTATTGTAGGGCTGGTTAAGTAATCACTTAAAAGATAATAGCAAAAGTTTTAGCGTAAAATTTTCAAGTATTTCATTTAAGTTGTTAGAATTAATTACTTTCCCTAACTCCTGGATTTGAATACTTCGACTACAATGAGGCCGTAATAACTTTGTATCTCATTAAAGAAAATAAAATATTAATAAAACTGTTTATTTGGAAGTTTATTGACTTGGGAGTCGCTTTAAAAAAAAATGGTACATAAGAAATTATGGGGTTTAATCTTGGTTTAATTGAATCCTTTGTGTAACGAAAGTTACCCATATAGTTTGTATGACTAACTTTCGTTACACAAGGGACGAGATCTTAATTTTGTTTTCATTAAGCCTTTGTATGAAATTTCTAATTTATGATCGAGAAAGCGACTCGAAACCGTACTGGTCCGGAGAGGTCTATTTATAACAAATCTGAAAAATAAAAGAATAAAAGAATCAAAACTACTTCTAATACTAAAGTGATTTGTTATCTCTTTTATCGCTTAACTAAGTAACATGGATTTTTTCTTATATTTTCCAAAAGTAGTATTATTTGAGCTTACACCCTCATCGTCATCATCAGTTGTAGCAGGACGACAAATGCTGCCTTATCTTTTCTTATATTTCATACTAAATGCAAACTGAAATATGGATGCACAGAAAAAAACCCCAGAAAAAAGACCAATGCTGGGAATCGAACCTAGGTCCTCAGCATTCCGTGCCGTGTGCTAATACCCCTACACCACCACTGGTCAGGAGTCTAGACACAAATTTTTCCTACACATTCATATCTCAATTTGTTAGATCATCACTTGCGTGTTAGTGGTGGTGTAGGTAGGGGTATTAGCACACGGCACGGATTGCCGAGGACCTGGGTTCGATTCCCAGCATTGGTCTTTTTTCTGGGGTTTTTTCTGTGCATCCATATTTCGGGTCCATATTGGGTTCGCTAAATTTCATCACCCGAAATTGATTTTCCTAACGATTTGTACTCCTAATGATCACTGTTCCTAAAATTTTGTTTCCTAAAGTTTTCGTTCCTACAATTTATTTTACTATTAACGTAGTCTATAACACTCAGTTTTCCGAAAATTGATTTTCCTATTGATTTGTACTCCTAATTATCACTGTTCCTAAAATTTTGTTTCCTAAAGTTTTCGTTCCTACAATTTATTTTACTATTAACTTAGTCCATAACACTCAGTTTTCCGAAAATTTTAAGTAATAACTTCACTGTTGAAATTTATCAAACAAATTAGATTATCCGGGTGGTCATAAAAAAAATAACTAACACCAAAGGCTAATGCGGGAGCTGCGCTGCGCTACGCTCCCGCATTAGCCTTTGAACCTAACCATACCAAGTCGCTTCCACTCCGCAAGGTCTTGCTCGCTCGCTTCGCTCGCTCGCTGGCTTCAATCGCTATCATTGGAGTCAGCGAGCGAGCGAGCAAGACCTATCAGGGCGGAAGCAACTCGGTTTATTGCAACGGACATTATGAAGTTTAATGTATAATAATGTTCAATTTTATGAATAAAAACAAATCTACATAAAAAAGATATGATGATGAATAATAGTGTAAAAGATGGTTATGTTGAGATAATATAGGAAAACAAATAGTAGTATGATAGATGTTTATTGCAACGGACATTATGAAGTTGAATGATTAGGAATTCAGAACGTTAGGAACAGAGTAGTTATGAGTAGTGATTATTATGATGTAAATTTTTAGGAACAACATTTTCGGACTTCCGATAATCGACATTGAAAAATTAGTTCAACTTTGGCGCACCCCCATATTTCAGTTTGTATTTAGTATGAAATATTATGGTTTTCACGGGATGACCGTAAAAGTAATAAAAAATGAAGTTGAAAAATAAAAATACAAAGAGATACTTCATATCAAACTTGTTAAAGTTATCTTTTCTTGTTATTCTCTAGTACTTGTAATTATTTCAAACAGCTTTAGCTAATTTGGTAGTCATTTTATTAAAAAAATATTATGACGAACTAAGTCCTCTTTAAGCCGATTGAAAGTCAACATGATTTCAAAGCATTTCCACTCTTAAATTGTCTGTCGTTGACTGTACTTTACGCTTGAAATAAAACAATCTCTGCCGGAAATGAGCGGATGGCAGCGAGTGAAATAAAGCTGAAAAAAAGGTCAAGCACGACAATGGGGCACGAGTAGAGGGTTCAGTGACTCAATATTTTAAGCGTAAGCGCAAACGACACAAGTTCCCCGTCTTAAATATGAAACTACCGTGAGACTCTCATAGTGAAAATAAACGGAACACTCAACGCGCGTTTGGCAGCCGCCGTGACGTGTGACTCCGAGAAGAAGGGCTACGGATTAGCCCGAAACATGTCGAGTTAAATTCGTTTTAAGACGTGAGTGATCCGTTTATTTTCACTATAAGTTCTCCGTCTGATGGCTGAAGGAGAACTAACGCAACTAACTGTACGGACAAGGGGGAAGCTCGACGGCTTAAGATAGGTTGGCCAGACCGCGCGTGTATTTAGGGTATTTTCATCGTATTACTAAAACAAACTTATTACAAAAAAAAAATACCTACTTGTTTTAAAAATGTAGCAACACTAGGCCCTACAAAACATCTTGTTTTATTAACATTTAAAAAGTCATGACGTTTCGTGCAGTATTTACGCCGTGCTAAGGATTTATTATATTTTTTAGAGACGACTTTGGATTTTTTTCTACCGAGCGAACTACAAGTAATCGTGTTTCGAAAACACTGGTCACTAGAGTGAATCCTCAAATATCTTACACATGAATTTCAGAACTAAAACTTTGCTAGCAATGATACAGAAAGGAATTAAATGAATGCTATAAATGCGCCAAAAGCTCGGTAGGGCCTTAAACAGGTGAACCGATTTGGATGCGGTTTTTTATTTGAAAGTAGATTTTTTGGCGACGTTAAACATCAAAATTGGTTCGGTCATGTTCTTTCCCCATCATAATAAGTACATTAGTATTTTGTTTTATTATGACAGGGATGCGAACGAGCAACAATCGAGTACGAAGGAGTAAGATTATTTCTCTCTATTTACATAATAAAATAAATAAAAATAAATATCACGGGACAATTCACACCAATTGACCTAGTCCCAAAGTAAGCTTAGCAAAGCTTGTGTTATGGGTACTAGGCAACGGATAAATATACTTATATAGATAGATACATACTTAAATACATATTAAACACCCAAGACCCGAGAACAAACATTCGTATTTTTCATACAAATATCTGCCCCGACACGGGAATCGAACCCGGGACTTCAAGCTTCATAGTCAGGTACTCTAACCACTAGGCCATCTGGTCGTCTAAAACATATGAACATAATATGTGTGGTTACATAATGCATCGTTGTTATTTTGCACGGAACCCTAAATCCGAATGGCGAAGGGGAAGGTCCGTAAACAGCGAAAAATATAGCCAGTCCAGTTCTACTATTTTACTACGGGCGTTAGTAAGGGATTTGTTTGGAAGTGGCTAGTAAAAGGGATTGTTTTATATATTGGTCTATCATCATCATCATCATCGGCATGCTCGTCCACTGGTGGACATAGGCCTCTCCCCTAGCTCGCCACTGAGCACGATCCTCGGCCACTCTCATCCAGCTCTTGCCAGCCGCTCTGCAAAGATCATCGCTCCACCGAGTCTGAGGACGTCCTACGCTACGTTTGCCGATCCGTGGTCTCCACTCAAGAACTCGTCTACCTCAACGGCTATCAGTACGCTTAGTATACGTTTTACCTCACCAAAATACTTCTCGATCGCGTTTACGTAAAAAATTCAATTACTAGGGAAACATGGACAGCGTCTCCGCGCGCGCGCTTCCATGTTTCCATAGAATTGAAATTTTTACGTAAACGCGATCGAGAAGTATTGAAGTGAAGGAAAACTTATACTAAGCATACAGTTCTTCGGGTTATATGGCCGGCCCATTGCCACTTCAGCGTGCTAATGCGGTGGGCTATGTCTATAACTTAGGTTCTCTGTCCGACGGATCACCTCGTGTCGAATTCGATCCATAATCCGTAATTCGAAATTCGTGCTGTATGCTTAGTATAAGTTTTACTTCACCAAAATACTTCTCGATCGCGTTTACGTAAAAATTTCAATTCTATGGAAACATGGACGCGCGCGCGCGGAGGCGCTGTCCATTACGCTTAGTATAAGTTTTACTTCACCAAAATACTTCTCGATCGCGTTTACGTAAAAAAATCAATTACTATGGAAACATGGACAGCGCCTCCGTGCGCGCGCGTTCATGTTTCCATAGAATTGAAATTTTTACGTAAACGCGATCGAGAAGTATTTTGGTGAAGTAAAACTTATACTAAGCGTACATGATTCCATAGTAATTGATTTTTTACGTAAACGCGATCGAGAAGTATTTTGGTGAAGTAAAACTTATACTAAGCGTACTGTACGCTTAGTATAAGTTTTACTTCACCAAAATACTTCTCGATCGCGTTTACGTAAAAAAATCAATTACTAGGGAAACATGGACAGCGCCTCCGCGGCCGCGCGTCCATGTTTCCATAGAATTGAAATTTTTACGTAAACGCGATCGAGAAGTATTTTGGTGAAGTAAAACTTATACTAAGCGTACTGCACCTTTCACTCCTCTGCCGATACTATTAGCGTGAACGGAACGGAACGATACGATGTTCAAAAATCGAATTTGGAAGTATACCTAAGTCCAGTATGCTTAGTATAAGTTTTACTTCACCAAAATACTTCTCGATCGCGTTTACGTAAAAATTTCAATTCTATGGAAACATGGACGCGCGGCCGCGGAGGCGCTGTCCATGTTTCCCTAGTAATTGATTTTTTTACGTAAACGCGATCGAGAAGTATTTCGGTGAAGTAAAACCTATACTAAGCATACAGAGTGCTTAGTATACGTTTTACCTCACCAAAATACTTCTCGATCGCGTTTACGTAAAAAATTCAATTACTAGGGAAACATGGACAGCGTCTCCGCGCGCGCGCTTCCATGTTTCCATAGAATTGAAATTTTTACGTAAACGCGATCGAGAAGTATTGAAGTGAAGGAAAACTTATACTAAGCATACAGTACGCTTAGTATAAGTTTTACTTCACCAAAATACTTCTCGATCGCGTTTACGTTAAAAAATCAATTACTATGGAAACAAAGACAGAGCCTCCGCGCGCGCGCGTCCATGTTTCCATAGAATTGAAATTTTTACGTAAACGCGATCGAGAAGTATTTTGGTGAAGTAAAACTTATACTAAGCGTACAGGATGTTGATTTCGTCTGATATAAATAAGACAAAAACTCAGAGGTGCTAGTTCGGACTCGAACCCACTAGGCTGGGCACAAAATTGACACAAAAATTGGAAAATTAGAATTTTTAGGGTTCCGTAGTCAACTAGGAACCGTTATAGTTTCGCCATGTCTGTCCGTCTGTCTGTCTATCTGTCCGTCCGCGGCTAAGCTCAGAGACTGTTAGTAGTAGAAAGCTGTAATTTGGCATGAATATATATATCAGTAACGCCGACAAAGTGATTATATAAAACAAACTAAAAAAATTTTTTTTAGGGTGCCTCCCATAGACGTAAAGTGGGGGTGATTTTTTTTTCTCGACCAACCCTATAGTGTAGTGTATCATTGGATAGGTATTTGAAAATAATTAGGGGTTTACTAGAACCATTTTTTGATAAAGTGAATATTTTCGGAGATATTCACTCCGAAAGTTCAAAATAATGTGTCCCCCCCCTCTAACTTTTGAACAGCAAGTCGAAAAAAATCACGTAAGTTAAACTCAATAAAAACTTTCTAGGAAAATTATTTTCAACTTAATCAATTGAGCAGTTTTTAAGTTTTTGTAAAAAAATATTTCTAAACTAAGATTGTACTTTAACCGCCATTGCAAACATTTTTTTTTCTTTAAGTGCCTATAAGATCACGCTAATACTCAGTATCTTCTATCAAATAAAAAAAATAAAATTTAAATCGGTTCATATAACAAAGAATTACATCTGAAAAACCATCAACATACATACTAAAGCTAGTAGACTGCAGATTAGATTATATAGTTACCCAATTCGCCAATAGATGGCGCTGTACCGCTGAAGTTGAAATTATGCGCGCGGTGGGAGTTGGGACCAAACACGTGTCCGACACGCTCTTGGCCGGTTTTTTTAATTATAAATAGCGCTCTTTATTTTAAGTAAGAAACCCCCTAAGTTACCTAATTCTGAAAAAAAAAGTAGCACTTATATTTTGAATTGTAAATGCCCTAAAGTTTGTATGAAACACTAGGTTTGTTAGGGCGAGTGCACACGCGGTGGAGTGGGGAGCGAACAATAATGCTTAGTTCCCACTAAGTGCTGGTCGGGGTTGCTGCACTAATTTATTGGAATTTGTGGTTCAAGTCACGAGATTTTGTTCGTCAAGAATATATTCGTGTTTTTAAAAATGATTCGTTGATTCAGGCGTGGTTTTATGAAGGCCCATATCAATGTACTGTAATAGTGCTAAAAAGCGGAGAAGCAAAATTATTGCAGTTCTATAAAATGAATAACTGTAGGTTTTAAAAATAATTGAACGTTTTAAGCTGTGTTTATTTATTTTGCAGCGTCATTGACCCTCGACTGACTGAACTACACTTAGTTCTACTATTTTTCTAGTATAAAAAACATAACACGGGTGTTCAAAATAAATCATCTAAGCGACACATAATATGTGAGTAGTAAGTTAGTCCGCACCTGTGTTTCTGTTGAAAGAAAGTAATTATCTTTTCACTTCTCATGCTCTTAAAATGTTACTTTAGTCTCTGCATATCGGGACTAAAGCTCTTTTTTGATCTCTAGGCATTAAAGTAATTTTTTTTTAATTTACTTTGGAAACCCCTAAACTGCCAATCACGGTGTTTGTGGATGGAGTATTATTGCCATTTTCAGTGACTGGGCGTAGACAATTTTAAAGCTTTCCACAGACCGCAGCGCGCTGCGGACGCTCCGAAGCGCTCCGTAGCGCTCCGTAGCGCCCTGCGCTTCGGTCTGTGGAAGCCTTTAGTGCGTGGAAATACCTAACCTCAAAATGACAACTGTATAAAAATATTTTAAAAAATAATAATTTCGTGAAACACCATGAATATTACTAAAACGAATATTAATCTATTTAATTGTATTAAAGATGAATTCATTTTATTATGCATACTTAGTCCAATTAGCTATGAAATAATTTTCAAGCTTGAATCTGTTGGCTAAATATGCAAATTTAAATGCTATTTGAATTCTGAACAGACGTCCATTGCTCGTATTGAGCGTACGTTTTATAAAAGTAATATTGTAGATTAGTATACCTAAAACATCGTTTTTTTCCTCGCATTCAAAGTGAAAAATAGAGTGTTTAACGCGAGACTAAACTGCCATAATGACACGCGAATTATAGCCACCCTCGCTCTGCTCGGGTGGCTAAATATTTTATGTCATTATCAGTGATCGTAGATTTTGTAGCATTTTTGGTGCGGTGACGTCAAATGACACACGACAGCGACCTAGGGTTGTCGACGTGTATAATATGATTGACGTCTAAAATAATGTAATATTATGTTGTCGTTGAAAATAAAACGCTAAATAATTTACTTAATCTTTTGTTTAACAACATTTCGTTTTTATTATGTTTTAATGTTTTTCGTCAAAACATGTTTCAATCGTGTCATTTTTTTAGCACATTAAATATCGAAGAATTTTCCTTAATAAAAAACTGTGCTTACTTAACAGTTTCTCCATTGTGTTCAATCAGTTAATAATTATTGCTTATTTTCACACAAAAAATCAACGCAACTGTTTTTTAACACTTGACGGGACGTCATTGAAGAAATCAAATGACTTGTATATGTATTTATGGACTGTCATTACGCATTATACTGGCAATGCAAATATACAGCAGAAAAGTTAGTATATCAATTTCTAATCATAAATAATAACTATAGGTATACGTCACCTCAGATAAGGATTTATTGCAACACATTTTCTCATAATAGTAAATTAACCCTTCATTTCATTATGCATATTGGGTTGGGCTTTACATGTTCTAAGAATATTTTCTGTATTTTCGATTTCTACTGCACACCTTAAAAAACAGAAACAATACAGAATACAGAAAATAAAGATTAATAAAAATAGAGGTTTGAATCTTTTTTTTTTAATTTTTATTTAATTACCAACCATTTCTACATTATTACTAGTTATTACTTATTTTATTATTAGTTATTACTTAGTTCTAAATTAAATGCCTTTGATTTTACTTGATCCTTGGTTCAAACAATTTAATATTGGGCACTACTGACAACCCTAGCACTGCACCAAAAATGCTACAAAATATACGATCACTGGTCATTATGGCTTGTTTTAGTCCCTTGTTGAACAATCTACTATAGTTTTCTATCCCGTGTGTATATCTAAATATTCCTTCTTGTTGCGTCTACCAAGGTAATTAAAAAAAAAATAAAAAAATAAAAAAAAATATTAGGGGACAATCTTACACAAATCGACCTAGTCCCAAACTAAGCAAAGCTTGTACTATGGGTACTAGACGACGATAAATATACTTATATAGATAAATAAATACTTAAATACATAGAAAACATCCATAACTCAGGAACAAATATTCGTGCTCATCACACAAATAAATGCCCTTACCGGGATTCGAACCCAGGACCTCTTGCTTCGTAGGCAGGGTCACTACCAACTAGGCTAAAGCGGTCGTTAAACTATAAGAGATTTTTGTATTTATTTGATATAGTTATATTAGGTAAATTGTAAAGTGAATTGTCTCTTAAATTTCAAATCAATGCGTTAGTGGTATAGACTGTTTTTATTTTTCAATTAGTCACATTCATCAACATCTTTTTGATAGTTTAAGCCACCATAACATTGCCATTGCCACTTCCCCGTCTTTCGCCAGCCTTTTGACCTCTTGATACACAGGAGTTGAAGATCACTTAAATTTGGTTAACATATTTTTTTTATTTAATCTTACGATCATGTTAGTCTTTTATAAACTTATGATAAGACAGTTTAAATATTAAAATATAAATGTAATAACTGTCGCCCGCGACTCTGTCTGTGATTACGTAATATATTATGTTACTTATCGTTATTTCCTAGAAACCATGCAATTTTCAAGAATTCAAGTAAATCCTATGTCCTTCCAAGCTATATCTATACCAAATTTTATATAAATGGGTTCAGCGATTTAATTCTGAAGATTTAAAAGACAGAGTAACTTTCGCATTCATAATATCAGAAGCGATTTTTTCGCTCTTGTCTTGTACCATAACCCGCCCTACCTCAAGCGACTCCTTAAGTGGACCTGGGCATTTATTGCCAATAAACTGGTCCATGCGGACTACAATATGTACTTGTACTATTTGGTACATGGCACGTGCCATTTATTTACTCGGCTTTATGTGATAGCCATTAGTTTAGCCGTTTTGGCCGCTTGGTTGCGGACCGGTGCCATCATAAAAACACTGTAGAACTTTTAGATGTTTATTTTGTGTTTTATTTTACTATGAAGAATGCTACCTACCATAGAGATATAGCACGATGGTTATTAAAGTCGTAGTAGTCAAAAATGACGTCTATCGACGCGGGATCGGCTGCCGATCGAAAAAAAAACATCAAAATAAAGTCGGTTTACGGACGATAGTTTAACGTGACAACGTCATAACAAAACATTCAAAAACAAATATGAAACCAATCGGTCACCCATCCAAGTACTGATTACTTTCGAATTTCGAATTTATTTATTTACAAAGGAAATTACAGGTGATATTTACAATGGTTCTTATTCTCTATATAACACTAATAACATGTATATACAACACTCACGCAAATGTTATTTAATTTAGACTGTATTAGTTGACATTAAATTAAAACTATAAATTAAATTTTGTAATAAGAAATGTTAGATACTAAGGGCATTTTGGAAATGATTTAACATTTTTTGTCTGAATGATGTGTATGAATTGGGTATGAATCGTTGAAAATGTCAATGTCATGTGTTTCAATTTCATGTATAGTCGGGGTAAGAATAGGTTGCGCCCGACGTTGCTTGCCTCGGTGATCGAACGAGAACCGGTGTTTTGTCAAATATCTTGAAAACGGTGCATCCTACGGCAAAATCAATGAAATTTTCATTCCCTTTAATACCCCCGCACCCCTCTCCCGCAGAAATAGAACACTGTAGGCTTACACAAACCGCTCTAATTTCGACTACATTACTTATAGACTATAGGAGTTTAGGAAAATGGAACATACTAAGTACTCATGTTTGTTAATCAATAAACAATACAAAAACATGAAAAATACTTTTTGGGACAAAAAGTATTACGGTCACATAAAAACGTCCAACGGGCTTGGAGCCGTGACACGCATTGTTCGACAGGTTTGTACAGGTTTGCCGATCTTTTCCCCCCTCTGACCCACGCCGCTAAGACTATTCGTCTCGGAGTTATTTGACTTGTTTTAAATGACTCCCCTACTTTGTTAAAATACTATACACCTTAATTAATGCGATTCAAAGCACTGATAGTGAAACTACAACAGGCAACTATATTTTACACTGTTAAACCAACCAGAGGTCCGACAATAGACAACATTGCCGACGAAAAGTTTGCTAACGCCATAATTCACGAAGACAAAGGCAGCCATTGTTCAATAGCTGCATGTAACGCTGTCTATGTAGCCACGATACTATTCAGTGAATCGATGTTACATAACACTGTTTAGGTGCAAGTTGAGTACTATTTACGCATGTCCACGGAAACATGAGCGCCTCTATTGGCATAAAATTTAAAGTCAGAATTCATCATTTTGCCAAACTCTGTTTTTCTCACAAACCATTAAATTATTCAGGAATTTTTAAATGGTTATCCTGCAGACTAATCTAACTCAATCGCAATCGCCATCGCGTTCATTTTGACAGTTCTTGTATGGGCTGATAGTTGGTATCGGAAACAGCCAGCTGTCACAACCATACAAAAACGGTCATTTCAATCCGATGCCAAGTGTCAAAAATTTAAACAATTACCCTGCTGTAGGGATTCGATTAGTAGCATTCGAACATGGCGGATGTATACTCCGACAAACTCGTGCGCGGCGCTCGGCGGAACCTTGTCGCAGGGAGCCTCTGCTGTCCTTAACGAGATTGTTTTTAATAAGTGCGGCAAATGCTGACTGCGACAGGGTTCTGCGGAGAGCCGCGCACGAGCTTGTCGTACTATAGACAGTATATAATTTTGGTATTTGTTTCTTTGGCTAGTTGAAGTATAATTTTGTTAGTGTTTTATGCGGCGATTAACCTTAAGTACCTGGGCGACCGAGCTCTGCTCGGGCAGAAACTCGGTACCAAGCGTTTTCCCAGAGATAAGACCAAGCTAGATCAATTTTTCATCCCCGAAAACCCCCAAATACCAAATTTCATCGAAATCGTTGGAGCCGTTTCCGAGATCAAAACACCGGAGGGGGGGGGGGTGAGAGGGGGGAGGGGATGCGGTGGAGGGAGCGCGGGGGTATTAAAGGGGGGATGAAAATTTCATTGATTTTGCCGTAGGATGCACCGTTTTCAAGATATTTGACAAAAACACCGGAGGGGGTGGGGGGGGGGGGGGATGAGTCCGACTTTACAGACAACCGGCTTTTCCTGTTCTGTGCTCCCAATAGGAAACGTGCACATAGACGGTGCTGCCAACTGGTGCCATAAGGGTGCCATCAATTTGAAAGTTTTACCTTGATAAGTTTGTTTTACTGTCCGCATAGTGTCTCTTCTGTCGCATTAGTGCTGCCGCCTATAGTTGCTGCACGTTCCCTATAATACTTTTTCTAACAAAAAAGTAACTTTTTCTCACAAAAAAGTAACTTTTTCTCGCAAAAAAATAACTTTTTCTCACAAAAGAAGAAACTTGACGTTTTCTCATGAAAAATAAACTTAAAAAAAAAACTAAAAATCTTGAAAAAAAAACGTGGATTCGAACCGAGGTCGGCTGGATCCGCGACCACCCGATTTCTAATGTGCCATTAGGATCTGCTCGAAGTTGGCGAAATTTAGCTTTATATTCTAATGCAAACAAAAATAGCCGGAAAACACGAGTAAAAGCGATTTTCTGAAAATGAAACATAGCTAGATCAGTTTTTCATCCCCGAAAACCCCCACATACCAAATTTCATCGAAATCGTTGAAGCCGTTTCCGAGATCCTGATTATATATATATATATATATATATATATATATATATATATATATACACAAGAATTGCTCGTTTAAAGGTATTAGATTAGATTAACAGTGATCACAAAATTCTATATTGCTCTCGTGTCTGACATTTTTTAATGCGCAAGTTGTACAACGTCGCGCCCAAAGAGAGCTTACTTTGACACTGGCGAAATTGTCCTAAAATAGGACAGAAGCCATATTTTTAAATAAATAATAATACCCTGCTGTAGTACTCTATAGGTTAGGTTAGGTTTGTTTTATAACAATTCTGTAAAATTAATGGAATCACAGTAAAAAGGACTAAATTATATGCAACCCGATATGGATCCCCACGGAAACACATACACACAATTTTGGGGCTGTCTGTTTTTCTGCAATGTATACAGGGTTATTTTTAATTCACTGACATCCTCTTAACCCTGAATTCCTATCACTCAAACAAATGTTTTTTTGTTTTACGACTTTTTAAAATGAAGCACTTTTTTTCCCATACAAATACACAGAGTATCGTAAAAATAAGAGGAAATCTCAAATTTTCAAAACGTTATTACACCAAAAATATTAAGTTATGACAAAAGCCGTAAAACAAAAAAACATTTGTTTAAGTGGTAGGAGTTTAGGGTTAAAAGGATGCTAGTGAATTACAAATAACCCTGTAGTAAATCGAAAACCATTTCGAGATAAATGCTGTTTAAATCGTTTTCTGTACTTATTTATGTTTAGTAACATGCAATTAATTTACAACATTCCGACTGAGTCAGTCTCGTTCTGAAGGTACGCTATGTTCGGCATACGACATCTTTCAACTGAAATGATGATAATGATTCAAGTATCAAGACTTAATACTTATTTGACACGTGTGTTCTATGAGCGATGTGCCCTGCCCACTGACACTTCGAGTCTAGCGATTCTTCGAGCTATGTCGGTAACTTTATTTCTTGCGCGAATTTCATCATTTCTAATTCGATCCCGCAAATAAACTCCGAGCATAGCCCTTTCTATCGCCCTCTGAGTGACTTTGAGTTTTCTTATGAGGCCAATCGTTAGCAGCCACGTCTCAGTGCCATAAGTGACTGACTCTCAAAGACTTTGACTTGAGACATTGCGGTGTATTGGATGACAAGATATTGCGGAGCTTCCCGAACGCTGCCGAAATGATGATGATGATGATGACACGTGTCAGCTGTATTGGTATTTCTTTGTTGATATAACTCTGACAGTCCGTCTGATTGTGAATGGCGGCTTTATTACTTCTTACTGTAATCCCTGTGCCCTTGGGGTTTCTCTGACGAAGCAGCAGTCAAACTTATCATATGCCTCGAGCGACAGGTCTTACTGCCGTAGCGCATATTTATACTAACAAGTATTTATACTTGTTGGTAAATACTAGGTAGTATAAAAACTGCTTTATACTTGGAAGTATTTATACTTTTTGGTAATTACTGCCCATAGTCAAGCTAATGTTAGTGATAAAAATTCTGGAATTTATACGTAATATCAATCGGAAGCTTCGTGTGATAACTGCTACTAAATAATTTTACTGTAGGAAATACAACGATTAGGTTCCAAGTGACGGGCACTGGAGCAGTGGCAGGCCATAACGGAGATGGTGGGATGATTTTCCATTTTGGTGAGAATCTGCAAAGGATGGAGGCCCAACAGTGGAATGTCTAATAGGCTTACTTAGTCGCTGTTTACTACATTTACGAGAACTATCTATTTCAGTAGGTAGATATAGTAAAATAGGTTTTTTTAAAATCCGGATACGGCACGACATTGCCTCAGTTACATTTGGCGAATCGGCAGCGCCCCCCTAGCAACACGCATCGACAACTAACTTTCCTTCATCATCATCGTCATCCCAGCCTATATAAGTCCCACTGTTGTAGGGCACAGGCCTCCTCTCAGAATGAGAGGGCTTGGGCCGTAGTTACCTCGCGGGCCCAGTGCGGATTGGGAACTTCACACACACCATTGAATTGCAGGTTTCCTCACGATGTTTTCCTTATTTTTCCAGACGATTATTGCGACAAAAAACTGTACCGGCATCAAGTCTCTTTGTGACCCTTACACCTACGTAACGGACCCAAGAAACCTAATTAGATCTACCATCACAAACTAAAACTTCAGTTGTTCATAAAATACTGAGTAAAAATACTTTATAAAATACTACTTATATAAATACTTTAGGTATAAACGCCATTCTCCATAAAGATGGCTCCAATTCAATGCCGCCGCGTTACGTGAAACACGATCGGGCGAAATAAGAAACGTCTAGGTGTTAGCTTTTTAATTGGGTTCCTGGTATGTCATGCGACGTGATTTTTAACTGACGGAAGAAAAGGAAGTTCTAAAGTCCACGCAAATATAAACTCAAACTCAACTCAAAATCAGGTGTGAAATAGAGGTAAATCACGGGTAAGTGTTATGTAAAAAAACCTTTACCTTTACCGTAACCTTTTTTCAGGTCAAACAAGATTTTTTTTTTTGGTATAGATGGCAAACGAGCATGCGGATCGCCTGATGGTAAACGATTACCGTCGCCCATGGACACCTGCGACACCAGAATAGTCACAAGTGCGTTACCGGCCTTTAAGGTAAAAAAAAACTCATGAATGTATTTCTAATGCGGTTCTAAAGCTAGTTATATTATACATAACACAGTATAAACTCTTTAGTATTCTGACTCTCTGTTTCCCAAAACACAAGCGTCCCCTTCGCATTTTGCTTAATACAAATTCTGAAATCTCGTGTTATTTACAAAAAAATATACTCCAGGACCTTTGAAAAGATTTCACTCGATTTAAATTCCATTTCATCAAAGCACTGTACACAGAACGCGTCAAATAAAACCGGCGAGGCATTTTTTCACGGTATTTAGTTGCATTACACAGTTATTGTACAGTATGACAGTGAAAACTAACAAAATATTGAAGCTATATGAAAACTGGCTGCCTGCGACATCGTCAGCAAAGAATTGATTAACCGCCATCCCGCGGGAACTATGCAATTTTCCGCGATAAAAGTATCCTATATAATTAATTCAGATTATAAACAAGCTCTGTGCATCTACCGAGCACATCGAGAATATCGAGCAAAAACGAGCAAAAAAATCACGTTTTTAGTATGGGAGCCCCTTAAATATTTATTTTATTCTGTTTTTTTTAATATTTGTTGTTATAGCGGCAACCGAACTACGTCATCTGTGAAAATTTCAACTGTCTAGCTATCACGGTTTCTGAGATACAGCCTGGTGCCAGACGGACAGATAGACAGACGGACAGACGGACAGACGAACGGGCAGTGAAGTCTCAGTACTCTACGGTACGCTACAGTACGGAACCCTAAAAATTGTATGGAAAATTAGGGAATTTTTTTTTTTCAGGAGCAATACATTAAGTATAGCGTTCTTGATTCTGAGTAAGAAAAACTCGAAAATTTGATATTAAAAAAAAGTGAGGGTACACTTTTTATTTAAACTTACTTTCCTAACTAGTCAGTCTTTTAGATTATCAAAAAATATTGGACACGTATTTTTTATTATGTCAATTAAACAAAAAATTACGAAGATATGGCGCGTTGAAGTTTCGCGTGACGTCACTTGTTCCTACACTTTGTATGAGCGTTTTAGGAACAAGTGACGTCACGCCTCGTCACGCGGAACTTCAACGCGCCATATCTTCGTCATTTTTTATTTAATTGTCAAAAGAAAAATTACGTGTCTAATATTTTTACGGACGGTATAAATACGGACTAAATAAATAAATAAATAAAATAAATATTAGGGGACAATCTTACACAAATCGACCTAGTCCCAAACTAAGCAAAGCTTGTACTATGGGTACTAGACGACGATAAACATACTTATATAGATAAATAAATACTTAAATACATAGAAAACATCCATAACTCGGGAACAAATATTCGTGCTCATCACACAAATAAATGCCCTTACCGGGATTCGAACCCAGGACCACTTGCTTCGTAGGCAGGGTCACTACCAACTAGGCTAAAGAGGTCGTAGACTAATAAGAATTATTATTTTTTTACCTAGGAAACATCCCTATTGCATTGACTACATAATATCTATCTATCTTGTTAGTTACTGACATAATTTTAAAACATTGTATAGAAGCACAAAACCTTTCATGTAGGTACAAGGGTATGTATTACAATACCGAAGTATGAAAGACCGAATGTATTAAAACATCGAATGGGTCAAAAGACCGACACGATTTTTTTCTGAAACCGTTAACTTTTTAAGATTGTTATAAAACAAACCTAACCTAACCTAATGGGTTCTGTATGATGCCGTTTTAATAAATTCTGAGAAGTTTACGGTTTCAGAAAAAAATCGTGTCGGTCTTTTGACCCATTCGATGTTTTAATACATTCGGTCTTTCGTACTTCGGTATTGTAATACATACCCAGGTACAAGATCGATTCGAACATGACTGTTATTTCTCTCAACTTTTAATGACTGTATTTATATTGTCATCAACTCCTTCAGAGCAAATTTCTGAGTCAACGTACTATACAATGTTTGGCGAGCCTTGGGGAGACCTATGTTCAGCAGTGGACGTCTTTCGGCTGAAATGACGATGTTGATACAATACTGTTATATTCTGTGTGCTACGTCGAAGTCAATAACAAAAAAAGAAGTAAAAAGCTGTCGCCGCCACTGACCGTGTTTTAACGGTGGCAAGGCCAGTTCCCAAGGCCACTCAAAAACTGTAATGAAAGTATTTTAATGAAATCGATCGATGTTACGTAAACTATTATGTGTTTATGTCCAGTCCCGTATGGTTTTAATAGCGTTTACTGCGTCAAGTGTTAAAACTATGATTTTTGATTGAAGTTTTTCATACTAAAACAAACTGGTTGGTTAATAGTATTGAAAAGTAGCCCTGGTAGAGGGTCGTGGGGTCGAGTCCGGTTTTGCACCTCTGAGTTTTTTTGGAATTTACGTGCGAAATTACATTCGAAATTTATTATGAGCTAGGTAACATGAAGAAAAACATCGCGAGGAAAGCTGCACACACCTAAGAAGAAATTCAATGGTGTGTGGGAAGTTCCCAATGCGCACTGGGCCCGCGTGGGAACTACGGACCAAGCCCTCTCGTTGAGAGAGGAGGCCTGTGTAGTGGAACTTACATAGCCTCATCCTGCGCACCATACAAGCAAAATGCCAGTGAAATATGAATAAAATGTAAATAGGAAAAAGATTAAAATTTTTTTTTTTAATGAACGAAACTAAGTAAAAGCAAGTCTGTTCCAATTTAGAATGATATAAATTCCTTTGAAATAGGGATGTTCTTAATAAAGCACATTGGGCAGGACGAGGATAGGTTGGATGCTGATGATAATGATGCTGACAAAAAGCGTTTGCCTGTTTAAAAAAAATGCTAGTCCATAATTATCACGCCCATACATACGCAGCTGTACTATCTGTAGGTATTTTTAAAGAACCTTGACCCGCCCTGCACATTTAAATACCATTAAGATAGCAAAAGACATTTACGCGTACAGTCGACGGTTAAATCGATGTTACCAATCCAATTTTTTTAAAGGTGGCCCTCTCTTTAGCGTTTTCTAACCGGGGCAGAAACTTGATAGTGGCGCCTCTCTCTTTAGCGTTTCGAGCCGGGGCAGAAACTTTATAGTGGCGCCCAAAGAGTACATTATATATAGGAGGATAGAGATATCACTCTATAGAGTATACAACGGCACAACGCCATCTAACGCAAATTCCCGTCACTTCTATTAGAAACCATACCTATAATTTTTCATATCACTGCAAATGTATTATTATGCAATATTTTTGAAAAATAATACATTTGTAGAAATATGAAACATCTGTAGTCTTATTGTTTTGCCTTCAAAGCCTCTGGCTATATTTCAGCGCCATCTAGATTTATTAATCGAACTACAAAAACCGCTGCCGATCCGTACTATGGCGACTGCCAATCCAGTCTACATCATCCTTGATAGTAGCGACTATTTTCTTCAGCATTTTCGAACCGGGACAGAAACTTCATACTAGTATCCCTCTCTCCGGCGTTTGAGTCTTACAAGACGATGGTGTGCCAACCCGGATCCCGCACGCTAGCCTCTTTGTGGAGCAAGTTTTACATTTTCAAACATAATTATTATATTATGAATTTGGCATCCATCATCAAAATCAATCAGGGGACCCAGTTCCAATAGATCAATAGATCCGGGGCTGTGGTTATGTTTCATTGCATCGCATAATACCAAATACTTGAGGACGGGCAGAAAATGGTAACAAGGCGAGTTAAAGAAATACTATCAAAATAAATTAAAAGACAGCTTCCGCCGTCGACTGTACCCATTCGTCATTAGAGGACGCCGTAGGGTGATAACGAATCGTCTTGAAAGCTTTATTTTAGTAAAAGATATACGGGTCCAGTAATTTTGTCTCCAAAATTTATTAAGGAACTAGCTGTTGCCCGCGACTCCGTCTGCGAGGAATTCGTTTATCGCTATTCCGCGTATTCTAGGATAAAAAATATCCTATATGTCAATCCAAGTTGTAAACTATGTGCCAAATTTCATCGGAATCTGTCAAAACGTTTCAGCGTGAAAGAGTAACATTAATACACACAGACGCACTCACAATTTAGTGAGATTTACCCCCTGTTTCACCATCCATTGATCAAATTTATTTGACGGATAAATGTGATGCCGTCTTTGTTTGTTTTGTTCGAATAGACGGAGACGGCATCACATTTATCCGTCAGTTAAAATTAATCAATGGGTGGTGAAACAGCCCCTTAGGATTGTATAAAAACACACTGACGCGTTATAGTCAGACGAAATAACAACAAGTTTTTGTGGCCCTAGTACATGTTTTGTTCATGCACATTTACGAGTAGTAGTGTAGTAGTAGTAATTTTTAAACTATATTTTTGTGTTGCAATTTTCTTGTTATTTTATAGATATTTTACCTCCATAAAATTACGAAACACGTAGATGGTTAATTTTATAATGATTAATGCTGTACCTATGGTTAAATTGTACAAGGTCAGCGTATCTAATGTCTTCGAAATGCAATTTAATGTTGATTGCATCGCATCGCCAAAGGCTGTTAGCATACTATATTTGATTGCATCGCCTTAGGCGTACCTATCCTAGACGGACACGGCAGAGCATTCGGTCAAGTTGTGAAAACAAAAACCGTGTTATTATTTATTGCAAGCCAAAAAATTTTAATAACCTAGTGTTTTGACCAAGCTCGCGGCACATGAGAAAAAATATTTGAAATTATCCATGACTTTTTAAGTCAAGGAAAACATCGAGTGGAAAAATATACATCTAAGGTATGTGTGAGGTTTTTAATCTGGGACTGACTTGAGACTTAATATGAGTCTGAGACTCGTCCGTATTCTGAGGAAAAGCCCAGCTGTGGGACAAAGCAAGTCGGAATTATTATTATTACTACTACTACCTATGAAGTCGTCACAAGCAGAGGGTCGTGGGTTCAAATCCCGGCTCGCACCTCTAAGTTTTTCAGAATTGATGTACGAAATTACATTTGAAATTTACCATGAGCTTTACGGTGAAGGAAAACACCGTGAGGAAACCTGCTCACCTTCAAAGAAATTTAATGGTGTGTGTGAAGTTCCTAATCCGCACTGGTCCCGTGTGGGTACTACGGCCGCCCTCTCATTGTGAGAGGAGGACTGTGCCCTGCAGTGGAACATAAGCTGGGATGATGATGATAATTGACTACTAAGTATCGAAATCACTAATATGAAACCATAGGATGCGGAACTATACTTCATTTAATTTAGAATTGAAAACATCATTATATTGCGGCTCGTCAACTATTTCTTACCTATCAAATAGTACAGTACAATAGTCTGGGAGCCGCAAAATAAAATTGTTTTAATGTCACTTTATTTACGTGTCGTCAATTGTTACTCTAGTACGATTTGTAAAGAGATTACAGTTCACGAGCCGCAATATAATGTTGTTGTGGTTTATAATTCTAAATTAAATGGAGTATAGGACATTTTCTAAAGAAATCATCGCTTAGTATTGTAAGTGGTTATAATCGAATGATTTGTGATGTTGTAGGTAGCGAGTTTTTGATGCTTACATTTTTATTGATACTATTATTGTGCTGGCATTAGATTTACATACACTTGTCAAATTTCAAGTCGATTAGACTATTGAAAGGTGAAAACTACAGTACTTGACCAAAATTTTCACATAAGGAAAATAGAAGTGGCACAATTCGACTACATTAATTATGTACAGTATCACTTACATTTAACAACGCGATGCCACTAGGCCTCCTTTTAAATATCCGTACAGTAGCAATCGCAATCATCATTATCTATCTATAAAACGGAGGCAGACATGGGAAGAAAGGGATTTCAAATGTAGTTGTCATTGTGAGCGTGTAAGCATTCTGGCTGCTAGTTTCGTTAATTTATTTAATCCATCCGAGGAGATCCGTAGAAGAACAGGGGTCACCGACGTAGCCAAATGGATTAGCTCGTTGAAATGGCAATGGGCAGGCCATATAGCACGCAGAACAGATGACCGTTGGGCCCAAGAGTTCTCGAATGGAGAACACGGACTGGCAAGCGCAGCGTGGGACGAGATGGACGGACGATTTGGTGAAGGCCGCAGGTTCAGGGCGGATGCAAGTCGCTTCCAACGGTAACGATTGGGCGTCAAGCAGAGAGGGAGGCCTATGTCGAGTGGACGTCCTACGGCTGAAATGACGATGATGATTTAATCCAAACTTGACCTCTTTTCCACATTTATCCATTTCTGAGATGTATGTAAGTGAATATGTCAGCAGACTGATAAAGCTATTCCTGGATGCATTGTTGTGTACGCAACATCGGTACTCTAGGTTCTCGATTAAAAATAATAAGTTAATTTAATAGGTAGGTAAAAAATCGGCAATGTACGAGTCATTAACATTTTCTATTCATATATTTCATACTAAATACAAACTGAAATATGAATGCACAGAAAAAACCCAGAAAAAAGACCAGCGCTGGGAATCGAACCCAGGTCCTCAGCATTTCGTGCTGCGTGCTAATACCCCTACACCACCACTGGTCAGGAGTTTAGACACGAATTATTCCTATAATTTGTTAGATCATCACGTGCGTGATACAGGGCCATCTATGTTATACCCTCATCGAGAGATTTCAACACTCCTTCGGAACTACCCGCTCACCCGGACAAGAGATGTCGCTACCTGTCCAAACTTTAACAAGTTTGATATGAAGTATCTTTATTTTGTTGTACAAAAAAAAGATACTTCATATCAAACTTGTTATTTTCTATTCACTTAATATATTCTTCTTTCATTTTTTTTTCAATTTTTCATCGGATTGGTATTAATTGTAATATTGTATACTTTTATCCTAATAAATGAGAAAGTTTCTGAACATGTTTCTTTCTTTTAGTAAGTCTATCACGCAATAACGGCTGAACGTATTTGAATGCATCGGCGTATAGATAGACGTTTAGACGACCAGATGGCCTAGTGGTTAGAGACCCTGACTATGAAGCTTGAGGTCCCGGGTTCGATTCCCGTGTCGGGGCAGATATTTGTATGAAAAATACGAATGTTTGTTCTCGGGTCTTGGGTGTTTAATATGTATTTAAGTATGTATCTATCTATATAAGTATGTTTATCCGTTGCCTAGTACCCATAACACAAGCTTTGCAAAGCTTACTTTGGGACTAGGTCAATTGGTGTGAATTGTCCCGTGATATTTATTTATTTTTATTTTATTATAGATAGACTAGATAGACAAAAATTTGGATTAATGGTAGTGATGATTCATTAATATTGTGGGTTTAGTAGCGTTTGAGCTGGCTGCTTGTTAGTTGGTTGCCTGAAAAGCATTATCTCAACGCAAACGTAGCTATTTTGCATGACTAACTCAGTACTTTGCGAAGAAGCGAAATAAGTAATCCATTTATTTAATAAAAACCAATATTTACATGAAGCCGTGGTGGCCTAGTGGTTTCACCTATGGTCTCTCAAGCAGAGGGTCGTGGGTTCGAGTCCGGACTAGCACCTCTGAGTTTTACGGCGAACCTGCATTCAACTGAGAAGAAATTCAATGGTGTATCCGAAGTTCCTAATCCGCACTGGGGCTGCGTGGGAACTGTGGCCCAAGCCCTCTCATTTTGAGAGGAGGCCTGTGCTTTGCAGTGAGACGTATGGGATGATTTGATGAATATTTACATACATCACCCAGATCGCTGTTACTGGGTAGAGACCCATATGGCTGGCTGCGTTGCCTCGTATGGCAATTCCAGTGTCCGAGAAATTTGTCGGATTCAAAGTGAAAACCGCCAAGCTGAAGTGGGACTGGGCGGACATGGCGGACATGTCTGCCGAATGCATCCAGATCGATGGACGCGAACCGTTACCGAATGGATTCCGAGGAATGGCTAGAGGAGCAGAGGCACACCCATGAGGAAATGGCGGGACGACCTGAGTGCTTTTCAGCTCGATTGGCAGGTGCATGCCCAGGATAGAAAAGAATGGCGGAGGAAAGGGGAGGCCTTTGCCCATCAGTGGGACATTATTATAGGCTACTAGCGGCCCGGTACGTGCTTCGCTACGTAAAAAGTGAAATATAAAAAAATTTCATTGGAACATCAATTTGACAGCAAAATCCCCATTTATTGAATTCATTTGTTACAAAAAATGTGATAAATGAAGAACCGCTCTACCGATTTTGTGCAAACTTCACATAAACCATCTACTAAATAGTCCAAACAAAGCCTAAACATTTGGTTTGGATAAGTGAGCCCGTTCTTGAGTTATAAAATTACAACGAAAAGTGGCATTGATTTTTATATATCGATATAAAAAAAAAAGTGAAGTGACTTTAAATCGAGATAACGTAGTATCACTGTTGAGGATGCGCTGTCATTGCATAGTTGAAAGCGATAGAGTGTGAGGATGCAAGCTTGCAGTTATGTCAGCACGTGCATAACTATATTATGTATGCCCTGATAGAACTTAGCAGTTTATTGAAAACTGTTGTTTACCCTTGGCTTGTTCGAGTATACTATGTAGGGTAATTCCAGGATAGATGCCCCAGTGGGATAGATGCCTCGATTTCAATTTCTACTAGTAGCAAGGCCGTGGGACTAAAATTCCACTAAATGATAGCAAGCCCCGTCCCTGCAAACCTCCGGGCCGCTGCTATCATGAGCAAGAGCGAACGCGTTTAGACCATGAGTGCCAAAACATTCCGCGGCGAGATCTCGCAGAGCGTGAAAATTATATTCGTAAGTATTTGTTTTTGAATAACTTTAGACTGGCTTATAATTTGCGCTTTTAACTAACTCATTTGGTTGCACTGAAGTTTAGGCTGCATGGATTAGTATATTTTATAGTGATTTTATCATTACTTGATTTTTTACCGAAAAGGGCATCTATCCTCTGCGAAAAGTATAGTTGCCCCGTTTTCGATCGCTATAGATGCCCCTAAGGGCATCTATCCTCAACTTGTTAAAAATAATTTTTATGTTGCAGAGGGTCGAAATGCCTCGTAAATATGAGAGAAAACAGGGCGTAGTCCCGCGTAACGTCGCCTGGACTGAAGAAAGCGTGCTAGCAGCCTTCGAGGAAATGAAGAAGAAGAAGCCAGAACATATGGAATACCGTCTAGAACACTAAGACGACGTTTTGCCAAAAATGAGGAAAATCAATTGACCCTAGCTAGGTAGGTAGTTATGTAGGTACATGTTGATTGGTATTTAGTGAGTTTTTTTCTGCAGGTATTTGCAAATGGAAGCAAAATCATATTTTATATGGAATTGATTTAACTTTTTTAATTTGTTTCAGTAAAACATCCAGTACTAGGATTCTAAAATAAGAAGAGGCTCGTGGCTCATACTATTCAAACTTGGCGAATTTTCAATGAATATAAAAGATTGATAACTTTTATTTAACTTGTTTAATTTCAAAGGGCATCTATCCTGTGACTCATTTTTGTGACGAGTCGTCTATCCCCCACGGTAGGCACCTATCCCATTTATAAGGGGTCAAAAAAAGTACGATTTACACAAAATCCATACGATTTATATTAAAACAAGTACAGTAAAATAATAGATTAAGGACCATAGTTATCACACGCATTGGACGCAATGCTATATTTTTTTAAGTTTTTGAATTATAAAGCTATTTCAAAAAGTGGGGCATCTATCCTGGACTTACCCTATGTATGTATGTATATCTTTATTGTACAAAAATAAGGAAAAAAAAGAAATACATTATTGACAACCGTTGAAATGCATGTACAAAGGCGAACTTATCCCTTTAAGGGATCTCTACCAGTCAACCTTTGAGTGGATGAAAGGAGCATTTAGTAAGGGACCGACAAAGAGTAAGTAAAAATAAGACAGTCGGACAAAGCAAAGGCTACAATACAACTTTTAGTAAATACAATACATAAACTCATAATATAAAGAAACCTAATAAAAATATACTACCATATACAACATATATATGCAAAATACATACAATAAATAAGCAGTGTTCTCAATATATTAAAGAGATGGTGTGAGCCACATCTTCTTCAAAGCTTCCCTGAACGACACCACGGAGGGAGATTGCCTAATGGAGGTGGGTAATCGATTCCACAGTCTAGCAGATTGCACAGTAAAAGATTTTGAGTAAATTTTGGGAGAAGTAGAAGGACAGGCCAAAAGGAGATTGGTACTCGACCGCAAACGGTGCTGGCTTCCTTCAGCCAAGTAGCTGAAACGCTCGGAAAGGTATAAAGGGGCGGAAGGATTAAAAAGAGTGTTGAAAAGCAATGACAGAACGTGGATGTTCCTACGCTCCCTGATGGGCAACCACCTCAGCTGTGCGCGAAAGTGAGATACGTGGTCGTATTTACGGAGACCAAAGATATACCAAAGAAAGATTTACATCTGACATCATTTCAGCCGAAAAACGTCCACTGCTGAACATAGGCCTCCCCCAAGGCTCGCCAAACAGTCGGTCCCGTGCCATCCGCAACCAACGCGTTCCCGCAATCTGAACCAGGTCGTCACTCTATCTTGTTGGAGGCCTACCTACACTGCGTCTTGCGGTCCGTGGGCCGCCATTCGAGAACCTTTCTGCCCCATCGGTCATCAGTTCTACGAGCAATGTACCCTGCCCACTGCCGCTTGAGTCTGGCGATTCTTCGAGCTATGTCGGTTACTTTAGTTCTTGCGCGGATTTCATTTTTCCTAATGCGTCCCGCAGAGAAACTCCGAGCATAGCCCTCTCCATCGCCCTCTGAGTGACTTTGAGCTTTCTTATCTGACAGTCGAATTGAAACTCCATCATCATCATCCCTGCTTACAGCAGGGCACATGCCTCCTCTCAGAATGAGAGCGCTTGGGCCTTAGTTCCCACGCGGGCCCACTGTGGATTGTGAACTTCACACACACCATTGAACAAAAAGCCGTGGTGGCCTAGCGGTTTGACCTGTGGCCTCTTATGCAGACGGTCGTGGGTGTGTGAAGTTCCCAATCTGCACTGGGCCCGCGTGGGAACTACCCTTTCATCCTGAGAGGAGGCCTGCACCATGCTGTAGGACGTATATAAGCTGGAATTATGACGTTTAGAATACGCGTGTTTGATACGATACGCCTGATCTCGATACGCTAAAATGATACAAATGTGGATATCATAAAGAACAATCATCATCATTACATCTTTTACTTTGCTTGGCACACGACGCAATTCCACAACTACAGTTTAAGTACAGCAAAAACAGCGTAAGAAAAAATAGTTCCCAAGCCACGTCATTTCCTAATAAATCCATCAAACGTGACCTTTCCGAGTCATCCTTTAATTGGAACGTCGTCTGATAAACAGCCGTCGGTTCTGAGAATGTCTGAAAATTCACTTATCCCATTACAGACTAATTAGTTATTAGTCTAGATCAGGGGTGTCACTAAAGCTCCAAACGCACAGCCAGCGGAGGCGTGGCGGTGACGGTTGTAATATTTCAGTGTTTTTCAAAGTGTGGGTCGTAACCCCCGGGGGGTCGAGAGACCTATCCAGGGGGGTTTCGAAGGTCAGCTCCGAGAAAGTCTTATGACTAGATGGAGATGGAATGAATTTTTTTCAAGGATCTACATTTTAATAAAACAGCAATCAATCTTAGACATTGTATTTATTTATTTTATGATTATAAAAATATTTTTTTATTCAGTGCGAAGAATGAGCTTGTTTCTTTTGAACTAATTCATCAAAACGTGGTTCCTGTCGCGACACGCAGACGATTAAATCATTTTCCAAATTGAATCTATTCCTCTTCTTTGTTTTTATGTCGACCATTGATAAAAAGGACAGCTCACACAAATAAGAAGTAGCAAATGGTATCAAAATATTAAGAGGATACGATGCGCACCATTTCTTCATACAAACGTAATCCCCTGTTTCCTCCCTGGATAATGGCTTTAGAGCCAAAATTTTTTTACTGTGTAATCTGTATCTACCACTGCTATGCCCCTAGGTTTCGTTTTTTTCCATATTTCAATTAACATAAGAAATATGAGCTTTCAAAAACTGAAAAAATTGCCCAATTTCAACGTCATTTTCAGACACTCATCAGAAAAGAATCCCTCATATAAACAAAAAAAAGAAAACATAGGGGCATAGCTAAATCTATCCTCTAATCATATTTGAAAAAAATAATTTTATTGGTCCAGTTTTCGAGAAGAAAACAGGGGATTACGAAATGCTGTTTTGATCAATTTTACGCGCCTATTAAAACGGTCTGAGCTGCAGTTGTCCCGCTCTAGCTGTACTGACACGGAGGGGATCGGGTGAGACAGCGACATTTCATTAAAATACCTATTTCTCAAAAGTCTCTCAGCCATCGTACCCTCTAAAGGGCTTCTTATGCTAGATTGATATATTCAACCATTCTTTTCACCCAGAACGCGCCGATTGATACGGATACAAACTCCAGTTTTAGCATTCTATCAGCTGCAAGTTGCAAAAGTCTTTCTTTCACAGTAGTGTTGAGATCGGCCAGATCCACGGATCTATTCAGAAAGGGATTTATTAACCAACATTTCCCGTCACCCACGTGTGTTTCATTTGAAAAATAGCTCAAAAAAAATTTTTTTTTAAAATGTCGCAAACTTTCCACCATATTAAGAATATGAATTTCCATGTTCACAGAATTATCCGATGAATCGTACAAATTGGGTTTTGGGGGTCGCGAATGAATTTTGATGGTCATTAAGGGCCGTGACACCAAAAAGTTTGAAAAACACTGTTCTAACTTGTATGAACGGTTGTGCGGTACCGTACCGCGAACTCGTTCATACAAGTTAGAATATTACAACCGTCACCCCCACGCGTCCGCTGTCTGTGTGTTTGAAGCTTAAGACTTAGAACCGGTATACACGTCCACTGCAGGATACAATAGTGTCCTATCAGAATGAGAGACCTTACAATACAATATAATACAATGACTCTTTATTGTACACCAGAAATACCTAGTAAGCGATACAGAAAACACGTAGGTACACGAGAGAAAGTTACAAGGTAAGCAATAGGCGGCCTTATCGCTTATGAGCGACAACCCTTTAACAGAAAGAAGGAAGGACTAGTTTACAGCAGGCCTTAGGGGCAAGCCACACAGAAAAAACGAGGGACGGGCGCCCGTCGCAGTGACGGCGCCCCTTTGGATCAGCTTTCATACTAAACGTATAGAAGCGTCGCGATCCAATGCAGACAAAAGAGACAAGGCCGCGTCTCCGCCTCTCGCGACGCTTCTATACATTTAGTCTGAAAACTGATTGAAGGGGCGCCGCGACTGTGACGCGCCCCCTTCCCACGTCTCTTTTGTGTGGCTTGCGCCTTAGGCCGTAGATCCTACTCGTCTTAGTGCAGATTGGGCAGTGAGTATAGCTTTCATAGGAACCTTCTATTCTGTCACTTTGCCCATGAATCAAGCTTTAAGAAGCTTCATAGTTGTAAATTGTGTTAGGATATACTTCATAGAGTCAGACCAAGATAAGTCTGCAACCATTTTGATAGCATAGGCAGTGCATGTGTTATTTATACGTCATAATTTCATAGAAGTTTGACGTTTAATATAACACTTGGACTGCGTGTGGTATCAAAATCGTCGCAGACATATCTTGGTCTGACTCTAACGGCCGTCGACTACAGTAGGTTCACGCCATTCCATTACTTACTCTACCTATTCTACTCACAGTCGTCGTGGTCATTATGGTCCAATATTTTTCATCTCTCACAAATGTATGACGCTGGATACCGGTTGATAATGAAGGGTCAGTGATACCATGCCCTTCGCTCTGTGATAAGCCGAACATTTGTAATTTAAATGTAATTAAGGTTTTTTTTTAATTAAATTGTGAAGATTTTACCAAAAATGTAAAACACTAGCTTTTTCTACGTGCAGAATTCAAATTCGTGGTGAAGCTTTGTTCAACCGTCACATAGGAAACCAAATTGCAATAGTTAAATTCCACTACACAATAGCCTTGTTTATTTTTTTGTTATATGAAATCTCTTAACAGATGGCGTTAGTGCACACAATTCATTTAAACCTAATTTAATTTTTGCATACAATTTTTAGTTCTCATGTTTTCCGTTAGATGTCACTATCAAATTCAGTCCCCATCCTGCATCGCGCTGTTGAGATTTTTCCTGAGTTAGTGACTTAGTCGAAGATGGCCTATGTTGTGTATACTTTACTTGGTAGAATATTAAATTACTGTAGAGCAAACAGTGAAGTATCATCATTTGGGACAGTGGTGTAACAAGCTTCGTTTCGTTTTCGTTATATCTTTCATTCAATAAAAAATTGAAACGCCGGCAAAGCGACATCTAAAAATCCATCATCATCATCGGTATCAGGTAGTGAAGTGAATACCTACTCCCGTTTTTTCCTTCATCATTATCCCGACCTTTATACGTCCGGCCTCTCAAAATGAGAGCTTGGTTTGTAGTTTTCGCGCGGGCCCTGTACGGATCGGGAATTACACACACAACATTGAATTTATTCACAGCTGTATACAGTCAAGGTCATAAATATGTGTGCGTTACCAAGGCGTCAAAAATATCTACATATACAACTCTGTGCCATTGACCATAAAGTTGGTGTTTGTATATATTGATATTTATGCCTTCGACTGTACAGGTTTCTTCACAATGTTTTCCTTCACCGTAAAGCTCATGATAAAGTTCATAGGTATATAATTTTGCACTTAAATTCCGTATAACTCAGAAGTGCGAGCCCGAGCTCGAACCCTCTACCCTCTGCTTGAGAGGCCATATGTAAAACCACTAGGCCACCACGGCTTCTATGTAGCATGTAGATTTTGCAAATAAATAAATAAATAAAAATAAATAAATATTAGGGGACAATCTTACACAAATCGACCTAGTCCCAAACTAAGCAAAGCTTGTACTATGGGTAGTAGACGACGATAAACATACTTATATAGATAAATAAATACTTAAATACATAAAACATCCATAACTCAGGAACAAATATTCGTGCTCATCACATAAATAAATGCCCTTACCGGGATTTGAACCCAGGACCTCTTGCTTCGTAGGCAGGGTCACTACCAACTAGGCTAAAGCGGTCGTTCAACTATACAACAATTTGGTGTGTGATCTAAATTATTTATCATAGCTAAGCGCAGATGCGTTCACTCACAATGAACAGTACGTTTTATTTATAAATCTATCAACATTTAGTTCGCTGTGCAAGCGCAGCTGCCATTAACAGCTGGTGTTGTTATAACCAGTCACTCTTTGTCTAATGAATAGTCTGCCCTAGTGCTTATTATGCTTGAAATGTTATGATACTTACTGTCTTCGATAGGGTTGCCATACTCACTGCGCAGATTTGCCGTACATTTGCAATCAAATTGCGGGACTTTTCTGGTACGTCCATGAGGCACATGTGTCTCATGAATACGACCGTTTAATGTCATTGGGACGTGTCGAAAGGACGTTGCGCATTACTTCGGGACAGGGAACCTGTTAAAACCTAGATAAGAGTCTTACGTTTTTTAATTTTGGAACTTATTTCAGTGTCTTTTAAGTTCTTTATCCATTGAATAATTTGTAATTTATGAAGTAAATTCGGCCATTGTTCTTACTGATGATTTTTGTTCTTTATAAAGTACGTTAGGACTCACGAGGATATTGGCTGTCAACGTATTGTAAGATTAACTTTTATTGCACATTAGCATATAAGTTTAATGACGCAAACATTAAAAATCTAGCTCAGTATAGATCGGGAACGATGAAGCGCAGGATAGTGCCTAGCGAGCGAGTGAACCCACATTCAAGCAAGCCTCGAGCACAAACATTCGTATTTTTCACACAAATATCTGCTCTGACCGAGAATCGAACCCGGAACCTCAAGCTTCGTAGTCAGGTTCTTCAGGTAACCACAAGGCCAACCGGACATCTAAAATAACTTTAAGAGAAATCAAAATTTTGGAAAATGCTTATGAAATTCGGTCAACCAGTAGAAAACCCATTTCTATCTTTCTTCCAATTCATTTTGTTTGAGATATGTATTATTTTTAATTCTTGCCAACAAACGTTATATATACAGGAAGTCCTAAAAATATATCGCGACACGAACGACACAGCCGACCTTCCCGTATCCTTGGTGACGATACAAAGACAAAATGGCGGACTGACGGAGTTCGACAAATACCTAAGTTTTAGGTTAGTAACTTTCGATTAGTGAATTGATTGATGAGAGGGGATTGGGCTGTGATTATTTATAAATAGGTTCAGATACACCGTTATCGTTGTGGTACTTTATGTTTAAATTCATTTTATCAACACTGCGTATTTGCGTCACTGGCGTCTGGACATATAATATTTTTTTTTTATTGTGAGAGGGAGGCGAACGAGCAAGCGGGTCATCTAATGGAAAATGATCACCACCGCTCATAAATATTAACAATTCACTGATCTGTTGCCGGCCTTTATAGAAGGAGAAACTCCGAGCATAGCCACCCCCATCGCCCTCTGAGTGACTTTGAGCTTTCTTATGAGGCCCATCGTTAGCGGCCACGTCTCAGTGCCATAAGTCATCACTGGCAATACACTGGTCAAAGACTTTTGACATAAGACATTGCGGTATATTGGATGACAAGCCGTCAGCCAGTTTAGTCATAAATGTGTCCTAATTTTGTATGAAATTCGTTCAAGCACGATTTAAAACAATGTTAACAGCCAATATCCTGTATGTATGAGTCTCATACAGACGATGCGTCAAGCCGTGAACTCGTGATTATTACAATAATTGGGGCTTCCGTTGCCGATAGTGCTTTTGCGCATTATTAACTAGAACAATGATTTATTGATACACAAAGTCTTCTTTGGCATAAATTATTAGGTCTAGCTTTTGAATTGAATTTCTAAAGAATAAAATAATAAATATTAGGGGACAATCTTACACTAATCGATCTAGTCCCAAACTAAGCAAAGCTTGTACTAAGGGTACTAGACGACGATAAACATACTTATATAGATTAATACATACTTAAATACATAGAAAACATCCATAACTCAGGAACAAATATTCGTGCTCATCACACAAATAAATGCCCTTACCGGGATTTGAACCCAGGACCTCTTGCTTCGTAGGCAGGGTCACAACCAACTAGGCTAAAGCGGTCGTTACATCCTGGTCTTCATTTGCGTGGTGAAGCCGTAGTTACATAAAGACTTACATCATCCTAGCCTATAATATACTTACGTCCCACTGTAGGGCACAAGCCTACTCTCAGTTGATGACGATGATGATTAAATTGCGTCGTAGGTGTGTGCAGATTTTGCTCACGATGTTTTCCTTCACCGTAAAGCTCATGGTAAATTTCGCATGTAAATTTCGAAAAAAACAAAGGTCAATGTAAGGCTCGAACCCATTACCCTCTTGCTTGATAGCTCATTTACACTCGCGTACGAGTGGCGAGACGAACTGCGAGCCGAGCAACGAGGC
The DNA here is from genome assembly GCA_947563465.1 of Archips xylosteana. Taxonomy (NCBI): domain Eukaryota; kingdom Metazoa; phylum Arthropoda; class Insecta; order Lepidoptera; family Tortricidae; genus Archips; species Archips xylosteana. Next base: position 5,107,275 of record OX387361.1, on the reverse strand, counting down.
GGGAGTGTGAATAGACGCTCGCGGCTCGCCTCGCGGCTCGCCTCGCGCTTCGTCTCGTGATTCGCAACGCTCGCGTCCGGAGCGAGACGCCGAGCCGAGACACGAGACGAAGCACGAGGCGAGGTACGAGGCGAGAATGTAAATCTATTATGAGAGCCCATACGTGAAATCACTAGGCCACCACGGCTTATTACCCAAAGACTAGTAAAAAATAATTCCAAACCAACCAACAACCTGAGAAACCAACCAACCTGACCAACCTGAGAAGCAATTCAAATTAAAATTCAATGGTGTATGTGAAGTTCCCAATCCGTACTGGGCCCGCGTGGGAACTTCGGCCCAAGTCCTCTCATTCTGAGAAAAGGCCTGTACTCTGCAGTGGGACGTATATAGGCTGGGATGATGATGATGATGATGATGAACCAACAACGACCCCCGCCAATTCCCCAAGGAGCTTAATAGAAAATATTTAATTAGCCCTTATTAAGACGATGTTAACATAATTTTTTCCAGATTAATTAGCTCATTTGTCATAAATAACTGCTGGTCATAATTCCTTGTTTACGCAGAGGCCATTAATCATCGTCTGTACTATGCTTTTTTTCTGTTGCAGGTAAATAAGGTTTGTTTGGACGCTGCCGCGGTGGTAAATTAGGAGGGGAGTTGGTATGGAGGAAAAAGAAAAACTGTGTTCTAAAAATGTCTGAATATTTTCGTATAGGTCATTGGTTCAAGCCTGAGCTCTCTTTTCTGAGTATTTTTTTTACAAAATACAGTGTGGACTCACCTGCAAATTTAATACTCGTAAATTAACGATACGGTGTCGTGGCCCAAGCGTTATGAGGCTGTATAAATAAAGAAATAGCAGAGGTTAGTCGTCGTTGCAGGAGATGAAAGAGGAGTCACTTTGGACAATTGCCGAGTATTTTCCCCGATGACAAGGTCAAAAGTTGAACGAATCTTAAAGTTCACTTTTTTGAAAATATGCCAAAAAAAATTACCTACCTACATACTGAGTTGAAGCTGAGCTGGTTTTGTTGTTTAATTGAAGGAAATGTAAACACATTAAAAACGTATTTAAATACAGTAAGATTCTTTTCACTTTGGCACTCGGCAATTCCCGACATACATCGAGATAGATCGGAAGTGCAATACTTAGGCTGAGGTTTTGTTATTAATTAGTTAATTACATTAAATAGGTTTGGTTTGGAACGACCGCTTTAGCCTAGTTGGTAGTGACCCTGCCTACGAAGCAAGAGGTCCTGGGTTCGAATCCCGGTAAGGGCATTTATTTGTGTGATGAGCACGAATATTTGTTCCTGAGTTATGGATGTTTTCTATGTATTTAAGTATTTATTTATCTATATAAGTATGTTTATCGTCGTCTAGTACATAGTACATGCTTTGCTTAGTTTGGGACTAGGTCGATTTGTGTAAGATTGTCCCCTAATATTTATTTATTTATTTTATATTTTATGTGATAAAATTCTAGGATTTTATATACGTAAGTACTCTATGAGAAAACAAGAACCTTTACGATTAAAACTGAGACGTCTCGAGTGTCAAAGCGGAAATAATGTTACTATTGTAGCATATTCTAGTAATAATTACTGTAGCACATTATGTAAAAAATGCATTGTTCAGGAGAAATGATGGAAAAAAACGCAGTTTTTTAATACTACAATTAATATTGCACAGCTCTTTCGGTGCTGCAAACTTTGAGTATGCTGGTAGTGGTCCTAAAATATTTATATTAAAAAAGCTGTTGTAATTTGTAATTTTAGCGATTTCTAGTGTACCTACCTACCTACAAATGACTGGCCTAGGTACATTGTTAATTAATCGTGAAGAAGACTAACAGCTTTTTAGTTAGAATAAAATACTTGACGCAAATATTAAAACAAGTACTGGATTAACTCATTTCGATGATTACATTATTATTATGAAACTGGGGTAGAACGCGATGCCGCGATAATATGACCTTTAAAAAACCTCATTTGCACATAATCTGATCCAATTATCTAATTATAAACAAAGCAACGATCGCGTGATCTACTTTTATGTATGGCCGGTACTACAATAGTCACAGAAGTACTATAAGAGGAATAGAAATCGTAATCATCATCGTTGCCATACAAGATATAGCCAGATTTAAAGCTTTCGCACCTCTGAGTTTTTCGGTATTTATTATGTGTGAAATTACATTTGAAATTCACCATGAGCTTTACGGTGAAGGAAAACATCGTGAGGGAACCTGCATACACCTGCGAAGAAATTCAATGGTGTGTGTGAAGTTCCCGATCCGCACTGGACCGCGTAGGAACTACGGCTCAAGCCCTTTCATTCTGAGAGGAGGCCTGTGCCCTGCACTGGGACGTATATAGGCAGGGATGATGATGAAAGCTTTTTCTCGAGACTTCGTCCGTCAATAAAATTTATAGTCAACTCCTGATATCTATCTCGCGGGAAATTCCAAAAATCCCTTTCTTACTGCACCTCTAAGATCCTAAAGGAATCGTTATAACCAGCACCATTCACGAAGGCGCGGGAATTCGTCAAAATTAGACATTAATGACATTTTAGTAAGAACCACGGCACGTGTTATCTTGAATGACTCGATCTAATGGGACCGTGCACGACGGTGGCGCCGCGTAGCGTTGACAACATTTCCTCCTCATTTACTTCCAATTTTGCCATGTTGTGCGCTGCGATCGTTTTCTGTACCCCACCACCCGCTTCGCACATAGCCAATACTGAGATAGGGACCCATTGAATTGAATTATCTAATATATAAAAATCTCGTGTCACGGTGTTTGTTATCGAACTCCTCCGAAACGGCTTGACCGACTTTTGTGAAACTTTTTTCTCTATACTCGGTAGGTCTGAGAATAGGTCGTAGGCTATTATTCTTCGCGGACGGAATCGCGGGAAACAGCTAGTAATAATATATAAATCCCGTTTTTCCCGTGGGGTCCTGTCGGGTCTTCCGAAAATCCTGCAATTCGTGTTTAGAGTTCTTTAATGTTATAAGCACCTAATTACATGCCAAATTTTTCGAGGTCTCTAATACTTATAGTTACGGAAATAGGGCCTGTTTGAAGTGAAAGTATAAATCTCACTTATTTCCTATTCCGTGGAATTTCCAAAAAATCCCTTAGCCAATGCAAGCGGATGCCTACGTGCCAAGTTTAGCACAATCTGTTCAGTAGTTTGAGCTGTGTGTTGATAAATCATTGCAGTCAGTAACAGTTGCCTTTTATATACAGACAATCTTCAATACGTGGTTTCGCTCGTATTAGAAATGTATGAAAGGAAGTTTACTGTGATATTTTAAAATAAATAAATAAATATTAGGGGACAATCTTACACAAATCGATCTAGTCCCAAACTAAGCAAAGCTTGTACTATGGGTACTAGATGACGATAAACATACTTATATAGATAAATACATACATATCTTGCTTCGTAGGCAGGGTCACTACCAACTAGGCTTTAGCGGTCGTTATTTTGAAAGCACAATGGTCAATTTGGATTCCGAATTGCATAGAAATTTACAAATAAGTAGCGTGAATACAACTGAGCCTGAGTAACTCAGCTCCCAAAATTTCCCGACTCATTTGTACGAAAAATTATTGTAAAAAAAAACCATACAAATGAATCAGGAAATTTTTGAAGGCTGTTTGTTAGGCTCTGTGGCATTATTGTTTGCAAAATCATAGCACTTTCTTTGAGAAATCCTCTTCTGTTCCTGTAATTGTTCTATGGCAAGAGCCGTGGTTAAAATTTGTATGAAATGGGTATATGGGCCCGTTTTAGATTTATAATGCCGGAATTGGTGTTGTTACCTGGCACGCGACGCGACCGCAACAGGTCGTTTACCCTATTTCCACTCACAAAGGCATTGTTTTAGTACAATATTTAGTTTACTCGGCTGTATATTCGGGTGTAGTAAAACGATTCGGGCGCTACAGTATTTTGTAATTCTACTTCCTCATCATCATCACCATCACTTCAGCTGAAAGACATCCACTGCTGAACATAGGCCTCCCTCGAAGCTCGCCAAACAGATCGGTCCCGAGCCATCCGCATCCAATGCGTTCCCGCAACCTTAAGGTCTTCGCTCCATACCTACCAACACTGCGTCTTCCGGTCCGTGGACGCCACTCGAGAACCTTCTTGCCCCGTCGGCCATCAGTTCTACGGGCGATGTGCCCTGCCCACTGCCACTTAAGTCTGGCGATTCTTCGAGCTATGTCCGTGACTTTAGTTCTTGCGCGAATTCTACTTCCTAGCTGACAATAAAAAACTAATATTAAAGTAGTGGTAGCCTAGTGGTTTTGGTCTCTCAAGCAGAGGGGCATGGGTTCGAGCCCGCGCTCACATGTGAGTTTTTTTGGCAGTTATTATTATTATTATTACTTAAAAATAATACACTAGCAGCTCATAGAGCTGATGCGTGCATATCACTACACTTGTGTTTTAATGCGCGAATTTACATTTGAAATTTACCATGAGCTTTACGTGAAGGAAATCATCGTGAGGAAACTTGCACCATCTGCGAAGAAATTCAATGGTGTGTGTGAAGTTACCCAATCCCTTTCATTCTGAGAGGAGGCCTGTGCTCTGCAATAGGACGTAAATAGCCTGGGATGATGATGATGATGATGATGAAATATGTTAGTCCCTTTTTCGAAGTCGAACATGAATAGCAAAACTTACCCAAACATTTCTGTGAATATCAGCACATTGCCGAAAACTATTGACACTTTAACATTTAAATTCCCCATGTCTAGTTCGGGAACGGTCGGCTTTTCTCGTCCCTTATTCGGCTCACGTCCACGAGTAGGACAGCCGAAAATATACTCTGTCCTACCCCTGAATGCTAAATGGCAACCTTGGGTCTTCCTAAGTTTTTGAGAGTTTAACTTATTGCTCAGTCAATTACTTTGGCGTGTTGTAGATAAATTAATTTATTAATAGCTTTTGCATCGTCCGGAAGGATCATTGTGTAACTTTTTTTGACACTCGGCATCGGATTGAAAAGACAGTTTTTGTATGGCTGTGACAGCTGGCTGTTTCCGATACCAATTGTCAGCCCATGCAAGAACTGTCAAAATGAACGCGATGGCGATTGCGACGGAGTTAGACAATTCACCTGCGGGTCTTTACCCCGCGGAAAATTCTAAAAATCACTTCTCCCTGCATTTGCAGAAAGTCATCTTCCTCGACTGTACCTCCAATAAAATTTAATACCGTAAAAACTTACAATTTTGCCTTTTCATTATAGCTTTGCCCACCGCGTCACATTTCAGTAAAAGCGAAATGTACCAAAAATAGTTACAAATACACTTACATTATATCACTTAAAGGACTAATAATACGACACAACGTTGCTATGCCTATTCTAGATTATTAGACTTTAAGAATCATGACCATAAAATTGATGATCCCGAAGTTATAAAAGTGTAAACAAATGTGGGCAATCTCGAATTTTTTTCAATATTTTGGCCCGCCTGTTTGAGGCCCGTTTTCTAGAGTACGGAAACTCATTTTAAATGTAGTGTTCTCATCGACACAAAGAAAAGTATGTCAATATGTGAGTGCCACAGATAAAGTTGCACAATATGGACCAATTGACTCTAAAAAAAGTAAAAGATCGCAAAAAGCGGGCAAAGTTGTACGTTTCTACGGTAGGCGTTGTATTGTATCTTATCTTTAAAACAATTTTTCGCTACATACAAAATTTTCTATAATTTATCATAAAATTATTAAACTCGTACCACCATTAATAACCGTGTGCGTCGCTGCAGTGGACTCTAATAAATCTGTGTCCGTGAACCCAGCGGGCTCCTTCCTGAACTAAGCCTGAATTTAGTGTGCGCTATATTATAGTAGGTTTCAGTGGCATTGTGTTTTAAGATGTGCGGTGGGAAATGCTGAATATGTGTGGTAGAATTTTATAGTGCTGTTTATAAGCTTTAGTACGTTATTATTCCATGATAATAACGTGTTTATACGGTTTTTGGTGACAAAAAATACACGCATACATTGTTATATTTGAGTATTCTGTCTTGTGTTCTTTAATATGTAATTAAATATAGTAGTGGATCACAGAAAAATGAACAAAAGGATGCAGACAATTGAAAATAAGCTTGAGTATATTATATTTTACTAGCTGTTGCCCGCGACTCCGTCCGCGAAGAATAGGGGAATGAAAATATGCTACGACCAGACCTACCAAATGTAGAAAAAAAGTTTCATAAAAATCGGTCAAGCCATCTCGGAGGAGTTCGATAACAAATACCATGACACGAGATTTTTATATATTAGATTATGTTACTACAACCCTGTTTGTACCCACGGTACGCCCCGAGAAAACATATAAAACGATCTAGTACCTTACCGCATAGGAATTTCGAAAATAATACTTAAGATATCCGTCAAATTTTAAATTTCTTGCTCTAGTGGTTTAGCTTGTGTGTTGTCAGTCATAAACTATTTTTGAAACTTTTTTGAAGTGAATAAATCCACATTTTTTGTTCCAACCGCCGCGCCCAAAGCAGTCTTAGAATAAGCATTCAAGTGTCCCACTGGACTAACGCACACGTCGCCCATTCGTTACTCAAGCCCAATAGGCTGACGCACACGGCCTTGAGGCGTAACGTTGGTTTAATTAGTAATTACTCACTAATTAGCTAGGTATTTGGTAGCCTTTGTAGAGAAATTGAGATCGTATGAAATTACGTGGGCGTTATTATATGGAGCTGGCTGAGTTTCCTGTTGTTTTTCGGTTCAGTATTATGATGATAATTATATTTCTAACCAGAAATAAACTTGCGGTTTCACCCACGTTATAAATACCGTCAAATTCAAATTCAACTGATTTATTGCTTACATGTTATAAAATTACTAGGTGTTATACAATATAAAATAAATAAATAAATATCACGGGACAATTCACAACAATTGACCTAGTCCCAAAGTAAGCTAGGCAAAGCTTGTGTTATGGGTACTAGGCTACGGATAAACATACTTATATAGATAGATACATATAGATTAAACACATTAAACACCCAAGACCCGAGAACAAACATTCGTAAATTTTTATACAAATATCTGCCCCGACGCGGGAATCGAACCCGGGGCCTCAAGCTTCATAGTCAGGTTCCCTAACCACTAGGCCATCTGGTGGTCAAAAATGACATGCACCCTGCAAGGGCATTGCAACATAATACCTCACCATTACCACCACCACCTCCACCAGAAACGTTAACAATCTTTGAGCTTGGTCTGAAAAACAACGCAAGGCTTTGATTATTATTAGAATCAAAGCCTTGCTTGATAATAAATATTTCTTTTTCTATTTTTAACCGCTCTCACGCACACATACACGAGTGCACAGAATATCTAAAATCGATTAGCGTAAGAACAGCCTTAACATTAATTTTGACTATTGCCTGGTATCTGATTAAGCTGAAAGTTGGTACACCTAGGTAGTTGCGTAAGTTCGGTGACGATACAATAATCTGGCGATGAACGGACGGAACTCTTCGACTTAAAACTTGGTACAAATATGTAGTTAGGTTAACAATGGATGTCAACAAAAAAGCTGACATTAAAAATGTTTTTTAACATAAACTTATTTTCGATGTCGATAACTTTGTAATATCATTAAAACTTTAGCCGTTTAGGCATTATCTTTCGTAAACTGGCAATTTACTAAGCAATTTTGATACTCAGTATCTAATACAAAGCCTTGTTGGCTGAAATAGGCTTTGAAGTTTAAGGCTGAATGCCGATCATAATTAGGGTTAAAATTAAAGTATGTAGTTTAAATAACGACCTAAATAAGAGCTGAGTAACTGTTTTAGTCTACAATAATGCGGCTTAAAATGAAAGGAAGATATAAAGAAAATACATTTATTCACAACAACACAAGACATCAATATTATTACAAATAGACAACACGAAAGATAAAGACAGAGTGTGTCATTGCGGTTGCAAATCGGACACTGGCGCATACTGATGAAGCGTTTATAGCACCCCAGCGCTGATTTTCAGCCAGCACCGTTCTGTGATACTCGGATTGCTATACAAATAACACACTAATAATTGCATAGAGCCAAAGAGCAATGGAGCGTAGTATGCTCGGGGTGAGGCGGGTCGACCGGATCCGGAACACCACGCTGCGCTCAAAAACACGCATTACTGATGTGGGTGCCAAGGCTGCCAAGTTGTAGTGGGACTGGGCAGGCCACAACAACCGCATGGATCTGAATCGGTGGGCTAAAATAGTCAGTCTGTACTGGATGCCACAAGATGGATGGATGGCGGCGACGAGGTAGGCCCAGGAGGCGTTGGCAGGGCGACCTAGACGTGTACCTTGGAAACTGGAAGGACACCGCTCAAAATCGGGATACATGGAGAGAATGGGGGAAGGTCTTTGCCCAGCAGTGGGACACTTCTCCAGGCTAATTAATAATAAAATTGCATAGAACAAAAAGAAGAAAGAAAGAAAAAAATAGCTATTGTGACATTTTTTAATAAAAAGGAAGAAAAGCGGAAACCAAGACGAATGGTTCCAACCCAGCATGGTGTCAGCCTTGCAGCCGACGCTGGTCTTCCGTTGGAACCATTATAACCACAGTTTAACATAATAATAATACGAACTATGAACTCAACAACTAAAATTTATTACATTATTTCTGCCGGGGGCCCAATACCTCACCCCTTCCCTCTCCCCCTTCCCCTATTCCCTCTCCTTTAGGGCCGACAACGCACTGGCATCGTGTAAAGCGCTGCGGGTGTCTATGGACAGTGGTGTTCATTTAACATCAGGTGACCCACTAGTTCGTTTGTCTGACCTATCTAACATAAAAAAAAAAAAAAAAAAAATTATTTCTCCTTACTTACGTTGCATAAAAACACCCATGCCAAATTTTATGTCTCTAAGCTTCGTTTTTTTTATTTCGAGAAACCGTGAGAAAACACATTTTTGAAAAACTTTTTGGTATAGTTAAGTAAAACATAAACACATGTATTCACGAGTAAGTATGTAAAACTAAAGGTATATTTATGTATGCTGGCCAATAAATCCAACAGCTTAACATTATCCGAACATGCCCCGATTTTGGCACACGTCCGTGGTTCCGCCAACCTGTCAGTTGCAAGTTCGGTAAAATTTAACCATTCCCCCGCAAACCCGGGGGAATTCCCCGACAAAACACCTGCATTGAAACTTTAATACGAAGAGCTATGACTTTGTAAGGGTTCTGCGGGAGATGAGCGGATGTTGCCAGCACTTAAGTCAAAATATCGACGAGAAAACTTTAATGGCATACTATAAAATTTGATTATATCATCAGAGATGTTTGGAAATAATACAGATACGCATTGGCGATTCAGAGTATCGAATAGCGCTTCTACTTATATATTGTGTTGATTTATTTTATTGTGTTAAGTACCTATTTTAGATTTACGTAAAATTAATAACATTTTAAAACTGTTTGAAAAAAAAATACCTTGTTGAATTTCTTGCCGGATTCTTTCAACAGGGTTATTCCGAACCGGTAGTAAATTCTTCGACATTGATTGCCACTGAAACTGTTTTTCAGTTTGTATTTAGTATGAAATATATTTATTTCACGGGATGACCGTAAAAGTAATAAAAAATGAAGTTGAAAAATAAAAAAAAATACAAAGATACTTCATAAAACTTGTTTATATTGTATTTATTAATTCGAGTATGTGTTCATTATTATTTTACTAAGCGGGACTTATTACGCAAACAATATTTACCTCGAAGTTTCGGCCACATTGTCAGTGTTTCAGTTAACTCGTGACCACGGCTGCTGCAATGTGGCCGAAATGTAGAGGTAAATATTGTTTGCGTGATAAGTCCCGTTTAGTATAAAAATTATGAGTGAAAAACACGAAAGTTTAAAACAATATATTGTGTTAGTGTTGTTAAAAATAAAGGTTTATCTTCCTTTCTTTCATCATTATACGTAACATAAATTGCAAGATAAATAAAATATTTGTGCAACCCGTCCACATCTTCACAACTTTCCTCAAATTCCTAAACCTAGCCTATAAACTGGATTCCACACTAACACACAGAAATGATCCAGGACGGCTGACAATCCAATTTCATCTCCGATTCTCAAGGGTCGGCTCGATATATGAAATCCTTTGGATTCCACGCGGATTCTATATCTGCTCGTATGTATTTTCGAAGCTCTTATGTCGTTGAGCGCGTGCGGCCGAGGATTTTGAAATATTGAAGTTTTGATATCAGACCAAATAAAAAGATAAGAAACAATTCTGTGAAAAACGAAACGGTTACAAGTACGTCACTAAGATGGGTTTTATCGTCGTAATATCAACCAAAACACGTCCACTGCTGGGCAAAACCCTCTCTCAGATCGAGAGGGCTTGGGCCGTAGTTCCCACGAGAGGCTAGTGTAGGTAGATTTAAAACTTCACACACACCATTGAATTTCTTTGCAGGTTTTCTTTCATCGTACATTAAGTTCTATAAGACTCATACTGTGCGAGCGGATCGAACCCAGGACCCTCTGCTTGAGAGGCCATAGATCTACTACATAGATCGTCGAGGTAATTTTAGCAATCATCATCATCATCATTTCAGCCGAAAGACGTCCACTGCTGAACATAGGCCTCTCCCAAGGCTCGCCAAACTGATCGGTCCTATGCCATCCGCATCGAACACGACCCCGCTACCTTAACCAGGTCGTCAGCAATACTTATAAATAACTAGCAGATGCCCGCGACTCCGTCTATAAAGAATACGTTTGTCGCTATCCGATACTGGAAAATATGCAATTTTCCGGGATAAAAACTATCCTATTTTATTCCTAAGGTCACAAACTATCTGTATACCAAATTTCATGTCAGTCCGTTTACAAAAAGGATAAAAGTAATGGAGAGTCTGACTGATTTTTGTTTGACATTATCGCGTGATTGAATAACAAACATTCAAACATCGAAACATCTTCACAAACTTTCACATTTATTTAGTAGGAACTGGGTGATATTCATATCCCAGCAAACTTATTCATCATACGCCCCACTACAGGGCACAGGCGTCCTCTTAGAATGAGAGGGTTTGCACCGGTAGTTCCCATGCGGGCCCAGTGCGAATGGGGAACTTATACAAGTGATATATAATTTTCTAAATTCATTTTGAGATACCGTGTCTATTTAATAAAGGGGCATTGCATTCTGCATACAACTTGTTAGCTAAGTTCACAAGCACAATACGTCCAATGCAATCCGGTTCGAACCGGATCTTCGAGGGTCTCCGGAGAATACCGATGAATGCCGATCCATTACGAGCACGCCCGAGTGCCCGGATATGTTAAGTTTGCTAGTGCAAGTTGAGACTGCGTTTTGATAATTGAAGCGGTTTAAGGAGTTCCAATTTGGATTGGATTCCATTGTATGAGCGATTTAGTGATAAGCAAGCATGCTCTTATTTCACCACCCGACAGATGCGACCCCCTTTCAGCCAAAATATCAACCGCACTTTTCGATACCTCCTAAGTATACTGAGGCAAGTGTCGTTTTTTGGATTTTACTGTTTTCGCATATTTAAGTATCTATACATATAATAAATCTGTAACAAGTCGGTGTCTGTACATTGAAGATATTTGAGAAAAACTGTCACTAGGGCTATTTACTAGCGCAATAGAACCCAAAACAATGTTTTTTAGAATTATTGTCTGTTTGTCTGTTTGTCTGTGCGTTTGTGCGCGCTAATCTCAGAAACGGCTTAATCTAGAAGGATGCGGTTTTCACTGATATGTTGGTATTTTCTTGGATTAACATTTAGTGTTTGTTTTATTTGAATCGGTTCACAAATAAGAAAGATAAGTCTATTTTAAGAATTTATAGAACAGTTTAAGTAGTGACTTGGGAGTAGGTACGGTGGTGAATGTGAACGCTGGTGTGCGGGGGGGGGGGGGGGTTCGGTGGGGGGTTGGTGAGGGGGGAAGGGGTTGCGGGGGGTGCGGGGGGTGCGGGGGGGTATTTTTTTTTCTATCGAGGAACTAAGGACATCTAATGGATGAAAAAGCAAATTGGATAAAAAAAATAAGCTGCCCAAATTACTAATTCCACGCGGACGGAGTCGCGGGCAAAAGCTAGTTACTAATATATTTATAAATGTAGCTATCCTCCTATTACTTAGTTAATGAAATAAAATGTTGTATATTGATGCAAGTAACATGACTTTTTGAATCTGAACACGATACCCAACTAATTTTTGTCTTTTACATATTTTTAATTTACTTTGTCTTGCTTGTTTTAAAAATTTTATTAAGTGAATTGTAATATAATTTTTGTTTGTAATAATTTCTTGATGTTCAATGATGTTCTTTCCAAAAGCGCTAGCGCTAGCTAGTTAAATAATAAACATGTAAAAGAGTTCTTTGGATTTTGAATTTGATGTCTGAGATAAAGTTTTCAAAACACGTATAAAATCCTTCTAAACCAATATTTCTGCAGGTAAGTTCGTTGCAAATCGAATAAAAGATCCGGTCGTCAGTAAATACGGGTGCGGATATTTTCAACTGAAGTTCTCGTTGAGGCGAACAATGGATACTCCAGTGAAATTGTAGTCTAAAGAAATTCTATATTGAAATTGAATTACGTAGTGTCAGCTTATTAAAGGATGAGTTGAAACTTTTGCTGTCGTAATTTATGATTAGGCTCATACACTATGAGTGTGGTGAGCAATGATCGTAGATTTTGTAGCATTTTTGGTGCAGTGCTAGGGTTGTCAGTAGTGCCCAATATTAATTTGTTTGAACCAAGAATCAAATAAAATCAAAGGCAAATCATCGTCATCATCCCAGCCTATATAATGTCCCACTGCAGGGCACAGGCCTCCTCTCAGAATGAGACGGCTTGGGCCGTAGTCCCCACGCAGGCCCAGTGCGGATTGTGAAGTTCGGAATCATTGGGTGGGCAAAGGCATTCAGAACTAAGTAAAAACTTAAAAATTAATAATGTAGAAATGGTTGCCAAGGTAATGAAATAAAAATTAAAAAAAAAAAGATTCAAGTCTCGTTTTGAAGACCGCCTGTTATCTACCTCTACTTTTATTAAGTATTCTGTATTTTTTGTGTCTTTTTTGAGGTGTGCAGTAGTTACATTATTTTAGACGTCAATCATATAATAAACGTTGACAACCCTAGGTCGCTGTCGTGTGTCATTTGACGTCATCGCACCAAAAATGCTACAAAATCTACGATCACTGGTGGTGAGTAATGGTGGCCTAGTGGTTTGACCAAGCAGAGAGCACATAAATTCCGAAAAATTTAGAGGTGCGCGACCGTATTCGAACCCACGACCCTGTCGAGAGGCAATTGGTCAATATACTGGGTCACCACGGCTCCACCAGGCCACTATGGTTATCTTGACCTCTGTGGTATCAGGTTATTGTTGAGTTATGGGACACCCTGTATAGTCCGAAGATGATGTATTTGGGGAATTTTAGAAATGGAGTACAGCTATATTTTTTGTCCGTTATTAGAAGAATAAAAAAATGGCCCCAGTTTTCATACAAAAATAAGTGCTTGTTTTGTTACCTTCAAACACCAATGTATGAAAAGTAACAAAATTGACCTCGATACTTTTACCCTATTTCTCCCCTGGTATCAGTTTATTGTTGAGTTTTGGGAGGGAGAGAGAGAGAGAGAGAGATGTTTTTATTTACACAGGAAATAAAATTGTCAGGACATACAAATAAAAATCATCGAACAGGGTACAACTACGTATTTTTTTTCTCCGATTGTAATGGAGTAAAAAATGTCCCCAGTTTTTCATACAAAAATAAGTGTCTGTTTTGTTACCAATGTATGAAAAGTAACAAAACTGACCTCGGGACAATTTTTTATCTCTATGTAGAATCGATAGTGCTAGTTACTGATTCTGAATAGATCCTTGCAAAAATTTATAAAATCTGAGAAAAAAAATGTACTGTACACTATTTCTGGAATTCCCCATTTATAGACTTCTGTAAAACAACAAAGAAGTCCGAATTGGACTCCAGCGGAACTGAAAAATTGAATTACCCATAAACATGCGAAAACCCTAACAACAATAATAAACTCTGACCCCAATAATGACCATATGATGCCGCGAAATTCGTAATAAACGAATGACGGGATCCAATATCACTTGTCCATAAAATGGTTTACGACGTTATTTACGGTCGGCGACGGGTCGTGTCGTAAACGTTCCGTATACTGATAATAGCTTAAAATAAAACAATACAACGTTTTTTAACGACTCTAACATGTTTGAATGCGGTTTTGAATTTTACAATTTTGTATCTAATTTTTATGGGTGTAATATCTGCAAACACCTGCGAAGAAATTCAATGCCGTGTGTGAAGTTCCCAATCCGCAGGGCCTGCGTGGGAACTACGGCCCAAGCCCTCTTATTCTGAGAGGAGGCCAGTGCCCTGCAGTAGGACGTATATAGGCTGGGATGATGGGATGATAGTGGGATTAATTTAAAAAAAACGGCCATGTGCGAGTCCGAAAAACCTGCCTACGAAGCAAGAGGTCCTGGGTTCAAATCCCGGTAAGGGCATTTATTTGTGTGAAGAGCACGAATATTTGTTCCTGAGTTATGGATGTTTTCTATGTATTTAAGTACGTATTTATCTATATAAGTATGTTTAACGTCATCTAGTACCCATAGTACAAGCTTTGCTTAGTTTGGGACTAGATTGATTTGTGTAAGATTGTCCCCTAATATTTATTTATATTTAATATTTAGTAGGTACCCGGCCACAGTAATACATAATCAGTGAAAATTTCAAGTGTCTAATCAACGCCATTTTAAAGATCGAGTTAAAAACGCTGAAAACAAATACGTTTCTTGTATGACGACCCCCTTTAATTTTTTATCTTTATTTTATTTTTAGTACCTATTTGTTGTTATAGCGGGAACAGAAACACATCGTCTGTGAAAATTGTCTAACTATCACGGTTCATGAGATAGGTACAGCCTGGTGACAGACGGACAGACAGACAAACGGACGGACAGCGGAGTCTTAGTAATAGGGTCCTGTTTTATCCTTTGGGTACGGAACCCTACAAATGCGTAAATTTTTCATACAAAATTGTAACACATTCAAGTAGCTATTTTACGTTAAAAATGCGCTAGTCACGTAGAAAGTGGCACTCTCATGTAATTCCTATTTTTAGGGTTTCCTACCTCAAAAAAAACGGAACCCTTATAGGGGCACTCGTGTTGTATGTTCGTCTGTCACAGCGGATTTGCTCTTAGAATACTAAACAGATTGAGTTGAAATTTGGTACCCATATGTAAGTTAGTGACCCAGACACAGACGTGTAACGCAAATACGCATGGCCTATGTTCAGCAGTGGGCGTATTTGGGCTGAAATGATGATGATGATCACTAGATGCTGGATCTATCTTGACAGTATATCTGTGATGTTGATGTTAGCGAATGAAGACAATGACTATAAAATTATAGCTCAGTGACATCACTCATTGACCGTTTGATTGGAGTGCGTTGACCCAGAGTTGCCATGCTGAATACCTCATACTAAAGTCGAATCACAAAAAGGTCTTGAAACCACAGCGAAGTCTGCCCTTTGGCCCTGACGTGTAACGTTGCTCATTTCATTAAAATCAATTCTATTATTTAACTAGCTGTTGCCCGCGACTTCGCCTGCGAAGAATAGGGGTATAAAAATAGCCTACGACCTATTCTCAGACCTACCAATTACAGACAAAAAAGTTTCACAAAAATCGGTCAAGCCGTTTCGGAGGAGTTCGATAACAAACACCGCGAAACGAGATTTTTATATATTAGAAGATAGACTAGCGGTTGCCCGCGACTCCGTCTGCGATGAATAGGGGTATAAAAATAGCTTACGACCTATAATATTCTCAGACCTACCAAATATAGACAAAAGAGTGTAATAAATAAATTATTAAATAAATATTAGGGGACAATCTCAAACAAATCGACCTAGTCCCAATCTAAGCAAAGCTTGTACTATGGGTACTAGACGACGATAAACATACTTATACAGATAAATAAATACTTAAATACATAGAAGACATCCATGACTCAGGAACAAATATTCGTGCTCATCACACAAATGAATGCCCTTACCGGGATTCGAACCCAGGACCTCTTGCTTCGTAGGCAGGGTCACTACCAACTAGGCTAAAGCGGTCGTCAAAGGGTTGATAAGGGTTGTTAAGGGTTGATAGTTAGACAGTTTAAATTTTCACAGATGATGTATTTCTGTTGTCGCTATAACAACGAATACTAATCGAAGAAAAATCGGTCAAGCCGTTTCGATAAAAAAAACTATGACACGAGATTTATATATTAGACTAGCTGTTGCCCGTGATGCCGTCCGCGAAGAATAGGGGTAGATATAAAAAATATTAGCCTACGACCTATTCTCAGACCTACCGAATATAGGGAAATAAGTTTCACAAAAATCGGTCGAGCCGTCTTGGAGGAGTTCGATAACAAACACCGTGACACGAGATTTTTATATATTAGAAGATAAGAAGTGTTGCAGAACTATCGATAGTTAATAATCATATCAGTCATAATCAATAGTTCTATCTATAGCATCGCCACGTGTCGATAATCACTAGTTTTATGTCCAATATAATCGATAGTAATCTATAGGCTGATTTTGCAATACTATTATTGCAAAATCAGCCTATAGTGACCAACGATCAATACTGCCGATAAAGTATCGATAGTATTCTAACATCGATAGTATCGATTGTGTTTTAGCAATACTAACCGATATTCTATTGGACGAAAAACTATCGACAGTATTGACCGCCATGTGTCGATAATATAGATAGTATTGCAAAATCAGACTACAGTGACCAAGAATGATCAATACTATCTATAGTATCGATAGTGGTGTACCATCGATAGTATCGATTATTTTTTAGCAATACTATCGATTCCATTGGACATAAAACTATCGATATTATTGCTTATTGGCTATGTGCGAAGCGGATGGTGGCGGTACAGAAAACGATCGCAGCGCACAACGTGGCAAAAATTGAAAGTAAATTCGGAGGAAATGTTGTCAACGCTACGCGGAGCCACCGTCGTGCACGTAGCCAATAAAACACTATACTATCGATACTATCGATAGTATTGACACGTGGCGATACTATCGATAATGCCGCCTTAACTTTCGGTTCCGGCACGCCATTTTGTAACGGTGCCTATTTAAAATCAAACTTATCACTTTATTTGTTCCTACGCAATGTCTAACAGCTGCTAAACAGCTAGAAGTAGTAAATCAGGGGTTTATGCAACTAAGTTGCCACCAGTTGCCGACTTGCCTCCCACTCTACTTTCTAGGGCTTGTACTTGGGGCAATTAATATTGCGCAATTGTAGGAAGCGGGTAGGAAGTGCAGTGTGTTTGGGTGCGGTTACTGGACGTCCGTGTAATTGTTACCCCGCAATGTACGAGCTAATAATTCACGCCCTGATAATTCGTAGCCCTGTTAATTTGTGTACAGTAGGTAACTACTTTAATTAGATTTGAAATTTACCATGAGCTTTACGGTTTAATTTTGCTCTAAGCATTCTTACCAATTTTTAGCTCTATGCGAATTTTGGTAACCTCTCCTCTATTTTTTGTCGCAACTTGACCTCTACAGTCGAGCAAAATTAATCACGTACCAGAATGGTACCTTTTCGTATTCAATTTCGCTACGATTTCTTTGGCAAATGGTATGTAATGTCAACACGACAATAGTAGCTTAAGGGTTCCACCCTGGTACGTGATTCAGTTTCCTCGACTGTAGGTACGCGTATTGTCTAACGCGCTCACGCTTGCTTTTGCATTTACTACTTTTTTCTGTCAAACGGTATGTGACGGTGACAGAAAGAGATGGTGAGAACGATGGCAAGCGCCAGCGCGTTAGAATACGCCCTCGGGTTAGTATCAAAGATTCGCACTATTTTTGTTTTGTGTGTTATAACTGTGTATGATTCGGACCATACAACAATGATCGACTAAATAACAAGATTCTAAATATATTTCAAAATTAATAATTAGTCCAAAACGATTCATCGAGGAGTAAGTACTGTTGTCAATAAAAGCATGTTTCCTTTCTTATGTATGACAGAAGAAGAACGACTTTATTTATTTTAAAAAGTTAAATGGCATTGTGAATGGCCAGTAACAATTTATGTTCAGCTAACAAAAAAAAGTTTAAATGTCACAAACAAGCAGGTCGCGAGTATTTCAATTGGATTGGACGGATTCTACAGATTCTACACGATTCTACTTTTATGGAATTGCATCCTGCACGTGTCCCCAGTTATTGAATATTGGAAGTAATCGCTTTAAGTTAGTAAGCTCCTGCGTTTTATGCAGTTACGTAACGAAGGTGCAGCTTCAGTGAGAGCAAGTCTAGATTAATAACTTATCCCACCAAAAACTGACACTCAATCTCATCGTTCAGTAAATATTTTACAGTTATCTACCTATTAAAAAAGAATAAGTTACCTATTAGAAAAGAACTCACAAATTGAGATTTTTTTTTACTGTTTAAAGAAACGTTTTGTTCAAAGAAAACCTTTTTGTTTTGCATTAATGTAAAAATGTGATAATAAATATTGTAGACTTTGAAAGTACTGTAAAATTTCAACCGCTCACTCTAGCTAGATACATGAAATTGTGCATAGAAGTTTGCCGTAAAATACAAATTAAGACTACAATGTAACTTTTGCGAAATCCCACGGGGGTTTTGCGGAATTAGTAAAAATAGTTCTTGTGACCAAAGAAAGAATTTGCGTCACCTTAAAGTTGATATTTGCCTGCACCAAGGCAATTGTCAGTCCTGTCAACAATTAATTTCAAACGAAGCAGAATACCGCATTGACGTTTCCCATTTTTCTAAAGATACTAAGAGTCATCTTGATAAAGGAATCGATTTAATAACTGACGAAGTTTTTCGTTCTCTCAGTGTACTAGTATACTAAAAGAACTAAAAGATCGAAGTAGTAGGTATAGTCGACCAAGTAAGTGCTTTACCATTTTTAATGACAGTTCCTACATCAGAATAAAAACAATAAGGCTGATTGTCACACTGACTTGTAAGTGAAAATAGCCTTTGACGTTTTAAGCCATACAACTGACATTGACCCTTAGGGTGGTAAAGGAATTTCTTGGTCGACTATACATTTTGCCTGTTCGAACTAGTTAAAAGCGACAAGTTTAGTAAACGAGCACGCACTACTCTAATTTAAATCGCTAACAAAGCGCACCGACCCTATTACTAAAGCTTGTCTATCGAGTCTAGCACGTGGGTTGCTTACCGTACTATATTTATAGTATGACTTTGATAGCTTGACGGTCTATCTTGGTCCTTGCACAACAGTAAAGTTAGTCAACTAGACTGGTAATACGTGACAGTTCTTGCTTGCTTTCCCTTTCTTTAGGCTTCTTTTAAATAAAGACCAACATAGGTGATTTCTATACGGAATTATTTTTTTACTGTGCTGTTACATTGCTAAATATAACAGAACCCTTATCCATATCCATAATCCAATATATAAAAATCTCGTGTCACAGTGTTTGTTATCGAACTCCTCCGAGACGGCTTGACTTGACCGATTTTTATAAAAATCTCGTGTCACGGTATTTGTTATCGAACTCCTCCGAAACGGCTTGACCGATTTTTAAGCTGGCTTTAAGGGTCAAATTCTACAAATAAGTCGAAATAGGCAGCTAAAAAAAATATGGGTTTGTTATTTTAGACTACGTACTCTCTAACATAATATCAAAATAAACTAAATCGGAGGTTGAGTCTTTATAAGTAAAAAATGATTAGCCTGAAATAATACTTTCTAAATAGACTCAATAAAACCTGATTGAGCGGATTATTGGATTACATCACCCCGGCGATTTAGCGAAGGTACACAACTCCCGAATCAAATATTTCGGATTTCGAGCTAACTACGCAATTTAAGAGATAATTGGGATGGACTCAATACCTCTAATATTAAAAGGATTCTAAGCTAATTCGACGAATCCGGTTCGGCTGGGCAGCGTTCGGGAAGCCCTGCAATATCTTGACAGCTAGACACGCGGCAGCGTGTCATGCCAAGTTCTAGCGAAGGAACTGGCTAGCCAGCGCCGAGTGTAATCCAATATACCGCAGTGTCTCAAGTCAAAAGTCTTTGAGCAGTTGGGTGTGTGTTGTCAGTGATGACTTATGCACTGAGACGTGGCCGCAAACGATGGGCCTCATAAGGAAGCTCGAGGTTATTCAGAGGAAGATGGTGAGGGATACTAACTATGTCCATCGGGATCACCGGATACAGAGAGAAGAGAACACAGATAAATCAAAACCGATTAACGAGACGAAGTGTCAAACTAACTCGGTGCTCATTGAAAGAATAACAGGTGTACCAACATCATGTGAGCATGCCCGCATTCAATGCAACATATTCAACAGTATACAGGGTGTCTCAAAACTCAACATTAATCTGGTACTGGGCGAGACGTGAATGTATACCAGATCTAAAAAAAATAAGAAAAAAAATCATGTCACTTTTAGCTACCTAAGCGATTCTAGCCACTAGGCTTTTTTCGTTTTACGGAGGTTACAGATTAAGTAAGCTACGTAAACTTCACAATCTTCAAAAATGTATCGAGTTAGCTAGAAAATAGTTGACATTGAACTGAAAATTCCCGTAACTGATAGTCAGCTAAATATATATTCTAGATAAGATATCGTGGGATATTTACATATACATTTTAAGCGAAATAATACCAAGTTAGACGCAAAATACGTATAAGTACAACTTAAGGCCACCACAGACCGCACGCAACGCCGACGGAGCGTGTCCAGCGCGTTGTATAACACTGAATCATATATAAGGTGACACATTGGCAGAGTGGAGCAGCGTATATGATTCAGTGTTATACAACGCGCTGGGCCCGCTCCGTCGGCGTCGAGCGAACAACGGCAACAGGTAGACGCTTGAAATATTCACAGAATATTTAATTATACATTGACTTTAAAAATAAATCATTAAATTAAAATAAAAAAATATTTAAGGGGGGCTCCCATACAACAAACGTGATTTTTATGGATAATTGACAACATTTAAAAAAAAAAAACATTCTTGTTATTTTGCTTTTATAATAGCTGGTTAAAAATCAGACTACCCGTGTTTCTCGGTTTTCCTTTATTTTGGTTAAATTGGTCGTTAATAATTAATTAAAGAAATGATCATTAAAAAGTCCGTATATACAAAGATAGGAATAATAATGTCGCAGTCTTAGCATGATATAAAATTAAAAAAAAAAAATAACTGTCATAATATGTCATTATGTCAATTCGCGTCACATATTTTGTCAACCATCCGTAGCAAATTCACGAATTTGTTATTTTCTGCGTTTGTTGCTTTGAGTTTTCAAATATTTCTTTATAATGACGACCGGAAAAAGTAGCATCAAGATGCCTTGACCATTTGTTTCTTCTCAAGTTGCAAAAACATGGCATTAATGGAATTGGATGGAATTGAAAATTGAAGAACTTTGAACCGTAACCAAATAAAATATAAATATTTTTTACATAAGAATAAGAATAAGAATAGTTTATTGTTCAAACTGTGTACATTTGTGGTAGTATTTATAGCTTAAATCGTCTCAACAGCTTGTCCTTTTCGGACGTACAATGTCATTCATTGGACTCAAATAACTTTAATATTTTTCACAGAAGTATTCATTTAAATCATAAAAACATTTACAGAGAAGAAATTCTTTAAGCTTCTTCTTGAATTGCGCACCATCTAGTGATTTGATATCTTCCGGCAAGTGATTGAAAATTTACATAACATGACATGTATTGTTACTTTTTGCTCCTAAATACATAGTAAATAAAACACTGTAATCTTTATTTGTTTATCCTTCAGACCTACCGGTATTTCAAAGTTGACATAGGTAACCTACCACTGACTACTAAGTCAGTAACTTTAAACAGGTAACTGGGGAAAATATTCAACTAAAACAGTATAAGCAGGTACCTACTGTTGTGAACTTGAATTTTCTGAAATAATTATAAAGTGACTCGTCTTTGTGCGGTACAGTACAGGTACAGGATAAGTTCCCTTAGCTAGGTATGATAAACTGTCAGTGAATTGAAATTGCAAACAATGTAAACAAACCTTGTACCTATTTAAAATGTCTTTAATTTCCATTTTCCCTCATCAAATACTGCTAAATCCATGTGTTATTTAATCAATACTTACCACAAGACCACAACACTATCCTAAACCATTAAAACAATAAACAAGTGGTAGAATATGGATATGGTTTATTTACATTGTTCACAATTTCAATTGACAGCGATTTTAATGTAAACATTAGGGTTCATGACTTGATGTGATTGTAATAAAAAACTTGAATTTGTGGGTTAGTATTGTAATATAAAAGTAACACTTGTTGTTGTGTTGTTCTTGTATTTGAAGCCATAAGGTAAAATAATAAGGTGTTAATGTCACTGGTATTCACGTTCGGTTTCAGTCGGTGTTGTTGCACTATTCTGCGCAAACGATTATTGCCGATGTAACTTATATAAGTGGTAATACTGTATTCATAAATTGTCTCTGTTTTCTATTAAATCCGAGTTGAAAATAGAACAAAATAAATAGTTTTTTTTTTAATTTTTGCATGTTTGTGAAAAGCACTATACAAATGGAAATGGAGATGCCAGCCTCATAAACTATTCGTAAAAAATATTCAGCCGACAGCCCCCTATTTCCCGGCCTCTTTGGTAATGCACTAAATATACTTTTTCTTGCAGCGAAAAACTCATGATAAAAACTAGTGTTTAAATCTGGTATTTGTAACGCTACATGAAACCAAGTAAAGACAGCCATTACTGTACAAAATATTGTTATTTCATTCTTTATCGTAGGTACTGAACATCCCATACATACCCCATTTTCTTGAATCCCAACCTACAATAAACAAGTATATCCCTTTAGGCTACAAAATAGTTATCCTTTCGCAATATCTTCACTACTACACTAAATTGAGGGAATCGACGTGATTTTTTCGGTTGGATTGGAAAAAGATGGAGCGACGACCTGGTTAAGGTTGCGGGATCGCGTTGAATCACAATAACAAACCCATATTCTTTCTAAGCTCGTCCTATTTGGGGAAATTTGCCTTTAATGTACTGAAAGTTGACTAAAAGTTCTAACTTATATAGAGTTTTTTTAAGCAAATTGCTTAGTTATTACTGTTAACGAATCTATAATAATTTCACTATAAATAGGAACAAACGTTATTTTCCGATGATTTTTATTAAATTTTACCAAAAATGACAAGGATTCAGAATATAGCAATTAAATTAAATTAATTAACAATTAAATAGTCAAATCAGGATAAGCGACGATAAACGAATCAATATTTTACAACCGAGTCACCGAGCAGAAATGAGAAGCGTTACGACCGTTACATCCGTTTTTATAAACTCGGTTGTCGTTCAAATCCGCCGCGCAGTGGAGGGGCTTCTTCGTCGGCGTCGCTAGAGGGCGCACCTCGCCCTCTCGATTGCCAACACGGCCATTCTGCCAGGTGCCTGCCCCAGGCACCCCACGAGTCTGAATAAACTGCTGTCAACATAAAAACATACTGATATAAGTATTTTATGCTACCGATACTCAACAAACAACTCTCTTACGTTGCACCCATTATGAACGATTGGTCATCAGAGTTCTAGCATATTATCACACAACCTAGGCCGCTTACACTTAAAGGGATTTTACCACACTTAAGCTTGCGCCTTTATTTAAGAACAACTTGCACTTAAAGGGCGTTTCGCCACACTTAAGCGTACCAAGTTCGTTCCTAAAGGTCTTTTTTTTTTTTACTATAACTCTGATTTCTCATTTAATGGTGCACGTTCAATCAGAATAGGCACTGAAACAAAGCATTTTATTTTGACTCGCAATAAACTACAAATAACAAAAGCTGTTTTATAAATATGTACTTTTATAAAATATCTAGTTTTAATTGTTTATTTGTTACGATACCTACTTTTTTTTATATTTTGTGGCAATAGTATTAGTTAATTAATTTAATTAAAAAAAAATATATATATTCGATATATTATTATATTTTTACTAGGTACGTGATAAACCTCTTGCCAACACGGTTTCTTACAATCAAGAAGAGTTAAAAATAGGTAGGTACGTAACAAGACTGCGAATTACCAAGTTTTAAATATGAATTTACGTTAAATCAAAAGATTGAAATACATACTTTTTTAATCTAGTTTCCAGTCGCTTATTTGTATCCATGGCTTAATATTCTCGGCAGCCATCACGCCTGTGTACTTCTTGTGACTTCTTTCACTACCTCTGACGTCCGTCACCTCATATCTGTCGTTCTCTAGAACCTTACTTACTCGGAAGGGACCTTTAAATACTGGTAGTAACTTACGGCTTTTTCCCTCATTGCTTTGGCTTTGAATTGCGATAAGAACTAAATCTCCTTCGCAATATGATCGAGCCTTAATTCGAGAGCGACCAAACCTTTCATTTTGTGATTTTGCATTGGATTTAATATTTTCATCTACACTTTCACGCAACCTTGTGACGTCTACTGATTGATCATCGTCACACTCTGGAGCGAAGCTATCACTATCAGCGCGTAGTCTATACCCGAAGAAGATCTCGCTAGGTACCGCTTTTGTGGTCTTATGGATCGTACTATTTAAACCTAACTGTAAGGTTTTTATGTACTGATCCCATGTGTCGTCGGTTGTGTTAGCTCCTAATGCTTTTAATGCGTCTAATATCGTTTTATTAAATCGTTCCACCTGTCCATTAGAACGCGGCATGCCTGTTGCTACTGTGTGTGAACGTATGTTTCTGTTTAAGCAATACTGAGTAAAGTCTTTTGAAGTAAAGCACGATCCGGCGTCAGTTATTACTCTTTTAGGGTTCCCAAACGTTTTGAATATACTATCTAATTCTTTAATAACACAAGACGTCTTTGTTGATCGAACAGCCGATATAAACACGAATTTTGTAAACGCATCTACAGTGACTAGTAAGTATTGATTCTTATTCTTTGTTTTTACGAAAGGACCTAGGTGGTCAATATGAAGCGTGTGAAAGGGCTGAGCGTACTTTGGCAACGAGTACAGCTCTCCCTCTTTAGGCCCACCTTTCTTTTTAAAATAGATACAATTAATGCAGTTTTTTATGTATTTCTTTACTATGTGTCGCATTTTAGCAAACCAATACTGATAGCTTATTCGTTCGACTGTTTTATCCACTGAAAAATGTCCCAGGTCGTCGTGGTTACATTTTATAATCTGCCAAATACAGTTTTTCGGAACCACCCAGCGCCGCCCTCGGGACGTTCTTCTATAGACTTTCCCTCCTAACACCTCATAGTTAGTGAAAACATTTTGGTTACTGTCCGTCTCTCCAGATTCTATAATAGCTCTGATCCGTTGCAACTCTGGGTCTTGTAACTGTACTGACAGTAACCAATCTGCTTCCGTTATTGATAATATGACTTCAGTTTCAGATTTTTCACCGGATGGCACGGGGTTACGACTCAAGGCATCTACGTGTTGCATTCGTGAGCCCTCTCGGTGTACAATTTCGAATGAAAATTCTTGAGTCGATAACACCCATCGTGCGATTCGGGGGACAATCTCTTTCTTTGTCAAAGCGTACCTAACCGCACTACAATCGGTTACAATCTTAAAGGGCGCTCCTATTAAGTACAGTCGAAACTTTTGGAGGGAACAAATTATGGCCAGCAATTCCAACTCAAACGAGTGATACTTCTTTTCATCGTTTGTAGTTTGCCTACTATAATAATGCACTGGTTTTTCGCCCTCCTCTGTAACTTGCATAAGTATTCCCGCGATACCTTCTCTACTAGCGTCAGTATACAGTATGTTTTCTTTATTTGGGTCAAAAATAGACAGAATACTATCAGAGGTAAGTTTATGCTTTAGCGACTGAAACACCTGTTCGTGAAGTGCTCCCCATTCCCAAACACTATCCTTTTTTAACAATTTTGTAAGTGGGGCGGAAATCATGGCACAATTTTTTATAAATTTCCTAAAGTAGCTTATAAGGCCCAAGAATTGTCGGAGTTGGTGAACTGTTTTGGGGGTAGGAAAATTCGCAACAGCCTCTAGTTTGGCTTCGTTTGGCATAACACAGTTCTGTTTGATTTTGTAGCCCAAAAAATTAATCTCAGACTTAAAAAAGTGGCATTTTTTTAAGTTAAGTGTCAATCCACTATCGCGAAATATATTTAAAACCCTTTCTAACAATTTTAAATTTTCTTCAACCGTTTCGGTGACTAAATATACATCATCTAAGTAAAGTATGACATTTTCAAATCGAAGATTGCCTAAGACTGTGTTCATCATCTGTTGAAACACTGACGGCGCGTTGGCTAAGCCAAACGGGAGTCGGAGAAACTCATAATGGCCGTCTTCTGTAATGAACGCAGTCTTTTCAATCGAATTGGGATGCATCATTATTTGGTAATACCCACTTTTTAGGTCTAAACTAGTAAAACACTTATGACCCTGAAGTCTATCTACGAGGTCTTCGATGCGTGGCATGGGATATTTATTTTTGACTGTTACTTTATTTAGCGCCCTATAGTCAATGCAGAGCCTTTTCTCGCCATTTTTTTTATTAACCAACAGCGCCGGGCTCGCATACGGTGAACGACTTTCCCGTATAATATTATTGGTCAAAAGCTCGTTTACCATGTCTCTAATGATTTTTCGATCAGAATGAGAAGCTCTGAAAGGTCTGCATTGTATAGGCTGGGTTTTAGATACCTCGATTGTCATTTCATGATTGTTAACTTTGCCTAATTCGTTAATATTAGACGCGACACAATCCTTATACCTTCTAAAAAGCGCAGCTAGTTCATTCTGATGTGAATCCGTGTCTAGTTGCATATCATTGACGGTATTACAAAATTCCGTAAAAGTACCCGCGTAATCGAATTGAAGTACATCGCCTACTCGTGAGTACATTAGATCAGATCGCTCCGTCACGTTTCTTCCGATCAGCATATCACAATCGGCTAAATCACTCATTACGTAAAAATCGACATTCGTTAGGGACACCGAATCCATTTTTAAATCGAGTGTTACCTTCTCGTTAACTGATTTTAGATTTTGTTTTGAAAATCCTTGAAGTAGAACGGGAGATGGCAGTATTGTAACGTCTAATAACCAGTTCTGCACCAAGGTTCGAGATATTAGCGAACAACTACTTCCCGTGTCTATGAACGCATCACAGTAAAACCCATTAATGTTTACCGTTTTTATAAATTTATTGCGCGGATCGAGGGTAGAAATGAATTTAGTTTCCTGCTTCTCCGGTTTAACCGAATTCTTTTTGTGATAGCAGGTTGATTCTAAATGGCCGCGTTTGCCACAAAAATCACATTTGTTGGTATCACATTGACTCCTTTTATGAGCCCCGCCGCAAAGGTAACACTTAATTGGTTTTCGTTGTGTTTGGTTTAAATTTTGGTGATTACCGTGATTGGAAGAAACTGACGGACCCAACCCACCTGTAGAAGGTGACACCGCTGATAATGATATGGATGTTTGAGAACCGGGTGGCTGACTAACTACCTTTGTGGGATTATCACGTAAGTTATTGTTTACTGGTTTTGCACTTTTTAGTTTGTATGTTCTGCCGTGGAGAAAACTAGCTAAGCTGTCGGTCGTTACAAAATTATTTGACTCGATTGACGCACCTATTCCACAATCTCCTATGTTTCCGACAATGATCGACACGATATCTTGCTCAGAAAAGTTCAAGGACAAACGGTTAATTTTGCTTTTTTGTTCAAAATAGAAATCATAAAGTGACTGGTTATCCGTTGGCTTCTTTTCAACTATATCTTTTAACAATTCAAACATATTTCGTCGAATTTGAAAACTAGAAGCCAACTTCTGCCTCCAATCAGCCCATCTCCAAGAGGGCCATTGACTTTCAGTACGTAGTACCGAGTCATACCAGACCTTAGCGGAACCCTTTAATTTATTCAGAGCCTGATATCGTGTTATTTCGTCAGACCACGAAAAAGTTTGCGAGTAAGACAAAATTATATTAAGCCAAGCATTCACATCATCTTTTAATGGGTCAAACTCCGGAATAATATTGTTCACAATAGAATTATTGCCAGTACTACTCACAGTTGAGGTATCAGCCTTACGTGATACCTTGGTTTTCTTTTCTCCTCCCTTCTTCCGTTTCGGTGGAGGTGACGGCGTCCTTGCGCTGGAGCTATTGGACGAGCTGGATGAGCTGGAGCTCGAGCGTGTTCGTTTTCGCTTTGATCGTTTATCGCGCTTACCCATTGTGCGTGCGTGGGGTAATTGATATTATATACGTAATCCCACTTCTGATGTTAACGAATCTATAATAATTTCACTATAAATAGGAACAAACGTTATTTTCCGATGATTTTTATTAAATTTTACCAAAAATGACAAGGATTCAGAATATAGCAATTAAATTAAATTAATTAACAATTAAATAGTCAAATCAGGATAAGCGACGATAAACGAATCAATATTTTACAACCGAGTCACCGAGCAGAAATGAGAAGCGTTACGACCGTTACATCCGTTTTTATAAACTCGGTTGTCGTTCAAATCCGCCGCGCAGTGGAGGGGCTTCTTCGTCGGCGTCGCTAGAGGGCGCACCTCGCCCTCTCGATTGCCAACATTACTGATTTGATTATAATGTTTGAGAACATGAAAAAATAATGAGCACATATTTTGTAATATCCGCTCAAACTCATATCGTTGTTAGCTTTTACAAGTTTCTATATTAACTTGCCGTTGGTCTAATTGGAAGTTCAAACTCACTTCTATACTTCATTTAATTTAGAATTGAAAACCACAACATCATTATATTGCGGCTCGTCAACTATTTCTTACCTAGCAAATAGTACAGTACAATAGTCTGGGAGCCGCAAACTAAAATTGTTTTAATGTCACTTTATTTGCGTGTCGTCAATTGTTACTCTAGTACAAATTGTACAGAGATTACAGTTCACGAGCCGCAATATAATGTTGTTGTGGTTTATAATTCTAAATTAAATGGAGTATAGTGCACGATTGACTTGAAATTAAGTATAATATTAGCTGTTGCGTGCGACTCTGTCTGCGGAGAATTTGTCTATCGGTATCCCACGGGAACTAAGTATGTAGTTTTCATGGAGAAAAAATATTCTACATGTTTATCCGGGTTATAAAGTATCTGTGTGCCTTTCATCCGAATTTCAAAGAAGTTTTAGCGTGAAAGAGTAACAAACATCCGTACATATATCCATACCAACTTTCGCGTTTATGATATTAGTACAATAAAGTTCCCAATCCGCACTGGGCCCGCGTGGGAACTAAGGCCCAAGCCTTCTCATTCTGAGAGGAGGCCTGTGCCCTGCAGTGAGACGTATATTGTGATGATGATGATGAAAAATAAAGGTTGTATGACAGTGCAAATACAGTCAGCAAAAAAAAAAACTTTTAACAAAAACTGATTTACATATTGCGTAGGTTCATATCCGTGACCTAAAGCCGATTACCGTTTTGCTCCGCAAATACACGTGCAAAACAGCTACGCCAGTACGACTTACTTTATACTGGGTATGTATTACAATACCGAAGTACGAAAGACCGAATGTATTAAAACATCGAATGGGTCAAAAGACCGACACGATTTTTTTCTGAAACCGTTAACATTTTAAGATTGTTATAAAACTAACCTAACCTAACCTAATGGGTTCTGTATGATGCCGTTTTAATAAATTCTGAGAAGTTTACGGTTTCAGAAAAAAATCGTGCCGGTCTTTTGACCCATCCGATGTTTTAATACATTCGGTCTTTCGTACTTCGGTATTGTAATACATACCCTTTATACTAGGCACTATTTCGATACCGGAAATCTCAAATGGCGTAAAGGACAAAAATGCGAAAATGCGAAAATGAGTCTTAAATGCCATCGTATAGAGCTTTTTTTTCCCTATCGCATTTTTGTCCTTTACGCCATTTGAGATTTCCGGTATCGATTTGTTTTAAATTATACCACCTGTTGAAATACATTTTATTTTGTTACTTTCCGTGTAAAAAGTTGCCTAGAAGAGATCGCTTCGAAGCGATAAGGCCGCCTATTGCTTACCTTACATATTTTGTTAATGTACTTGTTCACATAGAAAACATTACAGAAAACAAGTACATTAACAAAATATGTAAGGTAAGCAATAGGCGGCCTTATCGCTTTTGGACACCAGTCCAAAAGTCATTGTATTGTATATTGAAAGTATAGTAAAAAAAAACAGAATGTGAAACTAAACATCCTCTATAACCTCGAGAACTCATCCTGTGCACAGTACAGATAGCCAATTGCGCCCAGTGGCAACGATCGCGGACTGGTCACGCGCGGGGTCAACACTCGTAGAGAGCAGTGACCTTAGAGACGGATGCTGTGTCGGTTTGTGGATAACAGCCTCTCAGAGGGCGACGCATGTACACTACAGTCGAATCATGGAAACAAAAGTTATCTCTCCTGTGGAGATAAAATTAGCGACCGAGTCGGCAAACTTAAGATTTATTTTAACGACCGCTTTAGCCTAGTTGGTAGTGACCCTGCCTACGAAGCAAGAGGTCCTGGGTTCAAATCCCGGTAAGGGCATTTATTTGTGTGATGAGCACGAATATTTGTTCCTGAGTTATGGATGTTTTCTATGTATTTAAGTATTTATTTATCTATACAAGTATGTTTATCGTCGTCTAGTACCCATAGTACAAGCTTTGCTTAGTTTGGGACTAGGTCAATTTGTGTAAGATTGTCCCCTAATATTTATTTATTTTATTTATTTATTTAAATGGCCCGAAAGTTGGCTAGGCGTCCCATACACCGATGTAGAGTTGACTAAAAATATTCGCTATAGACCCTTAACTTTTGTCATGTCCACAGGAGGGACGCAAACAAAGAAATGTGTCTGACCCTCATTTGATTTTTGACCCTCCAATTTTTACTTCCTCCTGATGCCGTATTGTCTAACCTAAGGCTTCTGACGCTTGCCTTCGCTTTCACCATCTCTTTCTGTCATCATTTAATACCGTTTGACAGAAAGAAATAGTGAATGCGACGGCAAGCGTCAGAAGCGTTAGACAATAAGCCTGCTGGTCCTTAACAAAGTTGGGGGGGGGCACTTTTTCTCGAGCCAAGAAACAAGAAGGTGGAGCGACGACCTGGTTAAGGTTGCGGGAACGCGTTGGATGCGGATAACACGGAACCGATCTGTTTGGCGAGCCTTGGAGGAAGCCTATGTTCAGCAGTGGACGTCTTTCGGCTTAACAATTAATTATGTATGTAAGTACATAACATCATCATCATCTTATCATGCACATATAGGTCGGCTAAATAACTCTCACTTGGTAACCGTACAGGGGAGGAAACTCAATATGCTGGAAATTTTTCACAATCAATTTTACGATTTGGCAATATTATAGAAGGTCACCACGACATTTGCAGCGAAAATGTCCCACCTTGGAATACGAAACTCGATTCAATTTCTTTGACTGTAAAATATGTTATGGTTTAAGAATAGAGCCATCGTGAAAGTTAAAGCGAATAGGTTATTGTATTTATAAGTAATTTTGCAATAAATAAATTTTATTTTCAAGTTGTGACCTAAAAAAATAATCGTTTAAAACTGAGTAAAGTGTGGTAAAGGAGTAGATAATCAAGCATTTCCACAATGTAGACATCAATACATAATGGTTCTGGTGTCTGAGAGGACACTGAAAAAAGTTAAAAAATTAAATAATAACGTCAGACTAACCGTTAGCAAATGTAACACAGCATTTTTTACTGTAAATCATTTTCGAAACAATGTGATTATAATTCTAACGTAAAAAAAACCTCTTGATGCCCCTTACAAGGGAAAGGGACCGTTAGATTTAATATAGAAAAAAGAGTTTATTTTATAGTATAAATAAATATACCTTAGGGTGACGCTTCTGCGTTTCCGCGGCCGTTATTCTATGGCTGCACTCACGCCCTGCGTCCGATGCCCTTGTTGAGGTAGGCTCTGCATTGTTTTGTACTTTTTCTAGTTGTACAGTAGCGCGCAACAGTGCTTCGCGCGTACTTTATTTATAGGTAGGTAAACTTGTTTTTCCAACTATGGCTATATCGAAAAATTATCTAACGTTATTTGATGGCCTCATATAGGGTAAATCGCCAATAATTGGCCAACGATAAATTACTGGCCACCTCATACTAAAAATGAACTCTTTTCACCCGTAATAGAATTCATTTTTATTATAAGGTGTTAATTACTGGCCACCCTTCAATAACTGGCCGCGTTATACTAAATTGAACAGAGTTCATTTTCAGTATCAGGGGGGGCCAGTTATCGGAGATTTACCCTATGTATGTAGGTAGGTTACTGCACTTTTGAATAATAATTTAGTATGAATTTCATAATGTTCCTGAAACGATAGCTAAAGTCAAGGGTTATTTTGCATAACTTTTATTGCCATAATAATGTATTCGCATAACAGATTTCGCATAAGATAATTGCCCAAAACATCGAACTGGCATAATAACAAAAAACCGGCCAAGTGCGAGTCGGACTCGCGCACTGAGGGTTCCGTACAAATTTTTGTGGATCTATGAACATCCAGTCTTAGCAGACCCCTGCTCCTAAGCAAAATGTGCGCAGTATGGGATCATTGTAGATTGGTTACTGATATAGACAGACAGACAAACTAGATCTCATTCAAAACAATTTTCGGTGGAAGTTTAAATGGTAATGTACATCATATAGTTTTTAAGTTTTATTTTTCTCTTATTTTAGAAGTTACAGGGGGGGGGGGGGGGGGTAGACAGTTACTCTCTCAGTTAGTGTCTCTCGCGCAAACTATTCAGTTTAGAAAAAAATGATATTAAAAAACTCAATATCATTTTTGAAGACCTATAATAGATACCCCACACGTATGGGTTTGATGAAAAAAATTTTTTTGAGTTTCAGTTCTAAGTTTGGTGAATCCCCAAAATTTATTGTTTTTTTTTCTATTTTTGTGTGTAAATCCTAATGCAGTTCACAGAATACATCTACTTCCCAAGTTTCAACAGCATAGTTCTTATAGTTTCGGAAAAAAGTGGCTGTGACATACGGACGGACAGACAGGCAGACAGACATGACGAATCATAAGGGTTCCGTTTTTTGCCATTTGGCTACGGAACCCTAAAAAGGATAACACTTATTTGGCAGTATAATGAATCCGCATAACTACAATACTTATGCATATTTTTAATTGTCTTAAATTTAATTCGCGTAATTTTATCAAGCGAGTGAATTAGATGGGTCAGAGCAAAACCGATTCGGCTAGGTTAGGTTCGAATGGCTGAGGCGCCTGGTATATGTTAGGTATTTTTTGTTTCAGCCCAATAATATAATATATTTTTACATACTAGTTCACTTCTCAGATCTAATTAAGTAAATAAAACAATATAGACAGTCAAAATAATGAACATTTACAAATGCCATTTATATTTATACTGTGTAATACTTATTCAAAATAACTTTATTCTTATTAAATTATGCCAAGTCATCATTATAACAATTTACATTTATGCGCATTAACATTATGCGTATTCAGTTATGCGACTTAATGTTATGCGGATTCATTACTATGTGAAGTAACGTTATGCCAATTCGAATTAGGAACATTACGTTTTTTCAACATTAAATCGGTCGGACGTGTAGGATTGACGAGGACATTATAGTTCGATAACAACAAGACATAGCACAAATTAGTTTCCAATTCTGAGTATTTCAAGCTAATCTAACTGGATTTTGTTTGAAGCAATGGCATTTCA
Organism: Archips xylosteana; assembly: GCA_947563465.1. Classification (NCBI taxonomy): domain Eukaryota; kingdom Metazoa; phylum Arthropoda; class Insecta; order Lepidoptera; family Tortricidae; genus Archips; species Archips xylosteana. Next base: position 5,073,282 of record OX387361.1, on the reverse strand, counting down.
CGATATTTCCGTTGAAAACGAGCGTACTTACGAAACGCCGCCATTCCAGGAGTTGGCCTTCTCAGATATAAAATTATATTTGCCGAAGACAACCTTATACCATTTTGTGTTATAGATTCTGAATGATTTTAATCAAAACAAAAGATTACACAAAATCGTAGAACCTTATAGCTGTTGCCCGTGACTCCGTCTGCGAAGAATAGGGTTAGTTTACAAAAAATAGCCTACGACCTATTCTCAGACCTATCGAATATAGAGAAAGTTTCATAAAAATCGGTCAAGCCGTTTCGGAGGAGTTCGATAACAAACACTGTGACACGAGATTTTTATATATTAGAAACATTTAAAAACATTATTGAGCATTGTTACAGCTAATTAAAATTAAAATTTAACAGATTTATTCATTATATCATATCACATTCAACAATACCCATCATTTAACTAACACAATTTTTTTTTTCTTATTTTGATTTGTACCTACTTAGTATTTAATGCCCCTTTCTCTTTTTAACCGACTTCAAAAAAAGGAGGAGGTTCTCAATTCGGTTGTATGTTCTTTTTTTTTTTTTTTTTTTTTTTTTAACGTGTGTTACCTCAGAACTCCGTCATTTATAAACCGATTTGGAAAATTTTTTCGTTGTTTGAAAGCACATGCTTCAAGGTTGGTCCCGTTGTTACCAAAATCCAGTTCTGATGATGGGATCCATGAGGAATTGAAGAAACTCCTCAAAAATTCAAGAGAAACGTATAGCGATTTTAGTATTTTCAGTGACAAGTCGAGCATTTGCATTCAGAAAGTATCATGGAACTCTGTAATAAAACGACATAACCCTGTCGAGTTTTAAAAATAAAATTTTCAACATAAACTTATTTCGAAGTCAAACTGATGATTTTATCCTACGCATCTATTTTATACAGAAACAACTAAAAAGCAAAAAATAAAAAATTTTAAATAAAAAATAAAACCTCCTTCAAAAAACATCCAAAAAACTATGAAATAATAATTGAACCGAACCGACCACAACAAGCATGAAAATATCTTTCTTCTAATCTGTTTTAAGTCGGTGCCTCAGCTCGAGCCAGCAGGAGTGTAGAAGCCCTATAGATAGTAGGTATGTAGGTAAGTTAGATTACTAGGTCCACTCCTGCTGACTCGAGCTGAGGCACCGACTTCAAACAGATTAGAAGAAAGATATTTTCATGCTTGTTGTGGTCGGTTCGGTTCAATTATTATTTCATAGTTTTTTGGATGTTTTTTGAAGGAGGTTTTATTTTTTATTTAAATTTTTTTTCTCATTTTTGGCTGTTTGTATTTTTACGTGTAACTACATTAGCATAATTTAACTGTGGCATATTTACTGGCCTATGTACTATAACTTAGTTTTTTTTTTAAGTTCACTCATTATATTGTGCCGTTTTTAGCCCAAATAAACATTAAACAATATAAATAGTTAGTTATAGATACCATTTTAAACGCATATACTTACCATTTTATTGAGCGAAATACACCCACAGTCCCCGTGCCTCATTACTGAGGAGTGCTCCAAGCATCCTCATCACGGCTCTAGGTAACTAATAAGAACTGCCTTTGACCTAGAATACCTAAAGATACACCCAGTTACAACTGACCCGCATTTTAAGTAAATTCGAAATAGAATAAACTATAAATTAAAAATCCCCCAACGCAATTTGGTCACACATCAAATCTTTGAAAATAAAGTAAATCCAAATTACGCGTCTAAGATCCATTCCGCAGCTAACAAAAGAGCTGATAACTTTGATAAAATATGTCTAACAACCATCGCCAAAAAATCCGCTTTCAAATAAAAAAACCCGCGTAAAAAGAATCCGCAACCTTAACCAAGTCGCCCATCTTGTTGGAGGCCTCATCTTGCGTCTTCCGGTCCGTGGACGCCACTCAAGATCCATTTTACCCCATCGGCCATCAGTTCTACGAACGATGTGCCCTGCCCAGTGCCACTTGAGCCTGGCGATATTTCGAGCTATGTACCTATGACTTTAGTTCTTGCGCGGAATTCATCATTTTTAACCTACCCGAAGAACCGATAACCGTTGGGGTAGACGAGTTCTTGAGTGGAAACCACGGATCGGCAAATGTAGCGTAGGACGTCCTCAGACTAGGTGGAGCGATGATCTTCGCAAGGCGGCTGGCAAGAGCTGGATGAGAGTGGCCGAGGATCGTGCTCAGTGGCGTGCCATGGGAGAGGCCTATGTCCAGCAGTGGACGAACATAGGCTGATGATGATGATAATAATGATGATGAATCTACCTTTAGTTACTATGATACATTGTATACATTTATAGTATAAAATAATTATGTTTAGAATAAACACGGTCTTTGTACGTAAATAAATACCTATATTTACATTTTATATATGTATACCTATAGCCTGGAGTCAAAACACATGAAGCTGAGAAAATGCGAAGCCGTTTTAGTTTGTTTTATGTGTAACTAGTTTTAGCCCGAAGTTTTGCCCGTGTTAGAGACCATCATCATTTCAGCCGTAGGACGTCCACTGCTGGAAATAGGCCTCCTCATTGATACCCAATCATTACGGTTGGAAGCGGCTTGCATCCTTGAACCTGCGGCCTTTACCAAATCATCCGTCCATCTCGTTGGTAGAAGCACACTGCGCTTATCAGTCCGTGGTCTCCATTCGAGAACTTTTCCTCCTTGTTCTTCTACGGATCTCCTCATTCCTGATTCGATTCCGAATGGGATCCCCTAGCTCGTCAATAAATGATTGTAATGATGATTTGTGTGAACGTACATGAAAATAAACATACACGTTATTTAGTAGTGGTAGAGCCATGTTGTAGCTAGCCGCTGCATCACGAATGGGCCGGCTCGTCCGGGGCAGTACCACCCTCTCACAGAACACCGGCGTGAAGCAGCAGTAATCCTGCTTGTGTTTCGTACGGTCAGTGAGAGTGCCGGGGGCCCAATACCTCACCCCTTCCCTCTCCCCCTCCCTCTCCCCCTTCCCCTATTCCCTCTCCTTTAGGGCCGACAACGCACTGGCATCGTGTAAAGCGCTGCGGGTGTCTATGAACAGTGGTGTTCATTTAACATCAGGTGACCCACTAGTTCGTTTGTCTGGCCTATCTAACATAAAAAAAAAAAAAAAAAAAAACGTGTGGCCGTAGACCTTACTTAAGTTCTTATTAAATATATGTACATATTTTTAGCGGTCTTTTTGTGGAAAAGAACTTTAAAACTTCATTTACAATTCCTGAAAAGAAAACACGTACCTATATGTTTTCTGAACATAATTCCAGTAAAAACTTGGTATAAAGGGAGAGCACAGATTTTTTCAACAAAGAAACTCTTTGTGTACTTTGTGTCGAGAAAGTATTGTTTCTTTAGCAGCACCCCTTATCACCAAGCGTAATGATATGCAAACTTCTTAGTGCCGCTCGTTTGCTCGACGCGCGATTTATAATGTAGGGTTTTGAGTTTTGTGCGACTGTAATTGTTATTTTTGTATTTTTTGTCAGATAGTTTTGGGTGCGATTAACTTTAATTTACGTATTTATTAAGATTAAGTTATAAGAAGTGTAAAAGCACTATCCAAGTAAAAAATATCATTTTATCCAAGTGCTCTGACCTGGGGCTGAATTCAGGTACGGCAACACGGTTTGCGAGCGGTAATTCAATCGCTTGCGAGAGGATAGGGATTTTAGGGATGGGCTGAGCTTGGGATGAGCCTTATTTTCCTGTTAATTCGCTTTGTAAATAAATAAATGAATAAATAAATAAATAAGTAAATAACTAAGGCTCGTCCCAAACCTCTCGCAAACCAGTGATTTTTGCGTTCCTGAATAGCAGTTCATCCCTATCCTCTCGCAAGCGATTGAATTACTGATCGCAAACCGTGTTGTTGTTGCGTGTTGTGTTCTTTGCTCGAAGTTGTTGACGACTATATCTATCTGGGACATACAATCCAATTGGGTAGGTGCAACTTCGAGAAAGAGGTCAATCGACGAATTAGACTCGGCTGGGCAGCGTTCGGGAAGCTCCGCAATATCTTGTCATCCGATATACCGCAGTGTCTCAAGTCAAAAGTCTTTGACCAGTGTGTGTTGCCAGTGATGACTTATGGCACTGAGACGTGGCCGCTAACGATGGGTCTTATAAGGAAGCTCAAGGTCACTCAGAGGGCGATGGAGAGGGCTATGCTTGGAGTTTCTCTGCGGGATCGCATTAGAAATGATGAAATCCGCGCGAGAACTAAAGTCACGGACATAGCTCGAAGAATCGCTAGACTTAAGTGGCAGTGGGCAGGGCACATCGCCCGTAGAACTGACGGCCGATGGGGCCGAAAGGTTCTCGAGTGGCGTCCGCGGACCGGAAGACGCAGTGTAGGTAGGCCTCCAACAAGATGGAGCGACGACCTGGTGAAGGTAGCGGGAACGCATTGGATGCGGATGGCACAGGGCCGATCTGTTTGGAGAGCCTTGGGGGAGGCCTATGTTCAGCAGTGGACGTCTTTCGGCTGAAATGATGATGATGATGAAACCGTGTTGGGCCGTTCCTGCATTTAGCCACAGGCCTCTCAAGCAGAGGGTCGTGAGTTCGAGCCCGGACTCTCACCTCTGATTTTTTCATGTTTAATTTACCATGAGCTTTACGGCGAATACAACTGCAAAGAAATTCAATGGCGCGCGTGAAGTTACCAATCCACACTGAGCACGCGCAGGAACTACAGCCCTAGCCTGTATAGCCCTAGCTATATTCTGAGAGAAGGTTCTAGTGACCTAGTAGTTGAGACTTCAGGAGTTTGTCCCCTTCCCATAGGAATATCGGGATTAAAACTAGCATATTGTCACTACTTCGAAAGAAACTCGTTACTCAAAATCGATAATCTAGTCAACTGAACTTTACTGAGTACGCATCAAGGTTCAGTCTGACTTACCTATTGATTTGAGATACGAGCTTTTGGAAGTAGTGATGTTAATAAAAAACTCGTGTCACGGCGTTTGTTATCGAACTCCTCCAACACGGCTTGACCGATTTTTATGAAACCTTTTTCATTCGGCAGATCTGAGAATAGGTCGTAGACTATTTTTTATACCCCTATTATTCGCAGACGGAGTCGCGAGAAACATTTAGTTTCTTTATAATAAGGAATAGTACACGCAATTTTGAATAAAAAAATCCGAAATCACCTCATTTAAAAAAAGGAAATGGTGTACTTTAAATTTAAAATGCCCTTGAAGCACCCTTAGTTAGGTACCAGTATCTTGAGGTGACTGTACCTCTAAGTAAGTATAGAGTTAAGTTATTCATCCATTCGCGTCATGACGTCACGATCTGCGCAGGCGTCGTGACCGGGCAGCGTTTCCGCAGTAGATAATGAAGAACATTTAACCCAGAAATAGACATTATTCGAATTTTTTTTTTCCGAATAATTATTCGGTAATTCCCGATTTTTTAATTTGCGAATAATTTATTCGCTAATAATTTATCCGCGAATAAATCATGCGACAGCTTTTTAAATGGCGAAAGATTTATTCGTTATTTTATTCGGATTCGAGAAAAGTTAATGAGGTATCCCAAGAATCTCAATAAATAATTATTCGTGGCAATTCATTCGACGAATAATTTATTCGAATAAGAACAATCATTCGATAACTTATTCGTCATCCACGAATAATTTGGTTATTCTTATTCGTTATTCGAATAAATTTTGCCCATCTCTGAATTTTAACTATAGTAGTTTAGAGTAGTCACCCGCAACTTTGGATGCGTCCTGCGAGATTTTTTAATGTTTCTGGGATGAAAATAAACTTTTGTATTTTTTTGCTGGCTGTTAGTACTGTTTAACTGTGCCTACTTGCATTGCAAAAAATTATGATTACGTATAATTATTTTTACGAATCACAAATGTGATTCACAAGTGTGATTAAAATTAATTGTTTTTTTCTTTTTTCAGGTAAGCAATCGAGTTGTTGGATTAATGTTGGATTTGAAAAAAGTAAGTATTCATTTTAATATCAATTTCGTTCGTTTTCGGAACAAACACTACAAACACAATCATTAAAAGTAGAAAATAATCCAAACAAAATATTTTTATTTAAAAATAAGATAACAAATTACCTATCTACTTTTTGGAACTCGTGTGAACTTTAGAACTGAGTTTTTTCGTAAAATTTACAACAATATAAAAAAGCTCACAACAAGTTAAGTAACGTAAATTATATCGTTATTATTCCGGCTTGACATTTAAAAGCCGCCATTACAGATTCTAGAAAGCTTACTTCCAAAACCGACTTCATTAATCATTGAAACTCTTATTAAGAGGAATGATAAAAGTACTTAACTAAAGTAAGTATTATTAAAACTGGCCAAGTGCGAATTCGGCTCGTACACAATCAGAATCAGAATCAGAATCAGAATCAATTTATTGCAAAAACTGTGTAGGTACAATGGTGTTATACTTATAATAATAGTTCCAACAGTTGCCCAGTGAGGACATACAATATTCTTAGTCTACAAAACTATTGCTCAACTTAGTTATGCTAACTTAGGAACTAATTTTTGTGTTTAACGTGTGCATAAAATTCATTCAATGAATAGAACACATTTTCAAACAGCCAATTTTTTAGTTTTAGTTTAAATTGTTGACCGTCCAACATTTTCAGCTCCTGAGGAAGACTATTAAATATCCTTATTGCCATAACATAAGCACATTTATTATAAATTAAATTTCTCGCCCTAGGACAAAATAAATTATATTTATACTGCATTCGTAAATTATCCTTAAGTGCTGATTTTTTTGTAAAATAATTAGGATGGCTTTTCACAAATAGGCATAATTCTAGAATATAAATAGCTGTAAGGGTTAATAATCTTTTTTCTTTAAATACATTTCGAAGGGATTGATAACTATATAAACGATATATGGTACGTATACATCTTTTCTGAAGCAAAAATGTTGACTGCACATTTACAGAATTACCCCAAAAAATTACACCATAGGTCAATAATGGGTACACAGTCCCAAAATATGCATTTCTGGTGATACTCTCAGAACAGGCTCCGGACAAGATGGACAAAGCATAGCATTTACTGGATATGATTTTGTTAATCCTTGTTATATGATCCTTCCAGTTCAAATGAGTATCAATAGTCACACCCAAGAAACTTGCACTATTCACCGTTTCCAACGATACACCAGCTTCAGTTACATTTAGTTCTATAGGGGGACACTTGTAATTTCTAAACTGTAACAATTTTGTTTTACTCAAGTTTACACTTAAATTTATATTTTTTAGCCACTCTACTACTTTTTTGAGCGTGCTATTAATGTTCTGTTCGATAACACCAGCTGATGACCGTTCTCCAGAAAACAAAATAGTTGCATCATCCGCAAATAACACACAAGGTTCATCAACAATCCTGGGAAGTTCGTTTATATATATTAAAAATAAAAGGGGTCCCAGGATACTTCCCTGAGGAACCCCTTTAGAGACTGTTACAAAATCAGAACACACAAGTTCTATGGTTTTGCTTTCTTTGCAGTACTTTGAGATAGCAGTTGCTTGTTTTCTGTTTGATAAGTAATTCTTGAACAAATCAAGAGCATGGCCTCTTACTCCAATATTTTCTAACTGAAGCAAAAGTACATCGTGCAGGACGCTATCAAATGCCTTTGATAAGTCAAGAAGGAGAGAAATACAGAGTTTTTTCCCATTAATATTATCCCATATATTTTTTAACACTTTAAAAATAGCCAACGACGTAGATTTTCCTTTCTGAAAACCAAATTGGTTAGGATGTAATACCTTATTTGAATCCAAAAAATGCAACAACCTATTATAAATTACCTTCTCGTAAATTTTAGAAAAACTAGGCAGTAAAGAAATAGGCCTGTGATTGTCCATCACATCTTTAACGCCTTTTTTGTGTAGCGGCTTAATAAGTGCTTTTTTAAGATCATCTGGGAATATTCCACCTTCCAGAGTTAGGTTTATTAAATACACAAGAGGGCCAGCAATGTGATCAATGCAGGCTTTAATGAGCTGCATAGGTATTTCGTCATGACCTGAACTGCTTTTATTTTTGATGGACTTAACAATTTTTTTTAATTCATAAACGTCAACAGGGAAAATAAACATACTTTTGCTTATTCTATCTGAAATTACTTTGTGTTCAATTTTAGGGTTAGTGTTACATTGATTTCCAAAAAAATCATTCAAAGCACTAGCTATTTCAGCTGAATCACGTAAAATTTCATTGTCTTTTTTTAAGCTCTCAATAGTAGTCTTTATTGAATTGGTCGCAGTAGTGTGCTTTTTTATTAAATTCCATATGGCTTTAGATTTATTACAGCTATTTTTGATAAATTTGTCATTAGATAAAATTTTAGATTTTCTAATTACTTTTTTAAACAATTTGCAATACTTCTTATATAAAGGCATTTTCAAGACATTATTACATTTTAATAATCCAAGATGCATTTTACGTTTAGTGTAACTAGCCTTTTTTATACCAGTGGTTTTCCAGTTGGGCTTCATTTTATAGGTAATTTTAATTTTTTCTAAGGGTATACAGAGGTTATAAATCAAATTAAATGAATCCATAAAAGTTCCATATGCAAAATTGGCATTTGATTGCTCATATACGTTATTAAAATTAATTTGAGCTATGTATTTTAAAAATATTTCTAAGTTACTAGTAATTTTTCTTTTTTTAACATACCAATATTTTTCATGATAACTCAAACTAGTGGGTATTTTAATGATTTGTCCTGTGTGGTCCGATATTCCTAGGTTCATTACTTCAGCAACGTACTGTCGTTGATTAGTTATGATATTATCAATGCATGTTTGACTATGGTTGGTTATTCTGGTGGGCTCGTGTATTGTTGGGTGCAGGTTAAATGTTGACAGTATTGATTCAAATGTTACAGAAGTGTTGTCATCGCTCATAATGTTTATATTAAAGTCCCCAGCAACAAATATTTTCTTTTTTATATTTTGATGTCTAAAAGTCAATTTGCCTAACAAATGCTCAAGATTTGCTGTAAAAACATTCATGTCACTGTTCGGAGACCTATAAATGCATACAACTATGAAATTCAGTTCTGGAATCAAAATACCACACGTTTCGAAATTTGTTTCAATAGACATATTCTCAATCCATTCCAAATTGACACAATTGATTGATTTTTTTACATAAATGCAAACACCACCTCTTGTTTTATGTTTCCTGCAAAAATGTGACGATAATTTATAGTTATCCATCTGTAAGGATAAAATTTCGCTATTTTTCAAAAATGTTTCTGTAAAACAAAAGGCATCAATTTTTGTGGTATCAGATAAAATTTCAATTTGACTCATTTTTGATCTTAAGCCTTGCACATTTTGGTGAAAAATATTAAAAGTATGAGTTTCAGCTACGAAAACAATCTAATGTGCTTTCAGAATCTGATTCCACGGTAAGCAAATCAATCCCCGACAAACAGTCAGTCTGAGTTGAAACTGAAACACATAATTTAATTGAAGAATTTACTTTACTACCTATATTTATTTCTGTATCTGTGAAATTATAGTAACTGTATTTATAATTAAGACGTGACACATGATTCATCAGAAGTTCGGCCAATAGTAATTTGTGTGACCTATATGAAATATTTCTGCGTCTAAAATCGTGGACAAAAGTACAATGTGATTTAAATTCTTTACACAACAATCTGAGAATGTTACTTATTTCTGGTCTTTTACTGGCTCTACTTGCTCGATTACAATATATATCAGTAATTAATACATTTGTATGGGCTAATTTTTCTAAATTATTGTATAGCACAGACTGCAATTTAATTACGCTACTGTCATTTTTACCGCAGTTAATAACAATGTAGTCAGCCTTAGTAAAATCCTTACATATCTCGAAACAACGCTCCATTAACCTATCGGTCGATGCACCTGGTTTACAAAAAGATGAAACGAAGAAAGAGTCACTGAGATGATATTGAAGATATTTTCTTAAATGTGTACAGTTCTCATCTGAAAATATAAGCACTCTTCTTCTTTCATTGATCTGTTTTACCATGCCAGTCGCTTCAGAAACTGTTTCATGCGAAAACAACGGCACGGACGAAACGGGCATTTTCCACGTATTGCATTGAGTAGCAACGTTTTCCAGATTTTCGTCATCCGACTGACGGGGAGTAGTTGAAGGGGGTGTAACATTGTTATATTGAATATTTTCTGTTACGCTAATTTGGGTGTCAATACAGTCACCAAAACTATTTTTTGCAGTAGATACTCTTTTTGGGGGTGTTGGTTTCTGGATTGACTTCTCAGTGAGAATTTTCTTAAAAACTTCTAATTTCTTTTGTTTCTCAACAAGAGCTTTTTTCAAGGCATTTACTTCAGCGTTTAGGCGATCTATCTCTGTATGAGCACTCGCCAACTGAGTCGATATAGTACTTATTTCCAGTTTTAGGTCACAAACTTCCGAATCATCGGATGTGGTAATGTTTGGTAGACTGGTTGACGTTTCATTAAGCAGTAACGATGTTTGAGAGTGGAACTCTGATTCTGTTTCATATGAATCATCCAGAGAAGATCGCTTTTGTTGCAATGGATTAACTTTTCTTCTTGTTACATTATCAATTGATCCGATAGATGTGTTTGGGAGACTTTGTCTATCTTTTTCTGCTGTAGAGAGGGGTGGAGAATTTCTGCAACTATAGCATACCCAAAGTGATTTGCTTTCCTTAGTCATTATGAAAAACCTCCTCAAGCTTACATTTGCCGTGCAGGTGACATGGAAGTACTTACTACAGCTACTGCATTTTAAATGCTCATTATTTGTAATGAGAGTGGGACATTTACCACATGGAAATTTGATATTTTTCGCCGACATCATTAATTCATTAAAATATATATATTTATAAGTTAAAAGTCAATAAAACCGCTCAGTAACAAATACCCCAGTAACAACGTGCAAAGTGCAAAGTGTGCACACTAATAAATGAACTTCATTTGTTGCGGCGGTCGGCGGTCGGCGCGACACGATGCAGTCTGCTCGACTAAAAGGTCGTAAGCGCCGTGCAATTCGCGGCGCTTACGCGTGCGGTGCGCACCAAATAGAGTTGAAGGAAAGATGACGGTAGATTGCTATTCGTTGACGATGTTTTAATTTCAATTTCGAGTTTACTTCACTAATCACTAACAAATATATAGTTTCTTCTCATAAACACGTTTAGCAGACGCAGTTACACACCTCCACAAAATTTCACTGTGATTCATTAACTTTAAAATAGATTCTAAGAATAAAACCGCAGAGCAAAACAAAAAAGATGTTGACTCGACTTGACTTCAAATGTCAAATCAACACGTTGTAATCAGTACGACCATACCGAAAAAAAAATCTAGTTTCTTATGTTTTTCTTCATTTTTAGGGTTTCAGAGCTAAAATGGCAAGTACGGATACGGAACCCTTATAGTTTTTTTATTTAAGATCGAGCAAATACCGCCGAAAAAATGCACAATTTGTGCGTTCGTAAATATTTCAGTCTCAAAAAAATCCGCCTCATATTTAAATAAATAATAGAAAAAGAAAAACTAAAATGTAGGTACAGCTAGTAGCAATATTAAAAAAATCGTTTCGTCGATGCAGCGTATCTGATTGGAGGCAAATATTACGACAGAGCGTTAAAATTAAGTTCTGTATGCCCACAGATACGAAATCTCAAATTTGCTATTTTTGTAGGTTACGCGGCATTGCATTGTCATCGACGATTTCACTTTAGTCTTTTAGAGCGTATAGTGATTCGTCAACAAGTTTTTTGAGTCTGCGTCCAGATTCCTCATCAGAATATTACTTTTCGAACAAGATTGGTTTTTTGGAGTCTTTTTGTATTTTTTTATTTTTCAACTCCAAATTTTTTACTTTTACGGTCATCCCGTGAAATCCTTATATTTCATACTAAATACAAACCGTAACATGGATACACAGAAAAAAAAAACAGAAAAAGAGAGCAACGCTGGGAACCGAACCTAGGTCCTTAGCATTCCGTGCTGCGTGCTAAACCCCTACACCACCACTAATCAGAAGTTTAGACACAATTTAGACGCAGCACGGAATGCTGAGGACCTGGGTCGATTCCCAGCGCTGGTCTCTTTTTTGGGTTTTTTTCTGTGTATCCATGTTTCAGTTTGTATTTAGTATGAAATTACTTTTTGAGTCTGTGGGTAGTCGTACATAAGGCCCAGGGCCCGAGTATACCTATTACATTGCAGCTTCTACTCCTGACCACGTAGTAACAAAGCGGTCGAATCGTAGAGGTGACACTAGTAAAAGTCCCAGATATGGTATAAGAGCCCCCACAGACCGCAGATTTTCTATCGGCCGATAGTTTAGTTGGGCTCTTAATCAGTTAGTAGCACACGTTATAAGTGTGCACTTGCATACATCTTTATACTGAAGAGCCCAACCATCGGCCGATAGGAAGTTTGCGGTCTGCGGGGGCTCTTAACGATGAGTGCTAATTGCGAAAGTTTAAAACATCCTTTATAATTGTTGCTGGTATTATAGTAATCAATCGGGCTGTATCGTTTTATTCTCGTTTCCAACATAACCCCTCGGCAGTGATTACATTCTATTGTTCACCCACGCGGTTGCAAAACCGGCGCAGACGCACCGCCGCTTGCGCAATGACACAGTCTGCTTTGCGACAGTAAGCTAACTTAAATTACTTTGACAAGACTTACAAACTTTTCAAAAAGATTAGAGACCAGATTTTCTCAATAGGGTTTTCCCGAACCGGTGGTAGATTCTTCGACATTCATAAAGTTTTGTTGTAGCCTAAATGGAATAAATATATTTTTCACGACACTGCTCGAAAATGTGGCCATAGATAACCTAAATCCAGTACACAAAACTGCCTATATATGTACATTTAACAGCTGATTCATTTATGGCGCGCAAACACGACAACAATGTTACACTAATCGAAAACAGGTCGTATCAGTATATGTATTTCATAATACGATACGACTTTTTCAAAGATAATTTCTGAATTTCATTCCCGGCGTGCTGAAACGACCAATCAAAAGTAATCGTCTGCTGCATGTGAAATTCAATTGACCAATGAGAATGCGTCATTCATGACTTTAATGAGGTGTTTTTTTTCCTTAAACGCATAATATGCACAAAATGCTTTAATTTTTTTAAGTATGAAAAACGCCACAGCATTATTCTGTTTAAGCCCTGCAAGGTTAAGGTTTTTATTTTTTAATTATGTGGTTTTTGATACTGGCCACTAGGCCGGTAAGGCGACCGGCGACGCGTCGTGACGGCGACTAAATCAAACATAGTTCGAGTTATGTGAGCGGCCGTAGCGGCCGCAACGGCCGCTCATTTTAACTCTAACTATGTTTGATTAAGTTCCCGACCGACTGAAATGACGCAGAACACTAAAATCAGCTTTCCAGGGAAAAACATCACAATGAGTTTTAACAACTGCCCCCATGCAAACATTAACATAAACTTTAATTAAATATTTATTTTTATTATAAGAAACGTTTTTTATTTCCTCGCATTAGTCGTGAAAAGCACAATGTTTAGTCTCGGCCAAAAGTGCAATAGATGGACTCGTACTTTCGAGGGCCTCCGCTACGCGTCGGCCCTCAAACAAACTCGTCCATCTATTGCTTACTTTCCAGCCTCTACAACAATGTACTATTGTTTTGACTTTACTTTACTTTTAAACTGCTCCTCTGCTATTCCACGTGCGAGAGAGCTATATTTGTACGACACATGCGTGTTTCGGGTAAACCCTTTTGAGAAGATTTTAGCAAGAAACTCAAAATCTTGTAGTTCATGTAAGTTATTGCTGTTGTAGTACATTACAAAAAATAATTAACTGTAACTTCTGGAGTGAAAACTTTTATTAAACACTCTCCATTGAAAGAGTAGTGAGTTTGTATGTCCTCGGATAAATCACTTCTAAGTTAATCAAGTAATAAAAATTAGACAATCCGTTGGATATCTTGTTACGGCACCACGCAAATACATTTTTTTTTTAATTGGGGCATCAACGACAATAGTAAATTATAATTAGGTGTTAGGAAATTGTAATTAGGTGTGGAGTTAGGTGCTAAACCAAACGCCAATAACAGATGCCCAGAGAAATTCACTTGATGCTAATACAGACACAACAAATTTTATTTCAGCTCATTAAATCAAGCTAAAATCGTTACAAAAATGTTAACGTTTACATTGTGCCCTTTACTAACTACAAAGGAATTTTATGCAACGAAATTTAAAATATTAGTGGTAGTCAAAAATTTTGCCGTACTGTTTTGTATACTGTGACACTACGATCACAATTGAGAATGAGTGACGACTCTATTGCAATTTCATTCTGTGCTATTAACCTCATCGTGCAGTTTAAAAAATTGCGCATAACTCTATTTCCATCGTCATAAGATTGATTTCGCATTGCATCTAACTTTTTCATTCGAAGTACATAATTATGTTAGATATACTCTAGCTTTTGCAGTTCTGTATGGATTCGCTAGCTCTTAATGTGAAGAGTGTAAGATTTCATTTGCGTTAACACATATTTTTTGATCGGTAAGTTAATTTGTGGTATTGCAAATTAGTAGTATGATTGTCAGGAGTCACTTTGTAAGAAATGATATATGATTTCGATTTATTCGCCTCAATGGGAGCGTCTTTGCGTAATTCTCGTAGTTGGTTAATAATGACGTTATTGTGAAATGTGTGGCGGAATATTATACATGAATGGTCAAGCTTGTAACTATATTATGATCTAACACATTATTTGTTGGTTATACAGCATGTAAACCTACAAGAAATAAATATTTTAAGCCGTAATTGAGTAGACGAGAAATAAAGTTGAGGTGGTTAGCTTTTGAAATAATTCCTCCTTTTATTTTTTCCTTTCATATATTTTTTTTAATTAATAATCATAAAAACATAATTAGCTATATTTCAAACTAAATACAAACTGAAATATAGATGCACAGAAAAAACCCCAGAAAAAAGACCAATGCTGGAAATCGAACCCAGGTCCTCAGCATTCCGTGCTGCGTGCTTACCCCTACACCATCACTGGTCTAGAGGTTAGCGACGAATTTTTCCCATACAACGTACATTTCAGTCTGTTATAATCACCTTATGCAGTGATAAAGCGCGCATCTATGTTATGCCCTCTATCGAGAGACTTAACACTCCATCGGAACTAACCGCTCACCTGGACCAAGAGATGGCGCTACTGTGCCAACTTTAACAAGTTAGGTATGAAGTATCTTTTTGTATTTATTTTTCAACTTACACGCGTGTATGTACAGCACGGAATGCTGAGGACCTGGGTTCGATTCCCAGCATTGGTCTTTTTTCTGGGGTTTTTTCTGTGCATCTATATTTCAATTAGTATTTAGTTTGAAATATATGGTTTCACGGGATGACCGTAAAAGTAATAAAAAATTAAGTTAAAAATTTAAATACAAAAAGATACTTCATACCTAACTTGTTAACATAATTAGCACTTGTAAGTATTCATTATTTACAATCTTATAATAATTTTTTTTAAGTGAAAGTCAAGATTAACATGTCAAATGTTAGTTCAAGATAAGGCTGTCTTTTGACTAAGTACTTTTTTAAACAATCTAAACTTTTTAGCTAACATAGGTAATTAAAAAAATAGTTTGAAATTGAAATGACTTCAGACAACTAAGTGACAGGTGAGTTGGATAACAGTTTCACTCCAAATTTAAAAGACACAAGTTATTTTATAACGAAATAAACATTTTCATTTTTTTTTATTTAAACAATTTACTGAAAATGCATTGATGTAACATCAAAAGTAATGGTTTGATGTTGCGGTTATTGAATAAACTGTGATAGTTAGGGTTTGTGGGATAATTCAAATTGTGTTTATTTGTTTTGTCATAGACAATTTAATTGATGTTTAAGTTTCTTTAAGCTGACTTTAAAAAATAACATATTAAATAATTGTCAACTTAGTAACAGAACGTGTGGTATAGACGATAGTTAACAGAGGGAGTCGACTTGGCCAACAACGGGTCTGTTGGATGGGTTTTCGTAGATTTACGTCCTGTATTTAACTGGTAAGTATCACAAAATTAATCCGGAATATTTTTAGCCAGCGGTTGGGTTTGTTAAACTAAATAAAACTTGTGATAGTTTTTCAAGACATTGACAAATTAGCCAATGTATGAAGTAACAGTCAACTGGGGTTACCCCTGTACATAATGGCCCATAGGCCATTTTGTTCAGGAGTCCATGGCACATGATGGCGGAAAATTGCCTGTGGACTGCATGGTCCATGGTGGGCCATTTGAGCGACATACGGTCTTTTTACAAGATTTTAGTTAACTTACGACGTCCGTATGTAAGTTTGTGAGTTGTGCTTTTTTTTCGACCTTGTATCCGATTAGGCCGAAATTTGGCATACTTATGCAGGTACCTACCTAAGTCCTATGACAAGATAATAATCTTGTTGTAAGTTTGGCCACGATCGATTCGAAACTTGGTACGGATGTAGTTTGGATGACAATACAAGTACAGTCAACCAAAAAGTCAGTATTAAAATATATTTTTTAACAAGAACTTATTCTTAATATAACCGAGAGACCATTGTGTGTTTTCGTCTAGTTATCTTCCTGTATAATTATTTTAGTACAAGAATTGTATGAAAAAAAAAATAGTTGAAAAATTGTACGGGAAAGTGAAAAGTTTGAAATAAAATATGAGTGAGTGAGACGGAAGGTGGATGCCTTTAGGAAGTATTTAGTCTTATTTTCTTAATTTCTAGTATAGAAGCAGCGACGTATCTTATGTTTTTGATACTAAACTATATTTTTTCAGGTTTATACAAATGGTTACATAAATAAACTAAGAGCGTTATCAAGCTCTAGATAAGCCGTAATCGCCTGCCTTATAATGATAAAAGCAATGGCTTTATTGATTTTTACACGCAAAGAGGGAACTAAATGTGAAAATGCAACGTTGGGCATACATTGTGTTCGGCCTTGTATATGTACCTCAATAATATTAGGTCGGGGCAAAAGTATTTTCGTATTGTTAATGTATTAATAGAAATCAAACCTCTTTGGCTGTGCTGAATGTAACTGGCTGGTTTTAATACCATTTAATGTTGACATTCTAAAGATGCAATAAATTAAAAAAAAACTAGTTCCCGCCATTTTTCAATTGTTTTTCAAGCAAGCAAAATGAACGTATGTGACGGACGACGAAATTCGGTACATTTTAAAATTTAAAAAAAAAGGTAAAAATGCGACGAACGCCACGAATAAAATTTGTGCGGTTTATGGACCTAATGCGGTATCAATAAGAGTAGCACAAATGTGGTTCAAGGGTTTCAAGTCTGGAAATTTTAGTGTGAAAGATGAGGTTTTAAGTTTGAAACATTTTCCTTTGTATGAAAAATACGAAAATACTTTTGCCCCGACCTAATAATAATAATATCACCGCTTCACTTGACACCTCTTTCTTCTCTATTTCACATTTTCGGAGATGATTATGATGATTATGATTTTGATACTATATAAATACTCGGCTACAAACAATGTACAGTCCAAATCTTGATAACCAAAAAGTCTTTCTGATTATTTGATTGTGGGACGCCAAAAAATGTTCAAAGGTCGTTGCCCCCCGATAATATCATAGTCACGACCATGTCTATTGTTTGTATGTCTGTGCGACTCAAGTTCATACAAGTTCAAGGTTGCGTGTATGTCCGTCCATTGTTGCTGTTGAATACCTAAATATCTATACAAGTTTGTGAAGGTTAGCAAGTAGATTTTCAAATTGTTGTGCAACCTAGCTTTTATAGAGTAACGTGGTAACGTGAGGGACTGACATGCAAAACATCTAAAACAAGTTAGAAAACTTAAAATATTATGACAGACATATTCCTTAAGGCATTCCCTGCCGGGAACGCATATATGCGCTTTTATAACTTTTTTGGTCTCGGATTCGCATAATTTAACAAGTCATAATGTATTAATTGTCATAATCAACGTTAGTCATAAAGTGATTTATTTCAGAAACGGTTTTTTTTCGTAATTGTTAAAAAAAAATCATAACCTAACTTACTGCATTCTATAAGATGGCATTTAAAAAATTCCTGAAAGAAATACTGTTTCCGAAATAAATCACTGTATGACTAACGTTGATTATGTACAGAAACGGGGGAGGGTCGGTCAAGGAAGAAACCAACGGGTAAAACCATAAAAAGCACCCCCCAGTGGCCAGCGGGAGAATGCATGCTCCTCTCCCGGCCTTCCAGCAAACGACAGGCAGGACACTGTGGGTAGATTAAGCACCCTACCCTACCTCTCCCCTCCTTAAAATTTAAAACACACGTTTTTTGTATTGATAATCAATAGAGAAGGGGACTTGTGACCGGGTTTTTTAGTCCGTGCAAGTCGGACACTGTCTGGGCCCTCCATTCCCAGTTTGTCCGAAGAGATTTTTCCCGAGCACAATTCACCCTTCCTACGCTAAAGTAAAAAACAGCAAAGACTTCGCGTCTTTGGCCCCTCTGGCAACTCATTCAAAAAAAAAAACGTTGATTATGAAGAATGATAGATACATTATGACTTATTAAATTATGCGAAAACAAGGGATCCCGTAACTTTCACCTAGTGCCGCTGTCAGTCATTTGAACACAAATGTCGTTTGGGACACTCTTACACAAATAGGACTTTTGTATGAAACAAAACTTACACGACCGAAAATACGCAACTCGAACTCAAAAAAAACCGGCCAAGTGCGAGTCGGACTCGCGCACGAAGGGTTCAGTACAATTATCTATAAAGATCACGTTTGTTGTATGGGAGCCCCCCAAAATATTTTTTTTTATTTTAATTTAATGATTTATTTTTAAATTCAATATTTCAAGCGAATATTTCAAGCGTCCTACCTGTTGCTGTTATCAATATCGAGCAAAACGAGCAAAAAAATCACGTTTGTTGTATGGGAGCCCCTTAAATATTTATTTTATTCCATTTTTTGGTATTTGTTGTTATAGCAGCAACCGAAATACACCATCTGTGAAAATTTCAACTCTCTAGCTATCACGGTTTCCGAGATACAGCCTGGTGACAGACGGACAGACAGACGGACGGACGGACAGCGGAGCCTCAGTAATAGGGTCCCGTTTTTACCCTTTGGGTACGAAACCCTAAAAACTGCCCCCAATTTTACACAAATAGGAATTTTGAATAAAACTAAAATTACGCGACTCGCTAAAAAATTACGTTCGTTTGGTCTCACCCAGCGCTTGCTACTAAAATGCTCAGGGGGTTACTACGAAATTCAACATCCGAAGTTCGCATCGCGCCATCACTTTCACTCGTCTACTTAATAATATTCGCGTGAACGGGACAGAAAATTCGAGTTTCGTAGTAAAAGGCATCCTCTCACGACACCCAACGCCTTAAGCACGGCCATTTTTTTCCGTCTCGAATTCCTGTAATCTCTCCGTTCGTTAAACAATCTCAAATTAAGAGAGCCATAAAGCACGTCCAAGTAATAAGGCCTGCGAGGTAATAAATTAAGGAATAACGTGTACTATGCGGAAGCTTCACGATTTTACAGGAGGCAGTAAAAAATGTGGAGGGATATTGTGTTTTTTAAACGATTAAGATGGGTCGTTTAGGTTCATTTCGTCCACATTCCCATTTCGCCCACATTCCCACTTCGTCAGCAATCCCATTTCGTCCACATTCAATTCCCAATTCGTCCACATTCTAATTTCGTCCACATTCCAATTTCGTCCACATTCCCATTTCGTCCACATTCCCACTTCGTCAACATTCCCGTTTCGTCCACATTCCCATCTCGTTCGCATTCCCATTTCGTAACAAAACCCTGAACCCGCACCGTGCTTAGCAAGTATTTTTCTTAACATGAATACCTTAATCACAAAAATCATTAATATCTTCCCTGAGAATTAAGGTAAGTGATAACGAAAACCGCATTATAATCGGCTAGGAATGTTGACAAGTGGGAATGTGGACGAAGTGGGAAAAGGACGAAATGGTGGACGAAATGGGAATGTAGAAGAAATGGGAATGTGGTCAAAATGGGAATGTGGACGAAGTGGGAATTTGGACGAAATGAACCTAAACGAGATGGCGTTATTTGTTCACGGTCTCGAGTTATTCCATTTGGTTAGGTTCGTAGGCTTGTAGGTAGAACTGATGGCTGATGAGGTAAAAAGGTTTTCGAGTGGCGTCCACGGACCGGAAGACGCAGTGTAGGTAGGCCTTCAACAAGATGGAACAACGACCTGGTTAAGATTGTGGGATGGCGTTGGTTGCGGATGGCGCGGGACCGATCTGTTTGGCGAGCCTTGGGGGACGCCTATGTTCAGCAGTGGACGTCTTTCGGCTGAAATGATGAGGTTAATTTAGGTGAGGTTAGGTGTGTTGCAAAGACGTTGCTGTCTTGTGTGTATATTAATTTGCAATTGGCGCGATATTGGTTTACCATGAGAGAAAGAGAGATAGCTGATATATAAAAATCTCGTGGCACGTTGTTTGTTATCTATCTCCTCCGAAACCCCTTGACCGATGTTCATGAAACTTTTTTGTCTGTATCTCGTAGGTCTAAGAATAGATTGTAGGCTATTTTTTCTTCGCAGATGGAGTTGCGGGCAACAGCTATATTTACACATATTCGATACACGGAAAAAAATACATTAGGCTGCGTATCCACCGGAGCTGTGCGAGGATGCGTTGCGAGGGATGTGAAGAAACACTTCTTTTAAAAGGTCCTAAGTGAATGAAGTGTTCCTATTGGTTCATGACAAACACATCCCTCGCAACGCATCCTCGCACATCTCTGGTGGAAACGCAGCCTTAGGCAGGAAAAGATACAAATAAAAAACATGAACATGATGATGATGTTTTTCAGTGGGTGTTTTTAAAAATGAGCTTTACGTTGAAAGAAAGCATAGTGAGGAAACCTGCATGCACCTGAGAAGAAATTCAATGATGTGTGTGAAGTTCCCAATCCGCACAGGCCCCGCGTGGGAACTACGGCCTAAGCCTTCTCACTCTGGAAGGTGCCCTGTATGCTGGGATCATCATCATCATTATCATGTCAGCCGAAAGACATCCACTGCTGAACATAGGCCTCCCCAAGGCTCACCAAACTGATAGGTCCCGCGCCATCCACATCCAACGCGTTCCCGCAACCGTAACCAGGTCGTCGCACTCCTACACTGCGTCTTCCGGTCCGCGGACGCCACTCGAGAACCTTTCGGCACCATCGGCCGTCAATTCTACAACTTCTAATTCTAGGCTGTGATGATGATGATGACGATAAATAATAATAATAATTACTCCAAGGCACAAGTCGGCGGGATTTAGATGTGGTTTTAGGTACACCGCTACCAAAGTGTTGAATATCAAACCATAACCTATTAGGTTGAAACGCTGTTTGTATAGTTTTAAGTTACATTGTAAGAATTTAACATCAGGCAAGCAAATTAGTCTGGTGAGAGGCGCGTGCCTGAAAAATAGCTCATTAAGATGTTTAGGGGAAGTTTCACCACTTTTTTTAAAGTTCAGATTAGCTTGATCATAACCTTATTTGTCACATGGAATAAAAATTTCTGTTTCACCAGTCTTGATTAGCGCTAAGTGGCGGACAAACTATTTCTTAATTTGACCATCAGATCAGGTGGCATTTAGCATTTTTATCCGTCACATGTCTTTTTAATTAGTTAGTTTATTTTTTTGTGGCCATGGTTGGAGAGCCCTTCAGCCAGTTTCAGAAAAATAAATCAAAGTATTTTTTATTTTTTAAAGAAAGACGTCATGCTAAATTGCAAACAAGAATTTAAATATCAAGATTTGAATAAAAATTATAGGTACGCTTTTAGTATTTAAAAATAAATCCAAAATTTCGTAATATTTTTTAATTACAGACTTTTTTTCAGTGGCTCAATCGTTTGTTCTACCTGAACTTGTATATCGCCATTAAAAAAAAAGTTAATCTGTCAATGGGTTTGGCGCCACTTTTCGATTCGTTTTACGTGATTTTATTTTTCTTTTTTATTGTTATCCAAAGTATCGTAAATAAATACCGTTTTTGGATTAATTATAATATAACACATTTGTTCATGCAAAAAAATAGATGTGTTTAAAAATAACATAGTTTACGATTTATTTTGCTTTAATAATGAGCGACTCTATGAACGAAAATATGCGAACAGGAACCCGTGGTCGTGAAATGGGACGTTGCTATTCCGACTTTTTGTTAAACCGACGATTAGTTAAGTGGTACTTAGTTTGCACAGGACCGGAGTGGTGAAACTAAAAAAAAAACTGGCTGACAGATTTGTGCAGTACTTAGTTTATTCATTGGTTACGTAACCAGTAGTTTGACAATAAGGTGGTGAAACAGCCCCTTAGTGTATTGTTCTTTTAAATTGTAACTGGATACCTACTACCATAGTATAATAAAGAGTACTAACGTAATACTACACAATGTTTAAAAACATGAGTGTTCATTAATTGCGTTTGTGAGTGGGGGGTAAGATGAAAAGCTGTGTAAGATGAAAAACACTTGGGTGCTACGAGTAGTTTTTCATCTTGCACTGCTTTTCATCTTACCCCAACTCACTATACTTAGTTTAATTACTACCTAGCTAGAAGAGCCGTGTGGTACCCCGGTTGTGAGTTCAAACCCGCGCTCGCACCTCTGAGTTTTCGGAATTTACGTGCGAAATTAGCTTCACGGTGAAGGAAAACATCCAGAAAACCTACACACACCAGCGTAAACTATTATGGCCAGGGGCTAAATTCAGGAACGGCCCAACGTTTTTTAAATATATTGTTATGTATGTGCTAATATTAAAAATAAAAAAAAAAAAAAAACACTGTTTGCAAGCGGTAATTCAATCGTTTGCGAGAGGATAGGAATGGACTGAGCTTGGGATGGGATGAGCCTTATTTTCCTGTTAATTCGATTTGTAAATAAATAAATAAGGCTCATCCCAATCTCAGCCCAAACTTCTCGCAAACCAGTGATTTTTGGCGTTCCTGAATAGCAGTTCATCCCTGTCCTCTCGCAAACAATTGAATTGGGATGCACCAAAAAAAATAACCTATAGTTTTATATTTTTTTTGTAAAGAATAGGATATTTTAAGACACCATTTTCATCGATTTTGAATTTGGTTGAGTATTTAATTTTTTATATTTTTTTTTAGAAATACGTTGGATGACGTCACAGTGAGAGAGCCACGTTCCATAGCCTAGAAAAATTCAAGTCGTACATAACATAATCTGTGGCACTACCACGGCATTACTGAGACCCTACTACGAAGTGCATAATTCGAACTTCGTTTCATGCCGTCCCGCTCACGCTAATATGATTTGACACGAGAGTGAGAGGGATGATACGATACGAACTTCGATTTTTGTAGTAGTGCCCCTGATTTGTCTTGTCACTGTCAATATTACAAGCACGGCTTAGGGTCCTAAATGAACCATGACAAAATAGTTATATTTATTTCTCTTCTTTTAGCTTCGATTATTCCTGTTTGTTTAATGGTGTGATAGTAAATAGATATTTTTTATTAAAATCTGATATTTAAATTCTTTCATATTTACTTGTAACGTAGTAATTTAATAATTAAATTTGTAAAATACATAGCGAGTATTGTATACATTTCGGACTTTATGATAAATGACAACTGTTTAAAGCCAGGTGCGCATCATGTGATTAAAGTTCTGTCTTTGTCACTCTTTGCTATTATAAGCAGGACAGCAACATTTCAAACTGTCAATTTGCTTTAGAGTGTAGACCTGCTTTATACCTGCCTTTGTGACGATTCACTGCAGGGGTCAAATGAAGGACATTACTTAAATTTTCTTTATTTAATTCAGATTATCATATTTTTGGAATCTGATTTCTGAAAACGCTTCACAAAGCCTATTTCTCCAAACGGTTTTCGATTTATTATACGTTGCCAAAAATTGGGACATCCCAGCCGTTCCTGAATTTAGCCCCTGGATGCACAATGCCAGTTGTTCAAGCCAAACAAGCAAGCTAGTGCTAGTAAGCTGTGCATTTGTCTTCGTGTGTACAAGGCTTTCTTATATTTCTTTTCTTAGGTTGGAGATGCCAATTCCCAGTTATCCTAGGCATGTTAGGCTTAGATTGATTAGATACCCAAAGCTCAGTCATTAATATGGCCCGTTAGTTCCCAAAGTCAACAGCTCCGTTCCTACCGATCCAAATGAACTCGTCCGCAAAAGCCGACTCGATTAAACTGATGATCAGTCAATCGTGAATGGGTAATGGTTGGAAAATGATACACACAGGAAATGGCTGTTGTTTAGGTCCGAATTCGGCCTATACTTCATTTAATTTAGAATTGAAAACCACAACTTTATTATATTGCGGCTCGTCATCTATTTCTTACCTAGCAAATAGTACAGTAATAGTCTGGGAGCTGCAAACTAAAATTGTTTTAATGTCACTTTATTTGCGTGTCGTCAATTGTTACTCTAGTACAAATTGTACAGAGATTACAGTTCACGAGCCGCAATATAATGTTGTTGTGGTTTATAATTCTAAATTAAATGGAGTATAGGTTCAAAACGATACAAATATTCTTTATCGAACACTAAAAACAGTACAGAAAAATTAAGAAAAATATAAATTCAGGCAGACAATAAGTATCAGCGGTCTTTTCGCTCAAAAGCGATTTCTTCCAGACAACCAATGGGATATTATAGAAATATGAACAGGTTTATGAATAACCAATGAGAAATTGTCAAAAAGCTAAACGTGAGAAAAGGAATTCAAAGTTCAGAGAAAAGAAACTACCGTGAGACTCACTCATAGTGAAAATAAACGGATCACTCACGTCTTAATACGAGTTTAACTCGACTTGTTTCGGGCTAATCTTTAGCCCTTCTTCTTGGAGTCACCCATCACGACGGCTGCCAAACGCGCACTGAAACGTTCAGTTAGTTACTAAAACAAGAAATACAAGTAACTCACGTATTAGTTAGTCGAAGTATGCTCGACATGTTTCAAACCAATCCGTGTTACTTTTTTTTAAGGTTAGTGAACCTTGAAAAATAACCACGGATTAGTTCGAAACGAAAAAAACTTGTACTGAATTTCTTTTTTAACAATGTTTTGTTAAACATTTTCTGTACCTACCTACAAGTTCATTTGAACTTACTTAACACGCTCTGTTCCCTAAATAAGTTGTCTTCATATCTTACAAATAGATATTTACGAACTTGTAGAGATCGTATTGACTTAAAATTTAAATGTATGTATTGTATGTGATAGGATGGAATAAAAGTACAGCCAGCAATAAATAGTTACACTCATTAAAAAAGCTTGAATTAAAAACGTCAATATTTTTCATTCCTGTAGTTTGTTTATAAAATGTCAAAAAGTTTTCAGGTCTAGACCAGCCGCACATATCTCACGAGCCCACAGTTGGCGGGGACCCGCATTTCTACTTCCAATTAACCTACCCTAGCCAGAATTCCATCAAAAATTCAAAAGCCCGCCTGCGTTCCGTAGATATCCCGTTTTGCCGCTGAAAAGGTTCTCGAACATTCAATGGACATTGAATATGGTGTTGAACGAATGGCTGAACGATCAATGCTATTGTCGGTCGGTGCAATAAGCCGATTCTATTCGAAATTGGAACGTCATATTTTTAATTCGTTCATTTCGCCCGTTTATTTGGTGGCCAGCATTATTGGTTTCGGTAAATCATGGATGATTGATGGCAAATTTTATGCGTTTAAAATGTTTTTGTCGTAAATGTAACACCGCGTAATCTGTTCTAGTTTTAGCTTTTATCAGTTTTAAAGTAAAACTTCATTATTGAAAACTAGCTGTTGCCCGCGAAATTGTCTGCGATGTATTAATTTATCGCTATCCCACGGAAATTATGTAATTTTTCGGGATAAAAGCATTCTATATTAATCCAAGTTATGTATGTACATACTTAACAATCATCATCCCAGCCTATACACGTCCCACTGCAGGGCACAGGCCTCCTCTCAGAATGAGAGGGCTTGGGCCGTAGTTCCCACGCGGGCCCAGTGCCGGATTGGGAACTTCACAAACACCACTGAATTTCTTCGCAGGTGTAGGTATGCAGGTTTCCTCACGATGTTTTCCTTCACTGTAAAGCTCATGGTAAATTACAAATGTAATTTCGCACTTAAATTCCGAAAAACTCAGAGATGCGAGCCGGGATTTGAACCCACGACCCTCTTCTTGAGAGGCCATAGGTCAAACCACTAGGCCACCACGGCTCAACAATAGATACTATATAAACGACACTGGTTAAATGTCTTTACCTTTAAAAACACAGCGTACAAAGACTGTAAACATCTCTGCAACAAATGTAATCCATTTGACTGTTTTATATAATTTATAATTTACTATATTTCTTTTTCCGATTCCTTAAACAATTCTAGACTGGATAACAAGAACTAAAACTATAAATTGTTAACGCCCGTATTTTACCAGTACAAGACAGCTCGGGTAAGCAGAAGACAGCCACGGTTTCCTAGTTTCCCACGAAACTGGCTCCTTTAGGAGACAGCGGGCTTAAAGGAGAGGTAAAAAAGTGAAGCGAATTATTCGAGTTAACTCAGTGTGAAATCTTTCCATTTATCTTTTGGAACTATTTTCGGGAGAGCGGGGCTAACGAGATATCGTTTAGTATGTTAGTTACTTTGGGGGTTTTGGCACGTATGAGTTTAATAGTCACCACCCGCGGTTTCGCTCGTATAATGGTAATCCAATTGAAAATTTGGTATTTTCCATAAAATACATCGTTGCAAAAATACCCGTGCCAAAGTTCATGCGTCTAAACGTAGTGGTTGAGATTTTGTAATTTTAGCCCGATCCCGTGGGAATATCGGGATTAAGACGCTGTCAACACCAACGTCGGCGCACACTGTCTATTTGTATCGGAGTAAACGAGATGCCGCTATTACTGGGCAGCCGGGTATATTGAAATTTATCGGGCAAATATTTAATTAAAAAAAAACTGTGGATTATTTGTGAAATATGACTCGTTAGCGGTTTAGGGATGAATATGTTGACTACATGTTTTTAATTGCAGACGCATACGCCAAAAAAATAAAGACATAGAACCGTTTAATGATGATTTTAAGACCTATCTTTGCAATTATTTTCTATCGAGCCGATTTCGTCCAATTATGTATCGAGTCCGTCCACGGTCTTTGAAATATGATGAATATTAACATATAATTTTTTTGATGTGCTAGAACAAGCAGTTTTTCTTAAAAAACTGTTTAAATGACATCAATTTCAACAAAATTAGGTGTTGTCAGCCTCTTAAAAGTAGCCTATAATATTATTCTAGACGTCCAATATATCTATATACCAAGTTTCATCCAAATCCGACAAACTTTTGTGAGTTATGCCCAGCACACACGACTCACAAAATTTTGCATCACTACATAGTATAAAACAAAGTCGCTTCCCACTGTCTGTCTGTCCCTATGTATGCTTAGATGTTTAAAACTACGCAACAGATTTTGATGCGGTTTTTTAATAGATAGAGTGATTCAAGAGAAAGGTTTATATATATAATACATGCATAGTTGCACCCGTGCGAAGCCGGGGCGGGTCGATAGTTTATAATATTATTAGAATGATATTGGTGTCGCACAAGTTGGCTGTCAGAGAAACGAACGAAACGTAGGTCAAGTAAGTAATAATGGATATATTATTTAGGTCGATATTCTGTGAGTGTGAAGACGTAGGGTCAATACGTCATAAATAAGTGATTACTTATACTTTGTTACTTTAACGTCATGTTTGAAATGAAAAGCCATACGAAACTATGTAACGACTGAAAGCAACAAGGCACAAAAGTGATCACTTTTTATGACGTTGACTGTACTGTGGGACTGAGCTCGAGTTTAGGTAGAACTTGTACGGGGATACGCGCGTGATGCTAAACTCCATTAAATAATAAGATAGATATCTTCATACGTGGGTTTATTCCTTCAGATCAGTATAACTACGTGTTACAAACTTAGGTCCAGCACCTTTGGCTGTTCGGAGCAATCTGCCCTGGCTCGTATACCGCAGACAACTCTATTTCATTTAAATTCAAGTTCTAGAATTATTTACAAATTTTATACATAATAACATTAAACTAACCTGCCAGTTGGACAACATTTACCACTGGCCAGCAGTATAGAGCCTTGCCTACATATCCTCCCTTCCTCTCAGAGGTGGGAGCCTAATCTAAGGTTCCTACCTAGCGGGATGTATACATGAAAAGTGCCACTGCTAGTGGCTAGCCACCAAAATGTAGTTGACTGGGGCCTTAAGGGCTTAAAATGGACCTTAAGGGTCTGCTGAGTCTATGCTACATAAATCAAATACGTATGCACTGTTTAATAGCTGTAATGAGACTGCAAACCAACTTGACAAACAAATAAAAAACAAGATAGGAAGGATTCTAAAACAAAAGCGTTCAAAATTGGTAAAAAAAGTATAAAAACATAAATTCATATAAAAAAGGTTGTGCCTGCGGCACATTTCTCCCCTTTTTAGTTAGCTAGTAACCTAACTAACTTTCTAAGGGGCCGTCGGAGCACGCCAGCTGTCGATGCCACGTCCGCCGCTCTAATAAGGAAATAACGCCGTCACTCGTCATAAGCCAGCGTCACCAGAAGCGGTCAGTTTGGCCGTTTATTGCTCTCGCGCTGCACCAGCTGCTTCTTTTGCAGTAGGTCCCCGTCCGTGGTCGTCGCAGGAATCGGTCGACCTGATGGTGCGCCAAGCTGGAAATGGCCAGAGATGACAGCCTCTTCCTCGCTCCCGAGTCCGGACGACACATGCGTGAGTGATCGCGTGTTGATCAGCGTCTCAACCTCGTCCCGCAGTGTGCGCACCTCGTCTGACGGCGTGAGCTTGGTGAAGATAACTGGCAGAGCAGTCTTAACACTCCGCATGAGGCGCAGCTTGTGAAGAACAGTCTGTGTTGGCGTGGGCGGGGTGACGGTGATGGTGCTCCACAAGGCGAACAAGTGAAAGTCGGGTACTCCTGAAGATGTAGTAATATGACTGGACTGGAGTATCTCATGGTCACCCATCACAGGGGCTCTTTTGGCTAGACGGCTGGCGTGTGGCAATGGTTGGTCAGGACTCTACAGGCGCGCTCTTTCGTCCGAAAACGAGTTCAGCTGAGACTGGTGGAGAACTTGTGGCTTTGCTAGGCGAATGTCGCTAGCAGTCAACTCGCCAGACCTTACCAGGGGAGGAGTTGGCGAAGAGACGTTCATGGGCTGAAACATAAAGGTACACAAACCTCCCTCAAGCAGTACTAAGTGAGTTACATCTAAACCCCTCCAACTGACACTACGGCTACGATGTAACGTCGAGTAACGATGTGCTACAGCGGTGGCACGCCCCAACCTAAGCCATGATTCAAAACATCGCAGCTTGGCTGAAATTGGTCTTGCAATAAAACCTTGAAGCTCTAAACGCGGAATGAAAACTGGTTTTAATGGTGTTACGCGTACTTTACTACAAATAAGTGCGAGTTTCACGCAGCCGTTGGTGTAAATAAATCTCCAGTATGCGACTGCGGCATAGGCAGATTCACTAGAGTCTGCAAATATGTGAAGCTCGCACTTCTCTAGTTGAAGCTCGTTCAGAGAATACCAGCGTGGGATCTGCAAATTGGAAACAGACAATAAATCCTCAAACCAGAGGCTCCACGCGGCACAATCGCTCTGAGAGAGTTTCTCGTCCCAGTCGAGACCCTTGCGCCATGAATTTTGGAACATAATGCGGCCTCTTATGACGATGGGCGCAAGGATGCCAAGTGGGTCGTAAATTCGCATGACGTGCGCTAGCACTTCACGCTTTGTGAGACTTTTGGGCAACACCTGTTCTTTGACACCGGTATTGAAGCCGATGGTGTCGGCAGCGGGTCTCCAAATAAGACCTAGTGTGCGAACAGGTGTCACTAGACTACCTAAGTCTACATCTAAACTATGGTTTGCTATCGGTGCTGCTAGCAAACTCTCCTTCGGCAACAATAATAGTGCTTCAGGGTCGTTTGACACCCAACCGCGCATCTCAAACCCAGCGTTCTTATGGACAGTGTAGATATCAGCAGCTAGGCGCGCTGCCTGCTCTACCGTATCTAGACTACCTATATAATCGTCCATATAATGATCCAGAACGATGGCTTTGGCTGCTTCGGGATAGCTGTCCTGATATGTAGGCAAGGCTCTATACTGCTGGCCAGTGGTAAATGTTGTCCAACTGGCAGGTTAGTTTGTTATTATGTATAAAATTTGTAAATAATTCTAGAACTTGATTTTAAATGAAATAGAGTTGTCTGCGGTATACGAGCCAGGGCAGATTGCTCCGAACAGCCAAAGGTGCTGGACCTAAGTTTGTAACACGTAGTTATACTGATCTGAAGGAATAAACCCACATATGAAGATATCTATCTTATTATTTATTGAAGTTTAGCATCACGCGCGTATCCCCGTACAAGTTCTACCTAAACTCGAGCTCAGTCCCACAAGTTGGTGGAGGTTAGGCGCGGTCGATGTCTTTTATGTTTTAGCTAGCCATCCAGAAGGCGGCGAAGAAAAACCGTGAGCGGTAAATGAAGGATGACCAATTCCCCGTTGAAAGTCGCGCTTTGACTCATAAACGGAGCGCGTGAAGTACCTATATGAGAAGTGTGGGTAAAAGTATCAATTTAAGAAGAAAAACCGTGAGTCAGCTTGCAATATTTTGTGTTATTTAGAAATTGTGCACCGATAAAGGTTATTTGTAAAGAAGATGGCGGAAAAGTTCGCAGGATACTCAGACGTAGATGATTTTATTCACCAATTTGAAACGATTGCGATTATCAAGAATTGGAATACAGAACAGAAGCGAGTGGCCATCGCGCTTTATTTAGAGGGACCCGCGTTGTCATGGTACAAGGCCAATTTTACGACGTTGGAGTCGTATGATTTAGTAATACAGAAATTGGCAGAACAATTTCCGTCGCAAGAAGACTATGCTCAGTCTTTTTATTATAGAAAGCAAGACCCGAAAGAGCCGTTGCTGTCATTTTATTATGATCTCGAGAAATTGGCGTTGAAAGCAGGCATTAAGGAGGATGGCAGATTTATTAAGCACTTTATCAAGTCAATTAATTCGCAATGGCAAGCCCATTTAGCAGCTAGATTGTTCGCATCAAAGGATGAATTAAGAAAAACAATACTGCAATTGTGTGATGTATTTAATAAGGAAACAAATATGAAAACACAAAAAATAAACTTGCCGATTTTTAATGATGAAGATTTCATTCCTAGATCACATGAAACAAACACGGGGTTCACACCGAGTACGCCGCAGTCACGGTATGGTACTCCAGAGACTCCAGTCACTTGCGTCGGGACGCGAGGGGCACAGCGAGGCGCGTCAAGGCCGTACGGCGGCTACAATTTACGTCCGCGCCAGTGGTTCACAGGAGCGCAGGCTAGCGCTTCAACATCAAATGTCCAGAGGCGTCAGGAGAGCCGTGACGCGTCAAATATAAATGCGGTTTTTCAGGAGCCGAATCTTGAAGCACAGCAGGATGTTCCGCAGATCAACACGATTTTTTCACAGAAGTTTCCAGATATTGGTAATATTTATACGAGCATGGACACGTTCGTGCCGACGGAACTTAATGGCAAGCTATGTAAGGCTTTGGTGGATACTGGAGCCAATGTTTCACTGATATCTGCTGCGCTTGCAGAAAAATATTGCTTGAAGTATAAGCGTGCACTTGGCACACCTTTGCGTGCGGCAGGGGGCTCCAATATTCATACTGTAGGAACGGCTAGCACATATTTACTTGTGGACAGGGGCTGTTGTCCCATAAATTTGTTGATAGTAGAGGAAGATTTGGATAGCGTAATCATAGGCCAGGACTTCCTAAGTGCGCATAACGCAATTATTGATTTTTATAGGGGTAATTTGACGTTAAACGGAAAATTCTGTGTCAATTTCATTAAAGAAATAAGTGACACGATGTCTAATTTAAAGAAAGAAGTGCGAACGAATGAAAATAGGTCGAAAGAGGTTGAGTGTGAGAAAATAGGTTTCTTGACCACGGAATATCAAGTGCGTTCGGTTAAAACGGCAACAGGGTTCTGTGCTAATAATTTTTCTATTTCAGACTCAAAGCGTATGGCCAAGAAGGTTGTATCGGTCAAGGAGGTTGATGGAAAGTCGGAGCGTAAGATTGAGGTTGAGCGGAGCGAGATTGGAAAGCGTGAAAATATTTCGAAGTCGGAAGGGTTTCAAAGGAAAGCTGCTCTGATGATGAAGGAGCGAGAGGTGACTTCAGAAAGTTGTAGAACGAATGATGGACGGTTTGCGAGAAGGCGTAGAATCGTGAAGAAACCTGGCACCGATACGGTGAATGGTAATGTAAACCCGACTTATAATTTAATAAAAACCAATAAATATATTTTTCCACAGAGGGGAACCCTAAATCGGTTTAGAAGTGAGTGTAAGGAGTCGAGTGAACTCGATAGTGTGACGGACGCTATTAAAAAAGTTCATTATAGACGTCGTGTCCCTGAATTTAAGAATAAAAAGAAATTGACACTTACGTCAAATGACAGTAATTTTATCATGTAAATAAAATATTTTGAATAATGATTTTATTAGTGCTTTTTAGCATAGGAAGTTAATAGGATAACAGATAGGGTATACGTTTAGAGATGAGTTGTTGTTTCTCGGTACAAGTTAATAGATAATTAATAGATTATAGGCGCTAGTTTTGGGAATTTAGTGCTATAATTTTGATATATGACTTATGGGCGCTATAATGTTAATATATGACAA
Source organism: Archips xylosteana (assembly GCA_947563465.1). NCBI lineage: Eukaryota > Metazoa > Arthropoda > Insecta > Lepidoptera > Tortricidae > Archips > Archips xylosteana. The sequence continues at coordinate 5,040,334 of OX387361.1, read as the reverse complement.
ATGTGCGCTATAATGATAATATGTGACTAATATTTTCTTTCTTATGTACTTTTCATATTGGGAGATCGAATATTCGCATGCAGACATGAGAAAGCAGTCTACAACAGCCAGGCAGTGGTTGATGAAGACTGATGGCGGCTCCGGCTGTCCATATCAAAGCTGATGTCTGATGACATCGATGGAAGCATTGCCCAATGATAAATTTTTACTATTATTTTTAGTTTGGGGAATTTTTTACTTATAGAAATTCACCAAATATAAGATTATTGGAACATACATCTCCCAGTATGAACTATAATCAGATATGATGTGAACTTTGGTATATAAAGAATTGGTAGTTCTAGATTATCTTAGCATGTGAAGAACTTCATATCTTCATGTGTTCATGAGGCCCAAAGATAATTGGTGTTCACGGCTGGTGATTATAATACATTTTTTTTTTTGTGCCACTCAAATAGATTGAAGCAGCGGAAGTCCACACAGCCAACTGGGATCGCCGATAGGCTGCCCAGGGGTCCACACTTGGATCCATGGCTGTGAAATAAGAAAAATGATGGAAGACTCGCAGCTTGTGGCTGGGAAATAAGAAAAATGATGGAAGACTCGCAGCTTGTGGCTGTGAAATAAGAAAATGATGGAAGACCCGCAGTTCATAGCTGTGAAATAAGAAAAGATGCAAGACCACTAGCCGAGCTGAGTAGCAACTCCGCTCCTGGGTCCTGTGAAGCAAGAATATGAACACCACAGCTCTTCAGCATCTGACGCTGAAGAATGGGCCGAACACAGGAGTATATTATGTAGTTAGTAATAAAAAGTATAGTCGGTAAATCATTATGAGCAGCTTGGTATTTTAGCTGATCATATTGGTCTTGGTAATTTTTGAGCTGGACGAAAGCTTAGGGGCACCTTTCGAAGGGACCTGAGTTTGCATGCATCTCAAACTATTCCGGTAATGGATGGAGAGTTGTGTCAGTTACCACTGGCATGATGTTCTATCTGGGAATAGAAATTACCGAATAATTTTGTCAGCAATTGCTGTCAAAGCAGTTTTTGTTAGCATAAACAAATTATACTAGCAACATGTGCTAGTAAAGCAGGTGTTGGCAGTATGATATTCTTGTCATGAAGCACCGATGTCTAGTGGCATTCTGCCCAAAAATTAAATGTGACACGGATGTTTCGGTGCAAGAATGATGTGTCATGTTGCGCAGGCAACATTGCATGTCCTAATATTTAGCTAGGCCAAAACTTGGAAAAGGCGTTAAGCTTTTTTCGGGTTTTGCTTAACGAAGCCCCACCTTTATAGGAACTCTATGGCAATTGCTAATAACAATAGTCATATACTAACATAGAGTTCCATGAAGAAGATGTGGCTAGCCACTAGCAGTGGCACTTTTCATGTATACATCCCGCTAGGTAGGAACCTTAGATTAGGCTCCCACCTCTGAGAGGAAGGGAGGATATGTAGGCAAGGCTCTATACTGCTGGCCAGTGGTAAATGTTGTCCAACTGGCAGGTTAGTTTGTTATTATGTATAAAATTTGTAAATAATTCTAGAACTTGATTTTAAATGAAATAGAGTTGTCTGCGGTATACGAGCCAGGGCAGATTGCTCCGAACAGCCAAAGGTGCTGGACCTAAGTTTGTAACACGTAGTTATACTGATCTGAAGGAATAAACCCACATATGAAGATATCTATCTTATTATTTATTGAAGTTTAGCATCACGCGCGTATCCCCGTACAAGTTCTACCTAAACTCGAGCTCAGTCCCACAAGTATCCACAAAACCCCTCCTTCCTTCCTCTCAGAGGTGGGAGCCTAATCTAAGGTTCCTACCTAGCGGGATGTATACATGAAAAGTGCCACTGCTAGTGGCTAGCCACATCTTTTTCATGGAACTCTATGTTAGTATATGACTATTGTTATTAGCAATTGCCATAGAGTTCCTATAAAGGTGGGGCTTCGTTAAGCAAAACCCGAAAAAAGCTTAACGCCTTTTCCAAGTTTTGGCCTAGCTAAATATTAGGACATGCAATGTTGCCTGCGCAACATGACACATCATTCTCGCCCCGAAACATCCGTGTCACATTTAATTTTTGGCCAGAATGCCACTAGACATCGGTGCTTCATGACAAGAATATCATACTGCCAACATCTGCTTTACTAGCATATGTTGCTAGTATAATTTGTCTATGCTGACAACTTTATTCGGTAATTTCTATTCCCAGATAGAACATCATGCCAGTGGTAACTGACACAACTCTCCATCCATTACCGGAATAGTTTGAGATGCATGCAAACTCAGGTCCCTTCGAAAGGTGCCCCTAAGCTTTCGTCCAGCTCAAAAATTACCAAGACCAATATGATCAGCTAAAATACCAAGCTGCTCATAATGATTTACCGACTATACTTTTTATTACTAACTACATAATATCCTCCTGTGTTCGGCCCATTCTTCAGCGTCAGATGCTGAAGAGCTGTGGTGTTCATATTCTTGCTTCACAGGACCCAGGAGCGGAGTTGCTACTCAGCTCGGCTAGTGGTCTTGCATCTTTTCTTATTTCACAGCTATGAACTGCGGGTTTTCCATCATTTTCTTATTTCACAGCCACAAGCTGCGAGTCTTCCATCATTTTTCTTATTTCACAGCCACAAGCTGCGAGTCTTCCATCATTTTTCTTATTTCACAGCCATGGATCCAAGTGTGGACCCCTGGGCAGCCTATCGGCGATCCCAGTTGGCTGTGTGGACTGCCGCTGCTTCAATCTATTTGAGTGGCACACAAAAAAAAAAAACATGTATTATAATCACCAGCTGTGAACACCAATTATCTTTGGGCCTCATGAACACATGAAGATATGAAGTTCTTCACATGCTAAGACAATCTAGAACTACCAATTCTTTATATACCAAAGTTCACATCATATCTGATTATAGTTCATACTGGGAGATGTATGTTCCAATAATCTTATACTTGGTGAATTTCTATATGTAAAAAATTCCCCAAACTAAAAATAATAGTAAAAATTTATCATTGGGCAATGCTTCCATCGATGTCATCAGACATCAGTTTTGATAAGGACAGCCGGAGCCGCCATCAGTCTTCATCAACTACTGCCTGGCTGCTGTAGACTGCTTTCTCATCTCTGCATGCGAATATTCGATCTCCCAATATGAAAAATACATAAGAAAGAAAATATTAGTCACATATTATCATTATAGCGCACATGTGTCACATATTAACATTATAGCACTAATTCCTATAACTACTAGCGCCTAAAGTTTATTAATTACCTATTACCGACCGAAAAACAACAACTCATCTCTAAACGTATACCCTATCTGTTATCCTATTAACTTCCTATGCTAAAAAGCACTAATAAAATCATATTTCGTTATTTTCTTTAAAAATTATTCAAAATATTTTATTTACATGATAAAATTACTGACATTTGACGTAAGTGTCAATTTCTTTTCATTCTTAAATTTAGGGACACGACGTCTATAATGAACTTTTTTAATAGCGTCTGTCACACTATCGAGTTCACTCGACTCCTTACACTCACTTCAAAACCGATTTAGGGTTCCCCTCTGTGGAAAAATATATTTATTGGTTTTTATTAAATTATAAGTCGGGTTTACATTACCATTCACCGTATCGGTGCCAGGTTTCTTCACGATTCTACGCCTTCTCGCAAACCGTCCATCATTCGTTCTACAACTTTCTGAAGTCGCCTCTCGCTCCTTCATCATCAGAGCAGCTTTCCTTTGAAACCCTTCCGACTTCGAAATATTTTCACGCTTTCCAACCTCGCTCCGCTCAACCTCAATCTTACGCTCCGACTTTCCATCAACCTCCTTGACCGATACAACCTTCTTGGCCATACGATTTGAGTCTGAAATAGAAAAATTATTAGCACAGAACCGGAGCGCGTGAAGTACCTATATGAGACGTTTGGGTAAAAGTATCAATTTAAGAAGCAAAACCGTGAGTCAGCTTGCAATATTTTGTGTTATTTAGAAATTGTGCACCGATAAAGGTTATTTGTAAGGAAGATGGCGGAAAAGTTCGCAGGATACTCAGATGTAGATGATTTTATTCACCAATTTGAAACGATTGCGATCATCAAGAATTGGAATGCAGAACAGAAGCGAGTTGCCATCGCGCTTTATTTAGAGGGACCCGCGTTGTCATGGTACAAGGCCAATTTTATGACGTTGGAGTCGTATGATTTAGTAATACAGAAATTGGCAGAACAATTTCCGTCGCAAGAAGACTATGCTCAGTCTTTTTATTATAGAAAGCAAGACCCGAAAGAGCCGTTGCTGTCATTTTATTATGATCTCGAGAAATTGGCGTTGAAAGCAGGCATTAAGGAGGATGGCAGATTTATTAAGCACTTCATCAAGTCAATTAATTCGCAATGGCAAGTCCATTTAGCAGCTAGATTGTTCGCATCAAAGGATGAATTAAGAAAAACAATACTGCAATTGTGTGATGTATTTAATAAGGAAACAAATATGAAAACACAAAAAATAAACTTGCCGATTTTTAATGATGAAGATTTCATTCCTAGATCACATGAAACAAACACGGGGTTCACACCGAGTACGCCGCAGTCACGGTATGGTACTCCAGAGACTCCAGTCACTTGCGTCGGGACGCGAGGGGCGCAGGGAGGCGCGTCAAGGCCGTACGGCGGCTACAATTTACGTCCACGCCAGTGGTTCACAGGAACGCAGGCTAGCGCTTCAACATCAAATGTCCAGAGGCGTCAGGAGAGCCGTGGCGCGTCAAATATAAATGCGGTTTTTCAGGAGCCGAATCTTGAAGCACAGCAGGATGTTCCGCAGATCAACACGATTTTTTCACAGAAGTTTCCAGATATTGGTAATATTTATACGAGCAGGGACACGTTCGTGCCGACGGAGCTTAATGGCAAGCTATGTAAGGCTTTGGTGGATACTGGAGCCAATGTTTCACTGATATCTGCTGCGCTTGCAGAAAAATATTGCTTGAAGTATAAGCGTGCACTTGGCACACCTTTGCGTGCGGCAGGGGGCTCCAATATTCATACTGTAGGAACGGCTAGCACATATTTACTTGTGGACAGGGGCTGTTGTCCCATAAATTTGTTGATAGTAGAGGAAGATTTGGATAGCGTAATCATAGGACAAGATTTCCTAAGTGCGCATAACGCAATTATTGATTTTTATAGGGGTAATTTGACGTTAAACGGAAAATTCCGTGTCAATTTCATTAAAGAAATAAGTGACACGATGTCTAATTTAAAGAAAGAAGTGCGAACGAATGAAAATAGGTCGAAAGAGGTTGAGTGTGAGAAAATAGGTTTCTTGACCACGGAATATCAAGTGCGTTCGGTTAAAACGGCAACAGGGTTCTGTGCTAATAATTTTTCTATTTCAGACTCAAATCGTATGGCCAAGAAGGTTGTATCGGTCAAGGAGGTTGATGGAAAGTCGGAGCGTAAGATTGAGGTTGAGCGGAGCGAGGTTGGAAAGCGTGAAAATATTTCGAAGTCGGAAGGGTTTCAAAGGAAAGCTGCTCTGATGATGAAGGAGCGAGAGGCGACTTCAGAAAGTTGTAGAACGAATGATGGACGGTTTGCGAGAAGGCGTAGAATCGTGAAGAAACCTGGCACCGATACGGTGAATGGTAATGTAAACCCGACTTATAATTTAATAAAAACCAATAAATATATTTTTCCACAGAGGGGAACCCTAAATCGGTTTTGAAGTGAGTGTAAGGAGTCGAGTGAACTCGATAGTGTGACAGACGCTATTAAAAAAGTTCATTATAGACGTCGTGTCCCTAAATTTAAGAATGAAAAGAAATTGACACTTACGTCAAATGTCAGTAATTTTATCATGTAAATAAAATATTTTGAATAATTTTTAAAGAAAATAACGAAATATGATTTTATTAGTGCTTTTTAGCATAGGAAGTTAATAGGATAACAGATAGGGTATACGTTTAGAGATGAGTTGTTGTTTTTCGGTCGGTAATAGGTAATTAATAAACTTTAGGCGCTAGTAGTTATAGGAATTAGTGCTATAATGTTAATATGTGACACATGTGCGCTATAATGATAATATGTGACTAATATTTTCTTTCTTATGTATTTTTCATATTGGGAGATCGAATATTCGCATGCAGAGATGAGAAAGCAGTCTACAGCAGCCAGGCAGTAGTTGATGAAGACTGATGGCGGCTCCGGCTGTCCTTATCAAAACTGATGTCTGATGACATCGATGGAAGCATTGCCCAATGATAAATTTTTACTATTATTTTTAGTTTGGGGAATTTTTTACATATAGAAATTCACCAAATATAAGATTATTGGAACATACATCTCCCAGTATGAACTATAATCAGATATGATGTGAACTTTGGTATATAAAGAATTGGTAGTTCTAGATTATCTTAGCATGTGAAGAACTTCATATCTTCATGTGTTCATGAGGCCCAAAGATAATTGGTGTTCACAGCTGGTGATTATAATACGTGTTTTTTTTGTGTGCCACTCAAATAGATTGAAGCAGCGGCAGTCCACACAGCCAACTGGGATCGCCGATAGGCTGCCCAGGGGTCCACACTTGGATCCATGGCTGTGAAATAAGAAAAATGATGGAAGACTCGCAGCTTGTGGCTGTGAAATAAGAAAAATGATGGAAGACTCGCAGCTTGTGGCTGTGAAATAAGAAAATGATGGAAGACCCGCAGTTCATAGCTGTGAAATAAGAAAAGATGCAAGACCACTAGTCGAGCTGAGTAGCAACTCCGCTCCTGGGTCCTGTGAAGCAAGAATATGAACACCACAGCTCTTCAGCATCTGACGCTGAAGAATGGGCCGAACACAGGAGGATATTATGTAGTTAGTAATAAAAAGTATAGTCGGTAAATCATTATGAGCAGCTTGGTATTTTAGCTGATCATATTGGTCTTGGTAATTTTTGAGCTGGACGAAAGCTTAGGGGCACCTTTCGAAGGGACCTGAGTTTGCATGCATCTCAAACTATTCCGGTAATGGATGGAGAGTTGTGTCAGTTACCACTGGCATGATGTTCTATCTGGGAATAGAAATTACCGAATAAAGTTGTCAGCATAGACAAATTATACTAGCAACATATGCTAGTAAAGCAGATGTTGGCAGTATGATATTCTTGTCATGAAGCACCGATGTCTAGTGGCATTCTGGCCAAAAATTAAATGTGACACGGATGTTTCGGGGCGAGAATGATGTGTCATGTTGCGCAGGCAACATTGCATGTCCTAATATTTAGCTAGGCCAAAACTTGGAAAAGGCGTTAAGCTTTTTTCGGGTTTTGCTTAACGAAGCCCCACCTTTATAGGAACTCTATGGCAATTGCTAATAACAATAGTCATATACTAACATAGAGTTCCATGAAAAAGATGTGGCTAGCCACTAGCAGTGGCACTTTTCATGTATACATCCCGCTAGGTAGGAACCTTAGATTAGGCTCCCACCTCTGAGAGGAAGGGAGGATATGTAGGCAAGGCTCTATACTGCTGGCCATTGGTAAATGTTGTCCAACTGGCAGGTTAGTTTAATGTTATTATGTATAAAATTTGTAAATAATTCTAGAACTTGAATTTAAATGAAATAGAGTTATCTGCGGTATACGAGCCAGGGCAGATTGCTCCGAACAGCCAAAGGTGCTGGACCTAAGTTTGTAACACGTAGTTATACTGATCTGAAGGAATAAACCCACGTATGAAGATATCTATCTTATTATTTATTGAAGTTTAGCATCACGCGCGTATCCCCGTACAAGTTCTACCTAAACTCGAGCTCAGTCCCACAAGTTGATGTGGCTAGCCGTTCCTACAGTATGAATATTGGAGCCCCCTGCCGCACGCAAAGGTGTGCCAAGTGCACGCTTATACTTCAAGCAATATTTTTCTGCAAGCGCAGCAGATATCAGTGAAACATTGGCTCCAGTATCCACCAAAGCCTTACATAGCTTGCCATTAAGTTCCGTCGGCACGCTCGTATAAATATTACCAATATCTGGAAACTTCTGTGAAAAAATCGTGTTGATCTGCGGAACATCCTGTTGTGCTTCAAGATTCGGCTCCTGAAAAACCGCATTTATATTTGACGCGCCACGGCTCTCCTGACGCCTCTGGACATTTGATGTTGAAGCGCTAGCCTGCGCTCCTGTGAACCACTGGCGTGGACGTAAATTGTAGCCGCCGTGCGGCCTTGACGCGCCTCGCTGTGCCCCTCGCGTCCCGACGCAAGTGACTGGAGTCTCTGGAGTACCATACCGTGACTGCGGCGTACTCGGTGTGAACCCCGTGTTTGTTTCATGTGATCTAGGAATGAAATCTTCATCATTAAAAATCGGCAAGTTTATTTTTTGTGTTTTCATATTTGTTTCCTTATTAAATACATCACACAATTGCAGTATTGTTTTTCTTAATTCATCCTTTGATGCGAACAATCTAGCTGCTAAATGGGCTTGCCATTGCGAATTAATTGACTTGATGAAGTGCTTAATAAATCTGCCATCCTCCTTAATGCCTGCTTTCAACGCCAATTTCTCGAGATCATAATAAAATGACAGCAACGGCTCTTTCGGGTCTTGCTTTCTATAATAAAAAGACTGAGCATAGTCTTCTTGCGATGGAAATTGTTCTGCCAATTTCTGTATTACTAAATCATACGACTCCAACGTCATAAAATTGGCCTTGTACCATGACAACGCGGGTCCCTCTAAATAAAGCGCGATGGCCACTCGCTTCTGTTCTGCATTCCAATTCTTGATGATCGCAATCGTTTCAAATTGGTGAATAAAATCATCTACATCTGAGTATCCCGCGAACTTTTCCGCCATCTTCCTTACAAATAACCTTTATCGGTGCACAATTTCTAAATAACACAAAATATTGCAAGCTGACTTACGGTTTTGCTTCTTAAATTGATACCTTTACCCAAACTTCTCATATAGGTACTTCACGCACTCCGTTTATGAGTCAAAGCGCGACTTTCAACGGGGAATTGGTCATCCTTCATTTACCGCTCACGGTTTTTCTTCGCCGCCTTCTGGATGGCTAGCTAAAACATAAAAGACATCGACCGCGCCTAACCTCCACCAACTTGTGGGACTGAGCTCGAGTTTAGGTAGAACTTGTACGGGGATACGCGCGTGATGCTAAACTCCATTAAATAATAAGATAGATATCTTCATACGTGGGTTTATTCCTTCAGATCAGTATAACTACGTGTTACAAACTTAGGTCCAGCACCTTTGGCTGTTCGGAGCAATCTGCCCTGGCTCGTATACCGCAGACAACTCTATTTCATTTAAATTCAAGTTCTAGAATTATTTACAAATTTTATACATAATAACATTAAACTAACCTGCCAGTTGGACAACATTTACCACTGGCCAGCAGTATAGAGCCTTGCCTACAGTACCATCGCCCCAGACGTCAGATACCCATTTTCAAAACAAATTCGCTTGCAGCTGTTGATGTTTATTGCTATGGATTGTTATGGACAGATGTCTAGCCACTGCACGCAAACTGGGCCTTTAAGGTGGTTATCTGGCGCTTGGGGCGATAGTACATATACAGCGCTTTGCTTCATCCAAAACGGAGATGGCGGGATGATTCGGACCGTTTTGACCTATTTCGGCAGGACTTTGCGAAGGATAGAGACAAGAAGGAAAAAGAGGAGGCCTTTGCCGGACAGTAGGACGTCAATAAGCTAACAAAAAAATGTGTGAAGTGTCCAATCCGCACTGGGCTCGCGTGGGAACTACAGCCGAAGCTCTAAGAGGGACTTCTGAAAGGAGGCCTGTGCCCTGCATTGGGATGTTTGAGGCGGAGATGTTGAAGACTATACCGGTTGTAACAATTCATATCGTTTTTTTGCCCAGCGTGGGCCCAATAGGCTAGACGACTAAAAAAAACTGTTTAGTCCGTTAGTTAGATTATCAAAAAATATTGTACACGTATTTTTTCTTTTGTTTGACAAACAAAAAATGAGGAGGATACAGTGCTTAGAAGTTTCGAGTGACGTCACTATATGGTACAATTTTTACCTAAGGGTGACGTCACAAGCCCCCACTCCGGAAGTTTGATGATCTATATCTTTGTCGATTTTTAATAATTTGATAAACCAAAAAATACGTGTCCCATATTTTCCCATAATCTAACTGACGGACTAATTAGAATGACAAATTTTTAACCCAGTCGTCATCCCTATTGGGGATGTCTAAAAAAAAATACCCATGGTTTTTATATTTTTAATGTATAGAAAAGTCAATTATAAGAAACTAATTTCAATATTTTGTCATTTAGATATCTACTTTTTTCAAAATTAATTATTGAAACTATTTTAGTTGATGACGTCAGATTATAATTGAGGGCTCCCACAATGCCAAATTTCTAAATCTATCTAAATGCGTACGATAAGGCAACCCCTTTAATTATTTTTTGCGTAGTGGTACACTATACACTGTGTCACTTTACTGGCACTGTCAAAGTGCTAGATGTCAGACAGCGGGTCCAAATCAAACTCCGTAGTATAATCCACGCGTAAATTGTGAAGAATTCTAACCACACAGAATAAAGTACGACTTGAACCGGTCACGCAATTTACACCAATGTCAAATGAAGGTCATTGCTTATTTGTTATATTATAAATTAATTACATAATATTAAAATTAAATAACTACAGAAAACGAGATAAAAGCATTTATCTCGAAATGGTTTTTGATTTACTATACATTGCAAAAAAATAGACATCCCCAATTGCATAACAAAGTACAACTTATATTACAAGCGGAACTCCCTTTCTACTTAATAGAACTGAAGCGAGAGTTCCGCTTGTAATATTAGTTGTACTTTGTTATGCAATTGGGCCCTGGATGTTCAGTCTTTTACTCATTGATATAGCAATGTTACATCAAACACCAGACATTGTTGTAAATTAAATCCTGACACAATGCTAACTAGAAATGGAATCGAATGACGTTATTTTCGAATGCAGATACATTCGATAGGAATGATTGATCGAGCTTATTAGTATTCTAGTTTTATCGCTCATTTTCATTCGTTCGAAAACCGAACATTTCATTTGTTTTTGGAACGTTTGCAATTCCACGTAACGGTGGTTGTTTACAACAGTAACGTTTGAAATTCGAATGAACTTTAAATAACGAATGTGATTTGACCACGAAAAATTAGATAATCGTTAAACATGTGTTTAACACAATATGTCAGTGCGTAGAAAAGTGTCATTTTAGGCTATCTGAGGTGGTTGTGATTATTATTTGTTTTGATCACAAAGTACTTAGAATAAAAGTTGTTTTTATCATAATATCTTCCCACTGTTTTTTTCTGATATTTTCGAGAGATCCAACTGCAGGTATTGGTATAGCCAGGGTAAGATATAAAAGGAAAATGCTCATATTTATACGATTTTGAGCAAATTCCTGTTAAAACTGAAAATATTTGAGAAAATCTTTTACATTGACTATTTAATTGGAATAGGTTACATCCATACATCCCAGCCTATACACCTACGTCTCACTTCAGGGCATCGGCCTCCTTTCAGAATGTTAGTGGCCCATTGCGGATTGGAAATTTCACACACACCATTGAATTTCTTCGCAGACATGTGCAATTATGCAGGTTTCAAGAAATACATAAAAAAAAAATTTAATGTAATTTGATTTAACCATCTATCTACATAACATGTATCTATGTGAAGATAAATTTATTTCGTGTTGAAAAGTCGATAGTTAGTAATGACTTAAAAGGGATGTGAAATAGTGCCCGAAAGAGTTTATGCGTTCGTTTCAGTTTTTTTTAACATTGGCCTAATACTGTAGGAAACAATCGTTCGACGAAACGATACATTAGGCAAAAAAACATTCGACGAAACGATATAAATTCGAACAACCACGTATGAGTGTGTGTAACCTAAACCCTGCCTTACCACGAGTTAACGTTACCACTAAATTAAAAAAATAAGGGCACACAGGGTGAATAAATCATAGCAAGCCCGGTTTGAGGGAATTGTTATTTCGGCTAATGTCCTCCAGTAACGCAACATGATGTATTGAGTTCCAAATTTCGATCCGAATGGTTCAATACAAACGAACAGGAAACAATTTACTTTGTACGAGCATACACGCGACAACGTCTGTATGACACTAGTTGTCGCTCCGAACTTTATCATTATCCCGTGGGAATTTTAAACGTTCCCGGGATAAAATATCCCGCCTACTGTCTAATATTACAAATTAAAAATTTTGTGAACATGTTTTGGATGTTAAAATGTTTGTAGGTCAATCACGCAATAACAGCTAAACGAATTTAGATGAAACTTGGCGTACAGATAGACGAAGACATAGGATACTTAACACCCCGGTAAAGAGTTCCCGTGGGATTAACTTAATTTCAAACAAGAACAGAGGAACACCTAAATCAATCAATTTTATAAACTTACTTGCTGTTGCCCGCGACTCCGTCTGCGAAAAATAGGGGTATAAAACATAGCCTACTACCTATTCTCAGCTCAGAACTACCAAATATAGAAAAAAAAAGTCATAGAAATCGGTCAAGCCGTTTCGGCGGAGTTCGATAACAAACACCGTGCCACGAGATTTTTATATATTAGAAGAAGAAAAATTTGCGTTATCGCGCAGATACAAAAAACAAATACAATTTGTGAAAGGTGAGGACTCAACAAAGTTGCTGGTTTTCAGTCCTTACCCAGTACGAGGAAGGTGATAGTGTGGCTGTCAAATTAAACAAAGTTACACCCAAATAGATACATATACTTATAGCTGTAAGCCCAAAAATAGCAGCAGATCCTTGACCAAACTAGACAACAACTTAAAATTGATTTAGCTGCAGGTAATTTACCCATTTTATATAAATAATTTTTCACTTCTCAAGCTAATTAAGTAACTATCCTGTCTTAATTCAGTTCTTTTTCCAACTTCACGCCAAGGTTCATGTACATCCGTACTATCGCTATTGCGTGGTCTAACAAACATTCAAACAAACGCACATTTCACAAACTTTCTCACTTAATACGAATAGGATATGAAGAGACTTCGATACTTCCAGTTTCTTCAGTTTTCAACTCGTCGCTTCGAATTCTCGTGGGCAAATTATACGCCGACGGCTGTAAAAGCTTGGCACTGTTACAACATAACCTTTACTTATGGATCGGATTGGGGAAGGTCAGGCATTCACGTTTTTGTAGCCGATTTGTAGCTAGTTATTATTGGCGGTTAAACTTCGTAGTCTAGTATTAAGTTATCAAAATTAGTTTCTTTTGAGGCGATTAGATTTAGTTTAGTTAATGGTTCAGGTTAAGTTAAGTGGTTCGTTAAATCTGTGTTAAGGTCGACGACATTTTCCTTTGTTTCGAACAATGGGTTCTATAGAATTTTATTCACAGAGGTGGGTCACGAACAGAGTGGAAGTTAACACATGTAATACATGTAAATACTAATATAAAAGTCATTGTATTTTATTGTATTGTTTTATGCACCGGCCTGATGCGATCACCGCTGCCAACGAGAACCTGCGATTCCAGTACGCTTAGTATAAGTTTTCCTTCACTTCAATACTTCTCGATCGCGTTTACGTAAAAAAATCAATTCTATGGAAACATGGACGCGCGCGCGCGGAGACGCTGTCCATGTTTCCCTAGTAATTGATTTTTTTACGTAAACGCGATCGAGAAGTATTGAAGTGAGGTAAAACTTATACTAAGCACTCTGGAGAGTTTTATTTCCTTTAATTTCTACTATGAAATATATGGTTTTCACGGGATGACCGTGAAAGTAAAAAAATGGAGTTGAAAAATTGAAATACAAAAGATAGTTCATACCAATCTTGAAAAAATAATGGCTTAGTAGCGACACCTCTCGGTCCGGGTGAGCGGTTAGTTCCGAAGGAGTGTTAACGTCTCTCGTTGAGAGTATTGACATAGGTGTTGCCAAGGTGTTGCTTTATCACTGCTATAAGTGATTAAGCGAGCTGAGACGTGTGATGCATAGGAAAAAATTCGTGTCTATATCCAGGCCAGCTGTGGTGTAGGGGTAAAAGCTTGCAGCACGATATGCTGAGGACCCGGATTCGATTCCCAGAGCTGGTCTTTTTCTGTGTTTTTTCTGTTCGTATTTAGTATGAAATATAAAATATAATAATATAATTTTTTATTCAGAATCTTGAATCTCTAATGCACTATAATACAATCATAGAACCTTGCATGACATACTCGTAGCACTAACCATTGTGACGGACAAATAACATCACCTGCCCGCGGCGCGGCGTGTAACGACCCCATTTATTATAGTGCTTAGCGTGCTGTTAATATACAGGATGATAGAGCTTTTTAGTTGCGATTTTCTGACATGGATACTTAGCTGTAGGGAAATTATAGTATCAAGTCAAGTGTTTCTATTTTTTTGATGTATTTTAGAGACATTGTTAGGGTTCCATACCCAAAGGGTAAAAACGGGACACCATACTGTATCACAGAAACGGTGACAGCTAGACAGTTGAAATTTTCACTGATGATGTATTTCGGTTGCCGCTAAACTATTAATAAATATTAAAAACCAGAATAAAATAAATATTTAAGAGGGCTCCCATACAGCAAACGTAATTTTTTTGCTCATTTTTGCTCGATATTGATAACAGCAACAGGTAGACGCTTGAAATATTCACAGAATATTTGTTATATAGTCAAAAATAAAAATAAAACTAATATTTAAGTTGGGCTCCCATACGAAACCAAGATTATATTGCCGTTTTTATAGATAATGGTTTGGAACCCTTCGTGCGCGAGTTTGGTTCGCACTTGGCCGGTTTTTACTATTTTGTCTCCATGCTCGTTTGCCACCTCTTATATAAAAAAAAAATATATATATATTCATAAGAGTCTCTATGTTGTTGTTGTTGTTGTTGTCCTATGGTACCCCAGTAATACAGAGGGCCTTCGTGAGACGTCACCATATGCTCCTGTCTTGAGCCTGTTGCTCCACGTCCCTCCAACTCAGCCCGGCTGCCCGCACTTAGCCGGTTTTTTTTGATAGACGGAGGCACGAAAATAGGTGTGGCCTGATGTCGTCTCTATGGTTCCACATAATTTACATACATACATACATACATACAATCACGCCTTCTTCCCAGCAAGGGGATAGGCAGAGACTATTTGTTTCCACCTGCTACGATCCTGACATACATCTTTCGCTTCAACAACACTCATTAGTCTTTTCATACATGCTCGCCGGTTTCGGGTACTCTTGACCTGACCCTTCTTCAAGACATCCCCAATCTGATCATGAAATGTCCTTCTTGGTCTCCCTCTTCCAATATTTCCATCTACACTCGCATTATATATCTCTTTCGTAATTCTTCCTTCGTCCATCCTCTCCACATGCCCAAACCAACTTAACATCCCTTTCTCTATACAAGTCACAACATCATCTTTCATGCCACAACGTTCCCTTATTACATAATTTAAAAAGTCATAATTCTTCATAATCAACGTCAGCCATAAAGTGATTTATCTCTGAATCGGTTTTTTTTCCATCATCATCATCATCATCATCAGCCTATAGCAGTCCACTGCAGGACATAGGCCTCCCCCAATAAGCGCCAATGCGCCCTGTCCTCGGCTAGACGCATCCAGCTCCACCTGGCCGGAGGGCGTCCTACACTACGTTTGCCAAGACGCGGTCTCCACTCAAGAACTTGGGCTGGACGATCGTTTACTCCAGCGGTTGTCGGTTCTTCGACAGAGATGACCAGCCCACTGCCACTTCAACTTGCTAATTCTCTGAGCTATGTCGATGACCTTAGTTCTGTTTCGGATATCTTCGTTGCGGATTCTATCTTTCAGAGAAACTCCGAGCATAACTCGTTCCATAGCTCGCTGAGCGACCTTGAACTGGTGGATTAGCCGTACTGTGAGTGTTCACGTTTCAGCTCCGTATGTCATGACGGGTAGGACGCACTGGCTTGTGGGGTTTTTCCAAATTGTTATAAAACCTAACCTTACCAGCATTCTAGATAAGATGGAATTTAAGAAAACCTGAAAAAATAATGTTTCAGGAATAAATCACTTTATGACTAACGTTGATTATGAAGATTGATACATTGATACATGACTTATTTAACTATGGGAAACCAAGTTGCGCCATTCGCAGTGCATTAAAGTCGAAATGTCAAATAGTACACGTTAAAGCAACATCGTAGCTAGCTCTTGTGGTGACAGTTTGCTGTACGATATTCAATCTTGGGTGGGATAGAAATTAATTTCCTTGACTGTACATGGTTCAGTTTAGAACACAAGTTTATAAAATATTTAGCTACGAAAGTTAAAAATTAAATACTATTAAAATCTGGCTTTGACATCGCTACTATATCACTTCTGTAGCATCAAACAGCAGTTCAAGGACTTGTCGAGACTAGACAAGATTCTCAACAACATTCCAGAATGAGATTGAAGAAATAAAACCCCTTTAGCAACTTCTTTAAGAGACTACAAGGACCGCATACCTCTAATACTTTGTATAACCATTTAGTAACCGTTTAGTAACTATTACTTTTTTCTCTACACTATTAGTAGCAGTTTAGACACTTCTGAGTCATTTTCAATAAAATCATACACAATTAAGGGCTTTAATAAAACAAAACTTAGTTGATTCCTTTGCGTGACGAAAGTAACCCAAATTGTTTGTATGACTAACTTTTGTTACACAAAGGATGCGATCGTGATTTTGTTTCCATTAAGCCTTTCATGTATGTGCAATTTTTTTGAAAACTACTCTTTTACCAATATTGTTGTAAAGGCCGATTAATACGTGCTTTGGAGATTTATCATCTTAGCCTATACATATACATCCTACCGCAGAGTACAAGCCACCACACAGAATAAGAGAACTTGGGCCGTAGTTCCCACGTGGGTCCAGTGCGGATCGGGAACTTCGCACACACCACTGAATTTCTTTTCAGGTGTGTACAAGTTTCCTAACGATGTTTACCTTTACCGTAAAGCTCATGGTAAATTTCGAATGTATTTTTTTTCGGTTTGTTACCCACGACCCTGGCTTGAGAGCCCATAGGTCAAAGCACTAGGCCACTACGACTTCTTTGATTATTATTACTTAGCCTATATTTATGTTCCACTACTGGGTTCTTGAGTGGAGACCACGGATCGGCAAACGTAGCGTAGGACGTCCTCAGACTTGGTGGAGCGATGATCTTCGCAAGGCGGCTGGCAAGAGCTGGATGAGAGTGGCCGAGGATCGTGCTCAGTGGCGAGCCATGGGAGAGGCCTATGTCCAGCAGTGGACGAACATAGGCTGATGATGATGATGATGATGATGACTGGGAAAAGGCAGGGGCCTTGAGCTTGAGCCCATATCTCCCTATCTAGAGCTATATTAGGCCACTCGCTCAGTTCAAGATCAAAATCAAAACCAAAACGTTTACTCAGCTAGTAGGCCACAAGCAAAGGGTTCTTTACCATATCACTTTTTTTTTAACTTTTTAGCAGCGTGCAGCGCTTTTGGAAGAACCATAATTGCCAAGAAGAATGCGCCGCAAGAAACTCGGCAGAAAGTCATCTTTTCAAAGTTCAGCGTCCAGATTGTCTCACCATATCCGCCTCCCCCTGCCTTGCCGTCGGTGCCCGTTGAGCGGCACCCACCATGTGGCTGAGTGCGCCTATCTTTGTGGGCGCATCCGGCAGACATGCCCGGCCCAGTCCCATTTAAGCTTAGCGGTCGCTTTTCCACATTAGTGATCTATGAATTACTCCTTACCTTACCTTCTTTTATTCGCTGCCTTTTTTATACCTTCACCATCGTCATCTCAGCCGAAAGACGTCCACTGCTGAACGTCGACCTCCCCCAAGACTTGCCAAACAGCTCGGTCCTGCGCCATCCGCATCCAACGCGTTCCTGCAACTTTAACCAGGTCGTCACTCAATTTTGTTGGAGGCCTACCTACACTGCGTCTTCCGGTCCGTGGACGCCAGTCGAAAACCTTTCGGCCCCATTGACCGTCAATTCTACGAGCGATGTGCCCTGCCCACTGCCATTTGAATCCTTAGACCTTAAGTCTTTTATATCTTCATCATTCCAGTCTATATACGTCCCACTGGAGGGCACAGTTCTCCTCTCAGAATGAGAGGGGATGGGCCGTAGTTTCCACGCTTCGGGGCTTTTATAACTTATTGGAATAGAATTATTTCGCAAGTTTACAGATGTTCTCATCATACCATTAATACCCCCTGCTTATCCAGTTAATTAATTCACAATTACATTCCGTCTTCCTGAAAGGAAGCAATAAATCGTCTTGTCCCTTTCATTTTCAATACCACGCCTCGTGCTTTCCCTTTCGCTCGCGACCGGTTTGTCAAGTCGCGCTGTCATGGTACGTGATAATTATGTTACATGTTAGGTAACAATGACATGCTTATTATGTTGGATTGTGTCGTCCTAATATATGAGAACGTCGTTAAGATGTTTGGATGTTTGTTAGTCAATCACGCAAAACCAATGGAACGAATTTAGATAAAACTTAGCGTACAGATAGACAGCAATTTAAAATCCCTTTAATGAGACTGAAGACTCAAGTGGCAGTGGGCAGGGCACATCGCTCGGAGAATCGCTGGGTCAAAAATGTTCTCGAATGGCATCCACGAACCGGAAGACGCACTGTATGTAGGCCTCCAACAAGATGGAGCGAGGACCTGGTTAAGGTTGCAGGAACGCGTTGGATGTGGACGGCACGGGACCGATCTGTTTGGCGAGCCTTGGGGGAGGGCTATGTTCAGCAGTGGACGTCTTTCGGCTGGAATGATGATGACGATGATGAATGAGTACCCGTGAGATTTTTACTTTAACTCGGATTTCGGGATGACGTGTTAACTTCGTCAGCAATCTAGAGATGGCGTTGTACAACCAAACTTTGTGCTTTATAAATCGTCACTACTTTGAAAAAAGCTCGTATCTCAAAATCGATAATTGGCTAATTGAACTTTACTGAGTGTGCAACAAAGTTCAGTTTAGTTTACATATTGATTTGAGATACGAGATTTTTTCAAAGTAGTGACGAAATGTTACTGTAACCTTTTTCCCGTGGGCCGTGAAAATATGGCATAGCCTCTAAAGCAGAGGGAAATTACATTTGAAATTTACCATGAGCTTTACACTAGCCGTAGTGGCCTACTGGTTTGACCCATGACCTCTCAAGCAGAGGGTCGTGGGTTCAAATCCCGGCTCGCACCTCTGAGTTTTTCGGAATTTATGCTTTACGGTGAAGGAATACATCGTGAGGAAACCTGCATACACCTGCGAAGAAATTCAATGGTGTGTGTGAAGTTCCCGATCCGCACTGGGCCTGCGTGGGAACAATGGACCAAGCCTCATTCTGAAAGGAGGCCTGTAGAGGCTCAGATGATGATGATGGTGAACAAAGCAACCAACGGTCTAATCGCCAAAGGATCTTGACATGCCTATTTTGCATTGCCGGTAGCATTTTGCTTGTCTCGAGCCAATTGTCTGGCATCCTTGGACCATTCACTGTTTCGCCATCAGAGCGGCCTTCTACGAACTAAGTAAATGATGGAATGCAGTACAGATCATGCATTCACTTTTACTTCATTTAAAAAAAAGTTACATTTATAAATAAGCTGCCGAAGAAGTGCTGTAAGACTTCTCTGGTCTCACGTTTTTTCGTGTTCTCAACTTCAAGTAGTTGTAAAAATTTAATTTTAACAGATAACCTTATAAGTAAAATATCTCATATAGTAAACACTTTGTTCTGCTTAAAAAACTTCTAACAGTTTTATATAAGCTATATCTAATGGGAGAAAAAAAAATTAAAGTCGCTGCAATCCCCATTTTGGCCTTGTCCCACCTCCAATTTTCACTATGTGTTACCGTTTATTTCAAAAACCAAGCAAGAAAACCAATAAATTTTACTGTTCACTGAAAATTAACTACTTTATGAATTAGATTAAATTATCTAAATATTCCTTTTTACCTTATCTTATTTTTTAAACTATATTACATAAATGTCCCGAGAAAAGCGTCTTATCCAATTTCGTTCATAAAACTCGTCATACTGTTCTTACGCACACTTCAAGAACATTTGACGATGGCTTGCCAGAAAGAACCATTCACGTTGCGTCGGCTGAACAGGGCGGATTTAAGGTTTTTGCGTCACTGCCGAATTATGAGGGTAAGAATCAAGTGTGAAATTTTTGGCACCTCTGAAAGTGATATCAGTGGCAATTTTTTCTCGCTTTATTTGTTGATATATTGAACGCAAATTAATTTGGCATATTAAACAGTGTTATTACTACTTCTAGAAAAAAAATCGAGTTTCTATTGTTAGCCGTTTTGAAGTAATTCGTTAAAAACTAAATTGCTTATGTGAATTCGGTGGCGGTGAATTCAGTGATTTGAATGAATCCGTTGGTATTACAGTTAGTCATGGATTTTTGAAACTGTTAAGTTTATTTCCTGTACATATTTATGTAAAATAATCTGATTCAGTTGATAATATTAGTAAATATTAATGATTTTACGAAAAAAAACCTTGATTTTTGAACGTTTTTTCAGCTTTTATTAAATAATTATTTAATTATGTATTGATGGTGGATTAATATTGGTCAAATATTTCTGAAATTTATATCTTTTTTGATTCAATATTTATTTGTTTCGCAAAAAAATTTTAGATTATTTGTTTTTATGAATGTGTGCTTTAACTACGTTAAATAATTATAATAATAACTACTATTTAAAGCATAATAGCTTATGAACGAGAGCAAAGTTATGTAATTACCTTACAAGACTTAGATACTTATTTAACTAGTGTAACGTTCCAAAAAATATGGTGATAATTGTTCAATTATAGTTTAAGTCCATCATTGTAAGTTTGTAGTTATTACACATTGTGATATTAAACAATAAAAGTAATTTACTTCCATTATTCGCAGTTTTGTGATTTCGGTGCCATATGAAAATTTGAAATTAATTATCTCGATAACTATGAGGACTAAAATGGTGCGTCTTTCTGCAAAACATTTCAAATAAACACTAGTTTTTGATGTAATTATAAAAAGTCGGATAATCATAAAAAAAAATCGTGCCACCGAAGGTCACGTAAAACTGCCTTGCTCAGAGAACGACCCATTTAATATATAAAAATTCCGTGTCACGGTGTTTATAATCGAACTCCTCCGAAACGACTTGACCAATGTTTATAAAACTTTTTTCTCCATATTGGGTAGGTCTGAGAATACGTCGTAGGCTATTTTTTTAACTTCGCAGACGGAGTCGCGGGCAACAGCTAGTACCTATATAATATGGATGTAAAACGTCTGCATAAACTAACGTCACACTAAATATCTGAAATATAACAAATATCAGAAACTAAACTGAAACAACTGATTATAATCTTTTAAATATTTATTCAGTACAAAAAACCACACAATTTCTAAATACAAAATGTCAGCAAAAACATTCACGCAAAATTGGTTAGTGACAAAAATAGAAAGCTCTTAAAACTATATTACTTAGTGCATGAACACCATGAATCGAAAATCAAAAACCAAACTGTCAAACAGTACCTGATTAATTTAAGTCATATTTTTGTCAAGTTTAGCCGACTTATAAGTGAATTTAAAACGGGATCTTCAGTCGAGATCCACGGCAACAAGCCTTTAAGTTCTCGTACAAAATGGTCCTCGCCCCGTAATAAATCAAAGCCGAGTATAGATATAAGATGGCATTAGCCGGCGGACTATTTATTCTCTTTTTGTACTTCCGAGATATTGAAAGCTTTGGGGGGGGGGGGGGGGGGGGCGGATTCAATGGCTGCCGCTTGTTAGGAATGGGGACGTGAATTTTACAAGAGGGAAAACAATTGAAGGGTCCACGGAGCGAACATGTCTAATCATCTATGCAACTTTTTTGAGTTATAGTGGTTTGAAAGTTAGCCATCATGAACAATAAATTACTATTGGTTACCATTTCTTTAAAAGAAAAAAATATATAATGTTTTTCTCAGATATCCAAATTCAATTCAATCGTTAGTAGTACTTTGCGAGCTCTATCTACATTTTGAGATTAAAATCTCAATTTTCATAAAAGGTCACTAGACATGTTCTTGCCGTGGACCCTTCAGTTGCTGTCATTGTTTTTACAAGCTTTTATTTAACTTGCCTTCTTGGTGTCTTATATGGGGCAAATGTTGTGTATCAAAATTAAAAATTAAAATTAAATAGTACACTCAGCAAAATACTTATATTAAAAATTATTTTTTTGGGCGGATCGAGGCATCTAGAATCTATACATAAGTGAATTACGGCGTAAGTAAAAGCAGGTAAACTTTCGAACAGCATAGCTTCGCTCGCCTAGCAACCAAAAAACAATGAAAAAAACACGTTTCTTGTATGAATCCTACTTTTAATTTAATTTTATTTTTAGTATTTGTTGTTTTAACGGCACACATAATCGGCATACATAATCGGTGAAAATTTCAAGTGTCTAGCTATTACGGTTCAAGAGAAAGAGCCCTGTGATGTGACAGACGGACGGACAGACAGACAGCGGAGTCTCAGTAATAGGGTCCCGTTGGCACATTTGGGTACGGAACCCTAAACAAGAAACATTTAAAACCTTCACACTCGTAGATTATCGTGCCGGCGGCCACAAGCTTATCGGTTTCACACGCTATTTACTTTTTGGCGATTCGCCAGATACAGGGTGATATGCGTCGTCAGCTATACCGGGAAAGTGAATTTGGCTGTGCGTCCCGACTTTAGGGTACCTTTAAAGAACCTTACTTTATTTGTGATATTGATGACACAAATTATACACATAGTTTTTTTTTACAAGCTTATTACTAACTTTGTTCGGGTGGAATCTCTCAACTCAATTTTAAAGTCGATATCTTCACCTGTTTGAGCTGAAATTTTGCATGTGTTAGATATACTAAGTAATAGAAACTATTATAATATTATTAGATATGTAAGGTGACAAAATATATTGGTAAAATAAGTAAATAAATGAGATATAATTATGGAATTCATAATTTAAGGTAATGCTTGGCTCTAAAGACAAGCATGTATAAATCCAATGACAATGCAATATTATTATTACATGAAGCTGATCTGATGATGGAGCTGGAAATAGGAACCATAGGAACCATGCTGGCCATAGGAACTCTGTAATAAAACAACACGACCGCATCGAGTTTAGGCTCGTTAGATTCGTCTTGACGAGTACCTACTTTGGTAACCAAGGGCAAAAAGTAGTCAGCAAAAAAATCTCGTATTAAAAATAGATTTTTTAACAAAAACTTATTTACAAATTTAAGGTGATTCTTTAATACCATGTAAATAAATAAATACCTACTATAGCTCAACCGCTTAAATGAGTCCTCACCTGCGGGGTACATTGGCGCGGGGGTAGACGACAAAGGGGGCCGGGAGAGGTGCGGGCGGCAGGCACATGAGGCGCGCTCACCGGCCGCACCTCTCTCGGCCCCTTTGTCGTCATACCCCCCCCTACCCCCAGCCTCTGTACCGCGTAATCAATATTACTTGAAAGTTAATAAGAAATTTCAAATGAACTACTCGACTACTTAACTACACGACGCCGTACTTGAGAGGGCCTAGGTCAACCCACTAGGCTACGTCACGTTAAAATACGCCTACGGAACCCACCTTGGCACGTATCGGTGTGGGCTTGGCCGAGGTTTTGAAATGGCCCTTGGATAACGTTTCTTTTGTTGGCAAAATTGGGAATTATATGGTTTACTGGGCAAAAAAGAAATACATCGGTGTTAAGCTTTCAAGTTACATGCATCATTTCACGTTGGGAGTTTTAGGTTCCTGAAAGGGCTTTTGATAGGACAAGTTACATTTGTTTCAAAAGTTATTTATCAAGATTTAGAATATCGTCAGGAGATATTCAATGGTGTGTGTGTGACGTTCCCAATCCGCGCTGAGCCCGCGTGGGAACTACGGTCCGGTAGTTTAGTGGTTTGACCTTATGGACTCTCAAGCATTAGACCGTAGTTTTGAGCCCGGACTCGCGCCTCCAAGTATTTCGGAATTTATGAGCGAAATTACATTTGAAATTTACTTTTATTTAATACTAGCTGTTGCCCGCGACTCCGTCCGCGAAGAAATGTAGCCTAAGACCAGACCTACCGAATATAGAGAAAAAAGTTTCATAAAAATCGGTCAAACCGTTTTGGTGGAGTTCGATAACAAACACCGTGACACGACATTTTTATATATTAGATATCATAAGGACCTACACACAGCTTCGAAGAAATTCAATGGTCTGTGACGTTCTCAAACCGCACTGGGCCCGCGTGGGAACTACGGCTCTCATTCCGATAGGAGCCCTGTGCCCTGCAGAGGGATGTTTCTAGGCAGAGATGTGGATTTGTATTGTATAGTATTGTGAAAAAATTTTGACATTCCTGAAGGTTTGTGAAGACGTTCGGATGTTTGTTACTATATATGAAACACAAGGAGTATGTCGAGGGAGATGTGCTAGGAGTAGCAATCAAACATCAACTCTTTCCACGTTATATATATTGACTAAAACTTTTAAGTTAAATTATATTGTTTAGCTGTTAATGAGTTGTGGCGACTGTACTCATTAGTTTTAGACGTGAGTATTGTCACGTCCGTTCGACGAATATTCGCGAGAGTGCCTGAAGTCTGCCGAACATCTAAACAAATTTACCTAGATGAAACTTGGTGTAAACAGCTGTAAAGTCGACCAAGAAGTGCTTTACCATTTTTTAGGACAGTTCCAACATCATGAAATGTTCTGTACTGGCTCAACCTCAGTATGAAATTGATTCTGTATAACCATGTAATTTTGTTCTTTAAATAAATAAACTATAACTATAACTATAAATGTTCTGGTTTCATTTGTGATTTGGTACTCATATAATTTGATGAGTCGTAAACAAATTACTTAGAATCCATTTGAACACATAAGACGTAACGAAGTGTTTGTTACATTGTAAAATATACGATGTTTTATGTAATCATACTCAAGATCCAATTGTGATTCTGAATGAAAATGAAGATTACTAAACTTTAAGTAAGGATGATTTTGGAGGTGATTGGCATCGTTAAAAGAGAAATTTGACGTAGCGTTGTTCTTAGAAGAACAGTTGGTTTGTTTTCGTCGTGAAAGCCGATCGCAGGCATTTTCTATTCTCCAAGCTTCGAGATATTTTCGTCGTCGTGCTTGAGATCGCGGAGCGCAGCGGAGTATAGGTGAAGAACTTATGTAAATGACCTGTTGTATGTAGTAGTGCACAGAATTGATATGGAACTTAAGTCATTTTTCAAATTTGGAATTTCAATTTGTTAATACGGACACGTTAGCTACTACATACAACAGGTCATTTTCTTAAGATTCTCACCTACTTCTACATCAGAGCTACCACATAATGTTCTTTCCTCGACGGCCGCGCGATGAAAAGAAACAAACTGTTCTTTTAAGAACATTCGACCTTATGGTCGCGTCTCTTTACGCTACGCCAAATTTCTCCTTTAACGAAGTCAATCAACTACCAATTTAAAAGACTGCCAATGTTTAACACGATGGTGTTCTTTTTAAATTATAATCTTGAAACTGGGTACAGATATGTAGTCTTTTTCTGCATAATTATAATGCGTAATTAAAAAGTTTTCCAAGCAAGGGAGAATTTAAAGCATCTCATCAATATCTGGGGCATGCCTCCACTACGCTACTCAAAACTTAATTCCCTTCACAAGAACTCTGAATGAAGACGCCCATAAACTCCCAAACATTATCACGTCCGATTTTTCGTCACAAACTACTATATTTACGTCACTTACCCTGACTGACGGGCTGTCGTGATTCGGTCACCGACACGCGCTTAAATAGTCATACGTGCCGAACATAAATCACTGCACGTCTATCATGACGTCACGGCTCTAAATTTGAAATGGAATTCGAATAAGTTAGGGTTGCTGAGGATTATTTTGGAACTGGCCAGTAGGAAAAGAAAAAATAAATATTCAAAATACTGCATTATTTTTAACAGTTTTTCTGAAGTCTTTATAAGCTTACAAGAGTCGTTTTAAAAAAATTGTACACGATTAAGGGATTTAAATAAAACAAAACTTAATTGATTCCTTTGTGTAACGAAAGTTACCCATATGGTTTGTTTGTATGCCTAACTTTATGAAGTACGATTTGTTTAGCGTTTGATTTGATTACATTTTGTGCAATTTTAAATCGGTTTCTTCTTACGTAGCGATCTGAGCAAGTGCAGCGTGGGACGTCCATCAACGAGATGGACGGATGATTTTGTGGAGGCCGCAGGTTCAGGGATGACGCAAGTTGCTTCCAATCGTAATAATTGGGCATCAATGAGAGTTAGTCTGTCCTACTATGCTATATAAGATGAAATCACACATTTATCCTGCTATTTTCCCATGCATTACTTACCCAAATAGCGGGCAACCCTCAACTTGAAACTCCAACTCCCAAATTCAACCACTTCCTGACGCCATTTAAGTGAAATTTCGAAACCGTTTTTACCTGACCACCGCATTTGTCATTGCTAAGAGCCCCAAGGGATGATCTGTCAAAATGATAAATGGGGACCGCTAATGCGATGTCTTTTCACCAACTTGGTACAGAGCACAGGATATTATTAAGGTTGCGATGTGAAGTTCATTTTTTACAGAGATAAGGCTTAATGCTTTGCTGTGCAGTTTTGTTTGGGTGAGAAATTGTAGCGAATTTGAGTTTGTCGTTGTTTAAACGTCTTAAAGAGTCTGGATTGTTCGTTGTGATTCATGCCAGTCTCTTTATATTGCTAGCTGTTCTTCCAATTTCTTAGACTGTATAACAATGTATTTCTGTAGTTATAAACAAGCTTTGCTTACTTTGGGGCTGGGTCAATTGGTGTGAATTGTCCCGTGATATTAATTTATATTGTTTTTTTTTATCGTGAGGAAACCTGCACACACCTGCGAATAAATTCAATGGTGTGTGTGAAGTTCCCAATCCGCACTGGGCCCGCGTGGGAACTACGGCCCAAGTCCTCTCATTCTGAGAGGAGGCCTGTGCCCTGCAGTGGGACGTATATAGGCTGGGATGATGATGATGATGATGAGTGGCTCAAAGAAGAGAGGATTGGCGATTACTCCACTGACAAGAGCATAGCTCTTAGTAAATGATGATCATAATGAGAGCTAGCAGAGTGAAATTCTACTGCAAGAACGCCTAGCTCTCTCTATTATTGCAAATGATTTCCATCCCGCATTTCATTTAATTTTCCATTATTGTTTCAGGGCAGAACAAGGACGGCAGAACAATAAGGTAAAAATATGTTTTCATTATGGCAAAGAAGCAATAGGAAGTTCTCTTTGAAATTGTATCGCGTACTTGCTTTGTGCGTGATATAAGAGTTGTTAATAAAAGGAAATCCAATGCATATTTTAGGTTTCCAGATCAGACGGAATAATATTAAATTCGGTCGCTGCAAGCTGCAAGGTCCATCATCTGTGTACGTTGTAGGGCACAGGCATCCTCTCAGAATGAGAGGGCCGTAGTTATCACACAAGCTCAGCGCGGATTAGCAATTTCACACACCATTGAACTTCTTCGCTGGCTTGTGGCAGGTTTCCCCGCGATGTTTTCCTTCATTGTAAAGCTCATGGCAAATTTCAAATGTAATAACGTGAATGCCGAAAAACTCAGAGGTGCGAGCCATGACATGGGCTCCGTAGAATTATTGAGGTGAATAATAGCAAATTTAATCCAATTACGACCAGTTATTTTTGCGAGAAAAAGTAACAAAAACGCACGCACACACACAGTCACAAACCTTTTTTTTGCCTTTATAATTATTAATAGCATCACCAAACACAAATAGTAATCCTAAACCGTTATTAACAATACTGGTGAAACTTCCTAAAACAATTGAACAGAAACTTGTGTTTGCGTTAAATTAATGCCTCGTTCGGGCAAAATCTACAAATAGCGAAACTAATTAAATGTTAATAGCGGGAGCTTTTGCTTGGATACTGAATTTTTGGGTATGTATTACAATACCGAAGTACGAAAGACCGAATGTATGAAAACATCGAATGGGTCAAAAGACCGACACGATTTTTTTCTGAAACCGTTAACTTTTTAAGATTGTTATATAACAAACCTAACCTAACCTAATGGGTTCTGTATGATGCCGTTTTAATAAATTCTGAGAAGTTTATGGTTTCAGAAAAAAATCGTGTCAGTCTTTTGACCCATTCGATGTTTTAACACATTCGGTCTTTCGTACTTCGGTATTGTAATACATACCCGAATTTTTACATTATTTATTTCAGTAAAATATGATTTTCATTATATCAAACGGGAGTCCACTGTCGGACATAGGCTTCCTGAAGGATCTCGACTCTTTTGCTTCCGCAGCGAATGGCTTGCCGTCCATCCTGTGGGAGACCCAACAAGTAACTTTTCGCTTTTCGGTACTCGGTCGTCTCTTCGGAATCTTACGACCACGTGCAACAGTGTCATCTTGTCACTAAAATCGGTAGCAAAACAGTGTCTAAAATAAAAGCCGGAAACAAAGAAACAAAACAACGTGAATTGAAACACCGAACCCAATCAGTTTCAAATGTAGAAACAAAACATGGAACCCTAACCGGACGGACAGCTTTAATTATAATTTAGATAAATCCCAAATTAGTTATTATTCTGCTTACTGCATTCGAACAATCGACCGTCATTTGTTATTCCAATTTCAAAACGGTATTATCCGCGTTTCCACCTTTAGCGTTTCGTTAATAATGGGCCCCATTTAGCAGAGGAACGTTCGTAAACGTTTATTTGGATTTCAAATTAAGAACACCTGTTGAACGGACGTGGCTAGAGTTCGCCGGCGCTCTGATAATTTGTTTACGTAATTTAAATTGCATCTTGAATTTGAAAATGGAGTCTTATTGCGAACGTCTTTAAGAAGATGAGAATTTCGTTTTCACGTTTATCTAAGTTCGCGTTTCGTTTGTGATTGGACAAATACGGTTAATAATAAATTACTGTTCAGAATCGCTTAAACCTGACTGGTTAAGGTTTCATTTCATGTTTTGTTTCTTTTTTATAACTGGCTGGTTGGTCTTAAATGTTTGAATTTATCGTTGTTTTTTTTTCTTCTCTGGTGTTCCAGCCCCTGTCTAATTACTGACGCTTAGTATTATCAAATTGATAACAAGGTTTAAGTAGTTCCAGCATATTTTAAAGCTGATCGTAATAAAGTATCTATCCAACTCATTAAATATGTAGCCTCGGCCTTTACAGATCGATAAAAACTTGTTTGCTACCTACTATTTTTTTAAGTACCTACTGAACGGTATCGTCATTTCCTTCTTATTACTTTCTTTATCCAGTTATTCTGTCCTACACCAATTCGTTTGATCTTGGGTTTTCTTTACACAGGATTTGCGAAGGCGATAACGGAATATTTTACAATTTAATATTTCTAGTTGGAATTATAAATAAAATAATAATAAATAAATAAATACCTAAATATCACGGGACAATTCACACCAATTGACCTAGTCCCAAAGTAAGCTAAACAAAGCTTGTGTTATGGGTACTAAGCAACGGATAAACATACTTATATAGATAGATACATACTTAAATACACATTAAACACCCAAGACCCGAGAACAAACATTCGTATTTTTCATACAAATATCTGCCCCGACACGGGAATCGAACCCGCGACCTCAAGCTTCGTAGTCAGGTTCTCTTAACCACTAGGCCATCTGGTCGTCTAATTATGAAAATAGACACATAATATCATGTTATCCATGCCGCGGGGGGGAACCATTTATTAATTTTATTTAGTTTAGTTAGTTTTATTTTATTTTTAATTATAGTGTTAATTTATTTAAAGTTAATTTTATTATGTCATGTATTTATTTCTATAGTTAATTTATAGTATTGTTATAGTTTTAAACTATTCTATTAATTATTCTGTATCATGTTTACATAAATTACATGTATGTTTGGCTCCTACGTATCATAAAGTCATGATAGCGTAGTGATTTGACCTATGACATCTCAAACAGTGGGTCGTGGGTTCGAGTCTGGGCTCGCACCTCAGAGTTTTTTGGAATTTATGCGCAAAATTTCACCGAATTGGATTGAAAGGATTACCGTAATTTTTGAATCAAATTGTAGTCACAACTTTAAGCATCGAGCGGTTTTTTACATTACACATTAGTCAACCACAATTGAAAAATTCCTCAAAAAATAATTTTCAAAAATATTCGTTCAAATTCGCTCGTTTAATACAAATATGATCCCCTCGAGTTTTTGATTTTGATGTATGTAAGTATGGATGGTATTTAGCACCTAAAGCACAAGCTTTGCTTAATTTCGGAATAGTTAGGTCAATTGGTGTAAATCGTCCCAAGATTTTATTTTCTAAGAGCGCTTGTGGACTACAAGGAATTTTACTGTCCGGAAGTCCCATTATTCACGGTCCGATGTGGTGTGGCATGCATAAAACGGATGATTGGTTTGTGCACTTCTCTGCCTTTTCTCGGAGGTGCGCTGCAGTTAGAGGTTAGTTCTCTTTAAAAACTTCACGCCACGCACGCGTAGAGATAATCTACGATAACATGTCCCGCCCCTCCACAATTCAAGAAGTCTTCAATGTATTGTGAAAGTATTTATAAAGCACACCAAAACTTTCAACGCATGTGTGCGTGTTGAGACAGCCGTCAAACAAAAGCAGATACTACTACATAAAAATTATTTCGTAAATATGTGACTAAACACATTGATGAACTAAAACAATTACTTTGCTCATCCGCGACCTTTGACCTTAAGGTCGCGGGTGAGCAAAGTAATTGTTTTAGTTCATTAATATGGACCTCCGCAAAGTAACGCCTGATTCAATAAATTATTTAAACACATTGAAATAGTAACGTGGAGGGGCGGGCCATGTTATCGTAGTTTATCTCTAATTACGCTAGGAACGACGAGCTTCCTGGAACGTCGGCAGTTGCTTGCTTTATTACTGTACGTGTGAAGACGTAGGTCTTCTAAGAGAAAAAGAATTTTGGGTTCATCCCCTTATAACGTACCTGACAGGGTCATTCTATATAAGGGTGAGGCCACACGAGCGTAATTTTGTGAGTCGTGAGCGGCAGAATTTCGGTTCGCGCCGCACAATATGCGGGCTATCACGTGACACTCACGTGACACAATGTATGCGCAACCGAAATTCTGCCGCTCACAACTCACAAAATTACGCTCGTGTGGCCTCACCCTAAAACACAATAAATTGAGGAAGGATGAAAGTTCATTTTCTAACGAAGTACTATCGGATGTCTACAACTACTTAATTATTCATTTACGATTTTTTGCCATACCTCTTAAGTGTACCCCCGAAAAAAAAACGGACCAAAATGCGGAAAAGTAAAATGTCGGACGGTAAAATTACGTGTAGTGCACAAGCGCCCTAACTCTAACTGCTGAAATATTCCACATTAATTTTGAAATAACTTGCGTAACAAATATAACCGATAATATTGGGGCTGCTTTTTAATCCTGCAGAAATCGATCCCACCTCATTATCCATCAGCGAATATCTAAAGGATCTCATTAGTCTGAGCCGTTATATAATTACGTATGTTGATTAAGCCTTGTATCGGCGGACGCGAATAGGTGAAACCTTACATAAAGCCTTTTAGGCCTTCGGGCTTTTGTTCCGCAAAGTTTCCAAAGCTTCAAAGCTATGTTCATTATCCTTATTCATTTCTAAGAAGCGCGGAATAAAGTAATTGAAACGCAAAGTAATCGAAGTTTGTTGAGTCAAAAAGTTGGGAGTGATGCGTGTGTGAGTCGAACGGTTTTATTTAGCCTGGTGGTGTCTTTGTGGTTAAAGTGAAGTCTTGTTTTATTGGAGGTTCATTCGCAGCGTAGATAATTATGGGGGTTCTCTAACGTTTTCTCGAAGGTGAATCAACTTTTTTTGTGTGGTTTGGTTTACTCTGTCCCGGTTGTCCAAGTGACACTGCTGCTGTTTCATAGAAAAGTGCTTAAGTTATCCAAGGGAAAACCGGTTGTCTGTAAAGTCGGTTTACGGACGATAGTTTAACGTGACAACGTCATAAAAAAACATTCAACCCCCCCCCCCCCCCCCCCCCGCACCCCGCATTGCAACTCTTGCAACTGGCCCTCGCCGCTCTCTTGCAACTGGCCTGCTTCGCTGCTCTGTAGAATGTTACGTTACGTAACGTTACATGTAGGGTCAACGTCATAAGTAAGTGGTCAGTTTTGTACTTTGTCGCTTTAACGTCATGTTTGAGAAGCCATACGAAATTATGTAACTACTGAAAGCGACAAGGTACAAAAGTGATCTCTTATTTATGATGTTGACTGTACGTTACAATGAGTCATGTTTTTTCGTGTATGCAGCCGGCGTTCATCGATTTATTAGACGTTGTCACGTCAAAAAATTGTGTAATCATAGCAACGGGTGGCACGAAACAGTTTATTCACCCAATTATCCATAATTTTCATTTGACATAATTTAATTTATTTCCAAAACAGCATTTTCTTCAGAATTCATATAAAAGAAATCTAACGTAACCTACTGTATTCTATAAATTAGTCTACATAATGGCATAGCGCTGGTTCAACTAAAGCTCCAAACGCACAGACAGTGGAGGCGGGCGTGGCGGTGCAGTGGCTGACGGTTGTAATATTCTAACTTGTATGAACGGTTGTGCGGTACCGAACCGCGAAGTCGTTCATACAAGTTAGAATATTACAACCGTCACCACGCCACCACGTCACGTCCGCTGTCTGTGTGTTTGGAGCTTTAAATATATTTTTATATGGAAACTTGTGTGTTCTGAATCTTCTTTGAGCGGGTAGGTATAGTCGACCAAGTAAGTGCTTTACCATTTTTTGTGACAGTTCCTACATCAGAATAAAAACAATAAGGCTGATTGTCACATTGACTTGTAAGAGAAAATAGCCTTTGATGTCTTAAGTCATACAACTGACATTGAACTTTAGGGTGGTAAAGGAGTTTTGTGGTCGACTATACATAGCTTAGCATTACTAGAAACGGTCACATTTTTTCTTAGCGTAGCTTTCACATCTTCATAACATAACTAGCTGCATAGCACATCCTCATCTCAGTGGAAATGTTGGAAACAAAAATCGTCAAGCCACTACGGCGATTGCTGTTCTCTGATAAAATGGTTCGCGCGAGCGTTGCCGCTGCCAAAAGCTAGTCCATAATAGTCAGTACCGCAACTTTAGAATTGACAGAGTGCCGGGAGCGCGGATGGAGTTACGAACTCCAGGATACGAGTATGTTACCAAGTTCATCGGGAAGTTCAAGTTTTATAGGTGTATTTAGAAAATAAAAGGGACATAACGTATTCCGCAGTAGTGAGAAATCGGCAATTTTCTACGTTTGCGGTATCGATTTTCTTTACATTAATGTACAAAAATATGTACACCTGTAAAATGAACACAATAGGTACATTTAGTTTGTTATTGCTACGCTGCTCACGCTATGTTTTGAAGACAGTTAAAATAAAAGTTGTAAAAATTGTGTTCTTTTCGCTAGTTTTGTTCCATTTTTTTTAATTTTGTACGATAATTTTATTTTGTCTATTTAAAGTATTGACAGTCATTTTGACAAGCATTTAGATAATAAGTCGCCATGAAGTTAAGCGAAAAGTAGGTAGTTTTCTTCGATCACTTCCGATAAAAAAAACATAATTTTGAAATTTTCGTCACTAAAAAAATAGTAGTTTTGTAGTTTTCAAAAACACAATAGTGCGTTAAAATTAAACATATTTCAGCAGAGTTCAGGAACGTTGACGAAAAAAAAGCCCAGAATCGTATTAATAAACGGAAAATTTGTGAAACTCGTCAATAATCTGGAAAGTCAAGGTTTTTTATTATACTTAAAGTTATTGGCACATCAGACACAGTAGTGAAAGTACTACTGAAACTACTGCTTAGCGACAGCAATAGGGAGTAAAGTAGAGCCGAATAGTGATAGCAATCCAGAGAAACTTGCACAAGTTACCTACTCTGAAAAAAATAAAAAACAAAACACCGGTATGTTAAAGCAGAGGTCGAAATCT
Source organism: Archips xylosteana (assembly GCA_947563465.1). NCBI lineage: Eukaryota > Metazoa > Arthropoda > Insecta > Lepidoptera > Tortricidae > Archips > Archips xylosteana. The sequence goes on along the minus strand of OX387361.1, from coordinate 5,006,088 downwards.
AGTTAACAAAAGCAAAATGAAGTCCTTTATCGAAAACAACGGGCCCTTCCAAATTGCGCTAACCATTCCACGTGAAACTTCACCTGTTTGCTTTTTGCTCGCAAAAAGCGAAATTATTGTTATGAAGTCATTACGCGATCCCAGATTCGTTCTGACCCTCACCGTTTTCATGTTTAAGTGAATTTTCCGTTACATGAATGGTGATTTCGGTAACTAATTTTATCGGGTTTCACTGTAACTATAGGGGGTTACAAACAACGTTACGCGCTGTTTTATTTACAATAAACTGGCCAGTGGTTCACACTTTCCTCTGGTGGAAAGTGCGGACGAGATAAAAGATAACTCACTGGTTAACTAAGGATGCCTTTGTATCAAATATGGGCTAATATACAGCTGTGCTGCAACGTAAAAGCTATGCTACGAAAGTTTGTGCCCGTTACCATTAACGGTGAGCTATGTAACCTCTCGAAAACGCATCCACAATCCGCATCCGCAATATAATTGTAGTGGTAGAGCCATGTTGTAGCTAGCCGCTGCATCGCGAATGGGCCGGCTCGTCCGGGACACCACCCTCTCACAGAACACCGGCGTGTAGCAGCGCAGTACTCCTGCTGCGTTTCCTACGGTCAGTGAGAGCGCCGGGGGCCCAATATCTCTCCCCCGCACCCTCCCTTATTACCTCTCCTTTTTTACAGGCCGGTAACAGATCAGTGACTCTCTTTGAGTTGTTGATATTTACGGGCGGTCGTGATCATGTTTCATCAGATGACCCACTTGCTCGTTTGCCTCCCTCTCATAATAAAAAAAATACGCATATTTCCATATAAAAAACATACTTGTAAAATCTAATGATATTTATTGAAACTAAAAATACTAATATTAATACAAATTTTAACATTTTGTCACATAATTTATTTTGTCTTTGTAGTTTTTTGTTTTATTTTTGAGAAAAGCACTATACAAGCTTCGAGCAATAAGTGCCATACTGTACGCTTAGTATAAGTTTTCCTTCACTTAAATACTTCTCGATCGCGTTTACGTAAAAAATTCAATTACTAGGGAAACATGGATAGCGCCTCCGCGCGCGCGCGTCTATGTTTCCATAGAATTGAAATTTTTACGTAAACGCGATCGAGAAGTATTTTGGTGAAGTAAAACTTATACTAAGCGTACTGTACGCTTAGTATAAGTTTTCCTTCACTTCAATACTTCTCGATCGCGTTTACGTAAAAAAATCAATTCTATGGAAACATGGACGCGCGCGCGCGGAGACGCTGTCCATGTTTCCCTAGTAATTGATTTTTTTACGTAAACGCGATCGAGAAGTATTGAAGTGAGGTAAAACTTATACTAAGCACTCTGGACTCGTACATAGAAATCCTTGCCTATAGCTCGGATTTCAAATCGCACTTGTCCAGTATGGCTTACTTACTACTGGTCTCTTCGGTAATAATAATAACGCAACTATTTTTTTTACACAACTAAATTTTATTACTGGTGTACTTACACTTTACGGTGAAGGAAAATATCGTGAGAAAAACCTGCGAAACAATTCAAATGCGTGTGTGAAGTTCTCATCCCGCACTGGGTCCGCGTGCGAACTTCATTCCAAGCCCTCTTATTCCAAAAAGGCCTGTGCTTTGCAGTGGGAGGTATAAGCAAGTGATTGATGATGAGTAAAAATGTAAAATTTACGATATCCACTTCTTACTTAGGGCGTTATTTTTATCATAACTTCTCAATTTAGCCCACTAGGTCACTGATTCTGGTACTGAATTCACATTAACTCTGTAAGTAAAGAATGAAACTTCGTTATTTTTGTTTTTTCTTTACAAAAGCGGGTGCGTTCCCGGATCCACAATACTTATTTTCCCTTATTACGATTAGGGATGCTCTGATGATATCGACACTTTGCCTTTATCGATAGCTTGGAACTTACAATGAATTGATGAGAATATCTTTGCGATTTAAAAGTTGTCAAGATTTCATTTAGATGATACACACCTACGATCATTAAAATTGTCAAAATTTTATTTTACAACGCAATCGTATAAATTATTATTTTTTTTTTCATCAATAAAAATTACAGCATTACAGTATAACACCAATGCGCTGTAAAATTCAAAAATACAAATAAAACTTAAATAACTATTTAGGGATTTTTGAAAAACGTCTTCGTTGCTTCCCTAAAACGACGGAACACCACACCCTACGGCCAAAAGTCGGAGCGCAGGAACATCTGCTGGTGCTTGGCAGGCACTTGGAGCCTAAATAAGCTGAATGTCAGTAAATGTGGCTAAAATTGATTTAAAATAACTCAGATTTAAATAAGAGCTAATTTCTTTAGCAAAAGTTTCTTTATCACTATGATTTCGAGCCATATACGTCACGCCCCCCCTCCACCCCTCTTCATCATTTATATATGTAAATACTTTATTGTACATAAAACACAAAAATAATACAAAAACCATCAAAACAAAAAGAGTACAAAGGCGAACTTACACCATCACTTACTACTTACGTCATCATCATCATCCCAGCCTATATACGTCCCACTGCAGTGCACAGGCCTCCTCTCAGAATAAAGAGAGTAAATTTTAAATGTCGTACATGTATGATGTCGTTCATGAACTCCGAAAAATTCAGAGGTGCGCCTGGGCCATTATTTGTAGCCATGGTCCTCTGCTTGAGGAATCATAGTTAAAAAAGTTAGCAACTAAGCGACGCATTTAGATTATGGTAGGGTAGAGTGAGCACTATGTATTTACATCTCGATCGAACGTATAACTCTTAGAACATTTCATAAACCAAAAGCCGTGTTACAATCTCCGCGTACTGTGACTGTGTAATCTGTGTGAATCTCTCTCGTTCTCGAGGGATAAGTGTAGTGGTTTAGTTGTTACCTTAAATAATAAGTTATAGCCAAACCGTTTGAGTCCTCGCCCTCGGGTACAGAGGCGCGGGGGTAGACGACAAAGGGGGCTGAGAGAGGGACGCCCCAGCCGCGCGGGCGAAGACTCATTTAAACGGTTTAGCTATATCGATACTCACAATCATCACATCCCTACGGTCTCAACCCAAAGAATATTAAGCATTATATTCATCTATTTACTTTTACACCTGTTCGCGCCCCTGATCTGCCGAATGTTTTCATTAAACTTTGTTAATTTTCTTTTCTGGGCCTCCCTTTGTCCTTCCGATGGTCCGGAAAACGGCCCTTTGCGCACCGGATTATTATTTTTCCTTGATGAGGTGTAAAAAGCTTTCGGGTACAGTTGGGATCGAGATTACGCACTTTTTAAAAAGAATTTGCGATTTGTTCGACTTATGATTTTCGATATTAAGCTTTTCTTGTTATGATTTTAGGGTCCGGTTTTTTTCCATCAATAAATAAGTATTTTTAGCAATTTGCTTTTGTATTTTACTAGCTGTTGCCCGCGAATCCGTCTGCAAAGAAGTCGTTTACCGCTATCCCGCGGGAACTATGCAATTTTTCGGGATAAAAACTATTCTATGTCCTTCCCGGGGTCTCCAACTATCTCCATACCAAATTTCATCTATCTAAAAATCGGTCGAGCCGCCTCGGAGGAGTTCGATAACAAACACCGTGACACGAGATTTTTATATATTAACTTTTTCCAGTCAGTCGTTTTGTGTGGTTAACTAACATTTAACGTGGTCCTGCTTTTTGGTCGCCACCCTAGTGAGTAAGTATACTTCATTTAATTTAGCATTGAAAAGCACAACAACATTATATTGCGGCTCGTGAACTGTAATCTCTGTACAATTTGTACTAGAGTAACAATTGACGACACGCAAATAATGTGGCATTAAAACAATTTTATTTTGCGGCTCCCAGACTATTGTACTGTAATATTTGATAGGTAAGAAATAGTTGACCAGACGCAATATAATGTTGTTGTGCTTTTCAATGCTAAATTAAATGAAATAGGTACTCTTATAATTTGAAACATTTTTTCTTTCCTGCTTTTGGTTTTAATTTTTGGTGATCAATAAATTATTTTTTGGTTACTAAGCCTAGTGTTCGGAAATATTTTTTATGAAACCACTTTTCTTTCTTGTTGTCTTTTTGGATAAAAATAACTTTGTAAGTACAAAGTTTGTTCACAAAATGACGCAACGTATCAAAATGCAAACTTTGTAAAAGCATTTGCCACTAATGTCCGCGTAACTACAATGCAAATGACAACAAAGACTGTAATACTATAATACAGGGAATGGGTTTCTAAATGCAATTGTTGGGCAGTAAGGTCAGTGCGGGAGGAAGCGGGAGCGGGAAGCGGAGAGTTGTGATACATTGATCACGTCACTCGCGACACGACACTTCACTTAAGACCTTATCACTTTAATTTCTAGTTTATATTTAAGAAATAAGTACAATTTGGTTTTCTTCCAGGCCAGAGTAAATAAATAAATAAGTAAAAACTAAAACTAAAACAAGCGTTAGGCCTACCTACAGTAAAAATAATGAATATTTTAGGTATAAATTGAAGAGATCTCGAATACTGAATACTGAATAAAATATTATTTGTCAGACTCATTGAATGACAGACAACACACCGCCTAAACTAGAAAGGTGTTCAAAAATTCTAACATGTTAAAAAGCTAGACAATTTTGTATATACGAGAAAAAACATGGGATAAATCTAGTCATTGACATACTTAAATCGATTTTATTTGAAATTTAAAAAAAATCACTGCTTGAAATTTTAATGATTCAGGTAAAAATAAAATGTCTGTACTCCAGTCATAGATTATGTGTGTTTAAAAGCATAATTATTTTCTGTAAAATGTATGTTTATCCATTGCCTAACTACAATATTTGTATAGTATGGGACTTTTAAAACGATTAAAATAAATTGCTCCATAATTCTTATCCTTTACAACAGCTGGTATTTATGCATATGCCTGACGATATTTGTACACGTAAGGTAGAGTGCGTAGCAAAAGCTTTAGCAAAATCGCTACTAGCACAATATCCTCACCCTATGTTAAAGCTACAGCGGCTTAACTTCGGCTTTTATTAAGTTTTAAAGGTCCATGGACCACGTCGCGTTATTATGTTGGCAGTTTGCACAACACCCTCTATGTGTAATTCTGCTTGGGGCCTACATGTAATTGTGCTATACTTTGCATCCGGCTTAACAGTTAACTGTTACGCAAAGCTAGATTTAACATGACGTTATTCGTATTCAAATGTGTAGCTTTTATTTTATGTTAGAGAGGCCAGACAAACGAACTAGTGGGTCACCTGATGTTAAATGACCAATTGATCACCACTGTCCATAGAAACCCGCAGCGCTTTACGCGATGCAAGTGCGTTGTCGGCCCTAAAGGAGAGGGAATAGGGGAGAGGGAGGAGGAGAGTAGAGGGGGGGAGGTATCGGGCCCCCGGCGCTCTTACTGACCGTACGGCGTACGAAACACAAGCAGGATTACTGCTTTAAACATGAAACTACCGTGAGACTCACACATAGTGAAACTAAACGAATATACGCAGTATGAAAAAACAAGACAGCAAGGGGTCTGCGGTGGCCGAACACTCAATGGACTCGGACTCGACGCACTACATTCGTTTTGATAAATAAGGCTTCCGTACTTGCGAGAGAAAAGTTTTTCATTCCGCGGAAGGTGCGTGAAGCCATCGAGATTGGTCGTCATCCGAATTTCAACCGGGACAGTGGTTGGTCAGTACCACCGAGTTGGAAAACAGTGTTGAATGTTCGTACTGCGTCAACGGGGAGTGTGAGCGAACCTTTACTAAGTGATGTTGTTAATGTTGTGTGCTACCCTACATTTGACAATGACAATAAAAGTGATGATGAAAACGGGTGTAGTTGTGTTTCGCTGTCAGTTGCGTCGAGTAGCTGCGCGACCAGGGCGGTAGCACGCAGTGCGCGTTTGGCAGCCGCCGTGGCGTGCGACTCCGAGAGGAAGGGCTACGAATTAGCCCGAAACATGTCCAGTTAAACTCGTTTTAAGACGTGAGTATCCGTTTATTTTCACTATCAGGATTACTGCTGCTTCACGCTGGTGTTCTGTGAGAGGTTGGTACTGCCCCGGACGAGCCGGCCCATTCGTAATGCAGCGGCTAGCTACAACATGGCTCTACCACTACCAAAACCCACTAGCTTTGTAAACTAGGCAGATGACTCCGAAGCGAGTTGGTAGAGGAACATATTGGCAATGATTGTCCTTCCAAAAGCGCTGGTAGTTTTAAATATGTGACATGTAAAAAAGCCCTTTGCGGCCTACTTGCAGAATAAATGTTTGATTTTGGTTTTGAACCAGCTCACTGACTACACTGGCGAGTAAATGCACTTGAGCGACGTGGTGCAGTTGGTAGCATACTCGGGCCGTATAGCCAAGGGATACGGGTTTTAATCACGTCCGGCAAACCCGAACAACTGGTTCGTTTTAAAAAATCTTAGGCGCAAGTGCCGCCGTGATGGCAGAGCGGTTCGACCTATGGCCTCTCGAGCAGAAGGTCGTAGGTTCAAATCCCGGCTCGCACCTCTGAATTTTTCGGAATTTATGTGCGAAATTACATTTGAAAAATACCATAAGCTTTACGCTGAAGGAAAACATCGTGAGGAAACCTGCATACACCTACGAAGAAATTCAATGGTGTATGTGAAGTTCCCAATCCGCTCTGGGCCTGCGTGGGAACTACGGCCCAAGTGCTCTCATTCTGAGAGGAGGCCTGTGCCCTGCAGTGGGACGTGTATAGGCTGGGATGTAGGCGCAAGCTACACAGAAGAAACGTGGGACAGTGGCGCGTCACAGTTTGCGTCGTTTGATCGCAGGCCGCGTCTCCGCCCCGTCTCTTCTGTCTGCTTTGGATGGGTATGTATGACAATACCGAAGTACGAAAGACCGAATGTATTAAAACATCGAATGGGTCAAAAAACCGACACGATCTTTTCTGAAACCGTAAACTTTTCAGAATTTATTAAAGCGGCATCATACAGAACCCATTAGGTTAGGTTAGGTTTGTTTTGTAACAATCTTAAAAAGTTAACGGTTTCAGAAAAAAATCGTGTCGGTCTTTTGACCCATTCGATGTTTTAATACAGGTCTTTCGTACTTCGGTATTGTAGTACATACCCGCTTTGGATCGCGACGCTTCTATTCGTTTAGTATGAAAACTGATTTAAGGGGCGCCGCGACTGGGGCTCCACTAGGCCATCATGGCTTCAGTTCAAGACAGTCAGCAGTTTTTGACTTCGGTTTTTGACAGTTACGAAGAAAATAGTATCCTATTAATTTCCACTCTCCAGCACTCTAGCTACTTACATGACTTATCAAAATTTTTCGTTTCATCGTGCTTATGGCACTGAGACGTGGCCGCTAACGATGGGCCTCATAAGAAAGCTCAAAGTCACTCAGAAGGCGATGGAGAGGGCTATGCTTGGAGTTTCTCTGCGGGATCGCATTATTGATGATGAAATCCGCGCAAGAACTAAGGTCACCGACATAGCTCGAAGAATCGCCAGACTCAAGTGGCAGTGGGCAGGGCATATCGCTCGTAGAACTGATGGCCGATGGGGATGGGACCGGAAGACACAGTGTAGGTAGGCCTCCAACAAGATAGAGAGACGTCCTGGTTAAGTGCGGGTTCGCGTTGGATGCGGATAGCACGGGACCGGTCTGTTTGGTGAGCCTTGGGGGAAGCCTATGTTGCTGAAATGATGATGATGATGATCCCAGATTTATTTCCGTTACGTAATTTTCCGCTCGTCAAAAACAAAAATAGGCCATAACAATTCCCGTCGCCGTGCGAATTATTCAGTATCGACTTTTTCTTCTTATAATTCAATTTCACGTCCACCGTCTTGTCTTGAATATGGTATAATTTACGCAACTGCTTCTAATACCATTACGTTTCCATGTCACGTTCGTGACGAATTCTATCGGATCGGGGAAACCGCCGAATTTGAGCGCAGGAGTGGACAGCAACGGTGGATGGACGGCGGCGGAGGTTACTGTGCGAAAGGCGACTTATGGTCTCCGACTTGTTATATATATTTTTTTATAGTCTACTAGCTTGTTGCACGCGACTTCGTCCGTATACGAATAAAGTTTATGGGCCCCGATCTCTATCCCGCGGACAATTCTAAAAAATTGAACACAAAATTTAATTAAAAATTCCCAATTTTTCCTTATCCCGTCGTGAGATGTTCTAAAAATACAAATATTAGTTTTTTTACTGTCACTTACTTGTATGCCAAATTTGAAGTCTTTAATTATTAAGGTTACAGAGATAGAGACACCTTACAGCGAAAATATCATCATCATCATCATCATTCCAGCCCATATACGTCCCACTGCAGGGCACAGGCCTCCTCGCAGAATGAAAGGGCTTGGGCCAAAGTTCCCACGCGGGCCCAGTGCGGATTGGGAACTTCACACACACCATTGAATTTCTTCGCAGCGAAAATACAAATCCCGTCTCTATTCTGTAAAAATTTCAAAAATCCCTTATTAGCAGATAAAACGTCATAACAGCTTTATGTGTGCCAAATTTCAGCACAATCCGTTAGTAGTTTGTGACAAATTCCATCGTATCGGGGAAACCACCGAATTTGAGCGCAGGAGTGATGGCCTTAGGAGCACAGCTGGCAATGGGTAGACGAGGGAAGCCCAGGATCGCGAATATTGGCGCAGTATAAGGGAGGCCTACGTCCAGCAGTGGACCGACAATGGCTGTTAGATAGAAAGATAGTGGACAGCGCCCGGCGGATGGAAGGCGGCGGAGGTTACTGCGCGAAAGACGACTCATGGGCCCAATTGCATAACAAAGTACAACTAATATTACAAGCGAAACTCTCGCTTCAGTTATATTAACTAGAAAGGGAGTTCCGCTTGTAATATAAGTTGTACTTTGTTATGCAATTGGGCCATGGTCTCTAAAATGTTTAGTTTTTTACAAGTTTTTTGGCTTACCGTGTTAGTTAGCTGCTGAGGGTTCGAGGCCGGGCTCACACCTCTGAGGTTTCGGAATTAATGCGAAATTACATTTGAAAATTCCCATGAGCTTTACGGTGACGGAAAACATTGTGGGGAATCGTTTACACATCTGCGAAGAAGTTCAATGGTGTGTGTAAAGTTCCCAATTCGCACTGGGGCCGCGTTGGAACCACGGCCCTGTACCTTGAAGTGGAACGTATAGAGGCTGAGATGGAAAATTAAATTTATCTCATGGTCATTACCAGTTCTGTGAGTAGAAGATGCGTATCTAACCAAGGAGCCTTAGAAACACGTATGTAGAGTAGGTGTTTTTTTTTTTTTTAATTTATTTACACAAAAACAAACAAAAGAAGTACAGAAATACTTATCTTAAAATACCTCTGCCAAACTGCATACCAGTTTGTTGGCAGAAAGTTTATAATTATGTTACATAATCTTTGATTAGCTTTGATCTTTAGTTCCCAATCCGCACTGGGCCCGCGTGGGAACTACGGCCCAAGCCCTCTCATTCTGAGAGGAGGCCTGTGCCCTGCAGTGGGACTTTTATAGGCTGTGATGATGATGATGATGATGATGATGATGAAACTTTAAATAAATAACTATCACGGGACAATTCACACCAATTGACCTAGTCGCAAAGTAAGCTAGGCAAAGCTTGTGTTATGGGTACTAGGCAACGGATAAACAAACAAACAAACAAACAAACATTCGTATTTTTCATACAAATATCTGCCCCGACACGGGAATCGAACCCGGGACCTCAAGCTTCATAGTCAGGTTTGCTAACCACTAGGCCATCTGGTTGTCTACGTTTCGTGCCTTTGATTTCCATTTGACGTATTCTATTTGGTTATACAACATTTGTGAAGGAAGTGTGACAAATATGTTTCAGTTTTATTGTAAAATAATCATGTGTGGTAAAAATTATTAGCTAACCGAATTGATTCCGTAATCAGTACACGTGTATGACGCACATCGGCGTCACGCACGATTGTATACTGACGTAGGTAATCATTAATAGTTTACGAGCTTGCTTGTGTTTTAACAGTTATTTTCCTCCAAATAATAAATAGGAGGAAAAATTTTAAGTACTGTGTTTTGCTTCTTGGCGACCACGAAGCGGAAAAAGTGCCGTAATTAGTGTTGTCTATCGATAGTGCTATATCGATAGACTATCGATAGTATCGCCACATGTTAATGCTATCGATAGTATCGATAGTGTTTTATGAGCAATAATATTATACTGTTTTAAACTTTCGTGATTTTCACTCATAATTACTATACTAAACAGGACTTATCACGCAATAAATATTTAACCTTTTTATTATTTATTTATTTATTGACCTTTTTTGTTTAGTATAGTAATTATAAGCAATACTATTGATAATGGTAATACAATCGATACGATCGATAGTTTTATTTCCAATAGAATCGATAGTATTGCTAAGTTAGGCAGCAATAACCAAAAACAATCGATATAATCGATATTACTGAAAATTCGATACTATCGATGGTACAAAACTATCGATACTATTGATGGTAAGTATCGATTTTTTTGGTTGCTATTGGCTGATTTTGCAGTACTATCGATTCTATTGGTCATAACACTATCGATACTATCGACTCGTGGCGATGCTATCGATAGTACTATCGACATCCTGAATAGCTATCGATAGTTCTGCAACACTGGACGTAACTAGGCCCTAGGCTTTTAGTGGGAATTAGGTGGACTAATCTATGGACATCGCAAGAATTGTAGGGAAACAGTGGATGTCTTCCGGCTGAAGATGATGATAATGATTTTCTTCTGATAAAATTCAGTCATAAAAAAATTACATATATTGCTTTTTAGGGTTTCGTAGGTACCCAACGGGACCACATTACTAAGCAACAGTGTGGAGGTGGAGGAACTGCATGAACACGCATTTCTTACATAAACGTAACCATCGTAAGGTCGCGGGTGAGCAAAGTTATTGTTTCAGTTCATTAATATGGACCTCCGCAAAGTAACGCCTGGTTCAATAAATTATATTACTAAGCCTCCGCTGTCTGTCCGTCCGTCCGTTACAGAGCTGGATGGGTGTTACCTCACCAATCGATCGATTGATGATAGAATGGATTGGTCGACGTCGATCGATGCCAGGTCGATGGTAGAATGGATTGGTCGACGTCGATCGACACGATTATTGATTAGTGTAGTAACACTCTATCTTTTGATTAGATACATGAAAGTTCACAAGAGTTTCTACGGTTTCTGTAACAATTAAATAATGAAAAAAGTTAAAAAGTTGGGGGAGCCCTTTTTTTCAGCAGTTTACGCCTTTAAAATGTGTTTGCTGTAATGATGACATTATATTTATTCTTTCTGAGTCGACAATTACAGTTTTTATGTTAACAGCACCCCATAAACTTTTGTGTGCTAATCCGACTCGCACTTAGCCAATTTTTGATGTTGTAAAAATTGACACACTACTTTTGGCCCAAAGTTAAATAAGAAATAGATTGGCGATACTTTAAATAAAGTATTTTTTTTTAATGTTCACTTATGTCACTATCACCTTTGCCCTTCCATTACCGTGGCCGGTATTACCAATAAAGTTTTGTTGTTATAAATAATGCAACCGACGTCCGCGGCGGCGTATTGTCGAGATATTGGATTAACTCCCGAACAAACACTCGTCTTGTTCACAGTTTTCACGGACTTCGCTCTGTTGTTTGACATTTTCTATTCCATGTTTTTCTTTGCTACGTGGATTTTTTATAGAGCCGAGTTTGGACGATTATTGTTGCTACCCGACTGCGGTAAAGCGAAAACGGTTATGATTTTAGAAATCTATTTAAAATAGCTTTTGCCCGCGACTCCGTCCGCGTGGAATTAGTAATTTGGGCAGCTTATTTTTTTACCCAATTTGCTTTTTCATCAATTATAGCTCTCATAAGTTGCTCGATATAAAAAAAATACCCCCTGCACCCCCCCCCCCCCCACCGAACCCCCCCCCCCCCCTCGCACACCCGCGTTTACATTCACCACCGTACCTACTCCCAAGTCACTACTTCTAAAAACTGTTCTATAAATTCTTAAAATAGACGTATCATTCTTATTTGTGAACCGATTCAAATGAAACAAACACTAAATGTTAATCCAAGAAAATACCAACCTAACAGTGAAAACCGCATCCTTCTAGGTTAAGCCGTTTCTGAGATTAGCGCGCACCAACGCACAGACAAACAGACAAACACACAAACAGATAAACAGACAATAATTCTAAAAAACATTGTTTTGGGTTCTATTGCGCTAGTAAATAGACCTAGTGACAGTTTTTCTCAAATATCTTCAATGTACAGACACCGACTTGTTACAGATTTATTATATGTATAGATTAGGTCTGAAATCATCATCACAGCCTATATACGCCTCACCGCAGGGCACAGGCCTCCTCTCAGAATGAGAGGGCTTGGGCCGTAGTTCCCACGCGGGCCCAGCGCGGATTGGGAACTTCACATACACCATTGAATTTCTTCTCAGGTGTATGCAGGTGTGGTCACGATGTTTTCCTTCACCGTAAAGCTCATGGGAAATAACAAATGTAATTTCGCACATAAATTGCTTGAATGACCATAGGCCAAACCACAAGACCACCACGGCTTTTTTTCCACGACAGCTTTTTTTTTAGCGTTTGGCAGCCGCCGCAACGGGTGGCTCTGACAAGAAGGGCTACGGAATATCCCGAAACAAGTCGAGTTGAACGCGATTTAAGAATCCGTATACTTTCACTATGACTTTAAACGTCTTAAATAAGTACATATGAAGACATAAACTACATGCCACAAGTAGGCCAGTAAGGTAACTGGTGCTTATTAAAGACTTCTGCAACCCCATGTAATCACGGCTTTATCATCCACGAGCGCAATCGATTCTCGAATTAAAAAAGAATTACAATGCATTCATTAAATGACAAAGCGTAAAGTCGATAACATCGTAGGGATGGGACGTTATTATCGATAGTGCAGGCAATAAAAACGCACTTTTAATCTACCCGTTTTATGAGCGACCGTAAATTATGTGGAATAGCCGAGTAATTTAGAACATTCGTGCATAAAAAATACTGGGAAAAAGTAGGTTGAATGACATAAATGCTGGTACCGTTTTATGTCTTACTAAATTGCAAAAAGAACGCATTGATTTCATGACTTGAATACATGGGGTAAGTTTATTTCATATCTCATGTATTGACAATTTAAGTTTATTAACATTTGTAATCGGTATCTTAACGACTGACCTTTTAAAGCAAGATAAAGTAATTCTCAAATAAATAGAGATACGACAAGAACGCGTGTTGCAAAATTATCTTCACCTTTTGACTCACCAGGCGATATGTCCAATTTATCTGGACCCATCATTATTTCAACTGCTAATCAATGTAATTTGCAGGGCCAATTTTACGGGGTTCACTTTTATTTGGTGTCTGTTAGTCCATTCACCTCTGCATGAAATTGATTAAATGGTATCAAACTAGTGGTGATAAGATTGTATGGGCTCAGTTTGGAATTAATCAGGTTATTGACATTATGATTATTTCATTTACAAGGTGTTTATATTGATGTAATCAATCTTGTTGTGACTAACTTACGGTTGCCAATCTTATGAAAACTTCGTTAAAATAATAATAATAAAAAAATATCACGGGACAATTCACACCAATTGACCTAGTCCCAAAGTAAGCTAAGCAAAGCTTGTGTTATGGGTACTAGGTAGGCAACGGATAAACATACTTATATAGATAGATACTTATTTAAATACATATTAAACACCCAAGACCCGAGAGCAAATAAATTTTTAACGACCGCTTTATCCTAGTTGGTAGTGACCCTGCCTACGAAGCAAGAGGTCCTGGGTTCAAATCCCGGTAAGGGCATTTATTTGTGTGATGAGCACGAATATTTGTTCCTGAGTTATGGATGGTTTCTATGTATTTAAGTATTTATTTATCTATATAAGTATGTCTATCGTCGTCTAGCACCCATAGTACAAGCTTTGCTTAGTTTGGGACTAGATCGATTTGTGTGAGATTGTCCCCTGATATTATTATTATTATTATTCTTATTTTTCATACAAATATCTGCCCCGACGCGAGAATCGAACCCGGTACCTTAAGCTTCGTAGTCAGGTTCTCTAACTACAAGGCCATCTGGTCGACTAAATAAATCAACGTAGACTTAATTTAGTGAGCAATTATTTTTTTATAAACATAATTGGAAAGTCTTATAATACAATTACAGCCATCTTAGATATTATAAGTCATCTATTGATTGCAGACGAAGTTAACAAGTCATTTTGAAAGCCGAGGTAGGTAATTCAACATTCTTGGACAGCGCCCTCTATTTTAAGTTAAAATATGACTCGAAACCCACTAAGACGACGGTACATTAAGGATTAAGTATCCTATGGCTCAATCTAGATCTTAGTATATCTATACACTAAATTTTTTTCTAAATCCGTTCAGCCGTTATTGCGTGATATACTAAAAAACATCCAAAAAATATTTACCAACGTTCTCGTTATTAACCCTTAATAAGGCCCCATTTATTGGTGCATACTACCACAATCAATTAAACAGCTATAGCATAATAACTGATAAAGTATATTTTTAAGCTAGTCGTATTTTTAACCGACTTCAAAAAAAGGAGGAGGTTCTATGTTCGACTGTATATATTTTTTTTTAATAAATACAATGGATACTGTGACGTGTTACAAAAGTAATAAGGTTGTATTTCCAAAGCAATGCATGTGGTCGGTAAATCGCCTCTCGCCTCTACCTTTTTTAGGGTTAACATCACTACGATTATTGTGGTTTGATTCTCATAACTCCGCTGTAACATATTGGATGACAAAATTCTCATCGATATCAACAATCGATAGTTACCCCACCACTTTGCTGGTGTAATCGGCCGTTTATCGTTCATTCGAATCGTCGCTCGCGCAAACTGCACGCGAAGCAGCCAGTGTTTACGTTTCGTTTGATTCCACGTTCGAAATTTAAAATTAAAACAAAGAATGTTTTTAAAGTGTGAAGTGTAGTGCTGTTAGTGGCCAGTGTTTGGATTGAGTTTGGATGATCAAAAATTAAGGTATTTTAATTCAAATTAATTCAAAGACTACTTTTGTGTGGGTCCATAATAAAGAAATGAACGTTTTAAAGTTCAAAGTTCGCTATATTTTATAATAATACGATTCCTATTAAATAACATGAGTATAGATAGGTGAAGCGTAAGGAAATGTGACAGTTCGTCTAACTTTAAATATACCTTATTGATCTTAGAACAACAAACTTTCTGGCAACTCCTTGCACATTATAGTGGTAGGTATAATGAGCGTTGATTTTAAGTCTACTTGCTTTCTAGGCGACCAGTTGACAAAATCATTTTCTGACGAGTTGCTTCATGGACTGATTACGTATTCGACTGTTGCAAATTTATCTTATATGTAGATGATTTTTAGGCGGGTTATTGCTGTAGACCAGTTGCGTTTGATACTACCTGATACTAAATCACATTAAGACGATGGCAAGACTGTGGAATAGATGATGCATCTAAAATAATAAACAACAGTTCATGCGTCCGCGACAAAATATTGATGTTGTTTTGTTCATTTCGTCGCCCAGATGATGCCAGACAAAAATCACTTTCTCAAAAAGTGCAATTGTTTATTTATTTTATTGCATTCCTCGGATAGAGCATAATTTTTCTGATGGTACAAGGAAAGAGCGGAACGTAGAATAAGCTGGAAATTACTCCACCGACAAGAGCCTAGCTCTTAAATGTATGATGATGATGACATTTTTACATAAGGTATACTTTTCTTAGAGAGCCTTATTTGTGCATACTGTATAAACGCTCACCTTATCAACGTGTACATTTTGGGAACGTCATGTTGGAAAAACCATACGAAATTATGTAACTACTGAAAGCGACAAAAGTGACCACTTATTTATGACGTTGACTGGGGTTGCTCAAGAAAATGACCTAATTGAGAGTGTACGTTTCGGAAGTGTACATATTGCGGAAACTGCACTTTTAGTGAGCGTTTTGGGATAGTGGGTTACGAGCCTAATAAGTTATTCATAGACGTGCAGTCAACGTGAGTTTAGCCAAAAATTTACATTCAAATTTTCGCGTTTATTACGCATGAAGCAATAACAATGGAATAAGTTTACCGCTTTTGTATATTTACGCAAATATTATTTCGGGAAGCTTGTACTGAAAGAGGGCTGAGGGAGGAATTTACTTAAAAAAAGGCCCAAGTAAAGTTTGATTCAGGAGTGTCAAAGTCTGTTGGCGTTTCGTTGGATTTGAATACTTTTCCTTTCGTAACGTTAATTTGTATTTAATTAACATTCTTTGAATTTTTTAATATGTAATTTTTTTTACGATATACAGAAAAAAATGGTGATAAAATTACTAATATAACATTTATCATCTTGGTCTATGTACGGTGGGCTGCAAAAGTGCATGGACATCTCAGGGCGCGCGCGCGGGTACGTTAATAACATCAAACGATCAAACACTGCTCACGCAATTATCGCCCCGAGATGTCCATGCACTTTTGCAGCCCATCGTACATCCCACCTAAGCACAAGCCCCAAGCCTGAGCCTGAGCACAAGGCCCAGTGCGAATCTCACGCTTCAGATTCAGAACAACAGATCTCCCCGCAATGTTGAGGTGCTGATACACTTGAGCATTCACTTGTAACAGAACAGCGAGCATTCGCCGTTTTTAACTTTGTTCGTGTGATGCTCGCTAAAACGCTTCTTTTATTTTGTGAGCTTTTACCTGTAATGTAACATTCGCTAGAATGCTCATTACAAGTGAATGCTCAAATGTATCAGCACCTTTGTCTTCTCTCGCCAAGAACGTCATGGAAAAATTTCAAATGTTTTGCATATAGAACTGCGAGCCCGGACTCGAACCAACGATCCTCTGCTTGGGAGGCCATAGGGCATACCACTTAGCTTTTTTTCATATCCCTATGAAGATTTCTTACTCCAAAAATGCTACTACACTATAAACGAATATCTAGAAGAATAAGTAATATTTTTAATTATTGTCATGTATTTAGTCAAAGGATGATTTCCTTACAATGTGCCACAAGTCATTAGTTTGTTATTAGTTTGTAATTTAAAATTGTTTGAAATTGTTTATTTAATTGTTCGAAATTGTTTATTAGTTTATAATGTAAAAAAAATATTTTTGTTTTTTAATAATTTTAAATAATAATTTTATTTTTTAAAGTGTCACTTACACGGACACTAACATTACGTGTTGTACAGATAAGTACAAACTAATGTACTTATAAATTTAATTTAAAAGTTATACGTACTGAAATATCGTCGTATCCTACGATAAGAGCCACTATCACCATAGGGGCTTTTAGTTTTTATTGTGAAATTGAATTCTACACCTCAAGATACATATTTATAACTTTATATAATAATTTTAATATTTTTTTATTAAATAGTAAAAAAATATTTTTAATAAGCCACAATTACGTATGTCTCACTTCTAACGCGGAGTAAAGCCACAAGTATGCTGCTGTCCTTATTCGCCGTGCAAAAAGGATCGACGCGGGCGCGAGGAGGGGGCGCAAGCGCCGTTTCTACTGTATTCGGCGGACAGCGGCGGAAGAGTGGCATGCATTCGTAATGGTTATTTAATTTGTAAGATCATCTTTGTTTTCGTTAATTGTTAATGAAAACAACAAAATGAATCGTCGAAGACATAGATTAGTGAAAATAGTTGCAAAAGACGACGCTGAACGAAAGAGGAAAACACCAAGTAAATTACGTAAATTTATTTATAAAGTTTTTCCATTATTCAGATCCTATTTATTACTTCTTTTAGGTTTACTTTCTTAGTATATATTTTTAAATTCACTTATTTATATATTTACATAGTTTAATGGAGAAATTTAAAGAATTTAATGAAGTGGTTAGTATTGCCGAGAATAAAGCCCGAACGGCAACTGCGGCCTTTTTCCGCGGAATAGCTCAATTTTATTTGTATAGCGAATGTGTGGCCACAATTGCGGTAGTGTCCTTTTTCTATGTACGAATTATATTTTATTGAATTATTGCTTAAATATTCACTTTTTAAAGATATATTTGGTAGGCTTATTAACAATGCGGCCCCATGGAATGAACATAATTGTTTTTTGATAACAATAATTATTTTGAACGTCTGATTTTGCATGTCTCCTTTTTGGGTTCTTATGGCACTTGTGGCCTTTTTCGCCATATACAGGGTGGAATTTTGTAATGCCATCTCCAGGAAAAGTACTCTAAATACTGAAAATAGGAAAATTTACTCAAAGGAAACATTCCTTTATTTTTGAAAAGAAAGAAAACTGCATTCAAATATTTTTGAAAATTCGCTCACCTGACCCGGGAACCGAACCGGGTGCCCAATTTTAGCCGATTCGATTCCCGGGTGCGGCAAGCGGATATCCGAAAATATTTGAATGCAGTTTTCTTTCTTTTCAAAAATTAAGGAATGTTTCCTTTGAGTAAATTTTTTTATTTTCAATATTTTGAGTACTTTCTCTGGAGATCGCATTACAAAATTGGGTACATATTGAAAAAAATCATGTGATTTTGGTATTATTATATCTATTTACCTTCTAATTTGTTGTCAGTCTGACAATAATAGGCATGAATATTATAATTCCTGAAGAATTTCATGAATGACTTATTATTTATTACAATTACAAGCTTTTATCTACCTTCACCTGGGGCACTTCCCGATTGCCGATTAAACTGAAATTTTGCATGCATGTGTAAATCGGATGACAATGCAATATTATTATGACATTATGCTGATCTGATGATGGAGCTGGAAGATTTAATCTCGACTTTTAGAATTTAATACCGTAGAATTTGGACTCGTTAGATTCGTCTTGACGAGTACTTTGATCCTAGATTGTAACCAGGGTGTGATGATGGAGCTGAAAGGTGGCAATAGGCACTCCATAATGAGACGAACCTAAGCATTTGTGGTAAATACTTAGTTATTTATTAGTTTAGTTAAATTAATACTATAATTAAAAGTAAAATAAACTAACTTAACTAAAAAATTGAAAGACGCAACTCCGTCGAGTTTAGGCTCGTTTAATTCATCTTGGTGGGTACGTTGGTCCTAAATAAACTCTAAAAAGTTAAAAATATATTAAAAAAAGAAAAAATATTTTTTAAAAACAAGCTTTTATTAGGTACCTACATGCTAATAAAAAGAACTAAAAAGTTGAAAACAATTTATGCCACATATCAAATCTTTTCGTTTTTATCACAGTCCCAATTATTTTTAATAAAAGCGTGTTACATTTTGTCAATAGAAATAAAAAAAGGTGTAACATGCTTTTACCAAAAAATAGAGCCTGTGATAAAAACGCAAAAATTTAATACGTGGCATAAATTATTTTCAACTTTGTAGTTCTTTATTATTTAAGTTGCACCTTATAATTTATTTATATCGTTACCTCATGAGGTAGGAGGTGTTGCTACTGCGGGTGATACAGACGTTGAGGATGAATTATGAAAGTTCTCCAATGAATACTGAAGACTGATTAAATAATATGTGCAATTCTATTTATTTATTAAGTTTATGCAAAATTAAGAAGTTTTTAGTTTCACTTGTTTCCATAAAAGAGACTTGTTTTGTGTTAGAAAATTACTGTGGGTACCTACGCTTTATAATTTAAAAAATCTTAAAAAATAAAAAAATATTGTTGTTATTTGCCACTTCTTTATGCATTACGAGAAATATACTTTTTGAAATTAAAAATATGTACTTTATTTTAGCCCTCTCATTCTGAGAGGAGGCCTGTGCCCTGCAGTGGGACGTTTATAAGCTAGGATGATGATGACTTTATTTTAAAAATAAAAAATTGTTGACACTCAAATATTTTAACAGCTACAATTTTGGTCCTAATGGTAGTTGTGGCCTCGTATTTTTCGACGATAAAAGGCACAATGTAGCTTATGGCCCCTTAAAACTCATTTAGTCCGACGAAAAAGGATTTAAAGGACAAAATCGATATATAATATACCATTTAAAACATAAATTTTATTTTAGCAGAACCCTAGAATACTAATACATATTATTTAATTACAAAATTATCAATTTGTTAGTTATCTTTTAAAAGAAACACAAAAACGCTTCTCCTGAAAAGTAAGCATTTTGTAATTGTGGCTCTTATCGTAGGATACGACGATATGTACCTACTGCTTAATTTTAAGTTTAATTGCTACGCCCCAACAGGGCATCATTTTTGTACAAATTTTTGTAAGAAATGTTGCGATTCAATAAATACCGAATACTGAATACTGAATTATTAGAGTAAAACACGTGGAATGCACAAAAAAGAACCCAAACATTATTGTTTACATTTTCCATTACCTTGTGAACCGTCAGTTCTGTTAACATATTAGAGCTCCGCTAATACTACAGTTCATTCACATCTTCGTGGGTGTTTAATGTTTATGAGTCCATCACAAGCTTGACCCGTAATGCAACCTTGTCTTAGTAAGGCGTCATTGAACTTATCAAAGAAGTCACTGGGGCATTTATTGTGATACGGTTGTAGTTGTTGAGCTTGCGGCGGTTGAGCTATAACATAGGTACAGTTAGGTCCAAAAATATGAACTTTATGCTCGCAGTTTTTCCCTCGAGTTCGAGGCTAGTTCCTTATCCCGTGGGAATTTCGAAAAATACCTTCGCAATTTACTAGTGTTAGCTATTGCGGTTCAGGAGATGGAGCCCTGTGACAGAGTGATGAACAGACAGACAGACAGACGGACGACGGAGTGTCAGTAACAGGGTACCGTTGGCATCCTTGGGTACGGAATCCTAAAAATTAAAAATAGAGAATGAGAGTTCTACAGTTTCTGCCAACAAACTGCTGAGTTTGTCAGAGGTATTTAGAGGTAAGTATTTTTGTACTTCTTCTGTTTTTATTTGAGTAAATAAATAATTTGTTCGCAGAATTTATGTGTCAGTCACGTCACTATTTCATATACTTAAATTTTCAAATCAGAAAGGAAGCATGCACAGCACCGATTGATCATCTGTATCTGTATCTGTCACCTTCTTATACAATTTGACAGAAAGAAACAGTTAGTTAGGGATAATGAATTAATCGATCTGTACATACGCTTAATGTCTGACGAGTGGGCGTTTGCTATCGAGTATCACAAAATACAAAACAAAAGACGTTTTACACATGCACACACTTGGCAAACCGATACAATTACACACACAAGCAACGGAGTAAACGTCTTAACGTACGCATGGAAGCGCACGCACACACGCACCGCTTTTAATCAATTAAGTGGAAAAATCCCTAACACATGACGTCCGCACTCTAAAACCTAAAGCGATTCGCGTAAGTACCCAATCCTGGTAAAGCTGGCGGTGGTGCAAGTTTGAAGAATAGGCGTCTTAGGTTAATCGCACATTTGTTATATTTGACACCAACAGGATCCTGAGCGTGTTCGTGTACCGCTGGGACACCGCGCTGATGCGTTAGTGGTTACAGCTACATGTTTAGCCTTATTGGCTACTCTGTTTCGCTTTGTCTGGGGTTACTTACTGGGAACTATGACCGGTTTAGTTTATTTTTAGTGTCACGTAATGTATGTGGTTAAAATTATCATACATGTGTCTTAATGAGACCAGCTAAGGGAGTAAGTGCATGTTAATTAGTATATTTATTTATCTGTATTATCTTCTGTATACTTATTTCTGTTTGTCCTCCAAATAAATAAATAAATACCTACACTACATGTCCTCCGCGAACCGTGATTCACAGTTTACTAACATAGCTTATAAATATATTTTGTTACAACTTAATATTATTATGGATAGCCCTGGTCTGAAATTAAGATATTTATTATTATTATTATTACAAATCGTATTTTAATCGGGTGACACATGACCAGACACGTGCGGCGCGCCAATGTTACTTAGCGTAGATATTGTTATTATTTCATTCATGACTTTAAATCATTTAGATAATTGACAGTGACTACAAAAATGGTGACTCGTACAAAAAAGTTGAGTAGTATTGCTGGTTAGGACGCTTCAATCAAATATGGAGTATTTCTGTCGAGAATCACTTTTTTTCACTTTATTCATGTACAGTCAAATAAAGAACCTTGACGCATTGAATACTAGATAATTACAACGTCAGTGCGGGTCAAAGCATTATCAACTTTCCGATCACAACATGCAATAAATATAAATAGTTTATAAACGTTTTCGCTTCATGGCACATGAGAAGAAAATTAAATTTTGACAGACAGATAGCGAACTATATTTGGTGCGGCCCGTGCCGAAGTAACGAGGAAGGTGGGCTTACCCTTCTTCGCCGCCGACCTCGCTGACTGGCCACGGGTGAATTTATGGGAGGCACTGCACGCACAAGTCACCGCTAAGTATTTTTACTGATAGTTCTTTATGCTGTAGAAGTTCTTGTTACACGCGACAAAATAGCATAGGTAGTTTTTGAATGATGAAGTGACATTGAATGACGTGTGCCGTGGTATCAGGGGCTTATGGCCAGCGTTAGCCAGGCTTGCCTATCTCCTTGCACACGGCAAAACGGCGCAACATCATTATCGTTGGCACGTCATGTTCGTAAAAATCGAGATATTGAGATCATGACATAGATCACAGAATAATCGCGTCATTGAAAATAAACAAATTGATTTATAATGACATTGTTCTATACTTAATAGTGGCCTAATCAAATTGGTTGTCTGTATAGTCGGGGTAAGAAAAGGTTTGTCACTTTTCGACCTTAACTCGTTGACATAGAGTCGAAAAGTGACGAACCTTTTCTTACCCCGACTATTCATAAGTTTTTTTACGTTTTCGTTTTTGTTTATTGCTATCTCGCGGCAGCTATGAAATATTTCGGGACAAATCTATCCAGTCCTTCCTAGGATCTCTTA
Organism: Archips xylosteana; assembly: GCA_947563465.1. NCBI lineage: Eukaryota > Metazoa > Arthropoda > Insecta > Lepidoptera > Tortricidae > Archips > Archips xylosteana. The sequence continues at coordinate 4,983,093 of OX387361.1, read as the reverse complement.
ACTATTTCCATACCAAATAAATTAAGAAGCGTAATAAAAGTAAGTAAGGAAATAAGGAAGTCATGGTAACATACTAAGGCAGGAAAATTAATGTATGGCGTTTTAGATACATTTCAAGAAAAGGGTGTATACTTACTTTAAAGACCGGAAAAAGATTGGTGACTCTCTTTGAGTTGCTGATATTATATTTATAAGCATTGGTGATTATTTTCCATCAGATGACCCGTTTGCTCGTTTGCCTACCTCTCATAATAAAAAAATACGCCCCAAGCAGTTAGCTCGCGTAACATTTCTGACCCTTTTATTAGTTCTGGGGATTACCCGCTACCGCTTATGCCTTTGCCCCTCATTCAAGAGGCAAGAGTGGAACACTCGGACCAGCAAGATTGGTTTTCGAGTACCATTAGCCCGTGTTCACCCCAATATGGGATTTTATCAAAGGTTTATTTTTACTTTCATGTGGGTGTAGCCTTCCAATCTGAGAATTAACCCTTCAATTGTCGGATGATAAAAGATACAGTAATTTTTTATAGCAATTTTGTGAAAATTATAAAGTTTACAAAAACAATTTGTCAGAGTTGATGCAAATCCGCTTATATACGTAACGTAAATACCGCGTATCGGCACTACATATAGTTTTCTAGGGGAAGGATTTAGTTTCATAATATTTGGTTTTATTTTAACGAATTTGGAGGACAAAAAATGGAGGTTTTTTTTTTAGAGGAATTTGTCTAAATTTTTCAACATTGGCATTTCAAGAAGCAACAATGTTGCTATAATTCATCTGTAAAACAAAATCCATCGTGTCCAAAAGTATTTGACTGAATCTTATGAACTCAATTCCTTCGGCAACAGACATTTTTATATTAATTTCCAGGAACGAATCCGAAGTATCTCACAATTCCGTTAGCAATAAATTTGACACCTACCTAATCACGAATTAATTTAAATTTAGAACGGAAATGAGATCTGTCGAGATTTCAAATTTATCAAATTTGTAATGAAAACAAGTTTGGTGATGGTGAGATTATATTGCATATGACTGTAACACGATGAGTATAGTCGACCAAGTAAGAGCTTGACTGTTTTTCTTGACGGTTTCTTCATCAGATAAAAAAGTTAAAAAACAATAAGGTTGATTATTGAAGTTAAGTGGAAGCGGTTGCGTTACAGCGGTTCGTGCAAACAAAAATAAAAATGTGTTTAAAAATTTACCAATGCAATAGTTTAGACATATAAATGACTTATAAACCTGTGAACTATGCGTAATAGTTATCCAAAAAACTACCTGTAAATCTATACTTCTATACTAATATTATAAAGAGGAAAGATTTGATTGTTTGTTTGTTTGCATTGAATAGGCTTCGAAACTACTGGACCGATTTCAAAAATTCTTTTGCCGTTAGAAAGCTACATTATCACTGAGTGACATAGGCTACTTTTTACCGCGGGAAAATACCTTTTCCTATGGGAAAATTAATTTATCGCGGGCGAAGCTGCGGACGGAGGGCTAGTATTTAATAAATAAACAAGAAACTGATATTAAAAATATCCGATGTATTTAAACAATACAACTGACATTGAAAATTAAGACGGTCTAGAAATTTTTTGATCGGCTATACGAATACTTGGTGGAACCGTGAAGTGTTACAACCACCGACTCCCGTGTGTTGCCAAAATCGACTAATAATACGTCCGTCCACTAGAAATCTTAGGTCTCCCTAAATCTATCGATGCAGAATCTGCTTCAGCCGAACGAAAAAACCTTTATGTTAACGCAATAAGATCGAAAAAGCTTCGATCAGCTCGGCTCCATTCGGCCCGCGTAGCCGAGCCGATCGACGTCTTTTTCGCTCTTATTGCGTTGACATAGTTTTTGTTGTTTTTTAAGTCGATTCCGCGTCGATAGATTTGGGAACACCCTTAAGATATAAGTTGGCAGCCGACCGCACGCAGCAACAGCAGACGACGTGTCGCTAGCTACGCTAGCTACGGAGGGTAGGTATTTCATAGAAATAAGGTATAATAAATAAAAAATAAAATAAATAAATAAATAAATAAATATTAGGGGACAATCTTACACAAATCGACCTAGTCCCAAACTAAGCAAAGCTTGTACTATGGGTACTAGACGACGATAAACATACTTATATAGATAAATAAATACTTAAATACATAGAAAACATCCATAACTCAGGAACAAATATTCGTGCTCATCACACAAATAAATGCCCTTACCGGGATTCGAACCCAGGACCTCTTGCTTCGTAGCCAGGGTCACTACCAACTAGGCTAAAGCGTACTTAGCTAGCGACACGTCGTCTGCGGTTGCTGCGTGAGGTCGGCTGCCAACTTATACCCTTAGTCTTAGTGACTACCTCCACGCATGGTGTGGTGTGTGCTCACAAAATTGCAATTGGTTTTTATTTCATGTACATTATCCTTAGATTTTCGTTACACAAGGATACGGCGGTTGAACGCTTCGCGGCCCACCCACTTTGCCAATTTGTCCAAGTGCCCTAAGTACAGCATTTGCTGGTGGCATGACCAAGACTTCTTCGAATGACACAAAGCACATGTGCATTGACGATGCTTTTCAACTGAAAACCGTATCACACCGTATTAAGTTCCAAGTCAATGCCATTAACTGTTGAAGAGTTCCGCATTGCGGAGGCGACCCTGACCAGACCTGCTGGTCTCATCATCATCAATTCAGCCGAAAGACTTCTCAAGGCTCGCCAAACAGAACGGTCCCGCGCCTTCCGCATTCAACGCGATCCCGCAACCTTAACCAGGTCGTCGCTCCATTTTGTTGCAGACCTTCCTACACTGCGTTTTTCGGTCCGTGGACGCCACTCGAGAACCTTTTTACCCCATCGACCATCAGTTCTACGAACGATGTGCTCTGCTCACGGCCACTTAAGTCTGGCGATTCTTCGAGCTATGTCGGTGACTTTAATTCTTGCGCGGACCTGCTGGTCTGATCCTGCTGAAATTCACTACCAGATATTGTATTGTCACAGAACTTCTGGAGTTGCCGAATTTCAGCTCTATCGGATACCAACAAGTGGTCGAAAACTTATTTACCAGTTTTAAAGCCGCGTTCAAATACTTGTAAAAAGCATTAAAGTTACTTTAAATTTAAATTAAAAGCAGAAAAATGTTTAAAACATTCGCATTTTCCTGCTCAAAATATAACATCTAATAAAAAGCGGCCACTGCATAAAATTATTCAAAGTCAAAGTCAAAGTCAAAGTCAAAATTCTTTATTCAATTTAGGCATCAAATTGATGCTCCTATGAACGTCGAAAAATCTACCACCGGTTCGGAAAAAACCCTGTTGAGAAGAAACCGGCAAGAAACTCAACAAGGTATATTTTTTTCAATCAGATCTACATTGTTATTAAATGACATACATCTAAAGTATTTAATACAATTAAATTTTTTAACACAGTAGATACGCTATTTGAGACTAGAGATCGCCAATGCGGATCGGAATTATTTCCAAACATCCCTGTCCATGATATAGTCATTAATTTTATAGTACGCCTTAGATATTAATGTCTTCTTCACAATGGATTTGAATTTTGTATCAGTTTGTTCGGTTATTGTTTTCGGAATTTTATTATAAAAACGTATGCATCTTCCCAGAAACGACTTTTTAGTTTTAGCCAGTCTGTAAGATGGAACTTTAAGCTTCCCTGTGTTTCTAGTAACCTTTGGCTTATCGACGTTAGTGGAAAAATCACATATGTTTTTTCTTACATACATGATTATTTCAAATATATACAACGACGGCAGGGTTAGGATACCTATTTCTTTAAAAAAAGATCTTAAAGAATCGCGTGTCCTTAAGTTATATATCGCTCTGATAGCCCTCTTTTGCAAAATAAAAATTGATTCCAAGTCTGCAGCAGATCCCCATAAAATAAGGCCGTATGAAATGATGCTATTGAAGTAGGAAAAATACACCAACCGTGGATCAAAGGACCAAACTTCAGAAGTACCCGCAATTATTCTTGCCTTCCCGGTGAATTTTACGAAGTGCACGGCAAAAGGGCAATCTTTAACAGCCACTTTGGCCACGTTAATAGGGGACTTGGCGAAGTATGCAAATGTGGCAAAAGTGTTCGAATTCTTATAAAAGTCCCGCAATTTGTAATTGTACAAAGTTTTGCTTTTGTGCTTAGGGACGAAGTTTTTTTTATCAAGAATTTTCAACGTAGCTTCGTTTCTGTTTAACACTACAGGTGTGGAATCATCATCCCAGTCTGTACGTCCCACTGCAGGACACAGGCCTCCTTCCAGAATGAGAGCGCTTGGACCGTAGTTCCCACCAGTGCGGATTCGGAACTTAACACACAGATTATGTATAACTGTGACCGCTATACCAACAAATAATAAAAATAGTCGTAAATAAAGTTAAAGATTAAACAGGGTCGTCACATCATACAAGAAAAATAAAAAAAAAACAAAAAGATTAAAACTTCTACAGCGTTTTTAACTGCGGCGCTAGTTGTTAGGAGACAACTGACAGTTGCTAGGCAACGACTAACAGCCATGCCAGCGACCCTATGCTTGCTTGGGTGATTTTCTAAAACTTACCTATAAGTTTGCGATTTTAGTGCTCGGAACCCTTCATGCACGAGTCCTACTCACACTTGACCGGTTTTTTTTTAATTGCACGTATACTAAGTTTTTCGGAATTTATGTGCGAAATTACATTTAAAATGTACCATGAAGTTTACGGTGAAAGAAAACATTGACAGGAAACCTGCGTACACCTGTGAAGAAATTCAATGGTGTGTGTAAAGTTCCTAATCCGCACTGGGCCCGCGTGTGAACTACGGCCCAAGCCCTCTCATTCTGAGAGGAGGCCTGTGCCCTGCAGTGGGACGTATATAGGCTGGGATGATGATGATGATAATACGATAGAAAAACTTTGCCACTTGTTAGACAGGCGCAAGATCCCAGTCTAACCCTTACGAGCGTGCTTAAAAAATTGGCCGATTTCCCATAGCTATATAGCCAAGACCACTTTTAAGGGTTAATCGTTTATTGGATGAAAGAAACTTGAACCTTCAAGGCACTCCAGGAAATGGAGTGTTGTCGTAATTACGTCGGTATTCCTGTGATTTCGAGGTCAAAGGATAGTCCGAGCAATTGAACGTGCGTTTGTATTTTATGTCTGATATCTTTCCAAGGTTTATATTTACGACCCCTAGTTGAACCTTTTCGGTCTTATTTTTTTGCAATGATCGTTAATAAATAAAATAAAAAATAAAAAAGCCTATATTTCTTCCAGAATCTTAATTTACAAAGTAGTGATGTTAGTAATCAAATTCAAAGTTTGATTATTTTTAAATTTAGTGTTAGTATGTTAAATTTTCTTAATTATTCTGCAAGAACTGCAAGAACCCCATAGCAGGTAAAGGCCTCCTCCAAAGTGACCCAGTCTTCTCTGGATGGCCTAGTGGTTAGAGAACCTGATTACGAAGCTTGAGTTCCTGGGTTCGATTCGCGGTCGAGGTTTTGTATGAAAAATCCGAATAAGTATCTTTATCCGTCGCCTTAAACCCATAACACACGCATTGCCTACTTTAGGGCTTGATCAATTGGTATGAAATTGTCCCATGAAAAAAACACCTAAAGATACTTAAGATTACCTAAAGTGCTTGACATATAAGACTATTATTTTGAATTCACTCATATTTAGTTTAGAAATACTCGTCCATATGCAACCTAGCAACCCAAAGAACCCTCTCCTTGATATTAAAATGCACGCCTTTTTAAATACAATAAATAAAACAGTTAGAATATAAATTGATTCTTAATGCTGCTTTATCCAAAAGCCAATGCTTGGTTTTACGAGAGCTTAGCGTTATCCGATATTTAACCTGTTTTACAAACAATCGGCCATTAAAATTGGCTTAGGGATTACGGATTACAACTGAATAAGTGTTTGGTTCACTAGCTAAGTGTAACAAGGTCCTACGTTAAATTACATATTAGGATTATTTTCTTCTTCTCGGTGTATCACAGTTTATCTTTCTTCAGTCTCACCAGACAATGACACATAAGTATGTTGCCGTCTCTGTCTATAGACTATATTATTATATTATAATACAGTTAACCAATTTGATTCCTAAGCCACTATACATATAACCAGGTCATTTAAAATCAATTGTATTATCTTCTACGAAAGTGATTATTGCGTGATGTGTCATGATGACATCTCGATCTTTGCGAACATGTGTCAACGATAATGAATAGAAAAGGAGTAATAACGTACATTGTCACCTAGAGTGTCACTGTCTGTCTGTCAAAACTTCTTTTTCTTCTCATGTCATGGAGCGAAAACGATTATAAACTCTTTACGTTTATTGCATGTTGTGATCGGAAAGTTGATAATCCTTTGACCCGCACTGACGTTGTAATTATGTAGTAGTTTTATGTGACAAGGTTCTATAATGGCTTAGGAATTAAATAGGTTGACTGTACATAAAGTATTAGTGGTCTTATATAATTTAGGGTGTTCATACTTTGAATTCGTGATTTGTTTTCAACATAACATAAGAAAGTCCTGGATAAAGTAAATTTTAAATCAAATTGAGGTGATGTATAAATTGTCTACCTTTAACTGTACTAGAGTTCTAATTTTTCGTAATTTATGAGCAAAATGAAATTTGAAATTTACCATTACCTTTACGGTAAAGGGAACCGTCGCGAAGGAAATTGTGTACACCTGCGAAGAAATTCAATGGTGTGTGTGTGAAATTTCCAATCCGCACTGGGCCCGCGTGAGAACTACGGCCCAAGCCCTCTCATTCTGAGACCTCCTCTCAATGCCTTGAAGTGCCTTGGATAACAGGGTTATTTGTAATTCACTGGCATCCTTTTAACCCTGAATTCCTCCCACTAAAACAAACATTTTTTGTTTTACGACTTTAAAATTGCAGCATTTTTTTTCCATACAAATCAATTTTTCTAGATCAGTATTCGTAGGCCACGTGTAAGTCGCCGTTACATGAAACAAAACGTCTATTTTTTAGTAATAATTATTTGTAATAAATCACTTTTTAAATAAAATCACTGTCACCCTACATATAGTTTAGTCTATGAGCTTAAAACCTCTTTAACGAGTCAGTTTCTTGAACAAACTTTGACGTGAGACCTGTCAGATTCCCCGCTAATACGATGACACTAGCTAGACGAAGCTACTTAACTTCAACAAATATAGGAAGACTATGCTTTCGGTGGATGGAGGAAGTTTAAACAACAACTTTTTTTTTATGGTCTTGAGACCTCATCTATTAAATTCCATTTTGACTAGAGATTTGATTGAATATTTTTCAACTCCTGATCACCGATTGAAAATCCCTCTGTATGCTTTTGAAATTTGAACCCTAAACAGAAAGGTAGGTATCGTTTTTAGATTTTCATAGCAAAATTAGAAACTTTTGAGCTGAAGGAATTATGATCAAAGTCCGTGCTTTACGGCGGCTGAGCTCAAACAAAATTCACTCCAAAATACTTACAAATACATAAAAAAACGTTAAAATTCTTCAAGCATCCTTACACTTGGTAAGACTCCCGCCAACTAAATTACAAAACGACTCAAATCCATTTCGTCATCACTTTAATCTCGACTCTAACGCTAACAACTTAAGTCTGCATTTAAAAATACGTAGGAAGGGATTTAAGCTTTTTAAAAAAGGCGACTCCTCAAATTAATTCCCGAAAGGGACATTTTGATTGAAATTGAATTTTATTGGGCAATTGACATTCGGAACGGAAAAAGTTAAAAGAAATCGACGATAACTACCACAAGCTCGTATTTTACTCAGGTCTTTATTACAAAAGTCAATCTTAAGCAAAAGGAGTAACGTTCCAATCGCAAATTGATTTCACCTATTTAGAGAGACTGTGAAAAATTACTTGTCATTTCTTAGTTATGCTTTTCCTTTAATTCGTTAAAAGGACGGCAGTTGATTTATTTCTGTCTTCACTGATTCCTTTTTTTACTATTAAAGGGCACAGATTGTATCTGTTTGAGAAAAAAAAATCATTCTCACAGATTAAGGACATTCAGTAACATTCATATAACGAACAAGATTCATTAATAAGATTAAGGTCTAAGCAGAAGTTTTTAGTACTTTATTATTTTTCTTGAAATAAAAACAGACCAAATGCTTCGCATACGACGTCGCGGTTTAATGCAAAAGTTTGGATATTTAGATGTTTAAATGTTTGTAACTCTATCACGGAAAAATGTCTCAACGGATTTGGATTAAATTTGGCACACTGATAGTTCATAGCTTCGATTAATACATAGAATCTATTTTATTCCGGAAAATTATACAATTCCTGCGGGATAGCGATAAAACCCAAAATGGTAACCCTTCAATCTAGAGAAGTGAAATTTTTCAAGAGTGTTCATCATACGGCGTAAATGAAACGATATAGTTCTTTTGGATTCTTATAGCACTTTAGTCAGCATAATTAGCCAAGCAAGAGCCGAGCCGAGCGTCTCAAGCCGAGAGTCGTGGGTTCGAATCCGGGCTCGCACCTCTGACTTTTTCGGAATCCATGTGCGAAATTGTATTTGAAATTTACCATGAGCTTTACGGTAAAGGAAAAACATCGTGAGCAAATCTGCACACCTGTGTGTGTGAAGTTCCCAATCCGCACTGGGCCCGCGTGGGAACTACGGCCCAAGCCCTCTCATTCTGAGGCGGCCTGTGCGTCGCAGTGCGAGGTATATAGGCTGCGATGATGATGATGAATCAGCCAAAAGACGTCCACTGCTGGACACAGCCTCCCCCAAAGAGTTCCACATCGATCGGCCCTACGCTACTCGCGTCCAAGTGTTTCCTGCGACCTTCACTAAATCGTTGGTAAACGGTCGGTAATTTAGTACAATGCCAGTTTCAAAAGCTTGTATGTTTAAAGAGAAGAAAGAAAATACATTTATTTACAACAACACAAGACACATCATCAATATTTTTTCATCACTGCTCTGAAAGTAGGTTGCATTTAACTTGAAGGGCCTACGCTAGCTGACGCGGATTACCCGGAACGGACGCCCGTCTAACATGAAATTGTATGAACAGCGCTAACTGGCGCGGGCGCGTGCGACGGACTATAATCCGCGCGGCGGGCGGCGGACGTCCGCTCCGTGAGCACGCGGCGGGCACACGCTGGGAACCAAAAGTATACTAGCAGTAGCGCTGAGTTAGGCGTGCGCCCGCCGCGGACGCCCGTCGCGGACTCGCTGGCCCGCGGCGGGTGTCCGGAGCGGGCACCCGCGAGCGGGCGCACGCGGCGGGCGTCCGCGTCAGCTAGCGTAGGCCCGAAATCCGTGTTGTAAAATTCGATTTACATCTTTAGGGATGTAAGTAAATTTAAAAAAAAATAGAATGGTGCTCCTTTGTATTCACGAACTGCTAAACAAGGAGATTGTAATGCGTAATACTTGCCTCCAAACTTCCATGCTGGCATAATGGTGCTGGCCAGTGCTGGTTGAATGTGCCAAAGCCAAAGAGCGCGAGGCCATTAAAAAAAAAACAAAAGACGGTTTGGCGCGATAAATTTTCTTCCGCTCTGTTACAAATTGCGTATACATTTTTAACATTACGGTTTTTCTTTATTTTCTCGCATTTGTGATGAAAAGTAGAGTGTTAAACTCGAGTGTAAATGATCAATTACACCCGTGAACTATAAGCACCCTTGCTCGCTTTGCTCGCTCGTGCGCCTAAATATCTTGGGTGTAATTGACCTCTTACGACCCTTGTTTATCAATCTAATACATAATATTTACAACAACACAAGACACATCATCAATATTTTTACAAAACAAAAGACAACACGAAAGCTAAAGATAGAATGTGGCATGACATTGCGGTTGTAAATCGGGCACTGGCTCAGCATAATGCTGAGGGGTTTATAGCACCCCAGCGCTGATTTTCAGCCAGTATCGCACCCACTACTATTAACGTTAATCTACTACTCCCTATGTTTCTTCTCTATGTTTACTATGTTAATCTAAATTTTTGGTTGTTTTTTCCACGCCAAACCGCCACAAATCTACATAAAGAATTGCACCGCTGTATCGGAACTGCATATGCAGATTTTTTGCACACTGTGTAGAAAATTGCGATGGCGTGATTGGCCCGAATTATCGCCCACCCATTGGTTGGGATTGCGGAAATTCGAAATTCAAATTTGGCCGCACGATCGTTATAATTTGGCGGAAGTTTACGAAGTGGCGCGGACTCAAGAACATGCGACATTAGTATTTTTAAAGCCTTTGTAAATTGTTGCTGTTACACGCTTTTAGTGTGGGTAAGAAACTTTGAAAATGCCCGTTTACATGTTTTAGTAAAGTATTCTTACATCGTGGTAGCGAAGTGGTTTTACCTATGGTCTGAGTTTTTCGGAATTTTGTTCACCCGCGACCTTAAATTACAATTTTTTTTTGCAAAATTATATAGAGAAAACCTGCACACACCTACAAAGAAATCCGCACTGGACCCGCATGGGAGCTATGGCTCAAGCCATGAGAGGAGTGTGCTCTGCAGTGGGACGTACCTATATAGCCTGGGATGATGATGATAATAAATAATGAATACATCTCACTTTGTTTTTTGTTGTAGGCTCGGATGATGATGATGATCATCAAGGCTCGGACAAACGCCCGTAATTTTGAAAACATAACCCTGTTTCGTACAATAGAGACTTCAGTGTATTGTTAGTAGAAAATATTATTAAGTTACCATAATTTATATGTAACAAATATTTAGCGACAATTATATAACACCGGAATGGTTATGTGAAAACATTACTTTAGACTCTTAGAGAATCAAAAAGAATAACAATTTTTTTACCAAATTTTCAATTGACAGTGCATAACAACGTGAATTTTAGGACCCATTTATGAGTCGAAAAAGTTCATTCGCAGTCTACGGACGTCATGGGGCATATTTGACCTTTGACAGCATGCCCAACTGACATCGGTAGACTGTGAACGAACTTTTTCGACTCATAAATGAGCCCTAAATTCACGTCGTTATGCTCTCACAACTGAAAATTTGGAAAATATTTTAGTAATTCTTTTTGTTACGTGAAAGTGTTCTTTTTCCTATAACCCTCCCGGTGTCATTGAATTGTCGCTGAATATTTGTTACATGTAAATTAACGTATAATAAATCTATAAAATAATAATATTTTTTAATAACAATACACTGAAGTCTCTATTGTACGGAACAGGGTTATGTTTGCAAAATGACGGGCGTTTTTCCGATCCTTGATGATCATGAATACATCTCACTTTGTTTTTTGTTGTAGGCTTAGATGATGATAATGATGATGATAACACAAGCTTTGCTTAGCTTACTTTGGGACTAGGTCAATTGGTGTGAATTGTCCCGTGATATTTTATTTATTTATTTTTATGATTCAGAAACGTGCACAGCCCTCCGCCCTACTATGGGAGGTGGATCAGCCAGAAGTGATGACTTAAGTAATTCACTTCATAATAATTTAACATTCAAATTACAAAAGTCAAAAAGTCAAAATTCTTTATTCAATTTAGGCATCAATTGATGCTCCTATGAACGTCGAAGAATCTACCACCGGTTCGGAAAAACCCTGTTGAGAAGAAACCGGCAAGAAACTCAACAAGGTATATTTTTTTCAAAAAGATCTACATTGTTATTAAATTACATACATCTACGCTATTTGAGACTAGGGATCGCTAATGCGGATCGGAATTATTTCCAAACATCCCTGTCCTTTTAGTCATTAATTTTATAGTACCTACGCCTTAGATATTAATGTCTTCTTCACAATGGATTTGAATTTTGTACCAGTTTGTTCGATTATTGTTTTCGGAATCTAATATATAAAAATCTCGTGTCACGGTGTTTGTTACCGAACTCCTCCGAAACGGCTTGGCCGATTTTTATGAAACTTTATTCTCTACACTCGGTAGGTCTGAGAATAGGTCGTAGGCTATTTTTTATCCCCCCCCCCCCCCCCCATTCTTCACGGACGGAGTCGCGGGCAAAAGCTAGTTTTGTTATAAAAACGTATGCATCTTCCCAGAAACGACATTTTGGTTTTAGCCAGTCTGTAAGATGGAACTTTAAGCTTCCCTATGTACACTTGAGTACATAACCAATTTGTACATAAGTTACAGACATCCATTTACTGGAACAAGCTAATGCGTCTCCCGGAACGGGATCCGCACAAGTTCGCCGACTTCCTTCCGGTGGGGAGTCAATATGGCGGCCCAAGATGGCGGCTTAGGAAGCTCGCGGGCGCACGGTCGGAACGCTTAAGATATAAATAAGATTGCATTTCTTTCATATAGTTACTAGCTGCTGCCCGCGACTCCGTCTGCGAAGAATAGGTCTATGAAAAATAGATGTTGACCGATTCTCACACCTACCCGATATGCACACAAAATTTCATGAGAATCGGTCGAGCCATTTCGGAGGAGTTTGGTAACAAGCACCGCAACACGAGAATTTTATATATTAGGATAAGTATTCGGATGCGAGCAACGCAGGGCCGATCGTTGTGTTATAATCCTAACTTCCCATTACGTATATACCTACTAATATTATAAATGAGAAAGTAGGTAACTATTGTCTCTCTGTTACCACTTCACGCTTTAAACGATGAAATGTGGTCGATGGTGTGTGGTCTAGGAAGGATATAGAATAGATTCAGCCGAAACTAAATACTCATAACTAAATTCGGTCCCAGTTTCGGTCGAAACTAAAAATACGATACGAAATTCGGTTTCATTTTCGGCCAGTAATCTAAATTCATTTATTTCAAACTAAATACAAACTGAAATATGTAGATAAAGATGCACAGAAAAAACCCCAGAAAAAAGACCAATGCTGGGAATCGAACCCAGATCCTCAGCGTTCCGTGCTGCGTGCTTACCCCTACACCATCACTGGTCTAGAGGTCAGCGACGAATTTTTCCCATACATCGTACATTTCAGTCTGTTATAATCACCTTATGCAGTGATAAAACGCGCATCTATGTTATGCTCTCTACCGAGAGACTTTAACACTCCTTCGGAGCTAACCGCTCACCTGGACCAAGAGATGGCGCTACTGTGCAACTTTAAACAAGTTAGGTATGAAGTTAGGTAGAGAGCATAACATAGATGCGCGTTTTATCACTGCATAAGGTGATTATAACAGACTGAAATGTACGATGTATGGGAAAAAATCGTCGCTGACCTCTAGACCAGTGATGGTGTAGGGGTAAGCACGCAGCACGGAACGCTGAGGACCTGGGTTCGATTCCCAGCATTGGTCTTTTTTCTGGGGTTTTTTCTGTGCATCTATATTTCAGTTTGTATTTAGTTTGAAATATATGGTTTCACGGGATGACCGTAAAAGTAATAAAAAAAATGAAGTTGAAAAATAAATATAAAAAGAAGATACTTCATACCTAACTTGTTTAATCTAAATTCAGTTGCGGTTTCAGCCAGTTTCGGCCAGACAATATATAACTACTTTGTATATGCACTGACATCAATTAAACCATCAGTATACATAACAACATAGGTACAATGTATGACAGTTCTATTGTTTATGTAAGCCTAGCACAATGTTTGCAGAGAACCAATTAATTGCATCATGTAGGTATTGTCAGTGCATTGAGACATCGGTAATTAACAGCTTATATATGCCTATTTCCCTATTAATATATGTATGCGAGAAATAATTGACACGCTCTATAGATATCCCACTCTCTAAGTCTATAGACTTCACTATTCACTCAAATTTTTTTTTAATATCACGGGACAATTCACACCAATTGACCTAGTCCCAAAGTAAGCAAAGCTTGTGTTAGAGGTACTAGGCAACGGATGGTCATACTTATATAAGATAGATTCATATTTAAATACATATTAAACACCCAAGACTCGAAAACAAACATTCGTTTTTTTGAAGTGAAACTTCTAATGGGACTTCCAACAAGGTCGCGTTAAACGTTTAACGCTACCATGGAGGGGGTATCAAAGCATTAGTATATGTACAGCCGAAGCAAGTAATCTCGCATTGCATATTTATACTAACGGATGTTAAAAACTTCGACAGTGCGATGCAGAACTCATAAGTCAGTGCAAATTTGTATGAGACTTGATAAAAGCGCCATCTAGTGAGTAATTTAAAGACATAGATGCATAAGTAAATTTAGTTCTTTATGTTATTGCAATAAGGTTCATATTGATGTATAAGTGCCTTTTTCATTTCCACATTACGAAGTTTCACTTCTTCCGCGCGGAGGAACTGCACGCACGATTTTTTTTAATACAAATTTCTGGCCCGACGCGGGAATCGAACCCGGGACGTCATGCTTCGTAGTCAGGTTCTCTCTAACCCCTATTTGGTCGTCCAGCTTTGGGCAACTATGGATGCCAATTTATTTCAATCAAATTTATTCCTTAAAACGATAGTGATATTGTTTGAAATCAATTGTCAATAAATGACAGCAAATGCAAAAAACGGACCAAGTGCGAGTCGGACTCGCGCACGAAGGGTTCCGTACAATAATCTATAAAAATCACGTTTGTTGTATGGGAGCCCCCCTTAAATATTTTTTTATTTTAATTTATTGTTTTTTTTTATTATATAATTAAATATTTTGTGAATATTTTAAGTGTCTACCTGTTGCCGTTATCAAATATCGAGCAAAAACGAGCAAAAAAAATCATGTTTGTTGTATGGGAGCCCCCTTAAATATTTATTTTATTCCATTTTTTAGTATTTGTTGTTATAGCGGCAACCGAAATACATCATCCGTGAAAATTTTAACTCTCTAGCTATCACGGTTCCCGAGATACAGCCTGGTGACAGACGGACCCTAAAAACGGACCAAGTGCGAGTAGGACTCGCGAACGAAGGGTTCCGTACCATTATCTATAAAAACGGCAAAAAATCACGTTTGTTGTATAGGAGCCCCTTAAATATTTATTTTGTTCTGTTTTTTAGTATTTTTTGTTATAGCGGCAACCAAAATAAACCATCTGTGAAAATTTCAATTGTCTAGCTATCACGGTTCATAAGATACACAGCCTTGTGACAAACGGACAGACAAACAGACGGACGGACAGTGGAGGCTCAGTAATAGGGTCCCGTTTTTACCCTTCGGGTACGGAACCCTAGAAAGCAGCTGAGTGGGTAAGAAGTCGTGGTAGCCTAGTGGTTTTACCTATGGCCTCTCGAACAGAGGGTCGTGGGTTCGCGCCCGAGATCACATCTATAAGTTTTTCAGAATTTATGCGCGAACATTTGAAATTTACCACGAGCTTAACGGTAGAGGAAAACATCGTGAGGAAACCTGCGTGCACGCACACCTGACAATTTCATTGGTGTGTGTGAAGTTCCCAATCCTTACTGGGCCTTTTTTTTAATATCTAGTACTGAAAGTGATATGTTATGTGGCTCTATTGTCGCCTAACTAAATGACATGGTTTTTTTTTATCTTGGTAATTCGCCCGGTACTGGGTTATCAACTTATCATTGATTTTAGGGACACCCTGTATATATATATATTCGGGCTCTAACTGCCACTCACACCAAAATGTCACATGCCCATTTGAATCAAGATCATCGAACGAATCCTCAAAAGACACATAAGATCCTAAGTCAAAACATTCACAATCAAAATTCATCTCTACCTCTTCAGCGTTAGGTGTAGATTTGAGTGTTGTACAAAGCCACTATGAGACCTTGTCGCATTGGTTGTGTGAACGTGCTCGGGCACCACAATGCTGGTTTGATTCCGCAACCAGCTCGCCTCTAATTGCAAGTGGGATTGAACCCACGAACGATTGGGAGCAGTCGAAGTACTGACGATCGATTGAACGCTATTTAAAAAAAATCTAATATGTCGAGCAAGCCACAACTACAAAAACGTGAGTGAGCTGTGTGTTTTAATTTTAGTAAGGCTTATGTTCAACCATTTTTGGCGTAAACAATTTGGTTTGACAGTAGATTTAAAATCCCGCGATTACCCAAGCCGTCGTGGCCTAGCGGTATGACCTATAGCCTCAAACAGAAGGTCGAGGGTTCAAATCCCGGCTCGCACCTCTGAGTTTTTCGGAATTTATGTGCGAAATTACATTTGAAGACGTGAGTGGATGAAGGTGGTATATCACAAAAACATTATTTCGAGTAAATCGCAGTTAAAGGTTTTTACGTTGTAATTTTGTTTTTAAATTGAATAGGGTATTGTTACTTTAATAAAAATCAACCAAATAGCCTAATCTATTGATTTTTTTAATAAATGCTTTTAAAAAACATTTTTTTATATAAAAAAGTACATAACCCCTTCTTTCTCCTTTAAGCAGTTGTGCAAAGAAAATAAGTTAAATAAATGAAAGTGTTTATTGTAACAAAATTTATTGATTTAGTAGAATTTCTTCGTAAAAATACCTGCATTCAGAGTTTATAAATTTTAGCTTATCCCTAATGTGTTCTTTTTTTTGGGATATCGGATATGTCAGAATAAGAGAAAATAAAAGTTTGTCTCATAACATGGATGAAGGAGCTAAGTGCGTACATGACACTTTCTTCCGTTACATTCACTCGCAAACTGGTAACCACTTCTAGAGTCATGTGCCCTTAGCACCTTCATTCACGAAGAACGTAACTTATTCTTGTGCATAGGTCCTTCATACACTGGGTTTAAAGCTGTTATAGCTTAAAAACATGAGAACTGATAGCGTCCGGTGATGCATTATGACTTAGAACCTTCATTTATGGCATAAAACCGAAAATGAAAAAAATGCGACATACCCCCTTCATCCACTCACGTCTTCATTTGTAATTTACTATGAGCTTTACGGTTAAAACATCGTGAGGAAAACTGTATAAACCTGCGAAGAAATTGAATGGTGTGTGTGTTGTTCCCAATCCGCACTGGGCCTGCGTGGGAACTACGGCCCACACCCTCTCATTCTGAGAGGAGGCCTGTAGACTGCAGTGGGACGTATACAGCAGCAGTATAGGCTGGGATGATGATGATGATGTTTACCCAAAAATTCTCGTGAAAATTACATAGTGGTTTTCTTTAATGTTGCATAAAAATCACCTGCGCCAATATCAATGCTAAGCCTAGTTGTTTAGATTACGGGATTTTATCCCGGTCCCGTAGGAATATCGGGATAAAAAGTACCCTATGTATTATTCCAGACGTTCAACTATCTGCATACCAAATTTCATCCAAATCTATCCAACTGTTTTAGTTTTATATCAGATATCACACACATAAACACACACGTACACGCGCATTTGCTCACAAACTTTAGTATCTACCTACACTGACGAGCATAAATAAAGGGTCGGTTATAAGAATGACGATAACTAAAAAACCCGCTATGATAGCTTCTTCGAGTAAAATGAGTTTAGTAAAGAGTTTTATTCTTAACAAGAAAAAGTTTAATTGAGAATAAAACTCTTTACTAAACTCATTTTACTCGAAGAAGCTATCACAGCGGGTTTTGTAGTTATCGTCATTTTTGTAACCGACCCTTTATTTTTGCTCGTCAGTGTATTTATAATATTAGAACGATAAGCAGTATTATCGTCATTGTAGATTTTGTTCTTCATAGAAGCGTTACGGTCGATCAACACAAATTATTAGACTCATTGATTAGACCGAAGTGTAAACACGAAAATATATTGAAGATACAAGAAATAGCCTTTCTATAGGAGTCGTCGAGACCAGACGACTGAACAAGCAAGCATATTCATATATCTTTATCATCTTTATATCTAGATATTTATAAACTTTTGCAGATCTGCGAAGAATTTAACTGTCACAGGGACTATACAATTTTTCGGAATCAAAACTATCCTATGTGTTTCTCAAGGATTCAAAATTAATTATGTACGATCGCCCCAGACGTCAGATATCCATTTTCAAAACAAATTTGCTTGCAGCCGTTGATGTTTATTGCTATGGATTGTTATGGACAGATGTCTAGCCACTGCACGCAAACTGAACCTTTAAGGCGCTGCCGCTGCTGAGGCTGCTGCTGGCGATTGAGGCGATAGTACATTCGGTTGAATATTTTAGGCGTGAACGCTTTGCAAACAAACACTCATTAGCATTTGCATTATTTAGGAACTCCCTTGTCTATTTAGTACCGATGCTAATATTATAAAGGCAAAAGTTTTTTATGCAATATCCAAGTGCATTTGTAATTGTTTCATGTAACGACGGCTACTGATTACCCAGATTATCAAATTATCATAGAAGACACTGTAACCCGGAAAAAATGCAGTTAATTTACTAGCAGAACAGCAATTGTATTTAGTTCAGCTATTTTGTATTGACTGTTCTTTTTGGTAACAAATAAATCGATAGACGTATCGAAAACGCCTGGAAGAAATTCTGGTCTATGAAGTCGCTAATGAAGGGGAACTTTCCAATGTCTCCAGCCCTTCTGAACCTTCGGCGCCCAAAGGTGGTCACTTTTACAGAAACTCAAAAGTCCAAACTCAAGGTTTGCCAACGAGCGATGGAGCAAAGCATTCTTGGTACCCGAATAGCCGACCGGATTAAAATACTGAACTGCTCTCAAAAACTCGTATTACTGACGTGGGCGTAAAGACGGCCAAGTTGAAGTGGGACTGGGCTGGACATGTCTGTCGAATGAACCCTGAACAATGGCCCAGAATTGGGCCAAAGTAGCGGTAGAAGCGGAGATAAAAGGACGACCAAGATATTAAGGGACTTTTTTTTTATTTCGAGAGGGAGGAAAACCAGCATGCAAGTCATCTGATGGAAAATGATCACCACCGCCCATAAAAATCAACAAATCAAAGAGAGTCACTAATCAGTTGCCGGCAAGGGAAGTATAGACCCTTTTTTTGAAAGCCTCGATGTCATAGTTGTCTGGAAACACTGCTGCCGGAAGCTGGTTCCACAGTTTCACCGTACGTGGCGGAATTTAGTTAGTATGTTTTGACTTTTTTTTAATCTGGAAAATTTTATGTGATTTCTGTTCAGAATCACAGCTTTTTCGGTCCTACTAATAGGAAAACAAAAGTGTCCCAAGTTTTTTTGACCGTTGAGTTACCATTTTTTATAGACTTTAAGTATATGATCGTAACTAAATGGAAGAATCGAAAATTATATGGAAGTTTTGGGGTTTCACATAACAATATTCGAAATTAAAAAAAGTCTAAACATACAACTAAATAATTATAGGCTGCATAATCACGTGTGATGGCAGGAGCTCGCGTATGAAATTCGAGAGTGGAGGAAGAGAGGAGAGGATCTTGTTCAGCAGTGGGTGGGACAAATAGCACGCTAATAAAAAAAATGCTAGAAAT
Source organism: Archips xylosteana (assembly GCA_947563465.1). NCBI lineage: Eukaryota > Metazoa > Arthropoda > Insecta > Lepidoptera > Tortricidae > Archips > Archips xylosteana. The sequence continues at coordinate 4,963,716 of OX387361.1, read as the reverse complement.
TAAAAGGGGTCCAATGCAAAATCCTTACCCGAACTCTCACCCACGTTAGACAATAGAATAGAACGAGCGGTCACGACAAGATTAAACAATTAATATGCAAACTGCATCGCCTCCCGCAAACCGACAATCCTATGCACCTTACCCGTTTAAAATAAGAGCTAATTTTCATTAACAATTCAAATTACATAGTTATGAAACCAGACTTTAAACTGTAAGAGTAAGGTTTGTTTTTGTGGGAACAGGTGTTGCGTAAGGAAGTTGGTTATGTGTTGGTGATTGTTTTGAATAATTTAATCGTGTTGAAGATACGTGTCTGTATTAAGCCTGGGGGGCTACTACGAAACTACTATACTACTAAGAGTGAAAGGGATGGAAGGATACGAATTTCGTGTTTCGTAGTAGCCCCCCAGGCTTAAACGAAACCAGAATCCAGGGTGAAACGGAACGACACAATATTATTATGAAGTTCGAAAATCGAATTGTCGTGTGGATGTGTGCGTGCGTGGGTGCATACGTGTGTGCGTGTATTTCAAAACTGAACATGACTACAAAACTGAACATCACTCGAAATGACAACAGACAATCTGGTATCGAAAAGAATCTCCCCCAAAAGAAGGAGATACAACAAGGATACTTCTCAGCGGAAAATGCGCAAAGTCGTGTACTTTTTAAACGATTTACTTTTACCAACAGAGTTTGTAGCGTAATGCAACAAAAATCTGCCTTTTAAAAAACACAGGCAAAACCAGTGTCCTTTCTGATTTGACTCGGTTAATACTTAACCTTAACCTCTAGGCTTGTTCTACATTAAACCTATAGAAACTACCCAAGCTCTATTACTAAGCATCTTACCAAACTTCATAAGCTCCTAAACATCTAAGTCACTATCAATGCTGTACTAAAGGACTCTCTACATAGAGCGCTTATAACGGGAAGTGCCTTTAGCTTACCTTTACAATACTATCTACCATTTACGAAGAGGCGACATACATAAAATTGATTAAGTACTACTGAACTAATAATAAGCTAAACATAATAATAATTTTCCCTTTGTGTCAGAATCGATGACACAGTTTTCATGCAACTATCGTTAATGCGGACGTTGTTTGTGTTTTTATAGATTTTACTATAATACAAAAATAAATTGGTGAAATTCAGTTGCGCATTTTAGAGCAACCCCGCATTAGCGTATACGCTATCAGCGCACACGTGGCGCCAACGACGTTTAACGCTTTTGTTGCTGTGAGGGCGCTCAATAAACGCTGCTGGCGTCACGGCACGGTGCGAACGTTGCGTTGCCGCCGCCGTCGTGCGGGGTGTCTCTTAGCAAAGGAAGCGCGCTTTGCCTACTCCTGTCGTGAGTACTTCATGACTCTTTAATTATTCATTATAATAATCTCTCAAAGGGTACAGGTATGCAAAATTCTCTCAGTTCCCGTGACTTGTTGTAACACGCAGAGTTGTTAGTAACTGAGGTTTGAACTTAGTTTGTACTATATTTGTGTAAATGTCGGCATTTGACTTACAAATGTAGGTTTAAAGTATAGAGAAACTAACCTAAAGACTGGGAATGTCACATGTTTAAAAAAATCGAGAAACTACTGCGACGATTGCTGCGCTCTGATTAGCCGGACAAACATCAAGCAAGTAGAGGGTCATGAGGAAGCCTTGTGTTCCTTGGTTTTTTTCAACTGATCGACTGACTGACTCGTTTACGCCCGGAAATCAGACTGAGACTCTTTTTATTATGTAGACAAGAAACAAAGGCACAATTTCCAAAGTTTCCTAAGTATAGTTTTTTTATATAAATAGATAAGACGTGACGTAGGTAATCTGAAGTCCGTCCCAAAAACAATAAAAGGGTCATACACATTTTTTTGCTCGCGTCACTCTTCTGGACATGGCACAGTCTGGGGTATAGCTAATATTTTTTAGTCAATTCTACACCGACGCGTGGGACGCCTGACCAACGTACGGTCCATTCAAATAAATCTTAAGTTTGCCCTGAACGAATATTTCTAGCTATACTTCATTTAATTTAGAATTGAAAACCACAACATCATTATATTGCGGCTCGTCAACTATTTCTTACCTAGCAAATAGTACAGTACAATAGTCTGGGAGCCGCAAAATAAAATTGTTTTAATGCCACTTTATTTGCGTGTCGTCAATTGTTACTCTAGTACAAATTGTAAAGAGATTACAGTTCACGAGCCGCAATATAATGTTGTTGTTGTTTATAATTCTAAATTAAATGGAGTATAGGTGGAGAGAGTTGTATAAGGTAACTGGTAAGAACTGAATACGACTCTAAGAGCGAGTAGAAAAATCGTGGCAGCCAAGCAGTGGATCATGAGGTCAAGCCCGGATGATGATGATGATGATGTATGAGGACGCCTCGCTGAGCCAGGCGGGCTGTCGACCGTTTTGCACAGTCATTCAGCCCAGTTCCCCGTGGTTGGAGCCGACGGTTACTGTCTCAGCAGCGCTCCCACACAGCATTTCTCCTCGAATCTTCTCGTTCTCCTGCTGAACATAAGGACATCTTTGAGACTGACATCCTTCAGCTCCTCCTCCCTCAGCTCGTCACTCCCGAATACATCACGCCGCGCTGCCGCGTACATGACACACTCGGCTAGGATGTGCTTACTCGTTTCCTCCTTCCCACAATGTGGACAGGAGGGGTCACTTTTAATACCTATTATGCTTAAGTGTCAAGCCCGGACTCGTACCTTGAGTTTTTCGGAATATGTACTTCCCAATCCACACAGGGCCCGCGTTGGAACTTTAGCCTAAGCCCAGGACGGCCTCTAGGAGGTCAGTTTTACACAAAAAAAGTTGGTCGTTGCTTACTTTGGGGCTAGGTCAATTGGAGTGAATTGTCTCATGATATTTATTTATTTACTAGCTGTTGCCTGCGATTCCGTCCGCGAAGAATAGGGGTATAAAAATAGAGACTCTACCAAATAGAGAGAAAAAAGTTCTATAAAAATCGGTCAGGCCGTTTCGAAGGAGTTCGATAACAAAACACCGTGACACGAGATTTTTATATATTAGACTAGCTGTTGCCCGCGACTCTGTCTGGAAAGAATAGGGTTTAAAAAATAGCCTACGACCTATTCTCAGCCCTACCGAATACCGAAAAAAAATTCATAAAAATCGGTCAAGCCGTTTCGGAGGAGTTTGATAACAAACACCGTGACACGAGATTTTTATATATTAGACTAGCTGTTGCCCGCGACTCCGTCCGCGAAGAAAAGTAGCCTACGACCTATTCTCAGACCTACCGAATACAGAGAAATAAGTTTCATAAAGTCGGTGCTGCCGTTTCGGAGGAGTTCGACAAACAGCGTAACACGAGATTTTTATATAAAAGATATGGTGTCCGGTAAAGATTGCTTGCCATTCGCCGACCCTCATCTTCTTGTCTGGTATTCTATAGAAAAAGTTTATTTTAAACTGCGATTCAAACCCAGGTCATTGGCCACTAAGTCAATCGGTAAATCTCTATCTATTCATTGATTTAAACATTGTAAGAACGTCAACGCAAGCAAAACAATCCGCCACCCGTATAGGCGATGCCCCTTGCATGGGCAAGTACTGTCCTTGTCTGGACGTTGTCATCTACAGGAATGCAATGTCATGACACTGCTTAACAACCCACAATAGAAAATAAACCTAGTTTCAATAACCTTTAAGTCCCATTCACAGTATACTTGAGCGTAACGCTTAAGACGTTTCGGTTTGAACAGAAGTACCATTGTACGCAAACGTGAACAGTATTTCAAAAGCCAATAAGTTGCAATTCGAAGAATTGTAACGACACACAAAGGGTATTACAGAGACTCCAGTGGTTCGCCCACATGTGTATCAAAAGCGGTGTTACAATAATAATCTCTGTGTTCAAGAATATTGAGTAAAATTTACTTCGATGAGAAATTAGAGTTATTACGTTTGATGGCTCGAGTCGTCTTGAATGGCGATGCTCTCTCAAATCCAAAAGGAGATAAAAACTTGGAGAAGGGAGTTGCAAAGAAGGTTTTGTCTCAATGCGTTTGCGTTGGGTTTCAATTGGGGTTTTCTAAGGTCGACAGCTCGGGAGTGCGTCGACATTATAATTTTAGCCTGGATTCATGCAGTTTTTATTGCGGTAGGGTCATAGGATTCGCTTTCTTTTTATTGCGTGTGTGAAGGATTTCTGCGCCGGCGACGGCCTAATTAAATAAATTCATAGCAATTCAAATGTTGAATGGGCGTGGGAGTTCGTTCACCCCATTTTTAGGGTTCCGTAGTCAACTAGGAACCCTTATAGTTTCGCCATGTCTGTCCGTCTGTCTGTCTGTCTGTCTGTCCGCGGCTAAGCTCAGAGACTGTTAGTACTAGAAAACTGTAATTTGGCATGAATATATATATTAGTCAAGCCGACAAAGTGGTTAAATAAAAAAAATAAAAAAATTTTTTTTAGGGTACCTCCCATAGACGTAAAGTGGGGGTGATTTTTTTTTTCTCGACTAACCCTATAGTGTGGGTTATCGTTGGATAGGTCTTTTAAAACCGTTGAGGGGTTGCTTACATGATTTTTTTGCGAAATATTCAACTTTAAAGCGAAAATTTTCATTAAAATCGACCGTCCCCCCCCCCTCCCCTCTAAATCTAAACTGTTGGGTGGAAAAATTTAAAAAAATTCAAAATGGTAGTAAATATATTAAATTTACAAGGAAAATTATAGCGGTTAAGATTGCTTGGGAATTATTTGTAGTTTAAGAGTAAATAGTAGCCTAAGTATTAAACATACCGTCACTACTATGAAAAACTCGTATCTCAAATCAGCATGTTAACAAAACTGAACCTTGATACGCGCGTAATGAAGTTCACTTTGCCAGATTAACGATTTTAAGATACGAGCTTTTTTCAAAGTATTGACGATACCTAACTTTGAAGATTCCGTACACATACGAAATCCTTAGAAAAATATTACTTGATTTTTTCGTAATGGCTACGGAACCCTATCTTGGGCGTGTCCGACACGCTCTTGGCCGGTTTTTTCTATTACAAATTGATTTGCCTGCGTCATAAGTTTACGTACCTAAATATTTAGCCGATGGTAAGTATTTTAATAATTTAAGGAAAAAATAGAATAGGAAGAATAGGCTCGAATAGGAACGAGTTATGGAGAGGGCTATGTTCGGAGTTTCTCTACGGGATGAAATCTGGAACGAAAAGATCCATAGAAGAACCGGGGTCACCGACATAGCCAAACGGATTAGCTCGTTTTTATGGCAATGGGCAGGCCATATATATTAAGCACGCAAAACTCGAATAAATTCGATTCGAAAAATTCTCGAATCGAGACCACGGACTGGCAAACGCAGCGTGGGACGTCCAGCAACGAGATGGACAGACGATTTGGTGAAGGCAGGTTCAGGGTAGATGCAAGTCGCTTCCAACCGTGATGATTGGGCGTCAATGAGGGAGGCCTATGTCCAGCAGTGGACGTCTTCAGCGTCGTCAGCGACGACGCCTGAAATTATGAAGGAAAAAATGCCACCTCTTAGGGAGTTCCTTAAGTTTATTTTTTTTTGTTAAATATAATAGACAAGTGCGAATTAACCCGTCGCACGACCAATGACATTTTTTGAGAAATTTTGTGCAAGTGCCCTTATTAAAAGATGATCGAAATTAATAACAAAAATTGGCAAATTAGGAACAGTTAGTTATCCCTCGGGTTAGTAAAAAAATGCCATGTACATTCTTCCAAGCGCTCTTACAAATCAAAGCATTTTCACTAAAATAGCATTTGGTACAAAGAGCTCATTTATGGGACTCCATATTATCTTCATGGCAACAAGAATTACGTATTGCTATCAAACTTGCCAAACTCTTTCAATTTCCATTAAACCCCAATATGTAATTAAGCCGGCGCGTGCGCTCGTCATTTATTTTTGTATTTTATCCGCATACGTTGCCATGAACTTGCTCTCGGTACCATAAATATTCCCTCCTTGATATTTCACTCACCAGAACGATCCAAACTACCCTTCTCTCGCCGTTGAATTCACAATCGTATGTACACCACGTAAGTGCCAGATAGAAATGATTCAAAGTTAGTAGTTAAAACTTTGTTTAATTAAGCAATTTTGTTTATGTTTTTGATGTAGATTAACTTGACACTTGTGCAGTTTAAGTATACGTTTATTGGTAACTATGAATAATCAAACAGTTTGTCTGAAAATAGCTTATTTCGTATGCGTTTGGCGTCGATTCTCGGACATAGTGAGATATCAAGCTATTCAATGTAAAATGAATACGTTTGTAAGCGATAAAATAATTATACTGAAACACGTAGGCGTGTGATCCCGCAGAGAAACTCCGAGCATAGCCCTCTTCGCCCGCCCTTTGAATCTTTTGAATCTTTCTTATGAGGCCCATCGTTAGCGGCCACAACTCACAATCAGTGCCATAAGTCATCACTGGCAACACACTGGTCAGTGGGCACACATCATCATCATCATCATTTCAGCCGAAAGACGTCCACTGCTGAACATAGGCTCCCAGCTCCTAAACAGATCGGCCTAGGCCATCCGCATCCATGCGTACCCTCCACCTTAACCATGTCTTCGCTTTATCTTGTCGGAGGCCTACATACACTGCGTCTTCCGGTCCGCGGACGCCACACGAGTACCTTTCGGCCCCATCGGCCGTCAATTCTACGAGCGATGTGCCCTACCCACTGCCACTTAGTCTAGCGATTCTTCGAGCTATGTATGTCCGTGACTTTAGTTCGTGCGCGGATTTCATCATTTCTAATGCGATCCCGCAGAGAAATTCCAAGCATAGCCCTCTCCATCGCCCTCTGAGTGACTTTGAGCTTTCTTACGAGGCCCATCGTTAGCGGCCACATCTCAGTGCCATAAGTCATCACTCACATACATATAAAATACTATTAAAAATTCGTATTTCCACTTCAAACGACAAACGGCAGGGCAAACTACATAACTCGACTGCGTCGCTACGGTTCCCTAATAAAGTATTCCGTAGGTCCCCTGCCCGCTGGTCTCGCGTAATAATTAATGCCGTTGGTAATGCGGAACTATGACAGATATAGCTTAAACAGTTTGTGGGATGTAGAAGAGGGCGGGTTCTGCATGTTAACACGACGACCACGACGACTTTAGACGACCAGATGGCCTAGTGGTTAGAGAACCTGACTACGAAGCTTGAGGTCCCGGGTTCGATTCCCGTGTAGAGTGATATTTGTATCAAAAATACAGTACCCGGCCACAAAGATTGCACACGGTCTTTGAAAAATGACTGCAAATGCGACATTTGGAGTCTTTTTCGAAAGACCTATGTGTAGTTTTGTTTTTTTTCTCACAAAAAACACACACAAAACACATCAGTCTTTAACGACCAGATGGCCTAGTGGTTAGAGAACCTGACTACGAAGCTTGAGGTCCCGGGTTCAATTCCCGTGTCGGGGCTTGTATGAAAAATACGAATGTTTGTTCTCGGGTCTTGGGTGTTAAATATGTATTTAAGTATGTATCTATCTATATAAGTATGTTTATCCGTTGCCTAGTACCCATAACACAAGCTTTACTTAGCTTACTTTGTTACTAGGTCAATTGGTGTGTATTGTCCCGTGATATTTATTTATTTATTTATTTATTTTTTAGACTGCAAACGTCCAACATTTTCCGAGTCTTTTATCAAAGACCGTGTGCAATCTTTAATAATCCGGGTACTGTACGAATATTTGTTCTCGGGTCTTGGGTGTTTAATATGTATCTATCTAAATAAGTATGTTTATCCGTTGCCTAGTACCCATAACACAAGCTTTGCTTAGCTTACTTTGGGACTAGGTCAATTGGTGTGAATTGTCACGTGATATTTATTTATTTTTAACACACAGGGTGTTCCCAAAACTCAACCATATCCTGGTACCGAGGATGCCAACAGTCGTGGGAATAAAATAAGAAAAAATCCATGTTACCTCATCACCATCGTCAACATTTCAGTCGCAGGATGTCCACTGCTAGAGATAGGCCTCCCTCATTGATGGGTGAGGCCGCGAAGCGTTTCAACCGCCGTATCCCGTGCGTTACCAAAATCTAAGGATAATGTCCATAAACTAAAACCAATTGCAATTCTGCGACTACACACCAACATCACGCGTGGTGGTCACTGAGATTTTTTAGCTGACGGACGTACTATTACTCTATTTTGGTAACACACGGGATACGCGGTTGAAACGCTTCGTGGCCCTACCGAAGCGTGATGGACGGATAATTCACAACGGGCAAAATCTCTGTCAATCTTTAAATCTATGCTTAAGGTGTACTATCTGTCATTTTGTAATAATTAGCTTTGTTATAGTTTATTTATTTATTTATATGTGGCTGTTTATCTCACTGCTTATATTTGTTTTAGACTTGTACCTATTATAATGTAAGTACTTTATATGCATGAGTAGATGTACTATTTTTGTTGCGTTTTAATTTTCTGATCCACTGTTGATGCACCACCTGCTGTAAACTAGTCCTTCCTTCTTTCTGTTAAAGGGTTGCCTGGAAGAGATCGCTCTTAAGCGATAAGGCCGCCTATTTCTTACCTTGTAACTTTCTCTCTGTGTACCTGTTTTCTGTATTGCTTACTATTCCTGGTGTACATTAAAGAGTCATTGTATTGTATTGTATTGTATTGTATTGTATGATTTGGTAAAGACGCATGTTCATGGTGTATTATGCCACTTAAGTAAGCGATAATATACATTTCTTTTAAATTATCTAATACTGAAAGTGATATGTTATGAGACTATTGTCACTTAACTAAGTGAGGTGATATTTAGGGTTCCGTACCCAAAGGGGTAAGGGGTAAGTAGGTACTGAGACTTCGCTGTCCCTCCGTCTATCACCAGGCTGTATCTCAGGAACCGTGATAGCTAGACGTGAGTTTCGTGCGCGAGCCCGACTCGCACTTGGCCGGTTTTTTCTTATTTTCCAGAACTGGTAGAGCCAAACTCTCGTCTGGTACAAGGTCATCGTTCAGCTTTGGGTATACCTGTCACACAGATGTAGCTGTGGCGTACGATGAGTAGCGACGAAACAGGATAAAAAATTGTAGTTCATTGACTTGCACCTCCGCAGAGTACGCCTGAATCAATCATGCAAAGTGACTGCATAAAGACGCAAAGCTGCAAAATGCCTTTATTCATGCCATGAAATGCTAAAATTCCAATTCCATTGCAGGTACGTCTGGCAAACATCCTAAGCAGCTACGCAAACTTCGTGTAAGTAACACAGCTCTAACATCAATCACTGTGCGGAACGAATGAAATTTTCCGCAGAACTTTAGACAAAGAACTCGACTGCATTCGCTTTTGGTCTTATTTTAACTAGCTTTAACCCGCCGCTTCGCCCGTGTCAGAAATATCTTTACGAGGAAAGTTTACAGTTCAGTTTGACCTGAAAAAAGGTAACGTAGCATTTTTAGGGTTCCGTACCCAAAGGGAGCCAACGGGACCCTTTTACTAAGACTCCTCTGTCTATCTGTCTGTCCATCCATCTGTCTCAGGACTGTATCTCTTGAACCGTAAAAGCTAGACACTTGTAATTTTCACCGATTATGTTACACTGTAGCCGCTATACCAGGAAAATGTACGAAATTAAGTAACATTATAGATCTGTTTGAAAAAAATATACGTTGTTGAAATTCTTGCCGGATTCTTCTCAATAGGGGTTTTTTCGAACCGGTAGTAGATGTTTCGACTTTCAGAAGTGCTTTTTATTGCCTAAATTGAATGACTTTGACTTTGATTGCTTCAAAGTCGTTTTAATTTTCACAGAACAATATCTTCAAACATCAGTCACAACCTCCTTATATAATCATTCACTACAAAACACCATATTTAAACCGCCATGATTCTCAACAAAATAAAACAGCCAATCCGAAGCGCCATCCAGCGTCATAAATAATACAGGATAAAAATACACCCTGAGCTCAGATAATTTCCCATTCGCCGGGAAACCTTACATTTTTCCCGCGATCCGTCAAGCCGGATTCTAAGAGTAATAACTGTTATCTGCTACGAGCAGCCCCCTTATCACTAAATAACGACAGATACATTTGCGTTCTGCGCATAAAGAAATAATTTACGCGGCAAATCCTGGCGTTGTGGCGTCGGGTGGGAGCGGTAGCGGAGAGTTAATTAATTAAGACATGTTTTTCAGTTAGCCTGCCTTCGTGTCTCACTGGTGGGCAAAAGCCTCTGCTCTCTTTCTCCTGTGGAGCAGCTACACTCTCGCCTATCAAATACGAGCTCCGACTATCCCATGTGATAAATATCTAGGTCTTCCCTCCATCCCCGCTACGGTCTACCTGTACTAAGATACCCATCGCTAGGGACTCATTCCGTGGCAACTTTGGTTCAACGTTCTGGGTTCAAAGTCAAAGTCAAAGTCAAAATTCTTTATTCAATTTAGGCATCAATTGATGCTCCTATGAACGTCGAAAAATCTACCACCGGTTCGGAAAAACCCTGTTGAGAAGAAACCGGCAAGAAACTCAACAAGGTATATTTTTTCAATCAGATCTACATTGTTACTAAATGACATACATCTAAAGTATTTATTTTTAACACAGTAGATACGCTATTTGAGACTAGGGATCGCCAATGCGGATCGGAATTATTTCCAAACATCCCTGTCCATGATATAGTCATTAATTTTATAGTACGCCTTAGATATTAATGTCTAAGTATAGTATGTTGTGTTCATTCGGCAGACATGTCCAGTCTACTATCATTTGAGCTTAATTGCTTTGCCTATGTCAACGATGCCAGGTTTCGGTTAGGGGACATCTGCGTGGGCATTCAGAGAGGTGGTCTGTTACCTACCGCTCGGTGGAGACTTCTTGATGGATATCAACGGCAGGCCAAAGCAAAGATGGCGAAATGACCTATGCACGTTCTCAAGCTCCTGGGCAAACAAAAGTGCAGATAGGAATAGTTGGTATAAGTAGTCTAGGGGGAAGGCCATTTCCCAGCAATGGGTCAAAGCCAACAAAAGTAACTAAAGGTTGCCAGTGTTAATTAGGACTGGTCGGGACTTTTTTGCTGAATATTTAACTAAATGGGATAGCTAGCGGCAAAAATCGCCATTAGTTGGGATCCATGCGACGACGCCGCAATGACAAAATTTTGCTAAAGAAAGAGACGGGCACAAATAAAAGAGGGAGGTCATTCCCTAGCAGTGTGACCCACCTATTACCAAGGATGATATAGACTTGGATTGGCAGTCGCCATAGTACCCGCCGCGGTTTTTGTAGTTCGACTATTAAATCTAGATGGCGCTTTTTTCAAAAATATTGCATAATAATATGTACATTTGCAGTGATATGAAATATCTGTAGTCTGATTGTTTTGCTTTCAAAGCCTCTGGCTATATTTCAGCGCCAACTAGATTTAATAATCGAACTACAAAAACCGCGGCCGATCTGTACTATGGCGACTGCCAATCCAGTCTATATCATCCTTGCCTATTACGCAAAGTTGCATGGCAATTAAAAAAGCAAAAGGGTATTAATTGAATCAGGCGTAGGATTGCAATGGTGGATTTAAAACGCTGTTGGCTTGTAATCTGTAATGAGATTAATTTGGCGGAAAACAATTTTATCCTTTAAACTGACATAATTTGATATTTGGAAGATCATCATGAATCGGATGTACATTTCGCACGTTTAGAATGAGATTGACTCTATTCGAATTATTCTCATTTTAAAACTAAACCTGTTTTACTTTTCACACGTATTTTTGAAATGAGAATAATTCGAATTTATTCAGTCTTATTCTAAACATGCGATTTATAAACTACTTCCCTTTCCTCATACAGTTCACTGACCCCGCCATCACTACACCAACCCAAACCACAATATCGTCCTCACATCAAGCTCCAATACCCTATATGGAATTATCAACGAAACGCGGCTATGACAACAAAATTACGGCAAACTTGGCAAAAAATGGGGATTTACGAAAGACAGCCTTTTAGGTGAGATCGAGTGCCGTGACTGGCGAATTACGCCGTGGTGTTAAACTACAGCAGCGGAGTGCTAGTGAGAGCGTATCGGAGTTTATTGAATCAGTCATTAACTTGCAACTCTGGAAAAACTGGACAAGGAAGATTAAGAACGAAAAACATGGCCAAACAACGCTGCTGTTAATTGCACAGAGGACTGACCATAACAAGCTATAATTACACATTATACTTATACATTTATTATGCTATATCTATAGTGTCTGTGCGTGTCCGTGCATGAGTGCGTAAATTTGTGCGTGCGTGTGAAATCTTGATTTGGAAGTAAAAAATATATTCAGAACACTGTCACTATCCAGGACATTGTTCATGAGCATCCATGCTCCGTGCAGAGGGGAGTGGAAAACAGAGAAATGCCTAAATAAGGATACTTTTGAAATCACTCAGCGTCAACATTCGTTCCGAAAGCCTTAAATTATTTAACCTGCATATAGGTAGTAAATCCACTTGACGTTTCCAGTCTTTTTTTCTGTCTCAGGATTCTGAGATTATTATAACATTGGCCGAGACGTCTGTAGACCTAAATACTTCTTTTGATGAATTTAAAGTGCGGCGTGAACACGAAATGTTCTTTCTTTCATCTAGTAAGCTAGTGATAACGCAACCATTTAAAGCCAATCAAACAATAGGTCGTACAGCCTAACGCGTTGGCGCTTGCGGTCGCATTCAACATTTCTTTCCACCATCATCCTATTTCATTTGACGGAAAGCGAACGTTGAGAGCGAATGGGATTTCGAATGAAAAAACTAAGTGTAGCTTCAGGGTTCATCTCAATTTTACGACTGTCCTGAACATCTTTGCCCTATCCAGTCTCTATTATCAAGTAGGTACTTTTAAAGCTAGAGGCCAACCATAAATTACGCCTCACCAATTCTGGATCATTTTTGAACGTTGTCACATTTTTGTTCATGTGTCGTAAATCGCCAAACCTCCTCCTTCCTAAATAAGTGAATGTGGCACCTAACAACAGAACTAAAACTACTAGTCGCTCCGCTTATAAATCCGCTCACACTCGCCCGTCACCAATCTACGCGATAGTGTTGTCTAAGTCATTACCACGACGACTGAGGATATTATATACATTTGCTTGACGCCGACGAAGGAATTGTTATTTTTTTCTAAGTGATTGAGTTTGTGTAACGCACGAAATATTTACCGTATCATTTTGGTAACAAAGCTGAAATTTGGATGGTAGTTGGTCGTGGAAATAGGTATGCTTACGTGAAATGTTGAACTAACATAACGAGATTGTGGTTTGCGTTATGACATAATATGTACGATTGTACGTGGGTATAATCTCATTATGATGGTCAGGGCCACTGTTTCGCACTGCAAAATTATATTATTCAGTATTTTAGTTTAACTGGTATATACATTACACCGTTATTCTTACTATGTAATATTTATTATAAATGCGACTGTGAGTAGGTTTTTGTTTGTTTGTTTTATAGTACTCAACCGATCGTGATGCGATTTGGTATCAACATATTTAAAGACCCTAAGAAGAACATAGGGTAGTTTTTACCCCGGACAACTGTAGGTATGTGATAAAGGCACCCTTTCAGAATGAGGCATGGGCCATAGTTCCCACGCAGCCCAATGCGAATAGGGTAATCACACACACCATTGAATTTCTCCGCGGATGTGTCCAGTTTCGTCCTAAAGCTCATGGTAAGTTTCAAAGGTTTTGAAATAAGTTTCATTGATAATAACCAATATGGGAAAATCTTTTTCTGAAATAAAGAATTAGAATTGCATTGTAAGATCATTTCTCAGATAAATTCTGAAAAGCTCATCGACGCGAGCTCGGGCTCAAACCCACGACCTCTTCTTTCAGAGATACTTAACAAAGTTTTATTTTCATCTGTTAATGTTTGCTGTTAAGATAACCGCTAGCAGATAAGGTGGCGCTTAGCGTAAATAACTTTCTTTATTTACTGCAAATACAAAGTAAAATGAGGTCAGTTGATACGAGATATAGAGCATTTCTTGTGCACTTGCCGTAAATAAGTCCTTGTAGACAATGCAGTGGTATATTTCCACAGGCTACGATTGTATCTGCAAGGTTAAGGGTACGCTTTTATTAAAGCGGAGCGGAGACAGCGCGTTTTATTGAAATAGAGTTATGTGGAGTCACTGGTAATCAGTTGCGACACATTACAAATCAAAATTAAAACGTTTATTCTGTAAGCAGGCCGCAAATGGCTCTTTTAAGTCTCACTTTTTTTAAACTATAGAAGAATGCGCCGCAAGAAACTTGGCGCTTGAAAAAAAAATGTTAATATATCGATGAATGGGATCCCCTTTTCTACCATAATCTTTTTTATCCGAATTTTGAAAGTCAAATTGAAATCCATAATATTCTTGCTCATAAATATCGATGGTCATAATTTTTTGAAAGCATATCGCTTAATAGTTCTAACTGCAATGATCCATAATCCTGTTGATTATAACTTTAAAAGGTCATAATATTGATATTCAATAACATATAACGGAATATCGTTGATTATTCAGAAACATTAAATTGTAAGGCGTATATCTTAAAGTAATAATTGTTTTTAGTCATAATTTTTCATTACCTAAAATGCATTAAGCTTATACCTACATCGAAATCTATAACATCCTATGGAATATCGATAATTATTTAGAAACATTGTAAGGTATGTCGCTGGCAGCGAGCGAGCGAAGCGAGTGAGCAAGACCTTTCAGGGCAGAAGCGACTCGGAAAGGTTAGGTTCACAAGGCTAAGGCGGGAGCGAAGCATAGCGTAGCTCCCGCTTTAGCCTTCGATGTTAGGTATTTTTTTTATGACAATACAGAAAAGGATTATTATGAAATATACAACCATGACATTGAATGTTATGACAAAGTAACATTGTGCCTAAAAATAATTATGACCTGCGAAAAAAGACCTTGCAATAATTATTATGAGTGACTTTATTACCTTTCAGTGGCGAAGGGTACTAACAACCCGATTCCCCCGGGTTGACTAAGCTTTCGAGGTTACTATAATTACGCTTCTATTCCATTACTGCACTTTCAAGAAGGAGATAAATGGGGTTTTTATGTGTTTTTTTGCTCCGGCTTTACTAGCAAAAATTTTCACGCCCCACCACTGTTACCTTTAACATTATGAAGTGTGGTGCTTCTATGACATTGAATGATATGACTTTACTTATTTAGTCCTTAAGTACAATCAAGAAGTACAATAATTATGCCTTAAAGCCTGTCACACACAGCGCAGATGCGGTAAGATTTTATCTGCGTATAAAAACTTATCCGTCTGCAGGTATCACACACAGCGCAGATGCGAGGTATCACATTCACTCTAAAATTTCGGAGCTGAGTAGACGTGTTTTGTGGTGCGGATGGCTTATACAGGGTGTTTTTTTTATATAAAAGGGAGTTAACGAGCATGCGGGTCACCTGATGGGGAGCAATCACCGCCGCCCATGGACATCCGCAACATTAAGGGTGTCACAGGTGCGTTGCCGGCCCTTTGAGAGTAGGCTACAATGAATTTTCAATGAAAGCGCGTTACACTTTCTTTATTTCTCTTCACGACAAAATGTAAAAAAATGCGAAAATGCATTTCTACGCAAGGATGACTTGTTGTTTGCTTAAGTAGTACGTAATTTTATATTTATTTTATTATACATTGAAGTTCCCATTCCGCACTGGGCCCGCGTGGGAACTACGACCCAAACCCTCTTATTCTGAGAGGAAGCCTGTGCCCTGCAGTGGGACGTAATTATAGACTGGGATGATGATGATGATGATGAAAGTGTGCTTCTGCGCATCCACCTGTATTTACCTGCAGATATAATCTTCACATCTGTCGGATTCTGTCGATATATGTCGGTGCTCACAGATACGCAAATAAAAATCTTACCGCATCTGCGCTGTGTGTGGTCCTCCATTGAATTGTATAGGGAGCGATATTGACAGATATCTGTTCAGATACAGATATCTTACCGCATCTGCGCTGTGTGTGATGGGCTTAAGAATATCGTAACTCCAATTTATGTTGTTTAATATTATGACTTCCGATAATATGACGAAGAAAAATTATGACAGAAAACCTTATGGGCTTGAAAATTCGGAACAAAAATTTTATGGGAGTCATTATAGACCCATCGATGAATAAAGCCGTGGTGGGCTTGTGGTTTGACCTATGGTCTCTCAAGTAGAGGGTCGTGGTTCACACCTCTAAATTTTTCGGAACTGATGTGCGAAATTATACCTATTTGAAATTTACCATAAGCTTTACGGTGAAGGAAAACATCGTGAACGAACCTGCACACATCAAATACAATGTTGTGAGTGTAGTATCCAATCCGCTTTTGATTTCCGTAGATTGTTTACCCTATTTCTAATGCTTAAAAATACGAAGTGCCCCCGGTCAAACGTCCTTACCCCAAAATAATTCCACGATATTTCTAAGCCCTGTAATATTATCTTTACGATAATACGTCGTTTATATGAATAACTAAGCGGCAATGTGTGTACCTAAGGGCTTGATAAACAAAAGTTACGAAACGTTTGTAATGTCCCGCGAAAACAAGGGTTACAAAGGCTCGAATAAACAGGGGGAAATACGGTTTGATTTTGAGCTACAGTTTTCCATCGAGTTAAAGCTTGACAGTGCGAGAAATATCGTGCAACTTTCATTAAGTATGTATGTGAATTCGTTATTGACATAACAAAAATAATAAGTAACAATAATATACCTACAGACTAACTTATATTCCTAGATCTAGAATTATAAGGCTCATCCCAAGCTCAGCCCAAGCCTCTCGCAAACCAGTGATTTTTGGCGTTCCTGAATAGCAGTTCATCCCTATCCTCTCGTAAACGATCGAATTACCGCTCCAAACCGTGTTGGGCCGTTCCTGGATTTAACCCCTGGAGACGGCGTTGTCCAAGCTATTGTGCTTTAAAACGTTACAATAAACTTTTTCAGGCCAATCTCTAAGACCGTAAATGTTTCTCGCTCATATTTGTTATGTCCAAATAAGGTTGGAGAATGGTTTTTCCGGTCTCCTTATTAAAATCAGAATGTATTTGGCACATTGACAAATATTTGTTATTGCGTCTTTGTTCATAGGAAATATATGTACATTGTTGCTCAGTTTTCTGTTTGTTCTTGTATCACATCAAATGTTTCAGATCTCGTTTTTGTAAGCATTTGATGATCCATACAATCTTTTATTTCACCATGTAATTTTAGTAAAACGGTCCGTTTTGCATTTCGGACATCTTTAAGTTTTACAAGATGTTAAAGTAGCTTATGTGTTCTAGATATTCAGGCACCTATGTACCAAATTTTATCCAAAACCACACACACACGCACGTAAGCACGCATGCATGCACGCAGTCATGCAGACACGTTGGCTAATATCTGATTTTAACAATATTAGTATCGGATCTTTTCTACAAAAAAAAGCTACATAAAATCGTCCAGGCATGATTTTTAAATATAAGCTAATTTGTAGATATATTATTACTAAAATAGTCGATAAATGTATTGTTACTAACATGATATAGTTGTGCTCTGAAATCTTTATTTCCTAAACAACCTGAACAAGTAAACTCTGGTTCAGGTTTTCTCATAGTCAGTAAAAAAAAATATTTGTAAATGTTTGCACTAGTTGTTTCTTACGTAAATAATCTTTCAAATGCTACATAAAGTGGAGTAGAGACATTATCAAGTTCAAAGCAATTTGCGCAAGAAAAGCCACAAGCAAAAGCGAGTGTTAATACAATATGTATAATATGTGCAAGTGGTGACAAACGCCATGCATACGTAATGCTATGTATTATGTTTACATAAATCAAGGAAATGGGTTACATTATGTCGTCGACATAGATTTAGTGGATGTAACGAACTTCTATTATAGAACTAGGGAGTCTTTGTAGGAATATTTTGAAGGGTTAGTTTCATAATCTTTAATGCACTAGGTCTTTAACCCCAAGTATGCGGGAGGTGACTCACCTGAGAAGAAATTCAGTGGTGTGTGTGAAGTTCCCAATCCGCCCTGGAAACTACGACCTATGCCCTTTCATTGTGAGAGGAGGCCTGTGCCCTGCAATGGGACGTATGTAAGCTGGGATGATGATGAACTCCACCTTAGGAGGTCGTCCAACGCTCTAATATGAGGTCACCATTTGTGCTCCGGCTACTATTCATTGCGCGGTCGAGAAGCGCTATCTAAAGCGGTTAGTTAGCACCACACGCAAAGTATTAAGCTGCCTGTCCACTGGAGCAAAGCGAGCGAAACTTTATCTCTTAAGACCCAAGAACCTAAATTTAGAACAAACTTTTAAGCAAGCTTCAACTTTTCATACTTTAATTAAGTAAGTTTAAAATTTTGATAACACGGACATAGCTCGAAGAATCGCTAGACTTAAGTGGCAGTGGGCAGGGCACATCGCTCGAAGAACTGACGGCCGCTGTGGCCGATGGGTTCTCGAGTGGCGGGCGTCCGCGGACCGGAAGACGCAGTGTAGGTAGGCCTCCAACAAGATGGAGCGACGACCTGGTTAAGGTAGCGGGGCATTGGATGCGGATGGCGCAGGGCCGGTCTGTTTGGCGAGCCTTGGAGGAGGCCTATGTTCAGCAGTGGACGTCTTTCGGCTGAAATGAATGATGATGAAATTTTAGCTTAATGATCAGCAACATAACAGCTTAGGTACGTCAACGTCATAATAGGCTAGATGACTAAAAAAAAACTGTTTGGTCCGTCAGTTAGATTATTAAAAAATATTGTACACGTATTTTTTCTTTTGTTTGACAAACAAAAAATGAGGAGGATACAGTGCTTAGAAGTTTCGAGTGACGTCACTATATGGTACAATTTTTACCTAAGGGTGACGTCACAAGCCCCCACTCCGGAAGTTTGATGATCTATATCTTTGTCGTTTTTTAATAATTTGATAAACCAAAAAATACGTGTCCCATATTTTCCCATAATCTAACTGACGGACTAATTAGAATGACAAATTTTTAACCCAGTCGTCATCCCTATTAAGTGACCACTTTTGTACCTTGTCGCTTTCAGTAGAACAGTTACATAATTTCGTATGGCTTTTTAAACATGACGTTAAAGTGACAAGGCACAAAAGTGATCACTTATTTATGACGTTGACCCTACCATGTCATGCAGAAACCCACAAGTAGAAAACCGAAATAAAATCTTATAATAAATATGAAAAATAAATTAATTTAATTTTTTTAAGACTACAATTCGACTGAATGTTGTACTTAATGTTTATATTTCATCTACGGAGAGAGATTTGACTTACACTTTACAGTCAAAGTTCGTCGCACGCAAGGACTCAAGGTCATACACATACCAGACCGTGTCTTACACCGAATGAATCAAAATAACTTTTTTAAGATTTCAAATGACATATTGCAGTTGAATTGGATACCAAGGAAAGGTTGAGAAATGGTTTGCACATTGAAACCACAACCTCGCCTTAAAGAACTTTTAAACAATTATCCTACACTAATAAAAGTTCTCGAATGGGAACCATGGAGTGGCAAGCACAACGTTGGACGGACGTACCTGGTAAAGGCCGCCGGTTCACGGTGGAGCCAACCCGCTTCCAACCGTAATGATTGAATATCAATGAAAGAGCCTTATATCCAAGATTGGACGTCCCACAGTTGAAATGATGATGATGATGATGATAAAATTAAAAGTAGGTACATTTCGAAAAAAAACATACATTACCACTACAGTGAAATCACCTCAACGATCATACCAATACCACTAAATAAAAAATCAATGTGTGGTTTTATGAAACCACGAAGCAAGTGAAACTATGTTAGGCATTCAACTGTCATTTTTTGGAAAATGGAGGCGGAAGGCAAAAATACCGCGAAGCACTTGCTCAAATAAGTGAGAATGTAAATGCTACACAGTCAGTTGATGCGAGCTGAATTTTTAAAGAAGGTAAAATACATCAAATTTTTTGGCACCTTTGGAACACTTTGAAACTGGCTTTTGTAAGCTTGTTAATGTACCGATCGCTCAAACCAAAACTTTCAAAGACCTCATATCCGAGACCTGGAATTTTCTTAGTAAATAATAATTCCACCAAAAAATAAATTTGAAATGTTAGCCAAGTTCAATACTAAAAATATGCTTGATTGTGGACTTCGCCGACAAAAGGATCGAGATATAAATGGGTGAGAAGTTCTGCAGATAATCCTGAAATCTATTTATTAGAATAAATACCTAATATCGTAGACAAATATAAAATTACTAGCTGTTGCCCGCGACTCCGTTCGCGAAGAATAGGGGTATAAAAAATAGCCTACAACCTATTCTCAGACCTACCGAATGTAGAGTAAAAAGTTTCATAAAAAATCGGACAAACCGTCTCGGAGGAGTTCGATAACATACACCGTGGCACGAGATTTTTATATATTAGATTAGAATTATTTGTTTGACATCTACAACAAACGTTTGTTATTTAAAAATATAAATTCCTAAATTGAATTTGATTTTTCATTTTGATTGATTGATTGAATGAATTGATTTAACATGGCTACATTTTACGTACAAGTAATATTATATTTACTTAGCTGATCTTCTATACTTTCTTTGCTGGTGAAAACTAGCCAAGTCAAATCCTTAGCTTCAACTTAAAATAATTTATCTACTTTGCTCAGTTAAAAAAAAGTCGGGACTCATACAATCGTCATACAAGTCGGGATACATTATTAGTAGAATAAACAAGTCAAATTACGCCTCGGTGTGACACGAGGCCGGGTAAGGTAACATTCGCATTACCTACGCATGAATTAAATTTACTGCCATATTTTCTCAGCTGGAAATTTTTATAGCATTTGCTATGGCTTTATTAACTTTGGCATCTCTAGTTGAATGCACTCACAGAGCAAGGTTAGAATTGAGTTACGCTAATAAAGTGACCATTGTCTTATGCTGGTACTACACGTTAGGCCATCGCGATGGTCCACTATGATGGGCCAGCGCGTGGAGGGCGTAGTGGTGTCGGATGGCTTAAGGATTTGCCACACTGGATGCGTTCTGCGGTCGCGGTCAGGTCAAATTGAACGCAGCCCGCATTATGTATGAACAACATTGTCGGTCTCTACGCACGGTCAGATCGTATCTATCGATCGTATCGATCGTGTCTGTGACAATGTTGTTCAAACAATGCGGACTACGTTCAATTTGACCTCACCGCGACCGCACAACGCATCCAGTGTGGCAAATTCTTTATGGCGCGTGCGATGGTCGTGGGATGGCGAAGGTGTCGGTTTTGGCCGCTAAGAGATTATTAAGATCACAACTGAACGTCGCCATCGTGTAGATGCATTGCTGGGCCATCGCACCGACCATTCAATGACCCATCGTCATAAGAATAAATAATAACAGAGTAGAAGGGAATCTCTTTTGACCGCGTCCAAAACGACGCCATTTATATACCTACTTCCCCCCTCACGTCGTTACACCCCTCTGTCGTCCAGGCGTGTTGCTAGGGTTGCTTACTGTTAAATATTACTTACGTCTAATGATAATATCGCTAAAATATAAGTTTTTATTTACTTTGAAATCATTATTTTATTTTAGTTTTACAAAATATGGGATTTATAAATCATTAGGTACAGTCAAGGATTTTAATTGTTAGGCCACTTGCCACTGTTCGTATTTTAGCCGTGTAATGCAAATCGGGTGAAGCCGCTTATACTCGTAGGTATATGCTCATTTGCATTACACTGCTAAAATACGAACAGTGGCAAGTGGCCTAACAATTGGGATGTCCCAATTTTTGACAACGTATAATAAATCGAAAACCGTTTGGAGAAATAGGCTTTGTGAATCGTTTTCAGAAATCAGATTCCAGAAATATGATAAACTGAATTAAATAAAGAAAATTTAAGTAATGACCTTCATTTGACCCCTGCAGTGAATCGTCACATAGGCAGATATAAAGCAGGTCTACACTCTAAAGCAAATTGACAGTTTGAAATGTTGCTGTCCTGCTTATAATAGCAAAGAGTGACAAAGGCAGAACTTTAATCACATGATGCGCACCTGGCTTTAAACAGTTGTCATTTATCATAAAGTCCGAAATGTATACAATACTCGCAATGTATTTTTACAAATTTAATTATTAAATTACTACGTTACAAGTAAATATGAAAGAATTTAAATATCAGATTTTAGTAAAAAATATCTATTTACTATCACACCATTAAACAAACAGGAATAATCGAAGCTAAAAGAAGATAAATAAATAAAACTATTTGTCATGGTTCATTTAGGACCCTAAGTCGTGCTTGTATTATTGACAGTGACAAGACAAATCAGTAGTGCCACAGATTATGTTATGTACGGCTTGAATTTTTGTAGGCAATGGAACGTGGCTCTCTCACTGTGACGTCATCGGGTACCTCCCATTTGTTCTATGGAACTGTGACGTCATAGAACTGTTAACATTTTTCTTTCCCAGCAGTTCCATGGTAGAACTATTGAGACAAAAAATGTGCTATTTGTTCTATAGAACTAGAAGCACCTCAAGTTTCCCATCAGTCCTATGGAACTGTGACGTCATAGAACTGTTAACATATTTTTTTTCCCAACAGTTCCATGGTAGAACTATTGAGACAAAAAATGTGCTATTTGTTCTATAGAACTAGAAGCACCTCAAGTTTCCAATCAGTCCCATCGAACTATGACGTCATAGAACTGTTGCGATATTTTTTTTCCCAGTAGTTCCATAGTAGAACTGTTGAAACAAAAAATATTTTTTTAGTTCCATAGAATAGTTGCTCTTGACATAAATTTCAATTAAAAATAAAAACTGTAAACTCAAATGAACTTAATTTAATGTGATTAGAGAACAATTCACAACAATTAAATACAAAATATTATAAGAAGTATTGATACCATTGATGGAGTCGAAGTAGGTAGGTACTGGCTATATATAGATAATGACACTTGATGACTGAATATGCCAATTCCTGCATAGTGTAATTTATTTTCCGAAGTGCGAAGAAGGAACATTCTAAATTGGAAAGCGATTCGACTAATTATAAATTCGAAGATATATTGCTTTTAAAACGAGGTCGTGGTCACGTACTGGAGCTTGATAGGTGTGACAATTATAAATAAACGACCTATGGTTCCGGAAATACTATTTGGCGTTGCAGTAAATTCAAAACAAAAAAATGCGTTGGCAGTATAACGATTTCATTAGTGAGTATTGACAACATTTCTTTTTTGTCACTTACGTATTTTATGGGTCAACCCTTGGTCAACCAATGATTATTATTATAGTTACCTAGCAACCATAGTAAAAGCCTAGAGCTTAGTTTGGGACTAGGTCAATTTGTGTGAGATCGTCCCCTGATATTTATTTTGTATTTATTAATTGCAGTCCGAAAAAAAATCATAAAAATCAAACAGCACTCAGCTGAAAACTGTAAGCTCACTGAAGATGAAAAGGTAGTTAAAGTAGCTTTCGCGGCTTGTATGGCAGAGGCAATCCGTGGCGAAGACACAATACCGGCAATATATAAAAAGACAGTAGCTTCGCTCAAAGACGATGGTACCGTTTGTCAGTAAAATACCGACTTTTAATGGAATAAAATCAACAATGTACCGGAAACGTAATCAGGAAGCACAAGTTGAGAGATTGTGTAGTGGAGATGCCTTAGAAGTAGAAGTACCCTCGCAGTTTTAAAATTTTTTGTTAACTGATTATAAAGATTCCGACAAACGCATTATTATGTTTTGCTCCGAAAAGGCAAAGTAACTTATAAGAGATAATTTGATTAAAAATTACTTCTGTGATGGAGCTTTCGAAGTCTGTCCGAAGCCATTTGTACAACTATACACCATTCATGGAGATTTAGGAAGTACTGAAGATTCCACGAA
This sequence comes from Archips xylosteana, assembly GCA_947563465.1. NCBI lineage: Eukaryota > Metazoa > Arthropoda > Insecta > Lepidoptera > Tortricidae > Archips > Archips xylosteana. Next base: position 4,939,705 of record OX387361.1, on the reverse strand, counting down.
TATCATTCCCTTAATTTACAGTTTAGTAACTGATAAAACAAAGGAAACATATAAAAGCATTCTGGAGCTCATTAAATCGGAGTTCCCCGACTGGGAGCCTTCAACATTTGTAACCGATTTTGAAATGGCTGCAATAGCAGCTATAAAAGACGTATTTCCGAGAGCAAAACACCATGGATGCTATTTCCACTTTACACAGGCATTGTGGAAGAAAGCAAAAAAATTAAATTTAACCAAAGATGTTAGTTTAAAATTGATTGTTGGCTTGTGTTGCACTCTACCACTCTTACCCAGTGATAGAATTGAAGAAGGATGGGCGTATATCCAATCCGTAACTACTTATAGTTGACGATAATCTGAGAACGTTTATAACGTACATGACCAACTTTTGGATGAAAAATGACATGCGACACAGTTGGAGCTGCTTTGGCTTACAACATAGAACTACGAATGCAGTGGAGTCATGGCATCACCAGTTTAGAGGAAGTTTAAAAAAAAACCCGCACAGTTGCTCCTGTTTTTGATAAAGTTAGAACAAGATGCAAAGTTTTATAATACTCAAGCGTCAAAAATTTTAAACTCGCAAAAATCCAAAAATAAACGCAGGATGAAAATAATAAATAGAGATCGCTTCATCGAAGATACGAAAAGGCAGTTAATAATTGGGGACATTTCAATAGAACTTTTTATGCACAAATTACTTTTTTTAATAAATAATTAATTCATTTATTTATTCACTCGGCCCCTTTCCACCAATAGTACTAAAATTTTTGGCAACTGACTTCAGTCTCTTCGCTTCTAGGTGTAAAAGTGCCCGCATAAGCCTCCAATTTACTGGGTAACTATTTTTTTTTTTTAACATTTCCAGACCATGTTCATGTACGATTATTCTGTCACTGAGCAAGCGTGGAAGAGGCAACAAAGACCAACAATTAATTTTCAACTAATATCTTTGGTGTTATATTTTGTTATCTTCCATAACGGTTGTATAAATTAGATATGGCATACATGTATTTTCAATTGTTTTTCAATACTTAAAAATCCATACAAAAATCCGTGCTAATCACACAAATAAATTCCCTTACTGGGATTCGAACCCAGGACCATCGGCTTCATAGGCAGAGTCCCTACCATGTCCCTAACCACTAGGCCAGACCGAATAGTCAAAAAGAAATAAAAGTAAAAATATTGTTTTAATCAAAATTATCTCTTTAATATGCCATATTTTGCTTGGGCATATGACTGACAAGCACAAATTCCACCGTGTCCACATTTAATATAACATTGTCCTGTACAATATTTACAGAAAACGTTTTCTAGCTGTATGATTATGATTTCCATATTCGCGTGGCTTCATACAACATCTATATCTCTCTGTTAATATAATTTCTTCATCTTCTGTTAGTACTTCACACTCCGGCAACATTTCGAAGAATAAATCACAGAAGATAGGCAATGGCAACTTAAGTTGTTTTAATTTTATCCTTACAGCTTCAACCTATAAAATAATAATTAACCATTCATTATAATACACACAAGGTTCCAGAAAGATCATGTCTGAAACAAATCCTATTTATTGTTATTACATTAGGTGTATTGTACCAAGGATGATATAGACTGGATTGGCAGTCGCCATAGTACGGATCGGCCGCAGTTTTTGTAGTTCGATTATTAAATCTAGATGGCGCTGAAATATAGCCAGAGGCTTTAAAGGCGAAACAATAAGACTACAGATATTTCATAGCACTACAAATGTATTATTATGCAATTGAAAAATTATTCATTTGTCGTAATATGAAACATCTGTAGTCTTATTGTTTTGCCTTCAAAGCCTCTGACTATATTTCAGCTCCATCTAGATTTAATAATCGAACTACAAAAACCGCGGCCGATCCGTACTATGGCGACTGCCAATCCAGTCTATATCATCCTTGATTGTACTAATTATTTTCGTTGCGACAGTGAGTCAGGGTGAACTAAGTAAATAAAAGAATTTTTATTTGTTTGTAAGAAGGATGGTATTAATTTTTTTTTGGTTTTAAATAAATGCCTTAAAACGTTATTGTGTTTTTATACTAAGTAGATATTTAAATCGATAAAGCGATGCTTATCGAGGTACAACGGCAACCCCTATTAAGTCATTGTATCCTCAATAACAATCATTACAGACTACGCCGTCGTCTTAAATATGAGACCGCATGTGACGTCAGAGATATAAAATGGGAAATTTTAGTGGTGTGGTTCACTCGATATTTCAAAATAATGTTCAAATTAAAAAATAAATAAATGGTACAGATTTGCTGTCTAAAAATTTTCTCAGTTTACTTTATTTACGATAAAAGAGCTGTTATAGCCAAAAAAGTTTAGTAAAATAATAATAATCAATACTTCTTAAGAGGGTAACAAAGGAGTTTGTACGCAAAGCCGAAGTCGAAGTCGAAGTTTGTTATATACTAAAGATGTTTTAAAAATTCAATGTTTGCAGACTACATGCTGGTAAATGGCCATTGGTCTCATAGACATTTTGAAATATGTCAGTTGTCACTAGCTTTTGTATTTTTCACTATGAAAAATTTTGTATTTTTTGCTATTTTGTTGCTACTATTAAATATTTTCTCTTATTTACTTGACATTAGCGAAATTACTACGATGCACTATAAATAAAAAGAAGAAAAAGAAATAATGACTAATAATCAAACAATGTTCTTTTTAATAAATATACATATATCCAGTAATATAAAAGAGAGGTGGTGGCAAAAATACAAATAAATTTTTATTGCAACTTCCATGCCAGTGCTTGATTGAGATGACCACTTCTCCCTTGATTTTTGCCTCTAAAGGATCAATAAATATTTTGTATTTAATTGTTCTCTAATCACATTAAATTAAGTTCATTTGAGTTTACAGTTTTAATTTTTAATTGAAATTTATGTCAAGAGCAACTATTCTATGGAACTAAAAAAATATTTTTTGTTTCAACAGTTCTACTATGGAACTGCTGGGAAAAAAAATATCGCAACAGTTCTATGACGTCATAGTTCCATGGGACTGATGGGAAACTTGAGGTGCTTCTAGTTCTATAGAACAAATAGCACATTTTTTGTCTCAATAGTTCTACCATGGAACTGTTGGGAAAAAAAATATGTTAACAGTTCTATGACGTCATAGTTCCATAGGACTGATGGGAAACTTGAGGTGCTTCTAGTTCTATAGAACAAATAGCACATTTTTTGTCTCGATAGTTCTACCATGGAACTGCTGGGAAAGAAAAATGTTAACAGTTCTATGACGTCACAGTTCCATAGAACAAATGGGAGGTACCCACGTCATCCAACGTATTTCTTAAAATTTTCTTAAAAAAATGAAATGCTCAACCAAATTCAAAATCGATGAAAATGGTATCTTAAAATATCCTATTCTTTCCAAAAAAAATATAAAAACTATAGGTTATTTTTTTTGGTACATCCCAATTAAAATCCTTGACTGTACGTACCTACATATTATAGGTAGGTTATTCTAAGTAAGAAGTTATTACAAGTGCCATACCAAATGAAGCCATTTAAGGTGATTTGGCATCGTTTTTTAATTGTTTATACACCCAAATACACCACAAAAACTTGACGTCATTGTTATTTTTGTTTAAAATAAAACGAACGCGCAAACAGTTAACAGCCAAACGCGCGTGCGGCGACGCCGGTCGTGACACCCTGACTGAGTTCTCGCTTAGCGAGTACTCTAATATCGTGACCTTGAGTCCGGCCGGAGCGGGAGTTTCCCTTCTACTCTGTTATTATTTATTCTTATGCCATCGTGTAGAGCTATTACTAATATTAAGCTGCATATCGACTTCGCGTGGCAAAACATAGAACATTGACTCGCGCGGCAACCGCCTGTGGATACCGTGCGAGGCAATTCGAGTTTTGACGTGCCGGAACGTGCCAAAACACAGATTCGCCGCAGGCTAACAAAGCTCGCGCGGCGACCGCACGTAGTCGATACACAGTTTTATAAACACTTTAGCTTGTATAGGTGTTTGTTACTCTTTCATGCTAAAACGGTTTGACGGATTCTGATAAAATTTGTCACGTACGTTTCGATTCCGTGGGAACAACTGAATAAAAACTGGCCTATCTGCCATTTCCGAGATCCAAATACCTACTGCTTTTTATTTCATACTTTTTAGATCCCATCCAAATTTTCGGGGATAAAAAGTATCAACTTCCAATCTATGTGGCAATCATCGGAATCGGTCAAACTGTTTTAGCGTGAAAAAGTAATAAGCATCCACACATCCATCCATAAATCCATAATTATAAACTTTCGCCTTTATAATATTAGTAAATAATTTGTTGTGTATTTCTTTTGTTATGAACTCGTGTCAGCTATTATAATACTTATCAGTTTTTAATTCCATATCGCGGGGTTTCCGAGTAGAGTCAATATTGATAAACAGGGCAGTCAATGTGAAACCTATTAATAAACGTTATTATTCATGACTAAATTCATTGTTTGAATACTTGGGAGATTTAACATTAGTCCACATGGGTCCTTTCGTTTCGCCAATACATTTTATTACAGTAGTACACACTTTATATGGCGCTTCGTTGATTTTCGGTTGCGCAGACACGAGCGAACTAGCCGATGATAGCCGAAGATACGATTCAAACTTTAAATCATCATTATTTCTTATAGTTACAAGGTGCAATTTCCAGTGTGCCTGTTATCCGTCTCACTCACTCGGAAGTATGGCGGCTGACGACATGGCACGCGATGCGCGCTAACATAGCGGCAGCAACCCACCAATAGCGGCACAGGAAATTAGACGCGCCGTGCGTGGCGTATACCGATTGGTCAATTGCATTTCCTGCGCTTCTAAAACGCGTCTTCTGCGCAGGTACGGTCGGCCAAGAAAGTGGTCTACCAGTTTTGACAAAAGTTTCTGTGAGGTCTCAATATCGCTAAAGTTGACTTTTCTGAGTGAAGTCAGTAGTCACTGTCATCATATTATTGCAAGGAAAAATCGACCTCGTTGTATCATGACGTGCAAATGAAATACAACCGTAGGGTGGTAGACTTTTTTTTGACCGACTGTACATCTGTCAGCCATATCAGTTGTATACTACTGTACAGATGATTTGTTTTAGAAATGTTTAATTTGACCAGTGCATTTTATTATGAAACTGAGAATTATTCAGGGTTTATTTCGAAGCTATTTGTAAAACCCTATACGTTAGGTTGGTTTTATAACAACCCTGAAACATTTACAGTTTCACTATAAAATGCATTTGGCCAAATTAAATATTTGTAAAACGAATAATTAAAAAGCTTTGGTTAAACATTAGTGAACCAACCAAATTAAAATGAGTACTTACTGGTTTTTCCACAGACGTATTTATGGAACTCCAGATAAAAAGGTCAATCTGTTTTGGTATCACTCTCTAGAATTTTAGTTGACGAATGTGAGAAAGAACGAGCGATGCATTTCATTGCGAGGCTGCCGAGCTATCAAGTTAAAAGTAATCGATCAAACTACGCACTGTATTGCACGATATCTTTCACTCCTACAGGCTACAGTCGTCACACAAGCGTTTATATTTAAGCCCCGTATACACGGTTTTAGTACAACTTGCTGTTAATTTTCATGCTTTGACGTTTAGTTTACGAGTACACCAAGGGAGATTAATAGGGTGCTCTCTCGTTAACAGAGCCCTAAAATGTTTTTATTTTAGTTACAACACTAACTTGGAATGGTAGGTAACGACTGCGACTTTACATAAGTTTAGTGTAACACATTTGCTAGGGTTTTTGCTAATGTTTCTGGCGTTCGACATGCTCAGGAAAACCTTTTTTTTTCTACATGATCAAGTCTAGCCAGTCAGTGGTCCAAGTCTATTTTTTTTTCTATACTTACCATTAATTAAAACTACATTTTCCAAAATTAAAAAAGTCGTGGTAGCCTAGTTTTTGACCTATAGCAGAAGATCGTGGGTTTGAGCTCAGGCTCGTATCTCTTGAGTTTTGCGGAATTTACATGCGAAATTACATTTGAAATTTACCATTGGCTTCACGGTGAAGGAAAACATCGCGAGGGCACCTGCACACACCTGCGAAGAAATTCATAGGTGTGTGTTAAGTTCTAAATCCGCACTGGACCCGCGCGGGAACTACAGCCCAATCTCTCTCATCTTGAAAGGAGGCCTGTTCCATTCAGTGGGACGTTAATAGGCTGGGATGATGATTCCAAAGTTGAGATTTCAGTTCGCTCTGATTTGCAAGTAAAATAACAACAACGATCAATTTTGGAAATTACCATGATTGTGGCTAATCCGAAAATAATGTGTTAAAACTTACTGCTCACAAAAATACTTAATCTAATTTTTCTGAACGCCCAAAACATCGTCGTATTAGAGCGACCCCTGTTAGATTTGACTTATGCAGAAAAGCATTTAACACGTTGAATGCGGGACTTTTTTACTACAACTGACGTTCAGTGCTATACATACCATTTTTGACTTGTAACATTTTTTCTAATAGTGCGGTACAAGACAATAGTGACTTGTAAGCAGAAGATTAAGTTTTTCCCAATATTTCTTTGTTTTTTATAAAAAAATATAATTTTATGATTGCAATAGCAAGTTGACATGTTTAATTAGATAAGTTTGCTGTCGCCACAGAATACAGACTTTAATTTGGAAGTTATAAGACATTTAAATAACAAGACGAATTCGACTTGTACCGCATCACGGGGGTAGGGCAAGGTTTGTTATGTCGATAATTTTATAGAGAAGGGAAATATAATGAAACAAAATATCGCTATCGATGTTCACAATTATTTAATAAAAATTACAAAACTAAATGTTCAAATACGATTTTTTGTAGCATTATTGTTTTTCTTATTTTTTTTTATAACAGTCAACGCACATTTTACTTCTGGTACCTTTTTGAAACTTGTTGACTTCCTTTTTTGCGGCAATAAATCCATCATTATCGTATTGTAGTTTTCGCAAAGCTACTTTGGTCACTTTTTTCTGTGAGTTCAAACACTTTTAATAATGTTTTCTACGGCCTATTTCTCGGTGCATTCATTGAGAACGAAACTACGTACAAAAAAGTCGTTATTAATCACAACACTAGCCTGCACTGGCCAGTTCCCATGGTGCGATACAAGGCGGTACTTTACAAGACAGTTTTGGCTGGTACCGCACCAATTACAATTTTTTATCGTCTGGTGCGGTACAAGTCGAATTTGTCTTGTATACTTTGAACCTACCTATTGGATATAATTTGAAGTAACACACCTAAATGTATACTTGTCTCTTTCTGAATCAAGGGATTTCAATGTCAAATCACCGCCGCACCAGACAGAGATCGCCTATTTTCAACGCCGCACCAAACAAAAGTCTAATGCCAGTCAAAAATGACTTGTACCGCACTCAACGTGTTAAAGTTTATTCGAACAGAAGGAACCTTGTGATAGATACCTATTTGTCATACTGCTTTTCATTTCAACTTTTGTCAAAATACGAGAAATAATGAAATTTCTTTTAAAAAAAGTTGAAGGACATAACATTCATCACGTAGAAACGATACGTGGAAATTAACCAGCTTTTACTGCGGACGCGTTACTGTTGTACCTACTATTTTTACCTACAATAAAATGTAGCACTACGGACCGTTTAATAGGCAGTACCTTGACTAAATTAGTAACTCGCACAGTGTGTACCAGGTTTAAACCTAGAGGTTATTACTCTTGCGATAAAAACAAGAAGTCAAGGTCGGACATTTTGTTTGTCTGCAATTATATTTCATTTAATGACTGACGCGAATATTAGCTGTGATGTTTTTGCAATTATTATACATGAAAATAAAACTAATTGAATGAAGTTGATTACAACTTGTATGATCCTACCTAATAATAAAATTGTGAACGTGAAAGTTTGTTTGTACTACAATCACGCGTAAACAAATATTCGAACATCTAAGCATCCAAAACAACTTCATAAGTTTCTTATCTTTTCATTTAGTATAATTATTAGCAGAATAAGATGGAATTTCACATCGAGTTACCTAGTAAAATGTTGAAGTTTTTGCTGTCCTAAGCAATTAAGCCAGATAACTTTATGTAGGTACCTATTTAATAAAAAGAAAATCAAAAATAGTTTAAAACATTCTATTATAGGTAAACCTTAAGTAAAAGACTTGTATGTATATTCATGGATATGAAAACGTCACTCATTTAATACAATCATTGATTGACAGTTCGGGTGCCATCGTATTCTGATTGAGATCCGAGTTTTCCCGATAGAAAATCATTTTGCGCTACATCTGTAATTCTGTAGTAAAGAGTCCGTACAAACAAATTTACGTTCCAAATTAGAAAAATTACTTCAACTCCATATCAATTCCATGCACTGCTCCTCACAATACGAGTAGGTACTCAGATCCTTTACCAAATAATGAATTAAGTCATGTTTCGAACTCCCCGAGTTTTAATTCGCCACGAACCTGCAAACAATTCACACTTTCTTCTACAGTCCTCCTTAATACACAAAAACACCCCTACCGTTCACCCCACATACGAATCAAACGGCTGCCTCCCGAAAATTCTCAAAAGCAAATTGACAGCGCAAAATAAATAAAACAAGTAAAGAGCGGGGTCAAAGGCTTCCATTTTCATGCAAATATACAATTGGGTGTTCAATCTTTGATGTATGTCCTATACAGTACAAAGGTGAGATAAGGGAAGATCCCGGTGCTAAGATAAGGTAACCCGATTCTTCGGAGTAAGCAAATCGTGCACGTATCCCTTTATATTTAGGATTGGGTCGATCTCGTTTCGGAATCGCTGTTTGTTTATCTTGTTTCATATGGTTTTTAGTTGTCAAATTTTGACCCATGGCCTCAATTTTAAATTAGTTCTAGATAAAAGTTTGCATATTTTCGGTGAAGTAAATCTTTGTTAGGAAACCTACTCGTGGGAAGAAATTCAGTGGTATGTGTGAAGTTTCCAATCCGCACTGGGCCCGCATTTCTGACGCGGCACGAGCCCACTCATTTTGAGGGGAGGCCTGTACCCTGCAGTAGGATTTGTACAAGCCAAAATAAGATGACGAAAAACAATCATAGTATAATAAAGTATAATGTAACATATTATACTTTATTATTACCTTATTACGGGACATATCCCGCAGAAAACCGGTCTAACTAAATTTTAGCCGCGACTTAAAATTACGTCCTATTGTGGGCCTGTACCTTCTCTTAGAAGTTCCGTCTAAGTTCCCACTCGGGCCCAGTTTTCCTCGCGTTTTCTCACGATTTCCTCTTTCATCTACAAGAACGCACATAAATTTTGACATATTTAGAAATGCAAGTCCGAGCTCCAACGACCCTCAGTTTGTTTGACCATAAGTACCACGGCTTTATCGACATAAAGGCACATGATATCTTTTTTAAAAACGACAAAAAAGCCCTCTCATTTTGAGAAAAGACCTGTGCGCATCAGTGGGTCGTATACAGGCCAAGATTATGATAGTGATGATAATGATGATGACGATAATGATGATGATGATGATTGAAACCCTTTGTCCAAAATTGCTAGTTTAGTGAAAAATACGGATAGCTCACATCTTTAAACGCGTTTGGCGGCAGCCGCTGTGGCGTGTGCTCTAAGAGGGAGGGCTACGGATTAGCCTGAAAACGTCGAGCTAACCTTACTCAACTTTAGGAAGGTAGTTGGCAGTGGCTGGATGAGGGAAGCCCAGGATCGCATGTTTTGGCGGAATATGGGGGAGGCCTACGTCCAGCAGTGGACGGACAATGGCTTAAGATAGATAGATAGAGCTAAACTCATTATAAAGACGTGAATTATCCGTATTTTTCACTATGAGCGAGTCTCACGGTAATTTCATGTCCCTAATTGGTAGTTTAGGTTAATAATTATGCTTATTCCGACGTCGTTGACTGGTTGACTGCCGTTTGTCAAGTGTTCCGTGAATTCTAATTCTGTGCATGTTTCTAGTTAGCAGTAAAAAGGCGTGTAAACTGCAAATGGCGCGCAAATGTTTCGAATATTGAAGTGCCAATGCAACGCGGTTTATTGACAGGTTTACAAATTGGTTTACGCAAGTTAGTTGGTTCTTTAACGATTGGACTTGCGTCTCCCAGTATCCACCGATATGCAGCGACTTTAACGAAGAGAAATTCCATTAGACTAAAGTCATTATTACACTCATAGTTAGCTGAAGGACGTCCCTACTGGACATAGACCTCCTCCGAAGAACCGATCTAGCGCCGCCCACATCCATCGGACCCCAGTGATCTTTACATGGTCTTCGGTCCACCATGTGGGGAGTTTACCCACGCTATTCTCGGGTATTAGATTACGTTAACTGCTATTACAGCTCCATGGAGCGATTAGTCATCAGGGCAGAGTTGAGAGCAATAGACAATGTGGTCTATCACCAATCTGGATAGATACCATCCAATTTGTCACCAAGATCTTCACAGCGGCACTCACTAAGCGTCAAATGGAGACCGGTGGGGAATGATTGCGAAGGCAGAGACTATTATTAGGAATGAACAACTAAGAAGAGAGCACCTAGCGGAGAGCTGGTTTAGTGGTTTAACGATCATCATCATATTTTAACCTTTGGGTATCACATCCAACAGCTAAACGAACGCCTCCTTTTACAATAAAAAGGTTTCGACTGTATTATCCACGCCCACCCAGAGTGAACACTTAATGCTCTTTTATAAAGACTTCATTAAAAATTGGCCTATAACATGAAAGTAAAAAAAAATGTAGCATAATCTTGATCGTGCTCCTTAATTCGTGTTTGCTTCCGAAACACGATTAAACAAGTTTGGCTCAATAGATTTTAATGCCAAATTGAGCTCTTACTTTGATTTTGAATCCGAAAATACTCCGTTATTTATTATGACACTATGATTAAATTACTAAGTCTGATTTACAAACAAAACGGGTTATTATATCTATTGCTTCATTTTTCAAATATACATCGTAATTTTACTTAAGAATTTTATTTGTGGTTTTTTGATGAGTAAAGACTTGCGCCACGCCGAAGCCATTTTGCCGGGCGGCATTGGTAGACTCTTAAGTATAAAATTTAATTGTTTCGATGCTTTATATAGCGTTATTTCACCATCAACCTTCACCAAAAAGCTAAATATTACTCAAATGTAATTTCGCACATAAATAACGAAAATCTCAGATGTGCGAGCTCGCGTTTGCATTCGAACTCACGATCCTCTGAGAGGCCATAGGTCAATCCACAAAGCGAGCACGGTGGCTTGTACATTTGTGAAATGTAAACATTTAAAAATATCTGTGATACGTATAAACTATATCGCAATAACACATTTCATTCGCAGTTACATTACTGAGTGGCTATTTCGGTCTATCGATTCGATACACATCGATCGAAATAGACGAGTCGAAAATACACCTCGTTACGTCCACAACCCACAATGGTTTTAGAATTACCAAAACATATCTAATATAGATGCACAAAGCAAAGAAATTCCATTCTAAACTATTTTCAACAAAGGTCTAACTCAAAATGTTACTTATTGTCAGCAAAATGATCTTTATTCTTGAAATAAGACTGACACAAGCCAAAAACACTCGCTGTCCGCTTTGTAGCGAAAACTGCCTATGAACACAGAACAGGCCTAGCGGCTTCTTGGCACAGTATGCGAAGTGACGTGATGCCCCAGAGCTAAAACCTCACCTGCTTTTTTCAAATCTCACGTTTGCATTCGGTCGCGTTTTTAGGGTTATTTTAGTAGTGGTTATTTTAGGGTTTTTAGGGATATTTTAGTATAATAGACTGAACATAGGCCTCCCCCAAGATTCGCCAAACAGTCCGGTCCTGCACCATCCGCATCCTTACCAACCAGGTCAACACTCCATCTTGTTGGATGCCTACCTACACTGCGTTTTCCGGTCCGTACACGCCACTGCAGAACCATTTGGCTCCATCGGCCATCAGTTCAACGAGCGATGTGCCATTTCCATCTCGGCCTCCCTTAACGTCGATGCCCGTCGAGCGGTACGGCCACGTGCGACTTACAAATAGATGTAGAATCTTATTTCATAGGTTATATATATATATATATATATAAAATTCTAAACTGACTGACAGACTGACTGACTGACTGTTGATATATCAACGCACAGCCCAAACCACTGGACCTAGAGACTTGAAATTTTGCAAATAGACACCTTATACCTACATCATTAATATAATGATTCATAATAACATACAACGCGTTATTTTAGACATCAAAATAAACGTTTAATTATTCGAAAGTCCTATAAATGATTTCGTAATTAGAGACAAAAACCTTCCTCATTTCCATTCAGGCCCGATATTGTTAACGCTACGCAAAATGATGTCCATTTTCGTACCAAATTGAATTTCCTTCCGATGTTTAAATTTAAAATAATTATTGGTAAACTGTGTGAAAATAGCTTCACCGCTAGCTGGATTTAATTAGACTTTGGTTTTTCATTAGTGACGAGTTTAGTAGTTTATTTTAGAGAATTTACTGACACGAGGTGCAATTTTTGTAACTTAAAGGGTCGGCAAAAGGCCCGTCATTTTGTTTGTAAGTGCATAAAACGTTGAAAACTTAAAACTCTTTTTTACCATACGATTTATTATTTGGAGATTATATATACTAGGATATACTAGGAGGATTATATATTAGGATACGTATATTTTATTAGAGACCAAAGGGGCTGGCAGCTGTCTCTCTCAACGTATTGCCATCGCCATTAAACGAGGAAATGTTGCCAGCCTTTTAGGCACCATGTCAGGGGGGCCTTTTTTACATGTTGCGATTTAGTTTTAAGTTTGCAAGTAAAACCTTTTAATATATTGATGATCCCAAGCATATTCCCTGGTTGCCACGTGACAGGCATTGCCTAGTGTGGGACCAATGGTAAACATTTTTGTAAAGATACCTTCTTTTAATAAACTATTTTTTTTTTTTTTTTTTTTTTTTTTTTTTATTTTTTTTTTTTATATTAAGAAAAATTGTAATGTAAAGTCAAATAAGGCAATTGTCCTAGTGTTTGATAGGCCAATGCCCAATAGGTGACACACCACTGATACAACACTAAAAATGGCAACTAAATACTGCTAATTAATTTTTAAATTTCGTTTAAATAAACAAACTAAATAAAAATGACTCCAAACACAGAACTAAACTTTCGTCACGCATCTGTGCAAATATTCGTGGGTCAATGAACCCACGATACGTCACAGTATGAATATGCATGGCATCTTTATCACCAGCGTATACGGTTCAGAATAGAGTAATTAAAATTAATGACCGTACGGGGATGTCCCCTAACAAGAACGAATTGCGTTGTACTAATTCACTTGTTTTTATGATTTAATGGATATTAACTGTATTTTTCTTGTTTGCAGGTAACGACACGATTTTGTTTCGGTAATGGACGTTTTTGGACGTTTTGCGGCGGTGACGTTTTGTCACGTTCGACCACTGCCAGGTGTATTTAATTTTATGTGGTGTAGACTGTCGATAATTGTATTTCATTTTGCTTAGTATTTCATAACTTTATTTGCTCGATGTGAGCAGGTTACAAGTCGAATATTCGGCACTTCAGTACAGCGAGCGAAGCAGCTGCTCCAGAAAAAATGGAGCAGAACAAATGCTCGATGCGAATATTCACATCGAGCAAATGCTCACGTCAGTCGCCACCTTTAAGTAAAGTAATGTTATTTACTTAGCTCTAGCAAACTAGAGTAAAACAATTTATTCAGTCGCTTAGTCTACTTGATACAAGCTTTTATTTAACTTGAAATGTTCTTGTGTATGTAAATAATGTAATCAAGTTACTGTTATTTTTACACCAGAGAATCACGACAATTTGTTGGTAAAATTAGCTCGACGTTTTGACCACATTCAGCGGCCGTAATCACGCGTAGACGGTGTCACTGGTGAGAGTAACATAAGTCGTGTCAGTCTAATCGTGACCACAGTCGCTGCAATTGGGATTGTATAAAGAAAACTACGAATGGTATTTATATATATTATGTAGGAGTGGAAAACCAATTTACTGCTCTCCAAGATATTTTATTTGGCACATCCGGACCCACAAATATTTTTTTTTATTTTTGTAAAATTTAATAGTTTATTAAAGGATACAAGAAAATCAGATCCGCAGCGCAGGCTTCGTCAAATTTCGTATTTTTTTTTGTATAGAGAAGTCAATTGTAAGAAACTAATTTCAATGTTTTTTTTCATTTAGTTCACTTCATATTAAATTAAATTCACCATCATAATCATCATTTCAGGCATAAGACGTCCACTGCTGCTGGACATAGGCCTCGCTCAATGATATCCAATAATTACGGTTGGAAGCGGCATACATTCTCAAAAATTCTATTCCACACAGAATACAGCAAAACTTATATTTCAAGACATACTATTTCAATGTCAAATGAAGGTCATTGCTTATTTGATATGTAATAACTGCAGTACATTATATTAAAAACGATTTAAAATGAATTAATCTCGAAATGGTTTTAGATTTATTGTGTCGAAACGTCGAGCGTTATTGTGGTCAAAACGTCGAGCTAATTTTAGCAATAAGTCGCGATAAGTCTCAGGTGTAGATTACACACGTCTGTATACACGAAAGGCAACCGCTACTGACCGACTGACTTATAAACGCACGGCTCAAACCACTCAACGGATTGTGCTGAAATTTGGCACACAGATAGCTATTATAACGCAGGCGTCCGTTAAGAAAGCATTTTCTAAAATGCACCCCCTAAGACGATGAAACGGGGGTCCGAAGTTCGTGAAGAGAAAGTGAGAAGTTATACGTTAGCAAAAGCTACTAATAACTTGGTTTTCAAAGCTCGTAAGTAGAATTTCACCCACTTTTCTTCTTCCTCTTTAAACCATATTACTGCGACATTACTACTTATTTATAAAAATCTTTGTAAAAACAATGCAAATAATTCCTTTTCCCAAACATGATAAGCTACAGCTGTCCTAACTCAATTTACCGTAATTAATACGCCAAGGGTGTAACAGAGGCGTACTCATTTAGCGCTGTCACCTTGTCAAAGTTATTGCTATCCCTCAATTTGAGCCACCCGGGGATGCGACCTTTGACGGAACACCCTGTATAGGTCTATGTTCAACATGGTCTAAGGGTACGCTTCTATAGAGGGGCAGGGCATGCAGAATGCTACCATATTGATAGACATCGACATCTCGCCTCACTTCCCTTAAAATGCGGACATAAAATCCGTAAAATTTGACTGTTTTTTTTTGTTAATTAGACCCTGTTTACATTACTTCAGTAAAATCATTCCAGTAGCATGACATTGCGAGGCCACGATGCTAACGAGTTACAGAGATCAAACGAGCGCCGCAGTGGCATGCTTCTGGAATGATTTTACTGGAATAATGTAAACAAGTATAATTCATTTTAGATACAATCTTTTTTGCTGTCCCTATTTGCATTCATAGTTATAATTACACCTGTGACTTATCTCGAAAATTTTGTTGCCCATTTTACCAAAAAAAAAAATACAAATTTAGGCGCCGAGATGAATGTTTGGAAGAATCGCGAGAATGTGAGTGTTGTTTGTCGAAGTGATGTGCCGGTACCAAATCAAAATAAAGTGCGGGTAGTCCGAAAAATTTGCGCGGCTAAACGCTGCAATGTGGTCAAAACCCCTAAAAAAACAGAAACCATGTATCTATTTCCGAATGAGATGAATTAACTATTTCAATATTACTTTGATCATTCACCGGTACAAGGATCAAGGAGTCTCATTTCCTTGGCAAATATAATTTTGCGCGTCCCGAAATGACATTTAAACGAAAAGCGATTTAATGTCACGGTGATAAAAATCACGTCGATAAAATTAGACGGTTAAAGGATTTTCGTAATATCTAATGATGTTCGGTTGAACAAATTGATTGTTGTTTCAGTTCTCGTTCACGTCGATGTCTGTTTTTTTGGTTGATTGATTTTATTCCGAAATTTAGTCATTAGATATATGTATGATTGGTTATTTCTTGTTAGCCTATGATTCTGGCAACTACGATATTGGTGTAAAACAACTATGACAACGCCATACCCATTTAAAAAACTTAATGGTGTCAAAATCTTATTTGAATTCTTCCTTCCTAAGAATAAAGTACTGATATCATAAAACTATAAATTTTAGCCGCTAATCTAATAAAAAAAAATTAGTCCTAGAAATCTGATTATTAGTTGCTTTAAGGCAAATGTCGATTGAGTTAGCAAGTAGGTGACGTCGTAACTAGCTATTGCTATACAAAAATTATGGGAGAATCGTGTTTTGACATCTCATAAAAAGGTACGTTAGTTGATTGATGGTGTCGAAATCATCTTTTACAATTTGTATTCCCATTATGTTCGACCACCACATAAAGTTGGTGTTAAAAAGTGGCGACTGGATATTTATAATTTGTTATAAAATGTTACCTTTTTCTCCTACTTACCTTAAAGTATCAAAATTGTATCCGCATAGAGACAGCCTTCATTAGGTCAACTACACAATACCCAACTAAATGATTCGTGTGAAACTGGCCGAAAAGGAAAACAAAAAGTCTGCCATTTGCGAAATCGCTCGTGTCAATAACACCACAGCGTTAGTTTTTACGATTCCATTGGCAATTGTTCTTCGGTGTTCGGAATTTGAATTGAATTTATGACGGTTGATTTTTTGGTTTTATCCTGTTATGCCTCGGATTTTTGACCTTTGGTTAGGTGTGTTTTTTTAAGTCAGTCGCTTGCAACATATCACTAATAAAACGAACGAAATAAATTATCAATTAAAACTGTAGTGGGCTTGTAATTTATGTAATGCGCTGGGTTTTTATGAAACAAAAATGACATAAACGTGTAGTAACGTGACTCTCTGTAAAAGTGATAGTAAGAATGCATTAGCCTGACAATGCAAATTGTTTAATCCTTTGAACATACTTTGGTGCATCGTGTGTACAAACAGCACCAAAATGTAAAAACTAAATTGTTTCTCATCAGTATATCTCTGATCTTGCGGGTGCCATGGGTGGTGGTGCTCACTTACCACCAAGTGACCCACTTGCTTGTTGCCACCCTATGTAATAATTAGCAAAATAATCAGCCACAAATTAATATTTTAACGTTTGCTCAACAAAAATTTCGACAGAACTGCATACAGTGATTAGATAGGATTGAGTAAGAGGGAAATGATGTTAGCAATATTTTAAGTGCCTGGTTGTCGTCATTTACACTTTGCTTAGATTTGCACAATTTTTATTAAATTGATGTTGCAACATTTTATTTGATAATTTTGCCACAATGTCACAATGTTTGACTAAAAACGAAGGTAATTTTAAGAATTGCAAAATTTTCGACGAGAAAAAAACGATCGACGGTCGATTTTTTTCGAGAAAAGCGACGAATGTTGATAATAAAGAAATAGCGTTTTGTGGTCTCTGTTAATCATGTCGCTCTAGTTTTGGCTTACATGCCCTCCCAAATTAGATGTTAAGGGACCTCTCCATGTAGTTTTTTTTAATAAGCATGACTGGATACAACATTAAAATACATAACGGACAAAACCCCAGCGATTGTGTCACTCACGCCGGACGTTTGCTGATTGGCGGAAGATTATGCTATCTCAAATCAAAATTGGAACGTAATTGAATTTGAATTTAAATTTAGAAGTCGTTAGTCGTAATTGCTTCGTTTGTGTGCCAATCAAAATTAGCAATTGTTTTAAGTTGGTAGACGTCTGGTTTGTCAAAGGATATGATTGGTATAATTTTAAATTAGAATTTAGAATCGCTTTAAATTATATTCGAAGCGGTTAGTGTTGTCATGGCTAAGCTAGCAGCTAATTTGTATTTGTTCCTTGTATTTTGTTCGGAACAATTTTGACGACTATGTGTATTAATTTATCGAAGGTTACATTAAAAGCTTCGACAGACAGCGAGCGGGAATTATGTCAAATGATGAATTATGACTTGAAATTTTATGCGACCCAATTTGGACAAAATATTATCCTGTCTTCAAACAGTTACGCATATTTTTTTATGAATGAACGAATGAATGAATTTAAATGAAATAATGAAAATAAATATTTTAAAACTGACGAACCTTTTCGTCCGCGACTGTACTATAGTCTTTCGTGACTATACCATGCTGAGTTCAATAAAACCATAGTCATTGTCACGGCCGTTTGTTGGTAAGTATGACTATGCACAATAAAAAGGTGTTTAAAATGGGTTTTTCCTAGTTCTCATAACATTCGTTAAGTAGATCGTTAAAATAGACGGATTAAGTTAGTGACTAGAATTACCAACCGTTCAAGTTTATATCTATGTATAGCCGTGGTGGCCTGGCAGTTTGACCTATAGCCTCTCAAGCAGAGTCGTGGGTTCAAATCCCGGCTCGCACCTCTGATTTTTTCATGCGTAATTACATTTGAAATTTAATATGACATCTTGATCAAACCTGCATAAACCTGCGAAGAAATTCAATGGTGTGTGTGAAGTTCCCAATCCGCACTGGGCCCGCGTGGGAACTACGGCCCAAGTAGTCTCATTCTTATAGGAGGCCTGTGAGCAGTGGGACGTTGGCTGGGATGATGATGATGGTGCGGTGTGTGGTGGTCTATCTCACATGTCTGCGCTGGCTCCGCGCATCCAAGTGATTCCTAGACCTTTACCAGATGCCGGTCCATCTTGGTAGGGGCTTTCCTTTGCCACTTCCCGGTTCGCGTTCACCACTCTAGAATCTTACCGCCCGACCACGACTTCGCGCGTTTGGCGGCGCGGCAAGCGTTTTATCAGTTCATTGCGCGTGCCGCCAGGTAACCACTGTACGGCGAGCGTCTCGGCCGCGCAATGAGCACAGAAAACGCTCGCCGCGCCGCCAAACGCGCGAAGTTGTGGCCGGGCGGTTACTGACTCATCAACAGCTTTGCTTGCTTTGGGAATAGTTCAATAGGGATGTTGACACCACTAATCAACTGACGTACTTTTTATGAGCTGTCAAAACACAATTCTCCCACAGAGTTTGAATGGCAATAGCAACTTATGACGTCACTTGTTCGCCAACTCAATCTGTTTATTTGTTTTAAAGCAACAAAAAATGTAATGTAATTTTGCATTAAAATAAACCTGGTTTTCAGGGCTAAAATAAAGCGTTTACTGGAGTCGTGTCTTCGAATTATTTTTTAATGGCGTCAACATCCCTGTTGGTGGCAATTCTTTTTTAAAACGACCGGCAAGGCGTCCGCTTCTGTTTTGCATTGAGAATTGCCGTTGTTATTATTTATTAATATACCTATCACATAATTATATACACTGTATTACTTCAATTGTTCTTGTTATATTTCAAAGTTTTACATAAATTAAATTTGATCTAGATGAAATATTTAATTTAATTTTATGTTCACGTTCTTCCATCACGATTTTAATGAAGCAATCGCAATTATTCCGTTTCTCATTAAATCTATTCAAAGATAAGTTTCGACATTTACGTATGCAATATATTGACTCCGTAGTCACGGATAAATGCATTTCGTGCGTCTAATAGACTTAAATAATGAACATGTTAGTTTTATATTTTACTAACTAAAATCTGGCAGATACATTAAAATTCCGGGATTGGATTCCCATGGGAACTACCAAAAATTGTATGAAAAACGCTCATGCCAAATTGCATGACTTTAGATGCAGCAGTTGATATTTTGGGATTTTACAGGTGCACATCCCCATCCCGTCGGAATATTGGAAAGTAGGCTATATGTTATTCCCAAGAAGCGGCTATTTTATACAACACTCACTGAATCCCTAAAAATGCAACATGCTGAATAATCCCACAACAATTAAAACAGAACTGTAATTTTATATTTGAAAACACACACGAATTTATGTTCGTTAAATTCAATCTACAAAAGGCTTGGGGCTGTATGAAAAACAAGCACGCATCGAATAACGAATTCGAAATTGAAATTTGGCCATCATTTTATTTTTAAATATTCGAAAACGGCCAGCACGTAACGTTTAAAGTTACATCGAATTCTAAAATCAAATGTTCACTAAACGTTGCGTTTGTCGAACGTGACATCGGTTTAATTCTGTTTGAAAAGAGAACCTGATTGACCGCGATGGCCAGTGACATTTATAAACTCTTTACAGAACTTCAAACTCTATAGCCAACCTTTTAGAGTTTAACGTGGCTCGTCTTACGTTTTCTAGGCTATACTTTCACTAAGTAATGCCAATGTCAGCACACAGCTATTTTCTCTGATATTACGCATTACGCAATCCGTTGCGGCGTATTACAGATTACCGGTTACGCAACGTCGTGGGCACGTGTCGGTGTTGCTATGTTTGTTGTTTAGGCGCTAAATTTAGCTATTTCTGTTACCTTAATTAATTGAATATCTGTTAGTGACTATTAAGAGATGTTTTGTATCTATAGATATAGAGTGTAGATAAATATTTAGTTTCAACAAAAAACTACTGTAAAGAACTAAATAGGGATAGTATTTTATCTTCGAATTTAAATGAAACTATACGGGAAGTCTATGGTAGCTCAGTAGTTTGACATATTAAGCAGAGGTCGTGGGTTCGAGCCCGGATCTCACCTCTGAGTTTTTCAAAATTAATGTGCGAAATTACATTTGAAATTTACCTTGAGTTTAACGGTAGAGCTTGCCTAATTTAAAATGACGCGCCCCACCACCGCATTTGACATACAGAATTTGAAATCCTTTATGTCAAATGCGGTGGTGGGGCGCGTCATTTTAAATTAGACAAGCTATAAAGGAAAACATCGTGCAATTATCATTTAGTCTTCTTTAAGTATCCAAAGGTTAATCGCCTACTTGTGTACCATCCAATTAGCACCATGTTTTTTCAATCGTTCTATTGCTAAAAAGACACCAGCCACATTTTGGACACTGTTTTGTACTCTAAAACTTGTTTTTTTTTCACGACTTTTGCTGAACTTAACTGGCAACACTAGCACGTGTTCAACGTGCGGCTCGTAACCGTCAATTTCCAACGGCCGTTTTTTTTCACAAAAGGAATGTTTTTGCAATTGTTTTAATAGTTGTTCTACCGTGATTATAGATTGATTCGGTTATGTTGTTTTATTGATTCGATTTTTATGATTGCCATTTTTTTGATTGTTAGTAGCAATAAAAGTGATGTCACTGGCAGGCAAGAACTTAGTTCTGATTGATGAGACACGTGAGAAGGCGATTTTTTTTAAAGTAGTTTGTCTGAAATTTTTGCACACAACTGCAATGTTGGTGGAGGCCTCTGCCCTATAGTAGGACATAGTGTAGGCTGAGATGATAATGATTTACAGGATGTTCAATCAAAGTAAGCCAGCGTCTCCTATAATACCTAATCCGAATTTATTTAAAAAAAAAACACTTTTTAGACTAGAAACTACTTCACCGATGAAATCGTAAGTCTAGGGAAAAATACAACCAAAGGCTCTTCAAGGATAAAGTGAATAGGCTGTTACTGAACCAATGAGATACACCTTTGGCCTCATCTGCACTTTTCATCAGATGAGATAGTGGCCAATGACGGGCCTAGAACAACAATGACAGTCAATATGAAGATAAAAAGTACTATTTCATATAATAGCCTATTCTGTTAACGTAGTTTTTTACAGGTAACAGGATTTCAAAGTCGGTTCAGGACTTTTTGAGTTTATCCATTACAAACATACACACAATTTAATCTTTTTTTCTTTATAATATCAAAGTGTAGATAATTTATTTTTATAGCCTATTCTGTTAACATAGTTTTTTACAGGTAACAACAGGATTTCAAAGTCGGTTCAGGACTTTTTGAGTTTATCCATTACAAACAAACACACAATCTAATCTTATTTTATCACACAAATAAATAAATTATCTACACTTTGTAGTTTTGTAGTGGTAGAGCCATGTTGTAGCTAGCCGCTGCATCACGAATGGGCCGGCTCGTCCGGGGCAGTACCACCCTCTCACAGAACACCGACGTGAAGCAGCAGTAATCCTGTTTGCGTTTCGTACGGTCAGTGAGAGTGCCGGGGCCCAATACCTTACCCCTTCCCTCTCCCCCTTCCCCTATTCCCTCTCCTTTAGGGCCGACAACGCACTGGCATCGCGTAAAGCGCTGCGGGTGTCTATGGACAGTGGTGATCATTTAACATCAGGTGACCCACTAGTTCGTTTGTCTGGCCTTACTAACATAAAAAAAAAAAAAAAAAAAAAAAACTTTGATAAAGAAAAAAAGATTAGATTGAGTGTTTGTTTGTAATGGATAAACTCAAAAAGTCCTGAACCGACTTTGAAATCCTGTTACCTGTAAAAAACTATGTTAACAGAATAGGCTATATTTTATGCCGGGATCGTGTCTAGTTCCCACGGGACTTTCAAGCAATATAGTAACTTCACTTTATGTATTCGAGTTTATCAAAACCTAATACTTCAATAGAATGTAACCCTTTGCGTTCCCTTCAGTTCGATTTATTGGTACTGAAACTTTACGCTCTATGGCAAGGTCGAACAAGCACTAAAGTAATTCCTACTGTAGCGCTAAGGTATAGAGTTGAATATCGCTTGGTTGTTATTAAGGTCATAGCGCTTGAGTGAAAGGTATGACTTGGGACACTTGTACTATTGTTTGACTAGTGACTTAATTTGACAGGGTTCCAGGGTCAGTATACCTACAGGTCTTGTTTAGAGACGTGACCAGGACCAATCCAAACCTATTCTAATTAATCTCGTAAGTACCGAGTACTTTTAGCAACCGTGGCCGGAATTGCAAACCCTGAAACAAAAACTAATCTTGTATGACGACCCCATTATAATTTTTAGCTTTTTTTTATTATTTGCTGTTATAGCAGTTATTTATTAGTAATCGGCTAAAATTTCAATTCAATCGTTTAAAAAACATTCGTTTTTAATAAATTAAAATAAAAATAAAAATATTTTTCGTCGTTTGATATTTAGGCTATTAACACCGCAGTAATGTGAATGTTTCGCGTAAATAAAGTGATAAATGACTTGTATACAGTTGTATAGGGTTGAACCCGATCTACCTTATGTCATTAAAGGTAGGTACTAGTATTCAATGACAGAAAGATACTTTTGAAAATGCCAAGAAAAATAATTATGAACAAAATTAGCAACTAAAGGAGCGTGAAAAAAACGTGTCTCTACATTTATGTCTAATAAATCTAAAGCAAAAATACTTCTCTAAATTCATAAATTTTCAGTGTACGAATTAAAAAAATACACAATCATTATTTTTTTTTACACAGACCTTGCAACACTGAAATTCGCGAACTAAAAGTACAGGGTGTATCAGAATTTGACTTTGTCCATAGAATTTACGATGCGCTTCAGTTCCCCATTAAATGGCATTTCCCGTGATTGCTTGCAACTCTGTTGCAACCAGCAGCCACTCAGCTTTATTAAAGCTTTGCTTCGAACTTTGGACAGACCTTTGAAAGGCTCACGACTCGGTTTTTAGGTGCATTGCAAAAGTTTAAAACCTACCTGGACTGGAAGCACTTGTATTTTATTTTATGGAGATAAGTTCGATGTATTTCAGTTGGGAATATCCCATTTGTTCTATAAAACTGATATATTTGGTACGATTTTGAACTCTGTGCCTTAGTTCTATAGGACAAATGGGACATATCCTTTTTGTTATTCTTGTTTGGCTATCCATTCGAGTAAAGACAAATATGAAGGTCTTCGCTGCAAATACTCTTATGTAGCCCGAGTATTTTATTTTAGCGTTTGAGTCTCATTATATTTTTATATCCAAGTTATTTTTTTTATTTTTTTGTTCAATATTTTTCAAATTAACTGGTTTAATTATCGAGGACAAAATAAAATTTTAAATGTTAATAATAATGCAGTTAGAAATTGGAATATCGTATCGAGCCTTTTCGCTCACGCTCATAGTTAGTATTTAATAGTAAGAGGAAGAAAGACAGCATAACGCGAAGTTCGAATTTCGAACTTGGCAGTAGACCTTTGAGTCTGACTCCCGCCAGTTGAAGATTTCTTCGCGTAGCGTACTCGCAAGTACCATCTAATTGTACTATCAACATGTGAAATCGTAAAATTCCGGTCCATTTAACTCCGCTTACCCAAACGTTACCTCGTCAGGACACGAAGTTACATCCCTCATTAATCTAACGGTTTGATTACTTGCTCGTTGCGTCATCGCTAAATTGACTTTACAATTTTGCGACACCCTGTACATAAATTACTGAGTTGCCAGATAATACACTCGCTTAGAAAACCACTCCTTCCTGAACTACCTGGGTGAGCGAGGTAAAAAGGTTATAATACGGAGCTCCGAAAAGTAACGCCTAAATCAATATAAAGATTTCTCAAATTTCAGTTTGGCTGGTTGACAGTAAGGGTGCGCTACTATAGAAGCGGAGACGAATAGAAAAGACAAATCACATAAGCCAAAATTTAAGTCACACTGTCCTTTGTCCTTGTAATGTAATCTTTTATTTTGAATTTTTAAACAATAAAATTATATAATTGTACCTACTGTCACACGCAATCCATATCCATACTATACTCCATACTAATATATTCATCATGTCTGTTACCCCTTCACGCTTCAACCGCTGAACCGGTTTAGATGAAATTTGGCGTGGATATAGTTTGAGACCCTGGCAAGCACATAGAATAATTTTTATCCCGCAAAACTGCATAGTTCCCACGGGATAGCAATGAACGATTTTTAGCAGGCGGAGTCGCGGGCAACAGCTAGTTATTTTAATAAAGCTATGAGCAAATAATTTATTAATTCGGCGTTACTTTGCGGAGGTCCATATTAATGAACTGAAACAATTACTTTGCTCACCCGCGACCTTAAGGGTTAAGGTCGGTAAAGTTATGAGCGTTTGTTTGTTCACTAACTCGGCTGTTCTAAGCTGCGTTTTGTAACTAGGGTGGGTTTAGGGGGGGTTGTAAAGCCTTATTTACAACGGTGTAGGCTTCGCTGCTCAAAATTTTACGAGGCTACGACTGTGACCTCGACTTAGGTCATCTAGATGAGACAAGGTGTTGGCAAAAATAAATTAAATTGCTAGGTTACCGCCTCAACCCTGAAACATACATAATAAGGAAAACAGCTGTCAATAGTGTCAATGGAATTCTGGTTCCAAACGATACACTAGGTACATACAATAAATTTGCTCATGATCTAAAGACCGATTGCAGACATAAAAAGGTTACCATATCAAAAACAGAAATCAAATGTAGGAGCCACTTTTTACATGAGCACTAAGTTTTTTTTTCTGTGAAATTGTCATTTTTATCTGTTTGCAATTTTTTTTGTATGTGGGCCTCTATAATTAGATTAATTGTACGCTGTGTACGGTCAAGTGCAAAAATAAGTATCGATTTAATCATAAGAGCTATATGGGACATATTTATGAGCAAGTTGTGTGCTCCCATATTTTTACACTTGACTGTACATTCCTTATGACATAGCAAATTTTAATAGTTTCAATTGTAGTTTTTGTAATTATGAATATTTGCCATTTATTGCCGCTGACACCGATTGGCGTCATTATTGACTTAAACACAGTGCCACTGACGCCGATCGATTTCGTTGTATTTTTTTTATTCAAAACTGACCCATGATTGTCTATCTCATCTGATGATAAGTGCAGATGAAGACGTTAACTTAAGTCATCATCATCATTTCAGCCGTAGGACGTCCACTGCTGGTCATAGGCCTCCCTCACTGATATCCAATCATTACAATCAGAAGTGACTTGCAACGTGAAACTGCTGCCTTTACTCGTTTTTACTTTATCACTTTAGCCTTTATGACTTGCGTTGAATGGGGATGTTGACGTCATTAAAAAATAATTCGAAGACACGACTCCAGTGAAAAAAACGCTTTATTTTAGCCCTGAAAACCAGATTAATTTTCGATTAACTGCAAAATTAGATTTTTTGTTGCTTTAAATAAAATTTTTTAGTTGATTGAGTTGGCGAATAAGTGACGTCATAAGTTGCTATTGCCATTCAAACTCTATGGGAGAATTGTGTTTTGACAGCTGATAAAAAGTACGTCAGTTGATTGGAAGTGTCAACATCCCTATAGTCGAAATAAAATCTAAGGCACTTCCAGCGCCTCTCTCTCCGGGATTCCTTGGACTTTTATTTATTTTACTTACACCCACTGTGTGCGATGTTCGCAGGAATATTCGCCGCGATGTTTGTACTCCATAATACTGGTTCGTATTTGCCAAATAAGCCCAGGATATCCTGCGGACATATTTTATGTAAAGTGCCGCGGTTTATTGGAATGCAGAGAGTATTTACACTGTGGTAAGCTTGGTCTTGTAATAATCGGGGTAGTGGAACTTTTTAGGGTTCCGTACCCAAAAAGTAAAAACGGGACCCTATTACTGAGACTTCGCTGTCCGTCCGTCTGTCCGTCCGTCTGTCACCAGGCTGTATCTCACGAACCGTGATAGCTAGACAGTTGAAATTTTCACAGATGATTATACTCGTATTTTGATTGCCGCTATAACAACCAATACTAAAAAACAGAATAAAATAAATATTTCAGGGGGCTCCCATACAACAAACGTGATTTTTTTTGCTCGTTTTTGCTCGATATTGATAACGGCAACAGGTATCCGCTTGAAATATTCACAGAATATTTAGTTACAATATTCACTTTAAAAATAAAAAATTAAATTAAAATAAAACATATATTTAAGGGGGCTCCCATACAACAAACTTGTTTTTTGCCGTTTTTATA
Organism: Archips xylosteana; assembly: GCA_947563465.1. Taxonomy (NCBI): domain Eukaryota; kingdom Metazoa; phylum Arthropoda; class Insecta; order Lepidoptera; family Tortricidae; genus Archips; species Archips xylosteana. The sequence goes on along the minus strand of OX387361.1, from coordinate 4,912,843 downwards.
GATAATGGTACGGAATCCTTCGTGCGCGAGTCCGACTCGCACTTGGCCGGTTTTTTTATAAACAGGCTGTCCTAAAATATAACGATAACCTGGTACCTTCCAGGTGTGAGGTCGATTTATAAGTAATAGTTCTGGAAAAATAAGAAAAAAAACCGTATGACTTAGTTAAGCAATAATCATTCCAGCTGAAAGACGTCCACTGCTGAACATAGGCCTCCCCCAAGGCTGGCCAAACAGATCGGTCCCGTGCCATCAACATCCAACGTGATCCCGCAACCTTAACCAAGTTGTCGCTCCATCTTGGTGGAGGCCCACCTACACCGCGTCTTCCATCAAAAAGTCACCGACATAGCTCGAAGAATCGCCAGTCTCAAGTGGCAGTGTGGGCAGGGCTCATCGCTCGTAGAACTGTTAAGCGGTAATAAATATTTTTTCGCAAGTATGTACACTAAAAGAGATTATGTTATGTGACTCTATTATCGCTTAGCTAAATGACTTTTTTTTTCTTAATTTTTCCATACAACTGCCATTCTAAAAAGGTACGGTCTAGTGCAAAAATAAGTATCGATTTAATCCTCCCATCGTTACATACCTATACCTTAATTCGACGACATAAGAGCTATGGGACATTATTTATGAGCAAGTTGTGTGCACCCATATTTTTACACTTGACTGTGCATACCCACACCGTTTAGTCTCCTCGTCTGACCAATTTGCTCCCGTCGCCTGTATTTCCAGAAAATACAAACTAGGGCTTTTCAAGGCTGGAGTGAGTAGGCTATTACTGAACCCTTGGCCTCATCTGCACTTTTGAGATAGTGGTCAATCACGGGTCAATTATATGAAGAAAAAAAATATAAGTAGGTATAAGCTCAAAATACCCGATATGTTCACTTTTTTTTGTATCGGTTGTTGTGCGAATTTATGTGACAGCAGACTTAACCATTTTGGTAAACAAAAATCCTTATTGAGCTCATATTTTCCTCGGCTTCGATTTTTTTTTATTACCCAACTTTGTGTAGGATGACGATGTCCGTGGTTCCACTTTGAGGATAAACTAAAGCCAATTGTAAAAGTATATTCAAAAATATAATATTGAAAATAATTCGACGTGTCAGACAAAAAATGTAGCGTTAGCATCTGTTTCTTTTGATAAAATTCGATTGGGTTTAATATAAATTTGTTAGTTGTGAATCGCGTGTGCCGTACCGTGTGTGTGTGTATTCAAAAAACCCGGCCAAGTTCGGTGAGGGTTCCGCAAAAAAGTGTAGGGACCTATCTCAAAATTGACTAAACCTCCATATCATTACTATACACTGCTAAATACAAGAAAAAATCTAAATTTTAACATCACGTAGCACAGATATGTACGTCCAAATCTTCAGTGTAATTTATACATTTAATAAAAGAGGGGCATTTTTATATCTGGACATCTGTATAAATAAAAGTAATTTTGAACTAAATTAATGTGTCCGACATAATCTTTGCAAAATTATACTAGAACAAAATTATTCAAGTTTACATTATTTGCATCCATCTCAAAAAAAAAAAAATGGAGTCATTTTTTCTTTGAGTCCACAGTCGTATATAAATCTTCCGTATGATTATACCTAAAGATTAGAGCAAGAAGTCCAACATACTTTTGCCCAGCAGTGTGACATACAAGCTAACAAAAACAACATCACCCAGCATATTTGCCAGGGCTTTTTCGCATTGATTCGATTATTTTCAACAATCGTGACATGTTACCTAAACAGAGGTAGAATCGGTTAACGAACCAGGAATCGGTTTTATTCGATTCTCGATGACTATCTGCGTCGAATGACCCCCCATTAAACTGGCAGTCGATAACAGAAAATAGATTTCGAGCTGGCTGAATGTGATTTTAGATATCGACGAGAAAATATTTCACGAGATAGGTAGTTCAGTTTTAAAACTAAAATGAGACTACGGGCACAAGGTTTGACAAAAAAAAAGCGCTAAGAAATCTTTCAATGATTTTTGAAGATCTTTACCTCATAAATACACTAACATCCGCTTCAACTTTTTTTGTTTTGTAATTAAATTCTCCGGTCGACGTACAATACAGGTAAAAGTCATCAATGTAATTATTTGTTTGCTTAATAATAAAGAATGATGATGGAAGTCCCACGCTGCGCTTGCCAGTCCGTGGTCTCCATTCGAGAACATTCGGCCTCATCGGCCATCTGTTCTGCGTGCTATATGGCCTGCCCATAGTCATTGGCTTGCTATTGGGATAGGATTCATCATCATCATTTCAGCCGAAAGACGTCCACTGCTGAACATAGGCCTCTGGCTCGCCAAACAGATCGGTCGAAACCTTAACCAGGTCGTCGCTCCATCTTGTCGGAGGCCTACCTACACTGCGTCTTCCGGTCCGTGGACGCCACCCGAGAACCTTTTTGTCCCATCGGCCATCAATTCTACGAGCGATGTGCCCTGCCCACTTCCATTTGAGTCTGGCGATTCTTCGAGCTAGTCGGTGACTTTAGTTAGGGGATAGGATTATGGTCGAAATATTAGTATGATAGGACTATGGTCATGTTATCGTATTTTTCCAGCTTTGTTACAGTTATTTAGTTTATATGACGATAAGCCGAGATATTTAAGAAGTATCCTTGATGTAACAACACGTTACTTACCCAGCGTTTACGAGCGCCGCAAAGAGGTTAATATGTCTGAGTACTTGCTTGCTAGTCACAGTATATTTACTGCTATCAGTGTTCCTATTATGCAACGCACCAATTAAGTTAAGTTTTGTTTAGTTATAGTCTTAGTAATAATATTTTCTTGGAAGAGCGGGCCCTCCTAACGCAAGTTCCGACTTAATGGGAGGCCTCAACCTTTTATGTAAAACTTCTGTTAAATGCAAATAAAGTTTATTTTATTTTATTTTTTATTTTTTAAGGAACAAAATTCGTCCCTCCTGTGGACACATAATTAGTGACTCCGCAGGCTTATTGTCTAACGTTTCTGTCGCTTGCCTTCGCAATCACTATTTCTTTTTGTCAAACGGTATAAAAGGATGACAGAAAGAGACGGTGAAAGCGAAGGCAAGCGACAGAACCGTTAGACAATACGGCCTGGTTCGAATATGCCGATATTGACTTAAACAAAAAAATATGTGCGACTCAAAACTGACCGATGCAAGCGAAATTTTCGGACATAATTGGGAGATAATCAATTCAAGCGTAACTTTCCTATCCTTTACCTAGTTACTTCTGCGGCTGCGGTGTCTGAAGTTCCCAATCCGCACTGGGCCCGCGTGGGAACTACAGCCCAAGCCCTCTCGTTCTGAGAAAAGGCCTGTGCCCTGCAGTGGGACGTATATTAGGCTGGGATGATGATGACTTATGCGGCCAGTAATCGGAGGACGGGTAGCAGCGCTCTCGATATTTACGGTGTAACTTACTCCAATCGCCAACCCGCTTGCCAAGCGTGGCGATCAAGGCGACAACCCCCTATGGTTAGGCTAACCATAAAACGGCCCCTAGTCAGGGGGTTTCACTCCGCAGTTTAGGTATGTTCGGCCGGCGCTCCTCCCGGGAAGGAGAATCGAGTATGGCAGTAGGTTGTCGCTCGGCCTTCAGTTCGCACGCTAGCCATGTCACGCGTAAGTAAGCATCTTTTTTTCTGTGATTTTTGCAACAAACAATGACTTCTAAACGATCTTATATGTAAACTAGCTTTTGCCCGCGGCTTCGCTCGCGTGTACCATGAGTATTCCAAAGAACTAAGATATCAAGCAAGCAAGCATGCACGCAAGCAAGCAAGCGTGCAAGAAAGCGTGCAAGTAAGCGTGCAAGCAAGCCCGACTAAACTTCAGATAGATACGGTCCTTTACAGTATTTCTTTATATACAATGTTTTTCACTAATTCGGAAGCGGGCACTAAAATAACCAGGCTTGTTAATATAAAACCTATTATTACTTTTCCCTGTCCTGCATTGGGTAGAATTCAATGTTTTCTTACCTTCTACGGAAACTTGAGTAACTGGAAGCGCTGTGTGCCTACTTAGCATTGATATTATACATATTATAGTATTTTGTAAAGGTGTTGTGTGACCTAACCGCTAAGGAGTTATACCTTTCATCATCAGCTCATCTGAATAACCAGAAAGAATACAACTAAAGATCTATACGTGCATATGATATTTAAAGAAACTTCCTATGACTCCTAACCGTTAAGGAGCTTTACCTTCCATCATCAGCTCATCAACATGAGATGATGTCTACCAGACGCAAACACTTAAATAGCTTGAGAAAATATATGAAAAACGTAATGCGTGCCTACAAAATTTGAGGGTTGCCCTCGATTTCCTTGAGATCCCGTCATCAGATCCTGATTTGGTGACAATGGGATCTGGAGTATATTGTATTCTTTCGAATAAAAAAATAATTTTTATAATCGGTCCACAATTGACCGAGAAATCGGTGAACATACCTACATAAAAAAAACATAAAGTGGAATGCATAACCTCCTTTTTTTAAGTCGGTTAAAGAGCCCTTTGCGGCCTACTTACAGTATGAACTTATGAATTTTGTAATTTTAGCTTTCTACAACCAGTAAAACGCAAAATCCCGTTTTTTCCCGTTCCCGTAAGAATTTCGGGAAATGCTTTCTTAATGCTCCCCTACACTCTCCAAGGAACCCACTTGCCAAATTTCAGCTTTCTATGACCAGTAAAACGAAAAATCCCGTTTTTCCCGTTCCCGTGGGAATTTTGGAAAGTTCTCTCTCAATGCTCCTCTACACTCCCCAAGCAACCAACATGCCGAATTTCAGCTTTCTACGACCAGTAAAACGAAAAATCCCGTTTTTTCCCGTTCCCATGGGAATTTTGGAAAGTCCTCTCTTAATCCTCCTCTACACTCTCCATGCAACCTAGATGCCGAATTTCAGCTTTCTACGACCAGTAAAACGAAAAATCCCGTTTTTTCCCGTTCCCGTTGGAATTTTGGAAAGTCCTCTCTCAATCCTCTACACTTTCCAAGCAACCTAGATGCCGAATTTCAGCTTTCTACGACCAGTAAAACGAAAAATCCCGTTTTTTCCCGTTCCCGTGGGAATTTCGGAAAGTCCTCTCTCAATCCTCTACACTCTCCAAGCAACCTAGATGCCAAATTTCAGCTTTCTACGACCAGTAAAACGAAAAATCCCGTTTTTTCCTTATCCCGTGCGAATTTTGAAAAATCCTGAAATTAATGTTTTAACTAATGTAATACCTACTTGTGTATCAAGTTTGAAGAGTCTAGTTATTATAGTTACTGAGATAGGGTCACTCGGAATCGAATATATAAATCCCGTTTTTTCCTGTCCCCGTGGGAATTCCCAAAAATCCTTCCTTAGTGGATGCCTACATTGTATAAGGTATCTATGTGCAAAATTTCAAGTCTCTAGGTCCAGTGGTTTGGGCTGTGCGTTGATATATCAACAGTCATTTAGTTTATTTAGACATTTCAACCCCATCGCACCCCATCCAGGGAGATGGTATTTTACGTCTGCCACGTCGGATTTTAAAACCGTTGTTGTTTTCATAACCAGCGACCCGATAAACCATAGAAACAACACCCATGTTGATTTTCAGACTTTGTTACCCCTTTTCCCCCTTTTAGGGGTTGAATTCTCAAAAAACCTGAAACACGTGTTTACTCATTTATCATTAGGAGTACTTCTGTGAAGTTTCGAATAAAATAGTCGAACGAATCTTGTTTCCCCATACAAACTTTGGACCCCCGTTTCACCCCCTTAGGGAGTGAATTTTGAAAAATCCTTTCTTAGTGCACCCCTAGACCTTATAAGGAATCTACATGCCAAATTTGGAATCTCTAGGCCCAGTGGTTTCGGCTGTGCGTTGATATGTCAGTCAGTCAGTCAGTCAGTCAGTTTCTTCTTTTATATATATAGATAACTTACTTACAGGTTTGACAACATAAAAATTGAAATTTGGCACATAAAAAATGTTTGTTTATATGCCAAATTTCAACTGAACTAGTTTGGTAAGATTTGAAAAAGAAAGTGCTAGATATCGACAAACAGACAGTCACAAACGTGATCCTATAATGGTCCCCTTTCATTTATTTATTTATTTAGTAAAATCTTTTTCCTGTTAGGCTTACAGCGTCCAACAAGCAAGACAAATAGACAAGAAGAGCAAGAGTTTTTGAGGTACGGAAACCAAAAAAGAATATTTCTGTATCCACTGTTAATGTACTAAGTTAGAGTCACTCCTGCTCTCATATTGTTTATTTTGCCGCTACACATAGGTGTTCAAATGGACATTACGGGGAATGAGATTGCTTTCTAGTACATAATCTTATATATTGCCTTTATATACTTTTATGGGTACTCATACCAAGGAACCTAGCTTAGCTCGTAGGGCACTTAGTTCATAGACCAATCCTTTCAGTGTCAGTGTAACTTTATTTTACATTCGCTATTATCTGCGTGAGAAATATCATCAAGATAAATTTTACAATCTTAGAGCTTAGCCTGAAAAATGGTTACGGTAACATTTTTAACCTTTTCAACGCCAAGCCAAGCCAAAACGTTAAGCTACTTTGAACCTTAAGCCATTGCGTGAAGATCACTTTGACGTTGTATTTTGTGACGCATTATAAAAGGTTAAAGAACAATGTTCGCACCAATTACACCATCTATCGATTGCAGACGGAATTAACATGTTCATTGTTCATGAAAGCATTACTTTAACGTTCTTAGACAACGCTCCCTAGTTAAAGTATTATCCTATGGAGATGTTTGGGTGTTTGATCTTAAAGACGTATTTTAAATAATAGTAAACCACGAACTTACCTAAACTTAAAAGTAATAGAGTTTACACAAGTCTATACTGACGCAAATTGGGGATGTCTATTTTGCAATGTATAGTAAATCGAAAACCATTTCGAGATAAATGCTTTTTAACTCGTTTTCTGTAGTTATTTAATTTTAATATAATATTGTATAGGTAATGAATTTATTTCATAACGAATAAGCAATGACCTTTATTTGACATTGAGGTAAAATACGTGGATGGTCCAAATTGTACTTTAATCGGTGTGGAATGGCATTATTTAGAATTCTACTCAATTTACGCGTGGATTAAACTACCTACGGAGTTTGATTTGGACCTGCTGTCTGTCATCTAGCACTCTGACAGCGCCAATAAAGTGACACTTTTTACAGTATTACCATTACGCAAAAAATAATTAAAGGGGTTGCTTTATCGTACGCACTGACAATTTAGCCGTGTGGGAGCCCTCAATTATAATCTAACGTCATCAAGCGAAATAGTTTGAATAATTAATTTTGAAAATAGTAGTGAACCAAATGAAAAAATATTTAAATTAGTTTCTTATAATTGACTTTTCTGTACAAAAAAAAATATAAAAAATATTGGTAATTTTTTTTAGACATTCCCAAATAGACAGAGAAAAGCTGCAAGCTTTTAAATGTGTTGTAAATGTTGTTGTTGTAAAAAGAGAGTAGCGGCAATTATTCCACTGATAAAAGTGTAATTGTAATTACATAATGACGATAACACTAGTCTGGCTATCTAACAAAAGCCTACATGGACTCAAAATACACCAAGAATATTAAACGCCAATAACGTAAATACGAAACGGGGAGCGTGTTAACGTGAAATATACGACCCCATTGCCATTATAGTCCTCGTAATAGTGCCTGCGATATATCAAAACTTTTCAGCGCAGTATGGTATAGTCTGAAATGTTCAGAATACGAACGGCTGTAAAGTTGCGGAATGTGAAGAGCCAATTGTGTCAGGCGAAGTCAGGAAAGTTCAGCGTTGTGTTGCTTGAAGTTGAGTTTAGGGGTTGGAGTTCGAATCTTTTGTTTTATTTGCTTTTTGGGTAAAAACCCGTGGAGGCATCTTCACCTTACATTATGCAATTTCGCATTTTTCTGGACTTCTGTCGTTACCGCAAGAGATACTTTAACCCTGTACAGTAACTTTGACCTATTGGATTAATTTTATTTTTGCTCTTCCTTCATCAACCTTACAGCTAAGGAGTGAAATTCCCTGCCTGCCTCTGTGTTCCCAGAACACTAGAATCTGGTCGCTTTCAAGTCTAGGGTGAATGAGCATTTACTAGGCAAGTGAGCTCCATCGTAGACCTCACCTCATCTTCGCTTTCCATCAGGCGTGATTGTAATAAAACGCAAGCCAATATTGTATAAAAAAAATTGCCATTCTTCTTTTGATTTGATCGATTCTTTTTTTCTCACAATGTTTTTTTATAAAGCTTATTTTCACAATCGCGTTTTTTCACAATTTTAATCGAAATAGATACATATCGACCTATAATTAACGACCGCTTTAGCCTAGTTGGTAGTGACCCTGCCTACGAAGCAAGAGGTCCTGGGTTCGAATCCCGGTTAGGGCATTTATTTGTGTGATGAGCACGAATATTTGTTCCTGAGTTATGGATGTTTTCTACGTATTTAAGTATGTATTTATCTATATAAGTATGTTTATCGTCGTCTAGTACCCATAGTACAAGCTTTGCTTAGTTTGGGACTAGGTCGATTTGTGTAAGATTGTCCCCTAATATTTATTTTTATTTATTAATATTTATATAGGTAGGTTGAGGTTACGTTTGCATTGGCCCGAAGAGCCAAAAGCGTACAGAAGAAGAAGCACCGCGCGAGTGGAGCTCAGTCGACACTGTTTCTATGTCAATTTAAATTGGGAAAAAATGCTACTGTGAAAATAAACTTCAGTAAAAAACTAAGGTGAGAAAAAAAGCATTTAGGAAAATCTGCGAACGGAAATTTTGCTACATGGAAATTACGATTTTGGTAAATTGATCTAACCAGTCAGTATATAAAACTAGACCGTAACCCACGCAATGTCACAAGCAGAGCACTTCATCTTTATCTTTGCGCCATTTACGAAGGCACCGGCTAAGTTCCGCAATTTATGAACCCGCGTAGGTGACTCGTAAGGACACGTATCAAGTTTTCATAAACAAACCAAATTTTCCAACGTAATTTCAATGTGTGCGCTTTTAGTCGTTTAATTAAAGCTCGTAGGCGTGCACGACTGGTGCTTGCCAAACTTAATTACATTTACTTAATTACAAAAATCTGGTTGTAACTAAATTTGCTTCGGTAGTAGCGAAGTAAGGTCATCTTCATCATCATTTCAGCCGTTGGACTTCCACTGCAGTGCTGGGCATAAGCCTCCCTCATTGATACCCAATCATTACGGTTAGAAGCATGCATCCACCTTGAACCTGCGGCCTTTACCAAATTATATTGATAAACGAATTAATTCATGGAATCTCGAAAACAGCTAGTACTTAATATTAACGAAACACTTTGACCGAATGCCTATCAGATCTGCAATATATGCCCCCCCCTACCAAGGGGTGGGGGGTTTACGAGTGCCATAAAAGTCTCTAATATACTTAGTTCAAGTACCGTGGACGCGTGATCGCAATACGGGGTTCCTGTCCCGTCTGTTAGAGTCCTATTCGATATGTTTACAGGGAATAACTTAAGAAAAGCTTAACGTTCTGTTGGTTACTGAGCATAACTAATTCAATAAAATCAATTGTTAAAAATTTTATACAAAAATTCTGGTAATTCTTATGCTTTTCATACGTTTTCTTAATTTAAAATAAGTAACTGTAGCCCGCGACTCCGTCTGCGAAGAATTGAAGAATAAAAATAGCCCATGACATATTCTCAGACCTACCAAATAGGGACAAAAATCCATAACATCTGTCAAGCCGTTTCGGAGGAGTTCGATAACCAACATTGTGACACGAGATTTGTATATATTAGAATAGCTGTTGCCCGCGACTCAGTCGGCGAAGAATAGGGGTATAACAAACATAGACTGCTGAAATCATTACACTTCCATTGCCGTAGTCGTATAAAAAATAGCCTACGACCTATTGTCAGACCTATCAAATTTAGAAAAAAAAACATAAAAATCGGTCAAGCCGTTTCGATAACAAACACCGTGACACTCCGGGTTTCCTGTGTAATTCCCGTTCTCACTGGAATTCCGGGAAAATATATATCCTAATCGTCGCTGAGCATGCCAAATCTGTTATGTGTTTGATTTTGATTTTAATCAAACCAATTAATTCTGACAGATTTGACTGTCCGATCCTAAAACATTGGACCGATCAAATAAAGAGTGTGGCGCAATTTGTAGTACAGATACTATTTATTTAGTCGTATGGCATTAAACACTAAACAATTAGGTACACTAAAGAAAGAAACTACAAATACTACTAATAGATACTATTAGCGTGGGTATTTCAAATACATATTGCAAATTAGCTTTTATTCTATTTTATGTTCTTAAGGTTGAGATTAAGATTAAAATAAAATTAAAATAAGATTAAAATGTTATTTGTCTGTTTGTTTACTAAAACTCTATGGATAATCTGTTCGTCCGAAACAAAAGAATTGAGTACCTTATTTTGTTATTGCTAGGTACCTATTTGTCAGTCAAAAATTGAACACAACAGATTTGGCACGCTCAACAACGCTATGTTTTTCTCGCTACTGACAAGAATCTAATGACGCCTTGAGAGGCTTGAGAGGCACTTTAAAATCTATTTAGGCTACAGGGCTTGCCAAAAAATGATACATACATACCAACATCCATACATATATAAAAACATATCCTTTGACAGTCGGGTGAAAAAGACGCCAATCGGAATACAGCCGGTACAGGAACACCCCTTCGAACGCGGGACTCGAATCGAAGCGGTTTATTAGAAGGTCGGACCCCATATTAATGCGGTTTTCGTAGTAACAGCGTAATAAAAAGAACTAACTAGACACAACTTAGAGGAATCTTTATAGCCGCAATCCATTTACGGGGTCAACGCTTCAAGCATGTTACATGGCCTTTTTATTTGGACTGACGCATTGATGAAGGGCTCTAAGAATGCTGAAGAAAATATACCCCGTGTGATGTAGGATTAAGAATTACACCTGTCCATTTCTTTCGTGGATTTCGTAAGAAGCGACTAAGGAAATAGGGTTAAGGTATTATTGTAGGCGATAGGCAACCTGTCACTATTGTACCACTGTTATCTAACTTTAAATCTAAAATTGCTAAAAGTAGCTTGGAAAAGTGAATGTAGCATTTAGTGTGCCCTGCCTACCCCCTTTGGGGATATAGGCGTGATATGTGTGTATGTATGAGATAACAAGTTTGATATGAAGTATCTTTTTGTATTATTATTTTTCAACTTTATTATTTATTACTTTTACAGTCATCCCGTGAAAACCATATATTTCATACTAAATACAAACTGAAATATGGATGCACAGAAAAAAACCCAGAAAAAAGACCAGCGCTGGGAATCGAACCCAGGTCTTCAGCATTCCGTGCCGTGAGCCATTCCCCTACACCACCACTGGTCAGGAGTCTAGACACGAATTTTTCCTATACGTTCATCTTTATATACATTCTCTTTTTCTGGGTTTTTTTCTGTGCATCCATATTTCAGTTTGTATTTAGTATGAAATATATGTATGAGATATCTAGATTTTTAGGGTGGCCCAAAGGGTGCAACGGGACCCTATCACTGAGACTCCGCTGTTTGTCTGTCCGTCCGTCAGTCTGTCACAGGGCTCTATATCTTGAACTAGACAATCGAATTTTTCACCGATTATGTGTTCATTTTTCATCATCATCATCATTTCAGTCGAAAGACGTCCACTGCTGAACATAGGCCTCCCCCAAGGCTCGCCAAATAGATCGGTCCCGTGCCATTCGCATCCAACGCGATCCCGCAACCTTAACTAGGTCGTCGATCCATCTTGTTGGAGGCCTACCTACACTGCGTCTTCCAGTCCATGGACGCCACTTGAAACCTTTTTGCCCCATCGGCCATCGCAGTTCTACGAGCGAAAATTTAAAAATTAAAGGGGTCTTCATACACGAAACGTATTTTTTTAGCGTTTTTAACTCCGGCAACGGTTGCTAGGCCATGAATCAAACCACTAAGTCACCGCGGCTTTTCTTTGCGGCATCTATTTATATAGATAATAGATTAACATCAAAATACACACCCTAGCACAAAACCGTTTAATAAGGTCTGATTTCTCGATTCAGAGCTATGAATTGGCCAATTTGACCCTTTGTGAACTTGTAACCGAGGACTGGGCATTTCCCATTTTCAATAGCTATTGTGCCCATTTACAGATCTAATAAAATTCCCGGTGAAAAGGTATTGGGTTGCTTGTACTTTCATAGCTACTGGTATTTCTGTTCGACGTTATTTTTAATATAGTTACAGGTTTTGTTTACTTTCTGTAGCTTATTATGACGGGCTCAGAGCCGCTCAACGAGCCACGGAGAGGGTTTAGGGTTTCTCTAGGGGATCGAATCAGGAATGAGGAGATCCGTAGAGAACAAGGGTCACCGACATAGCCAAACGGATTAGCTCGTTGAAATGGCAATGCGCAGGCCATATAGCACGCAGAACAGGTGGCCGTTCGGGCCAAAAAGCTCTCGAATGGAGACCACGAACTGGCAAGCGTTGCGTGGGGCGTCCACCAACGAGGTGGACGGACGATTTGGTGAAGGTCGCAGGTTCAAGGTGGATGCAAGCTGCTTCCAACCGTAATGATTGGGTGTCAATGAGGGATGCCTATGTCCAGCAGTGGACTTCCTACGGCAGAAATGATGATAATTATTGTTATTAAAATGGGCATTGCTTTTAGCCGATGAAAAAGTCTTGGTTGAGAAACATTCGAGTGTGGACCGGAGTCACGAGTGCTGCTGAGCCTGTTCCACCTCGCGAGGGATAAAAAGAAGTATTCGGAGTTGATGGCCAATCCTCAGTAATTGGAGAGGCACCACAAGAAGAAAAGACGAGTTTTATTTAACTCTCAATGCTTGTTTAGCTCGCTCGGAGAGCGACGGTTTGCATAAGCTCCAAAAGTCACCAGATTTAAGTGGCAATGAGCAAGAAACATTACTCATAGAACCGACGGCAAATGGGGCTGTGGGGTTCTAAAGTGGCGGCCGCAAAATTTCTGATGGACTGACTGATTGACTCATCAACATTCAGTGGAAACTCTTGGTCTTCATAAAAACTTTTTGTGCCTATTTATTTTTGTTTTCACCCAAAAGACTGGCAGGCAAAGAAGACAATAAAAAAATGCCAACTCGGTTAAGATAAATAATAACACGGGAGAATTCACAATAATTGTCCTATTCCCAAAATAAGTAAGGTTAGGCAACGGATAAGCATACTTAACTAGATACATACATACCTACTTAAACATATATAAAACACCCAAGACTCAAACGAAAAAAACATTCGGATTTTTCATACATAATCTGCCCCGACCAGGAATCGAAGTCGGGATCTCGGCAATAATCAGGTTCTATGTATAACCACTATGCTATACCATCAATAAAAGCCCAACATCTACACACAATAACCCTGCGTCTAAACACGTGGGATCCGATTATAACAAAAATATAACTTCATATCAGCGACGGAACACATGTCTTATCCTATTACCGGAGTGCGGTAATTAGTTTACTTGGAACAAATATTTTTATTGTTCCTGCAATTTCTGAACGTAATCGTGTTAGTCTAGAGCTTCGAGTACTTAGCTTGTTTTCTTTGAAACTAGCTGTTGCAAGCGACTCCGTCTGCGAAAAATTACGTTGGGTTGGGTCTTAATCTTTACCCCAAATGTCATCTGAATGGATACAGCGGCTTAAATAAGCTTGAAGACAGGCACACAGACAAAATTAGTTTTGGATACTTTGGTAAGTTCCCAATCCGCACCGGCCCCGCGTGGGAACTACGGCTCAAGCCCTCTCATTGTGAAGGGAGGCCTGTGCCCTGCAGTGGGACGAACAATAGGCTGGGATGATGATGATAACTTTAGTAATTTTTGCTTGTGCAATGAGTTACGTACCTGTGGTCCAACTAATTTGTCCAACCCGGAAAAAATGCTGCCATTATTTTGAATCACTTAATAATATTTTAATACAAAAATATATAGGTTAGGTTAGTTAGGTACTTTCAGTTGCCCGAAGGGCAAAATACCCACGAAAAGGGCGGAGCTCCGTCGAAAAACAATTGGACAAACTACAGTTGGACCACGGGTCGACGGGTCGGGAGGGGTGCAATGGACTTAATAAATCATATTCGTGTCATCTTCGGCTATGTACGTCCCAGCGCAGGGCACAGGCTTCCTCTCAGAATAAGAGGACATTGGGCTATTGTTCCCGTGGACCCAATGTGGATTGGGAACTTCACACACACTTTGAATTTCTTCAAGTGTAAATTCGCGCATAATTTCAAAACTCAGAGCTATACCAGGCTCATACCCACGACCCTCTGCTTGAGACTATAGGTCAAACTACCAGGCTACCACGGTTTATTTTTAATATTATGTTTTTAATATAAATGCGGATTGATTAATGATCATACAACCCTTCAGAACCCTAAGATTACCAAACTTCTGGCCCCCATCCATCAAGAATTTTATTCTTCTAGTATTAGTTTGAACAAATATCCCTTGCTTGGATTGTTTCTAAATATAAGTAATCCTTTTAAATATGTCAGTATGATTGGTGACCTCTATAAATTCTTTAGATAGGATGAGTTATCTTAATCAAAATTACATTTTTTTTTTTGATATTTTAGCGGCCTTCTAGAGACAGGATTAGGGATAAGTTTGGGCACCATTTACCTAAGTCATTATCATCATCATCTCAGCCAATATACGTCTCACTGTAGAACACATGCCTCCTCTCAGAATGAGAGAACCATTTAAGTATGGAACTCTAAAAAGGTACAGACATATAAAACATTAATTCTTGGCTACGAATGCTATCTCATCCTAGCACTAACAGAATAAAATCTCAGAAAGAGCTCCCTTAAGAGCGATTGTAAAATATATTAAGCGACGTTGGATTTAAGAGTCATCGTTAAACTAAAAGAAAATAGGAGCTGTGTGAAGCATAATAGATGCATTAGCCGCCATCTTTAGATTTATATAGCCTACTACTACACTAAGAATATCTTCTAATATCTGTTTCTCTTGTATCGTTTAATTTAAATTTTATGGTCAATAAATACATTTTGATTTTTTTTTTTTATTTTGATATATAAAAATCTCGTGTCACGGTGTTTGTTATCGAACTCCTCCGAAACGACTTGACCGTTTTTTATGAAACTTTTTTGTCTATATTCGGTAGGTCTGAGAATAGGTCAAAGGCTATTTTTATACATCTATTCTTGGCAGACGGAGTCGCGGGCAACAGCTAGTAAAGAATATATGCAATAGCCTTAATTCACTTCGGACGCGTTAACCATTAGGTGGCACACCAGTCGAATTGAAAGTCCGGGAATTCCCAAATATACCCAAATATTTCGTTGAGGTAAGTGGAGGGAGAGAGAGGGGCGAGACATTTTTATATGTACATACTAGCTGTTTCCCGCGTCTGTGAAGAATAGAGGTATAAAAAATAGCCTACGACCTATTCTCAGACCTACCAGATGTTAAGCAAAAATTTTCCTAATAATCGGTCAGGCCGTTTCGGAGGAATTCGAAAACAAACACCGTGGCACGAGATTTTTATATATTAGTTTATATGATATTATTTAATTTTACAGCTCCTATATGTCAAAGACAAAATGCTTTACGAAATTATTCAACAAAACGTGACTTTCCGTTTAAAACTGTCAACCATTGGGACATTTACCTTACCCATCGAATCGAAACATCAGTCAATTTTCTCCAGCACTCGTGAACTTCCTTTTATTCTATCTTTTAACACAATTTCACCTTATAAAGCGCCCTGCTAAAATGAATCAAGCTATAGATACTCCATATCACATTATTGATATTGATTGATATGGAAGGGGTGCCGAGTGCGACGCGGGTTGAGGTAGCGAGGGTAATCGAGTTATAGGAGGTAGATATATTTTTATTTTAATAATACTGAAAACTCATAGTGAAAAAACCGGCCAAGTGCGAGTCGGACTCGCTCACGAAGGGTTCCGTACAATTATTAATAAAAATCACGTTTGTTGTAACGACCGCTTTAGCCTAGTTGGTAGTGACCCTGCCTACGAAGCAAGAGGTCCTGGGTTCAAATCCCGGTAAGGGCATTTATTTGTGTGATGAGCACGAATATTTGTTCCTGAGTTATGGATGTTTTCTGTGTATTTAAGTATTTATTTATCTATATAAGTATGTTTATCGTCGTCTAGTACCCATAGTACAAGTTTTGCTTAGTTTGGGACTAGGTCGATTTGTGTAAGATGTCCCCTAATATTTATTTTTATTTATTTTTTTATTTTTTTTTTTAAATATTTTTTTTATTTTAATTTAATGATTTATTTTTAAAGTCAATACATAAATAAATATTCTGTGAATATTTCAAGCTTCTACCTGTTGCCGTTATCAATATCGAGCAAAAACGAGCAAATAAATCACGTTTGTAGTATGGGAGCCCCCTTAAATATTTATTTTATTCCATTTTTTAGTATTTGTTGTTATAGCGGCAACCGAAATACATCATCTGTGAAAATTTCAACTCTCTAGATATCACGGTTCCTGAGATACAGCCTGGTGACAGACGGACGGACGGAAGGACGGACGGACGGACAGCGGAGCCTCAGTAATAGGGTTTCCGTTTTTACCCTATGGGTACGGAACCCTAAAAACCGGTTGTCTGTAAAGTCGGTTTACGGACGATAGTTTAACGTGACCACGTCATAACAAAACATTCAAAAACAAAAATGAAACCAGGCGGTCACCCATCCAAGTACTGACCGCGCCCGACGTTGCTTAACCTCGGTGATCGGACGAGAACCGGTGTTTTGCCAAATATCTTGAAAACGGTGCATGCATCCTACGGCAAAATCAATGAAATTTTCATCCTCCATGTCAAACTTATAGCAACCCTCTTTTTCTATCGGGGGTTAAAAAATGTCTCCAGCTTGTCTCTTGGACTGGATCGTAAAAAGCACAGCTTTATTAAACGCGATAGGGCACGTCATAGGCAATTGCGTCGCGAGTTTGTTCGGTTATATCTTATGATAGTATAAGATGATTTACCTTTTAAATTGGACATAAATATAATGCTAACACAGAAAATAGAAGATTTACTAGGTTTTGTTAAGTATTTACTGTCCTTGAAGCATCGTAAGGTCGAGTTTCTTTAGCCCTAAAAGGTAACTTAAGCCAAAGTTTTTAGAAAAAAAATCTGGCTTCAATAATCCCAAAATAACTAAAATTAAAGTAAAATATGGTTAAAATCTGTAGGTAGATTTATTAAAAATGTTTTTAATGTGCTAGTACAAAAATAAATCTGAGTATGCTTTTGGGTGCGTCTTCCACTGTTCATTTACGTATCGTAGAAGTAGTTAGTCTCTTAGAACCTCATTATTTGTTTGAAGTTGCAATCACCTCATGATGAAGTAAATTATTTAGGTTTTGTTTTATTAATGAACTAAAAATCACGAGTAAACTACGTAGACCACGGCCGCTGCGATGTCGTCGAAACGTCGAAGTAATTTATCAATAAATCGCAAAGGTGTAAAACATTTATATCCCTGAAAAACTCTAAAACTGAAAAAATCACGCAAATTGCTTTAAAAATGAAATTGAATCGGCCAGTCGGCCATTTTGGCTGAAAAACAAGTGATAAAGCGAAATTTGTCTTCATTCGAAGTAATAAAGGCGAATTTACCGGAGCTTGTTAAAATTAATGAACCACGTGTGCTGAGTTGGATATTGTGAAGTGGAAAAATATACAGTAGGTCACCAAGATTTAATGCTAGTTACGTGACCTAGACTAATATAGTTGAACGAGCGATCCGATGCGTCTCTGTGAGTTTTCAGCAGATACGTAATACCGAAGTACGAAGACCGAATGTATTTCAATATCGAATGGGTCAAAGTAACATATTTCTAAAACCGTTAACTTCTCAGGATTTATTAAGGGTCTCCCGATATCCATCGACGTGGAATTGGCTTCAGCTGATCGGAAAAACCTTTATGTCAACGCAATAAGAGCGAAAAAGACATTGATCGGCTCGGTCGGCTACGCGGGCCGAATTGAGCTGAGCCGATCGGCGTCGAAAGAACCCAATTAGGTTAGGTTAGTTAGATAACCATAGATTGGACAGCATTGGCGAGCAAAATGGCTCAGTAGTACACTGACCAAGTATGCAAAATGACTTGGTTATATAATGCCATGGTTACAAAATTGTCTTAGTTTCAGGAAGACTTACTTAGCAAAACCTCTAGGTCGTTAAATGCACAAGTAGGCAGAATGACTCAATTGTGTAAGCTCTTGATTGTATTAAATAGATTTTCAAGACCAGGCCAGACCATTTACCTACTAAAACATTATGACATTAAGTCGTTTTACAACCAAGTCATTCCGTCTACTATGACTTATAGCAATCAGGGCGTTTTACAGACCAAGGCATTTTGCTACCCGGACAAAATACAACTAAGGTGCTCTGCTCGCCAAGGCTAAATGCAAGTAAGGCCAACGGGACCCGACCCAACAGGCTAATTGTCTAACGTTTCTGACGCTTGGCTTCGCAATCACTATTTCTTTCTGTCAAACGGTATAAGATGATGACAGAAAGAGATGGTAAAAGCGAAGGCAAGCGTCATGGCGAAAGAAGCGTTAGAAAATACGGCCTCAGGTCATCGCAAAACAATCGCAACACGATTATAGAATAACATTAAATAGAGTCGTATTATGTGCAGTATTATTTAATTATATTTTTATGATTATTTTATTTAAGAGTTATTTTTACGATTTTAAAATTACGTAGGTATACCAAATATAAAGTAACGTAATGGATTGATTGATTGACTGGCAGAAAACGCTCAGACTAAACTAGTGAAGCTAGAAACTTTGACCGACATTATTTCTTGAGGTGTACTAAAAACTGATTTTACAAAAATCCCACGAAATAGAGAGCAAGTCGTATAATTACGGGAAGAAGCTAGTTTCATAGTAAAATAGTATGTTATTCTGTCCCAGTCTACTGTATATCTGTCTGCCTGCACTCGGTTTAATGAGACGGGGTCAAAGTGACCGCCATGAGGGATCACCTCTCGTGTGTTGAAATTATGCAGATTGTGTTGCCACATGCTCTATTTCCTTTAGGGTTGTCAGGTTAAAATTGGACAGGTTAACAAGTTTGAATTAGTTAGCATTCGGTTGATTGAATTTGTAAGATTTTTGTTTGAGATATATTTTTATTTGACGTGACTCCAGGAAAAGGGTTCTATAGTGTCTTAGTATCCCACTAATAAAAACTTTTGACTTTTGATGGGGCAAAAAGGTTATCGAGTGGCGTCCACGGACCGGAAGATACAGTGTAGGTAGGCCTCCAACAACACCAGCGACATCTTTCGGCTGAAATGATGAATGATGATGAACCCACTAATATTTTAAATGAGAAATTTTGCGAACTTTTATATTTGGATGTTTGCTAGACATCACGCAAAAAGATGAAACATAGCATACTTACACACGGACAAAAATCTGGCTGACACAGAATACTTGATATCTCGGCAATGTGTTCCACTGGGATAATATTATAAGTTTGAACAAGAATAGAGGGCGCTGTCCGAGAACGTTGAAGTACACCGGCTGTCAAGATGTTAATTTCGTCAGCAATCAGTAGATGGTGATGTTCGTGCGAACGCTGTGCTTTAAAAATGTTACCGTAACCTATTTTCAGGTCAAGCTTGAAGATTGTAATTGGTTCTCGCGAAGATATTTCTAACACGAGCCAAGCCACGCATTAAAGCTAGTTGTTTTATAATTTTAATTTTGATCAGAAATAAAGCTTTTTGTTACGGTTTTAATGTAAAAATAAGCTATGAGGAAGTCTACTAAAACAAAAGATTATTAGATTTTTTTTTAATTTAAAGTGATTTTTTCTTGTTATTTTTGTATTATTTTTATTCCGATATTTCCGCGGAAATGGGATGAAGGATGCATGTGAAATTCCGAAATTTAAACCGCTCAGGACATGAAATCCTACACAGGTGTCTTTCATACCAGGGGCCATCTATAAATTACGTCACACATTCCATTTAAGAGGGGGGGAGGGGTCCAAATTGATCGAAATTGGTGTGACGTAATTTATGGATGGCCCCCAACGTAAATGTAGATCCACGATGTATTTTTAGATTTTCCAATATTTTTTTTTTTTTGTCTAATTTTAAGTTAAAATTCCTCTGTTTGCAGGCAACCCTAGCTATTCATTCATGGAAAGAATAATTAATTATGCTAACATTATAATTTAAAAATCAGGGACTTAATGAAAACATACACAAGAGGTTGATACAACTAAGACATTAACTTACCACAAAAAACTTAAACACGTCTTAGAAATTCCTGAAACGACAGTTTTCTACGAACTCATATTTAGCTTCATACTTTACGTCGCACTTTTGGGAACATAAGAATGAGACGGCTCAGGCTGTTAGTTCCCTCGCTGACCCATTGCAGATTGGGACATTCACACTCACCATTGTTTTTTTTATACAATATAAGCTTGCGTTGTCCACAATCACGCTTAATGGAAAGCGAAGATGAGGTCTACGATGGAGTACTCTTGCCTGGGTCCCACTGAAAAACAGCGTTGCGGCTTGCCGCAACATTATGCTGAGTGGGGCCCAATTTATACTATTCTATGATTTTTTTATTTGTATCTTTTCCTGTCAACTGTATTTCCTGTGTATCGAATATGTGTCCCTCTCTCTCTCTAGTAAGAGCTCATTCACCCTAGACATAAAAACGGCCAGATTCAGGGAACACAGTCGCAGGCAGGAAATCCCACTTATTAGCTGAACCGTTGATGTAGAAAGAGCGAAAACGCTTTGTGCGGATTTTTCTCAGATGCGTGCAGATTTAGGGGCTGTTTCACCACCCATTGATTAATTTTAACTGACGAATAAATGTGATGGCGTCTCCGTATATTCGAACAAAACAACAGAGACGGCATCACATTTATCCGTCAAATAGATTTGATCAATGGACGTGAAACAGGGGGTTGAGCTAGTATCATATCAAACGGGTAACCTAATTATGACAAAAATTGTAACTCCAAATTCAAAACGTAATATTTTCTTGCCGTTTAATATATTCAAACCTCAGAAGGTACCAAATAGCAGAGCGAAATTAATTTCAATTCCAATTTAATAACATGGTTTCCATCTCAAGCCCTGTAAGATCACGTTAAATTAATCTGACCCTGTAGGGATCAGGGGATCTGAGGGGATCGTGGATAGTTTGGGGGAAATTTGAAAATTTTGCTGGGTAAATAGTAATTTGTATAATTGGCTTGTTGAAGTTGGTAATTTGACATATTGTTAGTACAGTGCAGAGTATGTTACTTAGTGCGATTTCTCAAACTAGTTTCTGGTGGTTTTGGTAACAGTTTGTATTTTGAGTTAATGATTTATGCAATACTAAGCTTTATTCGCAGCTTTACTTCCATTCACACGTTCACAAACAGTACAGTCAACCAATTTGATTCCTAGGTCACTGTAGGACCATGCCTTAATGAATCAAATAGTTTATTTTTAACCCCCGACACAAAAAAGGGGTGTTATAAGTTTGACCGCTATGTGTGTGTGTCTGTTTGTCTGTCTGTGGCATCATAGTACTTAAACAGGTGCACCGATTTGGATGCAGTTTTTTTTAATAGAAAGTAGGTTTCTTGGCGATGGTTCTTAGATATGTTTCATCAAAATCGGTTCAGCCGTTTCAAAGTTATCAGCTCTTTTGTTAGCTGCGGAAGGGATCTTAGGAGCATAACGGGCATTGGCAGTGACATAATTGCGTTGGGGGTTTTTAAAATTTTTAATTTACAGTTATCTACGACAGTAATTATTGCGTGATGTATGTCATGATTATGATGACATCTCGATCTTTGTGAACATGAATAGTAAAGGAGTTTGCTTAACAAACAAGTCAAGTTAACAAACTTGAATTGTCAGTGTACGTCTGTCAAAACTTCTATTTCTTCTAAAGAAAGAAAGAAAGAAGATATTTATTCACTTTTACAAGACACACAAATACAAGAAAGTACACACAATTTCATACAAATAAACAAAGATAACAAACAATGGAGTATTCTCATGTCATAGATAGAAAACGTTTATAAAC
Organism: Archips xylosteana; assembly: GCA_947563465.1. NCBI lineage: Eukaryota > Metazoa > Arthropoda > Insecta > Lepidoptera > Tortricidae > Archips > Archips xylosteana. The sequence goes on along the minus strand of OX387361.1, from coordinate 4,890,639 downwards.
TCTTTACGTTTATTGCGTGTTGACCCACACTGACGTTGCAATTAAATCTAGCAGTTAATGCGACAGGGTTCTATAGTGGCCTAGGAATCAAATTGGTTGACTGTACATCGAGGGACCTTAATTATAGCTGGTTATTTTTCATAGCATTTGTAGGAAGCATGTGACTCTGTGCCGCTTTAGGCTGAATCACTAATAGCTAGTGTCACAGCGAACACTCCTTCTTTTGCAGACACGTTGCCTCCGTCACACATACAAAAAAGGACCTCGTGTTGTGACACTACGTCTGTAACCGGACAATTTGTACATACAGTCTTCGTCTATGGCCGTTACTGCCGCAACATTTACTTTCAAAACGGAACAATATGACTATCCATCCGTCCCCAAACGTGATGATAATTTGTATGGAAAAATTGTGTGCTAGCACAAATTATTGGGAGAGGTCTTGGGTCCGTGAACGTGTTAAACAATAGATCAGACGTACGAATTTAAATTCTGGGATCTCACAGAAATTTCTGTCATCATTTCCAAAAATTACACCAAATTACGCCACAAGTCTCTAAACTTATCGATGGAGATTTCGTGCTCATATTATCACATTTGTGATTAATTGTGATCCACCAAAAAAAAGGAGGTTGAGATTGGCTGATTTATTAATATAAATCACATATGTACGTGTTTACCACCCGATTTTACTCCCAAACCCGCGTATTACCTACGCTAACTTGCCCAGAAAGAGTCAACATTTGAACAATGCCATTTATTTTCCAGTATTTGCACCAATCAAGCTAACGGCACCTGGGATGTGCTTGTAATTTAATTCGGGCTAGGTGCCGAGGATTGGACGTTTTGGCGACGTAATGAAGTAAATTAAATCGTGCGCTCGTACGTTTGGTTGGGGAAAATATGTCACACCATATTTGTACCAAACACCAAGTTGTATTACTGTATTGTGGCCCGGCGGAAGACCAGTGCTGGTTTTTAAGTAGCGACATGCTGAGCCGGGACCCTTTTTGTAGCAGCACTAATATGTACATTCCTATGTCTATGTTTGTACTCTTATTTTTGCCTGTGTACGTGTTATTGTTGTTATAAATAAATGTTTTTCTTTCTTTCTTTCTTTCTTAGTTGCTCAAGTCGTGGTAGGCCTAGTGGTTTGACCTAGGACTTCCCAAGCAGAGGGTCGTGGTCGTCGGTTCGAGCCAGGGATACGGTTGGAAGCGTCTAGCATCCACCTTGAACCTGCGGCCTTTGCCAAATCGTCCGTCCACTTCGCTGATGGACGTTCCACGCTGCGCATGCCAGTATGTGGTCTTCATTCAACAACTTTTCGGCTCTTTATGGCCTGCCCATTGCCATTTCAACGAGCGGTGTGTCTGATTTTATCAAAAAATACAATAATCGTTCTTTATTGTTCCAGGTATACCAATTCCCAAGGCTTGACGTGAATTGGACACCGCATTGACGCTTGTCGGCCACCGGCTTATTGGTTCCGGCCGCCTCTGACGTCACAGGCAAAGTTATACATGTTTGATCGACGGCCATTTTGGTGAATGTCCTGTCATTTGTGTACAAACCGTAACCCCAATTAAACCTTATATTCACGATTAATTGCATCTACACCGTAGATTACGAATAACCCAACAGATTTAAAACTTAAATCCCTCATGTTCATCATCATCATCATCATCCCAGCCTGTATACGTCCCACTGTAAGGCACAGGCCTCCTCTCAGAATGCGAGGGCTTGAGGCATAGTTCCCACGCGGGGCCAGTGCGGTTTGGGATCTTCACACACCATTGATTTCCTTTGCGGGTTTTCACACGATGTCTTTATTCACCGTAAAGCTCATGGTTCAAATGTAATTTCGCACATAAGTTCCGAAAAACTCAGATTTCCGCGAGCCGGGATATGCACCCACGACCCTTTGCTTGAGAGGCCATAGGTCAAACCGCTAGGCCAATAAAGTTCATGTAATTGGAGAGGAAAATTTTGATATGCTCTAGTTTTCCAACTAGTAGGGCAAATTGGACGTTTTTCCTCCAAATTGATCTATCGTTTAAACTAGTAAAGAAAATTGGAGAAAAACAGTTCAATTTGCTCTATCACTAAAAATAAGTGTTTCTAACATAAATTAAAACACATTTTAATGCTTGATGTGGATTTATTGAATTTAAATTGAATATTATTTACAGAGCAGCTTTAGCTGGTAAGAGAAAAAGATGGAAGAGAGTGAGTCGAAGAATAACTTGAATGAACTTAGTACATGAATGATTGAATGTTCGGTCTGGACAGTACAGCAAATTATAGATACAGTCGAGTACATCCAATATCCATAAATATCTATGCATACACCTTATTACCGTATTCACCGCGAACTCCCAACTATTTAGACAAAAGTATAGTCTGTCCGGCGGCGTTAGAGTAAAGAGCTATAAAGATAAGCTAATTAGTTATCTCTTACAAAAAAAGCGCAAGTGATTTCTTATCTATACAAAACGCTGACATAATAGTTTGTAATAAGGTTCAATGTTGAATGAGCATCATTAAAATTGCAAATGTAATAAGCAAACATTGGAGGGTAGGGTTGCAACAATCGGGATTTTAAGCTTTAATCGAAAGCGCTTAGGTCAAAATTCACTTCTTCGTATTACGACTTATGACCTGTCGAAATAAAAATACTATTCTGACAAGTTCTATTGCTCTTTACTCTAACGCCGCCGGACAGACTATACAGCGTGCGCAGACAGAGAGCGGTCTGGAGTTCCGAGTTCTGCGTTCAGAGTTCTGCGTTTTGACCACTCGAGAGTTCCAACGCACACAAGAGGCGGTCAAATTCTTGCATTCCATGTTTTTGTATGTGCAACATCTCGCTAGAAAGTTCATATTATTATTTCGAAGAAGAAGCATTGATTTTGTGGAGCCTAGAAACTTCTAAAAAAGTAGAAAATATTCGGTGCACCTAATTAACACAACACGAGAAGAATCCCTTGACGCGGGTATGTATTACAATACCGAAGTACGAAAGACCGAATGTATTAAAACATCGAATGGGTCAAAAGACCGACACGATTTTTTTCGGAAACCGTTAACTTTTTAAGATTGTTATAAAACAAACCTAACCTAACCTAATGGGTTCTGTATGTTGCCGTTTTAATAAATTCTGAGAAGTTAACGGTTTCAGAAAAAAATCGTGTCGGTCTTTTGACTCATTCGATGTTTTAATACATTCGGTCATTCGTACTTCGGTATTGTAATACATGCCCCTTGACGCGGCCATTTCAAGCCAAGATTCTGCTTTTTTGTCACGAATTTTGTAGTGTAAATGACTTAAATCATATAATAATCTCGTTTTTTAAACCAATTTGATCAGTTTTTCTGTATTTGTAACTTCAGACATCATCGCGGTGAACGCGGCGTTCTCTGTCTCGGCGGTAAAAGAACACTAGAACGCGGCGTTCCGCTTTGACCGCCGCGGTCTGACCGCCTGCTGTGTGCGTTATCGTAAGGGACTCAGTACATCCGAAAGAACACAAAACTCCGAACGCGGAACTCAGAACTCCAGACCGCTCTCAGTCTGCACGCGCTCTATTATTTTCCGAAAATCTAATTTTACTGCATTTAATTTTTCCATTCCATTCCCAATCTAATCTTTTCCTGATAATATTTTTTCTGAAGGTTGATTTTTTCAGAAGCTCTTATTATTTTCGCAAAATTTCCCAGTCTACTACTACTACTACTACTAGCTACTTTTCTTTTACAACTGCAAATGAAGAATCTCAAGTGTTATGTTATTTTATTAATTTTAAATGGTAATTTTTTTAAGTTCTACTTTTTATTACAATAAGTTTTTACAAGAAATAAATATTATATACAAATTGTTAAGTTTGATTAAAAGTAAAAATTAGAGTTGGTATGCAGGCCTTTAGTCCATCTTGTCGTATCCCAATACAAATTATGGCGAACTTCACAACATAGACCCCTTGCTAATCTAAAATTGATGAGAAAAAAAATAGCATAGAAATTAGAGTTGAAAAATTGCTCATAATAATATTCCCTAGTGATCATGTATGCGAATGTGTAAATTACGCGACAAGGAACATTTGAGAATGGATATATTACTTTTTGTAAAAAAAGATTTTCAAAAATTTACCCTCTGGGAATAAAAAGAACAGAAAATTAAAAATTGGGAAATTTTGCGAATGGAAAAATCTCTTGCAGTAAAATTCGATTTTCGGAAAATCATCGCCACACTCGCCGCGCAATCGCTCCGCTTCTAATACGTCCGCAAATTCCCAGTGTGATATGGCTCTCAAAGAATTTTCTCGTTATGCCTTTAAACACTAGGTGACAAATTACCGTCACGTCGTGCTAGCCGTCCTGAAGTATAACACGTCTCTGTATGACATCCAACTCCAACTTCGTTATAGTTCCACCATTAAAAGTTCCGACAAATTTCGTTATTGGAGACTTGTTCTTTATTTCTACTTTGTCTTGCCTTCCATTTGTTGTCTGTCTCGACAGCTTTTGTTTCGGATATTTATTATTATATTAATGTTCTTCTTTGTAAACAGAAAAGCTTCTATTTAACTTGATTAAGTAAGTAACTCTTGAAGAATCTGTACTGGGCATGTAATGGATACCTCATCATCCTACCTAGCCTATATAGGTACGTCCCACTGTAGGCACAGGCCTCCTCTCAGAATGAGAGGGCTTGGGCCATTAGTTCCCACGCGGGCCCAGTGCGGATTGGGAGTTCAGGTTTCAGATTGGCGGATTGGCAGTGTAGACGACACCATCTTTGAGCTTAACACTCGGGAGAGGCCCAAAGGGTTCAGTGAAAACCGACAGACATGGTGCAAACTGAATCGCCTGAGGACTGAAGTCGGAAACTGCGCATACCTCTGGCACAAGTGGGGATGGTGTGGGTCGGCGGCTTGCGAGTGTGGAGATCCGAAGCAAAACATACACCACATGGTATTCGAGTGCCCCATCACCAGATACAACGGACCGGCTGAGGACTTTAAACATCTGACAAAGGATGCGAGTGTTTATCTGCATGGTTGTAAATTTTAATAATAATTTAATTGTTTTAAGTTTAATACTAATATGTATTTAACTAACCAGTGTGTAATCGCCATACGATAAATAAATAAATAGATTGGCAACTTCACACCATTGATTTTTTTCTTAGATATGTGCAGATAAACGACGTTTTCCTTTACAGTAAAGCTTATGGTAAATTTCAAATGTAATTTCGCACAAAATTGTAAGGTGTGAGCCCGGACTCGAATTCACGAGCCTCTGCTTGAAAAGCCATAGGTCAAACCATTAGGCCACCACGGCTATACATTTTGGACAGGTAGTCTAACTGCTGGCTAGAAGAATGTGTCCTTTGCTATCCGGGATGAAAAGTATCCCATGTTAATTCAGAATAGTGTAGTTTTATCAGTGCGCGATTGGCAGCCGCCGTCACTTGTGGCTCCGGGAAGAAGGGCTACGGGTTAGCCCGAAACATGTCGAGTTAAACTCGTTTTAAGACGTGAGTAACCTGTATATTTACACTATAATCTCACGGTAGTTTCATGTTTAAAGTGTAGCTTTCTATAACTAATTAAAAGGATTTTCAAAATTAATTAATTATTTAGATAGCTTTCTGAAATATCACACAAATTAATCATCTCTATTAATATAAAATTAATTATGTGACACCATATAGGAGCTAGATTGAAACGCAATTTGAAACTAAATCCTACAGCTTAATACAATTAATTGAGCATTATTGCGGTTTCAACCGATTATTATACTCATTGAGGCTATCACTAATTTCCTCGAGTTACCGTTAAAATAGTAACACGTCATTTATTTCAATAACTCATTTTTTAATACAACGATGCAGTATTTTTATGAGTTTTAGGTTTCTTTATTACTCAACGTGCGGTGTCGGGTTTACAATAACCCTCCATTTCTACCGTGGATGTCGTAAGATGTGCAGACTAAGGAAATAGGTTATAGTACATTATTGTCGTGGCCTGGAAGTAGGCAATTGCTGGCTGAGTACCTATCTATCTAGCTAATACATATACATATATGTATGTATACATATATATAATAAAATAAAATAAAATAAAAAATACCTTTAAACGAGCAATTCTTGTATATATCACCGGCAAAAAATTTGGCCCACCAGTCCACCTTTCAAACAAACGAGGTCACTTTGATGTCTTGGTTCTCCACTAGGCGGTGCTTTGGCTGTGATCTGATGATGGCTACTCCGAGCATTGATAAAGGACATTCAGAGTTCCTAAGATACCCACCTGATTGAATTTGCGTTTAACACGGGTATTAACGACCGCTTTAGCCTAGTTGGTATTGACCTTGCCTACGAAGCAAGAGGTCCTGGGTTCAAATCCCGGTAAGGGCATTTATTTGTGTGATGAGCACGAATATTTGTTCCTGAGTTATGGATGTTTTCTATGTATTTAAGTATTTATTTATTTATATAAGTACGTTTATCGTCGTCTAGTACCCATAGTACAAGCTTTGCTTAGTTTGGGACTAGGTCGATTTGTGTAAGATTGTCCCCTAATATTTATTTATTTATTTATTTATACACATTTAGAAAAACAGCTAAAATGGCAATAAAATGAATGATGTATGCTGTACAAATTCTCTCGCTGTGGTGTTAACGGGTTGTTGAATCAGTTGTTTGTGTTAGAAACTCTGGATATCCATCATCAGATCTCAACCGGGGCACTACCCTGGTGTAGAAATAAGGCATCAAAGTAGCCTCGTTTGTATGAAAGGTGGACTATGGGCCAAATTTTTTGCCGGTGAGTATATAATCAGGATCTCAAAAACGGCACCAACGATTTCGATGAAATTTGGTATGTGGGAGTTTTCGGGGATGAAAAATTGATCTAGCTTGGTCTTATCTCTGGGAAAACGCTTGATACCGAGTTTCAGCCCGAGCGGTCGCCCTGGTACTGAGTATTAAACGGACGAGCTTGCGAGTCCGTTCAACGTACACGTGGATATAGTGGTAAATTATAATCAAATTTTTTTAAGTTACTATTTCTCTCGCTCCCTCCCTCGCTCTCTCTCTCTCTCTCTCTCTCTCTCTCTCTCTCTTTCTTTCTCTCTCTCTCTTTTATTAAAGTCCACCAAAACGGACCAAAACGATGATGGTGGGATGACATGGACCGTTTTAACCCATTTGGGCGGGATTTTGCGAGGGACTGAGACGGATGGAAAGAAAAAAGGGAGGTCTTTACCAAGCAGTGGGACATCCATTACGCTCATTACAAAATTAAGAGATAAGTAACTGCAGAATTTCATTATAATGATCTTACCCTATCATTCTATATGACTTGCGCAAAGCTGTAGGGCCAACAGCATAAATAAGTGGTCATTTCTGTACCTTGTCGTTTTCAATCGTTTAACAATTTTGTATGACATTTCAGACATGACGTTAAAGTGATTAGGATCATAAATGATCACTTATTTATGCTGTTGACTGTACCTACCGCGTTGCTGCCAAAATAACATCAAATTTAAACTATCTCCAAATCTTCAGGTACCAACTGGAAACAGATTAATTAGTTTGCGTTACGTAAGCCATATCCGAGTACGAACGCATTTGATAACTTGATCCAGCCCAAATTGATATTTGAGTTAAAACCGACCCCCGAATTTGAGGCTTAAGGGTTCTGAATACGTCGCATTTCGGAATGGCGTCGCCTGAACCAGTGTTTGCTATTCATTTGGTGGTGATACTCGCTTGATTCTCAGCTTTGTGATGTGTATGTCGTAAAAAGGGGCTAAATATAGCTTATTGGGTTCGTATGTAAAAAGTTTATTTCGTTCCCAGCGCGGCAGTATGCCAGGATTTTCATTGACTACAGGACTTTAGTCAGACTTGTTTCATTTTGGAAGGTTTAAGACTGTTACGCTGCGTGAACGCCAGGGAATGGTTTTAGAAATCACATATGTGTGTAATTCCAAATCCGCACTGGGCCCACGGAAGAGCTACGGCCCAAGTCATCCCATTCTGAGAAGAGCCTGTGCCCTGCGTCTTTTTATGTCTAAAAAAGTAATATGAGACAAATGACACCAATTGTCCTTCCCATGGTCTTGAACTATCTCCATAGTAAATTTCATCTAAATCGCTTCAGCAGTTTAAGAGTGAAGGTAACAGACAGACAAACAGACTTTCGCATTTATAATATTACTAGCTGTTGCCCGCGTCTCCGTCTGCGAAGAATAGGGGTTTACAAAATAGCCTACGACCTATTCTCAGACCTACCAAACATAGAGAAAAAAATTGATAAAAAACCCCGTGTTACGAGATTTTTATATATTAGAAGGGGTATGTATTACAATACCGAAGTACGAAAGACCGAATGTATTAAAATATCGAATGGTTCAAAAGACCGACACGATTTTTTTCTGAAACCGTAAACTTCTCAGAATTTATTAAAACGGCATCATACAGAACCTATGAGGTAAGGTTAAGTTTGTTTTACAGGGTTATTTGTAATTCACTAGCATCCTTTTAACCCTAAACTCCTAGCACTTAAACAAATGTTTTTTTGTTTTACGGCTTTTGTCATAACTTAATATTTTCGGTGTAATAACGTTTTGAAAATTTGAGATTTCCTCTTATTTTTACGATACTCTGTGTATTTGTATGGGAAAAAAAGTGCTTAATTTTAAAAAGTCGTAAAACATAAAACATTTGTTTGAGTGATAGGAATTCAGGGTTAAGAGGATGTCAGTGAATTAAAAATAACCCTGTATAACAATCTTAAAAAGTTAACGGTTTCTGAAAAAAATCGTGTCGGTCTTTTGACCCATTCGATGTTTTAATACATTCGGTCTTTCGTACTTCGGTATTGTAATACATACCCATTAGAAGTACGGACACTGGTTAAATCTAGTTGAACTATGTTTTTTTGATAAAGGAGCCTTTAGGGCGATAACATACGGACTGCATTACATCCGCAACATAACTACCGATGGCTGACTGCCCATACATTTTCGATCGCAGTTCCGTTGCAGTCAGCAAAACTGCACACAAGCTGCGATCGAAACGTATAGGCAGTCGGCAGTTGGCAGTACGTCGCGGTTGGAAAGCAGTCCATCTGTGAAGGCGCTTAAGGTTCATCATCATCATTTCAGCCGAAAGACGTCCACTGCTGAGGCCTCCCCCAAGGCTCGCCAAACAAATCGGCCCTGCGCCATCCGCATCCAACGCGATCCCGCAACCTTAACCAGGTCGTCGCTCCATCTTGTTGCAAGCCTACCTACACTGCGTCTTCCGGTCCGTGGATGCCACTCGAGAACCTTGTTGCCCATCGGCCATCAGTTCTACAAGCGAGCCCTGCCCACTGCCACTTGAGTCTGGCAATTCTTCGAGCTTCTTTAAGTTCTTGCGAGGATTTCATCATTTCTAATGCGATCTCGCAGAGAAACTGCAAGCATAGCCCTCTCCATCGCCCTCTGAGTGACTATGAGCTTTGGAGCTTTAAGGTTACCAAAACAAAACAATGGAGCTTTAAGGTTAACGTAGAATAATAGAACATCGCTATTTAAATCTAATCATAGCGCTGGGTTTAGGTTGTGAAGTTACGTAATTGTTGTGAGCGATATGAAGGTGTAGGGTTTGTTATCGGCCAGGGGCGCTGTCGTAACGACGGCAGGGCTGACGATCGGACTTTATATAAGCTTGCTGATACACAAGACTCTAGTGGACTGCGAGCTTTAAAGCTTCATCATCCCAGCCTATATACGTCCTACTGCAGGGCACATGCTTCCTCTCAGAATGAGAGGGCTTGGGCCGTAGTTCCCACGCGGGCCCAGTGCGGATTGGGAAGTTCACACTCACCATTGAATTTCTTCGCAGGTGTATGCAGGTTTCCTCACGATGTTTTCCTTCACCGTAAAGCTAAAAACTTAGCACAAAGCTTAGCTTAGCTTTAAAGCTTCGAACACCTCAATTTTTATGTCAAATAAAATATCACACACAAGGCAATTTACATCAATTGGCCTAGTCCCTAACTAGGGGAAGTTTGTACTATAGTTACCAGGTAACAGATAAATATATACTTAAATACTCACATATAAAACGTCCAAGACTCGAGGACAAGCATTTGTATTTTTCTGAAAAATATTTATGAACTAAAACAATTGCTTTGCTCACCCGCGACCTTACAATAGTTACGTTTATGCAAGAAATGTGTGTTCATGCAGTTCCTCCACCTCCACACTGTACGAACACACACAAATCACATAAACACAACTATCACCACCACCAAGCTACACTGACGCGCTGTGTTTATGTGATTTGTGTGGCGTTTCGAACTCAACCAGAGCTCATCTTCGGAGTTACCACAACCGTATGTAGTTACCACATACGGTTGTGGTAACTCCGAAGATGAGCTCTGGTTGAGTTCGAAACGCGTCAGTGTAGCTTGGTGGTGGTGATAGTTGTGTTTATGTGATTTGTGTGTGTTCGTACAGTGTGGAGGTGGAGGAACTGCATGAACACACATTTCTTGCATAAACGTAACTATTGTAAGGTCGCGGGTGAGCAAAGTAATTGTTTTAGTTCATTAATATGGACCTCCGCAAAGTAACGCCTGATTCAATAAATTATTTGAAAAATATTTATCCTGACCGGTAATCGAACCTGAGACCTTAAGCTTCATAGTTAAATTCTTAACTACTTGGCTATCTAGTCATCAAAATTATCAACCAAAATAAATCAAATATATTTAAGTTAAAATTATTTCCATTTTTATCTTCTAATTCAATTATTAGCTTCAAAAGCTGTAGTAGCCTAGTGGTTTGACCTATGGCCTCTCAAGCAGAGGGTCGTGGGTTCGAGTCCGCGCATCTCCGAGTTTTTCGGAATTCACGTGCGAAATCACATTTGAAATTTGCCATGAGCTTCGCGGATATCCTGAGAGAAAACACATCTGCGAAGAAAATGTAATGGTATGTGTGAAGTTCTCGATCCGCACTGGACCCGCGTGGGAACTACGGCCCAAGCCCTCTCATTCTGAGAGAAGGCCTGTGTCCTGCAGTGACTGACTTGGCCCGCCCAAGCGCCCACACACAATCATAATAAAGGATTCGGTTTGTAGCATTCGAACATGGCGGATGTAGACAGTATATAATTTTGGTATTTCTTGTTTCTTTGGCTAGTTGAAGTATAATTTTGATAGTGTTTTATGCGGCGATTAACCTTAATTAACAGTGATCACAAAATTCTATATTGCTCTCGTGTCTGACATTTTTTAATGCGCAAGTTGTCTCCACGTGGTTTCTGGAATTTTACTATCAAGTTGCAAAAACACAATCACCGTACAACGTCGCTCCCAAAGAGAGCTTACTTTGACACTGGCGAAATTGTCCTGAAGTAGGTCAGAAGCCATTTTTTAAAATAAATAATAATAATCATAATAAAATTTAAACCTGCGATGTTTTCTGTTCTTTGCGGCCGTAAGCGCCGGCTTATCACGGCAGGTTATGTAAGCCGACAGTTCGTTATGGGGAGAGACGTAATCTAGCTCGCCACGTTCGGTGCGCGCGCATCGGATTGATACTAACTTATAATTACGCGAAGTTCGTTCAAAAGTTGGAGGAGTTGTCAGGGACAGCTGTATGGAAGTTTCGGCTTTAGGTGGTGTTGCTTTTAGGATTTACTAGCTTCTACCCGCAGCTTCTCTCGCGTAAACCATTTTTTTTATATAGCCTATAATATGTCCCACTGCTGGGCAAAGGCCTCCCCTTTCGTCCGCCATTCTTCCCTATCCTAGGCATGCACCTGCCAATCGAGCTGAAAAGCGCTCGGGTCGTCCCGCCATCTCCTCTTGGGTCTGCCTCTGCTCCTTTGGCCATCCCTCGGAATCCATTCGGTAACGGTTCGCGCCCATCGGTCCGGATGCATTCGGCAGACATGTCCGGCCCAGTCCCACTTCAGCTTGGCGGTTTTGATACCCACATCTGTAATACGAGTTTTGGAGCGCAGTGTCGTGTTTCTGATAACCATTAAATTGTTAAATTTAAATTTTAGGACTTTACTCCGGAAATTTGTTTAATTTGGTTGCCAGGGTTACGGAAATTTGTTTAACTGGGCTGCCAAGGTTACAGAAATTTGTGCGTGTTGTTATGTATGAGGTTATCTGTGTCGTATCATAATAGTACATTATTGTCGTGGCCTGGAAGTAGGCAATTGCTGGCTGAGTATGAGTATTAAAAGGACGAGCTTGCGAGTCCGTTTAACTAATACGAAGCCAGCAATTGCTATTCCAGCCGAGACTAATATAAAGCTTTTCTCAAAAATGGTGAAGGAAAAAAATAGAATAAACTTTTATTAACTTAAATAGGTACAAAGAATTGCAAATCACTTAAAATTAAATGTCACTAACCCTTTCCCGCCTTTTTGCATTAAAAAAAAACTGCAGGTGTATTTTTCTACCGAAAACACCACAAGCTGTTTCAAACACAATAAAAAAAAAGTCTGGAGTTCCAACAAAACAACTGATACCGGTCATTTGAATTGGCTGTATACGAATAGTGCCAACTTATTACCACGGCCGTTTTAACTTTTTAAAAAGTTTGAGACTCGACAATAATGGAATTTGTATGCGACATTGTTGTCGAGTTTATCGAGCCTGCAATGTTTTTAACTTTTTATTTTTTTTACTGACCATAAACTATGCACTTCACGTTCTGATATGTAAAGAATAATGTCAACTTTTACGGATATTTTTGAGAAAAATCTAGAAAAGGTTTTTTTAATTTTGGCTGTTGTAAATTTCATAATGTTGTTAATTTTCTGCTTAGGTGGTACGAAGTTCGCCGAGACGACTAGTAAATAAATAAAATAGGTAAAAAGGAGGAGGATTCACAAACATTTAACACTTCCATTACCTACAAGTAGATTGAAAACATTTCCTGGAACTTCTCAGAAACCTATTCCGCTGTCTCAAACAGTTTCGGAATTGCCTGCAAACGATATTTCTTTTAAAAACATTTCTTTACAACCCTCTGTAGACTTGCCATTCAACATATTAGGGTTGCCAAAGCTTAATATTTATAAATCTTACCAATATTATAAGTATATTTATGTAGGTATGTTGTTTGTGTTCTGTTTATTTTTCTCTCTCTCCCTACCTCCCCCTATCTCCCCTCTCCCCTCTCTCTCTCTCTTTGTGTGCGTACGTTCGTGCGTGCATGCATGTGTGGGTGTGTTTGATACTCGTTCACGCTAAATCGAATGGATTTGGATGAACAACACACACACCAGGAAGAACATGGAAAAGGCGATAATAGTAAAGTCCTTTTTATTTTCTCTCTACTTAAGTACTTAGTTTATCTTCCATACAAGTCTTTTTATCCAATAACCGCAGTGTCTCAAGTCAAAAGTCTTTGACCAATGTGTGTTACCAGTGAGACGTGGCCGCTAACGATGGGCCTCATAAGAAAGCTCAAAGTCACTCAGAGGGCGACGGAGAGGACTATGCTTGGAGTTTCGCTGCGGGATCGCATTCGAAATGATGAAATCCGCGCAAGAACTAAAGTCCCGGATATAGCTCGAAGAATCGCCATACTCAAGTGGCAGTGGGCAGGGCCCATCGCTCGTAGAATGACGGCCGATGGGGCCGAAAGGTTCTTCAATGGCGTCCACGGACCGGAAGACGCAGTAGGTGGGCCTCCAACAAGATATACAAAAAATACAAAATACAAAAATATTTATTCATTTTCACACTAATTAATACATCAATTATGTCCAGCCCCTCCCGGTAAGTATAGCAATACTTGAGTTGGGAGGGACAAGATGGAGTGACGACCTGGTTAAGGTTGCGGGAACGCGTTGGAAACGGATGGCGCAGGATCGATCCGTTTGAGGGAAAATTTTGGTCGAATTCGAGGTTTGCGCTTTGGTTTTCGTCTAAAATTATTACTTTGCCGTGGCTTTTCGCTGTTCTTTTTGTGCTCGTTGCCTTCTGCTTGAGTTGCTCGACATTTTGGTCTTTTTCCCGTGTTTCCAGCTTCACTGGTTCACTCAAAATTAATTTTTTAAAGTTGGGCACCAAAACGCTTCACGTTTTGCGGTCAAACTTTAGAAATTTTTAGAAAACACAACTTTTCAAAAATTCATAACTTCTTTTTGGCTTAACTTCTTTAACTTCTTTTTGCATAGGGATATTAGAAAAAATTAGCTTAATCATATTCCGTTTACCGAATAATTTTCGGACTTACCATTCGGAAGTTATTCGGTGAAACGTTGATTGCTAATATTTTTCAACAGGCGCAATTAACTACTTTTGTAAGTTTGTCGGGAACTTCAAAAATTAATTGCGTCTGTCCTATTACGGTCCGAGATTTGGTTGTTAGTGGGTTGGATAGGAGGTAGTTTGCGCCGCCTAACGGCACCTCACACCAACTCCTAGCATTTATAGTCTCGTGGGAACTTGGCGAAAACTACCAACTTTTTCTTAAGTTGGTAATTTTCGACGGTTCGCACTTGACCGTTTTGAGTTAGGTTTTGCCCTTCTGGCAAAACCAGCTCGGTAAGGGGGGGTTTTCATAGGCGGGGTGGGTAAAGGGGCCGGGGAGGGCTCCGTGGGTGTTCCATTTTTTGGAATCCCACATCGGGGGGGTTAGCTATGGGAGAAAACAGTTCTGGGAAGGGGGTTTTTTTTTTTTTTTTTTTTTTTTGAATGAGTCGCCAGAGGGGCCAAAGACGCGAAGTCTTTGCTGTTTTTTAACTTTAGGGTAGGAAGAGTGACTTGTGCTCGGGAAAAATCCCTTCGGACGAACTGGGAATGGAGGGCCCAGACAGTGTCCGACTTGCACGGACTAAAAAACCCGGTCACAAGTCCCCTTCTCTATTGATTATTAATACAAAAAACGTGTGCTTTATATTTTGAGGAGGGGAGGGGTAGGGAGGGGACTTAATCTACCCACAGTGTCCTGCCTCAGCCATTTGCTGGAAGGCCGGGAGAGGAGCATGCATTCTCCCGCTGGGCACTGGGGGGTGCTTAGGTCGGTCTTTTATGTTTTTACCCGTTGGTTTATTCCTTGACCGACCCTCGCCCGTTTCTGTACATTTACTTAGAGCTATTGGTTGGGTTGGTGGGATTTCCTGTCATATGCATTTATCTATAACTACGGGCTTCCTTTCTTTTGCCCTGCGATGGAAGGGTGGGTCGGAGATCTTTTGGGCCCATTGTGTGGCTTTGGATGCCATCTTTTGGGTGGGGCTACCCTTTATGCCTGATGGTTTTTTGGCATGCTGTGTGTTTTTTTGCGCTTGTCTCCTAGCGCTACCCTCTTTTCGTTACCGCTTCCATCGATAGTTTTCCTGCTATAATAATTCGGAGGGATGAGGAGTGCCCCCCGGACGGCTGGACGCCCCAGTGTCTCACAAGGGTCATGTGGAGCCCAGCGGATCCATACCCCAGCCAATGCTGAAGGGCCAGAGAAGAAACTTTTAGTCTCGATTCTCTGTTTAGACTTCCGCCGTTGCTCCCACGAGTTCCCCACCGAAACTACCGGGTGCGTCCTCCGTCCGGAGCTCACCTGTCGTATGGGCGGGAGATGCATATGTCAGGAATTCTTAGATCTAATTATACACTAACCAATATTATACAGAAACTACTATACAATCCAATCAGTAAAAAAGGTTTGACAATTTTTTATATATACTGCAAACAGTGTCTAGGTCCAGGTGAAGCGAAAAGAGAATGGTTTTATAAGGAGGGAATATTGAATGTGTGTGTGTGTGTGTGTGTGTGTGTGTGTGTGTGTGTGTGTGTGTGTGTGTGTGTGTGTGTGTGCTACTTATTTCGAAGACATGCCACGCGAACCACTCTTTCCAGGAACTCTTTAGTGTGGTCTCTGTTCTTTGCCGATCCAAGCAAATCACTCCAGGTCGAGCTATCTTGAGTTACCTTGACTCCGGTTTTTTGCTCTAGCTCGAACCTTTGTGTGTCAAAGCGGGGGCATTCACAAACAATGTGCCAGATGTCCTCGTCTTTAGCCGGGTCACATATGCACGAGGGTGCATCTTTGATTTTGAAACGGTGTAGATAGGCTGCGAATCCTCCGTGCCCGGTAAATGCCTGAACCAAGAAATTTGTGAGTTTGAGTTTTTTTACGATGCTGTTTGCATCTCTCACTTGTGGGAAGAACTTCTTGGTTATTGCACCGGTCCCGGAGGCCTCGTAGCGGATCTGCCATTTTTCGACCGTCTCTAATCTTATTGACCTTTTGACGTAAGATATCGGCACCTCGTCGTAATTCGGAGCGGTCTTTTTCCTAATTGCTGCTTGCTTTGCCAGTTCATCTGCCCTCTCGTTTCCTGGCGTTCCAATATGAGCTCGCAACCAATAGAATTTTATGTCCACTCCTGCCTCCCTCGCTTGTACAGTTTGGGTCTTTATTGCTTGGACTAGTGGGTGCGTCGTGTGTGGCGTTTTGAGTGCCTCCAGCGAGGACTTGGAGTCGCTGAGAATGCTGACGCTTTGCACTCTGTGTTTCATTGCGATCTGCACTGCTCTGAACAGCGCGTACAGCTCGGTTTGATACACTGTGTTGTAAGGTGCTAATTTAAAGGTTGAGTGGCGGATTTCTTTTCCACCTTCCCACCATGTGAGCGCCGCCCCCGTCTTTCCCTCAATTTTGCTACCGTCGGTGTAAATTTGTGGGCCTCCCAGACTGTACCTATCCACCATGTCCTGGTTGTATTCCTCCAGGCTTACATAGTCGATAGACACGGTCTTTGACGGATGTGGTCTCGCCAGAGCGTCTGTCGCATTCTCAATTACCATCCCCGGTGGTAGGTGATCCTCGCTGAAGCCTCTCTTTACCTCGTAGAGTCTTGCCGCCTCGTGAATGCGCAGGTCCAGCGGAAGAGTTCCCGATAGGACCAGCGCCGATGTCAGAGAGACCGTCCTATACGCCTTGCATATCTTCTGGGCGAAACCACGCTGTATTGAGTCGAGCTGATTCCGCACCATCAACTTGCTTGCTGCTTTGTACCAAGCACTTGCAGCGTAAAGGACGATCGGCTCTATCACCGCCACGTAGATGGTCTTTAGGATCTCGCTGTTGAGCCCCCATGACACCTTTGCCGCACATGCTAGCTGCCTGTAAATATTGGTAGCTTTTTGGCACGTTTTCGCCACGTGTGCGTTGAAAGTTAATTTATGGTCAATGGTAAGTCCCAGCAGCTTGATCTCGTCGACAAGCTCCACTTCGGTTCCAGCCATTACGACGCGAATTGGATCCCATTTTAATTTTCTAGTGATGATCATGGCCCCTGTTTTTTGTGGTGCAAATTTGAGTTTGTTGTTAGAACCCCATTCGACAACTTGTTGGAGTGTCCGGTCCGCTCTTGCTTTTATTTCCCCTGAGGTTTTGCCGGAAAACACTAAGGTGACGTCGTCAGCGAAAGCTTGGCAATGAGCATCCGTGCCGTTGAGTTGCTGTAGGAGGTCATCTAGAATGATATTCCAGAATATTGGGCCTCCTATAGAACCTTGGACACATCCCTTTGTCGTCGGCTTTTCGCAGACCTCGCCCGCGTAGTGTACCTTGATCACACGATCCTCAAGGTATGAGCATACCGTGCGATAAAGGTTTTTTGGACAACCTTTTTTCACCAGTTGGGTTTTTAGTTTTGGCCACCAGGCGTTGTCAAAGGCTCCCTCTATGTCTAGTGAGACAAGTAGTACGATGCGTTTCCTCGTTTCTACTTCAGTTCTTATGTATCTCAAGAGGTCATAGAGGGCGTCCTCCGTCGACTTTTGGGGCATAAATCCATACTGACGTTTGTTCAGGGTTGGGAGGATGTGCCACTTGATCCTGTTTACAAGCATTTTTTCCAGGATCTTCCCCATCACCGACAAAAGGCCAATCGGTCGGTGTGATTTGGGTTGCGTATAGTCCTCCTTTCCGGGTTTCCGCAGTATACATACGTGTGCTGACTTCCAGGCTTTGGGGAAGTGGGCTAGCTTAAGGCAGGTGTTGGCTAGGCACAGGAACACTTCCCTGTTGCACTGAATTGCAGCTGCACATATGTCTGCGGTGAGCCCGTCCGCACCAGGCGCCTTTTTCGGGTTCATACTCTTGACGACCGCTTCCAGTTCAACTTGTGTGAATGGAGGATCTTCGTCTGTGAGGTTTTGCTCCATTATTGAGGCGTCTCCCTCCGTATCTTCCCTGGTGCGCCTGTGATGGTCGGACTCACCTTCCTGGCGGTCGTCCGGATAAAAGCATTGAGCTAGTCGTTGGGCCGACTGTTTTGGTGTTAAGGTGTGCCCCTGTTCGTCCCTGAGCAGCGTGTCTTCGTGACGTCTAGCTGTTTTCCGGATTACACGGTAGATTCCGTCCCACATTGTCTCCCTGTCCTGCGTGGAACAGAATTCCTTCCAGCTAGTCGTCTGAGCCTCCGCCGCTTTGGTCGCATAGTCTTCCTTTGCCTGCTGGTATTGGTCGACTACGAACTGCCTTCTGTTTGGGGCTGCGTTTTTTATTCGCCTTTTGCGTCTTAACACCTCTTTTTGGAGTCGGTCCAATTCTTCGGACCACCACGGCGGTTTCCGTTTTGCCTTTTGAGCTCCGGACCTTGGGATACTTTCCTCGCATGCTTTTGAGACTGCACCGATGTAGGTATTTACCACCTTTTCCATCTCTGCTGTATCTCTCACGTTGCTTATGGAGTCTTCTGTGAGGTCTTTTTCTAGGAGCTCTTTGGACAAGACGCGACTGAATTTGGTCCAGTCAGCCTTTTTAATGTTGTAAACCCTGGTTGTTTGTTTGGGTACTGGCTTTGGGCGAGTCTGGCTGCACACTGCAAATCTTATGGTGTTGTGGTCTGATGTAGTTACATCTCTGTCTACTTTCCAATCTTGGATTCTTGACAGAATGTTCTCGCTACATGCCGTTACATCTACTATGCTTGTGTAAAGCTTTCCTCCCCGATACGTCTCAAAAGTGGGCGTGTTTCCGACATTCAAGACGTGCAAATCCACCTCATTGAGGAAGCTGTTGTACGCTACCCCTCTGTGGTTCTCCGATCTGCTACCCCACCAGTAACTCCAGGCGTTCACATCACCTCCAACTATGTAGCTGTCTGCACCCAATCCAAGCATTATCTCCTTTGTTTTGGCAATGTATTCTTCTATGTCTTGGTCTGGCTCGAAATAAACCGAGATTACTCCAATTGACATTTTGCCAAACTTCAGGAGAGCCACCGCGATGTTCTCCGTCACCAGTTGTGGGTCGTGTTGGACTTGGACCCGGTCGCCTGAGATCACTATTGCCGATTTAACGGGCTTCATGCGGTTGAGTGTGCACTGTACCACTTTGAAGCCCGGCTGCGCCACCATCTCCCCTCTCCCGCCCACGTACGGCTCCTGTAGCAGTGCTACTTCGCAGTTACCTTTCTGCATGGCTTGGTGAATTTCTACTGTCACCAGTCTCGACCTTTGCAGATTGGCTTGCAGGAACCGTGTCTCATGACGTGTGGCTGGAGCGGGAGGGGGCGGCTTTGCTGTTTGTGCCGGCACCACCGTATCAACAAAAATAGGCTACTTTGGACCTTGCTATAGTGTCCCACTTTTTACGTTCCCTGCACTCGGGGCTGAACGCCTCGTGCTGTGCCTCAGTGTGGTTTCTGCCTGCCCTGGTGCAGTTTATGCACGTAGATTTTTCCTCCGGACAATTCCCTGGTCCGTGGCAGTTCAGGCAGAACCGACAATTGGTGTCCGCTTCCTTGCACAATGCTCTCGTGTGGCCGTAGGCCAGGCACTTAGTGCACTGTACTAGGGGCGACTGATCCTCCACCCTCTGCCTCTGGAAGCCTATGTAGACCTTCTCGGCCTCCACAAACCTCTTCCAGACAGCGGGCGGAAGCTCAAACACCGGGTGACAGCACAGGGGGTTTCTCGCTTTTTTGCGGTATTTCAGCTTTAGTTCAGAGGGCTCGATTTTTAGGCCCCCTAGAAGATGGCGATTCTGCGAAAGCAACATCTGCGCTACGTCCTCGTCCTTGTGATAGCTGAGGACATCTCTTATGCAGATCAGAGGTTTTTTCATCTGCGGATATTCCGCATTAAGTTTTCCCTCTGCTGCTTTTTTCAAGAGCTCGAGATCCTGCTTGCTAGCACAGTTTACGACCACCTTCTGGTTTTTGGCTTTTCTTACCCTCTCAAACCTTACTCCTGTGCTCTGAACATTCAGAACTCTACCCAGTTCCTGTAGGACACCTTCGCTGGTCTTGTTGGGGTCCTTTGACGACATGATGACAGTGTGCGTGTTGTCATGATGAGGGGCTCTTTTTGGTGCTTTAAGTTTTTGGGCGTACGTTTCTGGCCCGTGCTGTTTTTGTTGCACGACTTCCCTGTTGACCTCATCGATCGAGTTTTTCAACTCGGCCAATGCCAACTCTGTGTGCAGGGTCGATGTCGGGGCTGAGGCTTTTCTCCTTTCCATTCGGACCTCCTCTGTTAGGGTCCTTACGTCCGAACTCATAGCCTCTAGCTTTTCCCCGAACTCGGTTACACCCTGTTCTGGATTTGGTCTCGTGGGCTCCGTGTCGTGCCGGCTTTTTAGCTCCTCTGTGGTGCTGGTTAGGAGGTCAATCTTTTGGGTCAATGTTTTTATGGCATCACTCAGCCCTGTGTCTTGGGGTGTTATTTCGGACGTCTCTTTGACCGCCGGCAAGAGGCCCTCAATGGTTAGAGGGATCTTCGCCGTCGCGTTGGCCAGCTTGTCCAAGGTCTTCCTTATCTCGTCTAGTTGGTTCGAAACCCGGGTGACCTGGACATGCAGCCGTAGGACGTCCTCTTCCACCCTTCTGACCTGGGCGCTGTCCTGGGAGTCCGTTTTTTGACCCATCTTATTGATTGTAGTTTTGACCTGTTCGATTGAGGTTCTAATTTCCCCGATTGTGTGGAATGGGGATGCCGTTTCGTAGCCGAGCCAGTTACGTACGTTGTCCGTTTGTTTGGAGGTCCTTTCAGAGACCTCCATGAGGTGTTCCAGGCCTGTTACCACCTTTTCCCTTACCTCAGCCATTTCCTTCGCATGCAACCTCTCCAGTCGGACTATCTCTTGCGCGTTCCTTGCTCTTTCCCGCTCGAGATTGTATTTGTGTCTCGACCGTGAGTCCGACAGCGACAGAGCGGTCTCATACAGGGTCTGCAAGCAATCCAAACACTTCACCTTGCACTCCCTCTTTATGTTGCCGGCCAGTTCTAGGGCGGTTTTCCCCTCCTGGAGCATCGTGCTGGCCAGTTTCGTCGCGTGGTCCATCTCTACTCCTGGCCCTCTGCGGTTTGGCCCCATGAGGAAGCTCATCCTGGATGAGGATGCTCTCGGGGGCGTGGAGAGGTCCGAGACGTCTGACATGTCTCCCTCGTCAGTCCCCGGGCTGGTTTGGCAACCGTGCGCTCCCACGAGGGACTCAAGTTTCTCCATGTCCGCAACTGTGTCCGGATCCAGAGGGGGGGTGGTTATTGTTGGGTCCTTCTCCGCTGCTGCTACAGTTTCTTTATGAAGGACTGTCTCCCTGAGGGATTTACCAACTCTTGGCTTGCGTGCTGGCCCTGTCTGAGACCTGCAGGGGGCCGACTTGGGTTTAGTTGGGTTGGTCTTGGGTGGCATTATGTGTTAATTTAAAATTTAGGCTTTTTACAGAGACAACCAGACTAAATTGCTCCCGGAAGACCCTTGACTCCCTTGAGACTGTACGTATAGAGGGGTCCTCTTAATTGGTTGTTCTTACCGGCTAACTGTCAAAGTCGAATTTTGATTGTGACAGATCCGGCGTTCCGAACGCTCGGATTTGGTGCGGCTCGCACTTGACCGTCAGCTGTCAACGTCAACGTTGTCGGGTGTCAATGGCGATTTTTGAGTTTGACAGTTGAATTGACTTTGACAGTTGGATACGTACGTGGAGTGGTTATACTGGCTTGCCTGACGTGTTGCTTTTGACATATGGTGTAACGTATGGTGGTTTATTTACGTTTTTCAATGCTTTATTATATTGTGTTGGGATATGGAAAGGGGTGTTTAAGGATACAAATTGATGGGAAATTTAACGGTGGATCCACTGATACTAAACTTGCAGGGAACTATTCTAAAACTTAGACACTATTTGCCATGACCTAGATAACATATTAAAAGAAAAAAAAAAATTTACAACAAAATATTCCTGTGGGCTGCTCTGCGCACTCGAAGAGGGATGGAATTTCTCCAGGATACGCAGTGAGTCGCTGCAACGATCCACAGGAGAGATAATAGATATAGAATGGCGGGAATGAGGTAAAAATTAGTCGATGAGGTGCCACCCCACAAAATATGCGCCGTTCCGGGGGTTGGAATTTAGGCGATAACTCGGCGAATTCAGGTGATAGAAATACGGGATTTGTGTCCACTTACTGTGCGTAAGATTTTCCGGCGCCTGGTGATGGAAAAACAATGTGTAATAGATCGTCCCTGGCCACCAGAGACGTCCAAACTTGACGCAATTTTTGACTACACAAAAAGTAACACCAAGGGGCGAGGGATGGTCGGATTTTCGAATTTTCACCCACTTGTTACGCGTAACGAACCGGTTACGATGACACCTCACACGACCAATTAACACAGATTTTTATTTTATTTTATAGATTTTTCACCCGCGGAGCGTTCAATTTTCGTGGCGCTAGCGCGGGAGGCTGATTTGCGACTCCTGGGAAGGGGGTTGGCTCCAACCCCCGGAAGGACCTGTTTTTGGAGGGGGGTGGCATAGGGGGGGGGGGAGGCCAGTTCACTGGCCACCACTGGGGGGGGTAGGGGCACGCGCCCCACTGGGGGTTCCCGCTCCGGGAATTTTTCCGCGGAAGGCTCGGCCTACCGCCTTAACTTTCCTTCGCTCCGGTCGGGGGCGAATGAGAGGGCTAAGGTGCGAGAGCCTGAAGGGGTGGGCAGGGACAGGAGCCCTACCAAAGGTTACACAGTAACCGTGTCGGACGCGTCTGACAGTGAGGCCGAGGGCACTGGCTCCAAAGATATGGAGCTAGAGGAGGATGACCTCCCTCGGGTTACCCTAAGGCGCCCTACAGGCGCTATCAAAAAGAGGCCCCTATCTGGGGAACCAGAGCCGGAGACAGGGCTGGAATGCCCTAGGAAACTGGGGGCGGCTGCAAGGGGCAGAGCTAAGGGGCGCTCCCTTGGATCCCACTGCTTCCTGTCAGAGGCCAACCGGAGCTTGGCGTTTCGCTCCGAGGAGGGAACGGGAGACGAGGCGGACGAAGACCCATCCGCAACCTACCGCCCCCCCTCGTACCGCAAGGTCTCTGCGGCACAGCTGCTTGAGGGCGCAGACCTGGACCTCACAGGGGAGCAGACCAGAGAGGAGCTGGCTGCGACTGCCCTGCTGCACGTGGCCAAAATACAGCAGGAGGTCAAGAGGAGCGGGAATATCCAGGGCCCCGTGAGGGGAAACCTGAATCAGGCTACCGATGGCGTGATCCGCGCAATAGAGGCGATGCGCGCGATCACGCCACAAGAGGATCAGCGGCGGCTCCGCGCGGACAACGCCCGGCTCTCCCGAGAGCTGGAGCTGGTCCGTGCCGACTTGAGGGCCTTCAAGGAGGCCTACACAGAGGCCCAAAAGGCATCTGCTGAGGCCAGGAGGGGGAGCAACACACACTCCCTCAAGGAGGCAATGGAGGATATGAGGCGGGACCTCCTTACCTCGCTGGGGGGCATGATTAATGCCCGCCTCGGGGACCTGGAGTCTCGCCTCCCTCCGGAGCCGGTGCTGAGACCACCGCTCGCGGCGGATAGGAGGACGGAGCCGCTGGCTCGCCCACGCGCCCATCCGAACCTGGCAGACGGGGCCACGCGCCGACCTGCCGGCCCAACGCCCCCTAAGGCCAAAGTGCCCAATGGGGCCCGTCCACCTCCCCCCAGCAGCGGAGACAGGGGGGAAGGACCAAATTCTGGTCCCAAGCGCCAGTCTGGCCCCAAGCCGCAGCCCACCCCGGGCCAAAGCCGGCAGCAGGAAACTGCTCCCACCAACCCTGCTGGGGCGGAAACGCCCTGGACCAGGGTGTTGGGCCGCAAGGCCAAGGGAGGGAAGGGGAAACCCCAACCCCAAACCCCTCCCCCAAAGCCCGCACCAAGAGCGGCCAAGATTCAGGTCCCACGCACGGCTGCCGTCGTGGTCACCCTTAAAGAGGGAGCGCAGGCCACCTACGCGGAGGTGATGGCAAAGGCCAGAGCCTCCGTCCGCCTGTCGGAGGCCGGTGTGGAGTCGGTCAAGATCAAGACGACCATGACCGGCTCCAAAATGCTGGAGGTTGGGGGTGAAAACCCTGGCGCCAGTGCCGACCGCCTTGCCGGGATGCTCCGGGAGGCCATCGGCGACCTGGCGGAGGTAAACCGGCCCACCAAATTCGTCGAGCTGAGGCTGTCTGGGCTCGACGAATCGGTGAGCCAAGAAGAGATCGCCTCTATCATGGCCACCAAGGGTGGCTGCGCCCTTGGCGATATAAAGGTTGGGGCAATCAGGGCCAGCCAATGGGGGCAGTGTTCCGCCATCGTCCGCTGCCCCGCGACGGTGGCGAAGGCTGCAGTCACAGCAGGGAAGGTGGCCATCGGCTGGTGCCTGGCCACCATCGCGGCGATGGAGGCCCTGCCCATGCGCTGTTATAAGTGCATGGCGCTGGGCCACACCAGGGCCCTGTGCCCGTCAACGGCCGAGCACGGCACTAAGTGCTTCCGCTGCGGCGAGGAGGGCCATCGGGCAGCGGCCTGTGAGGCGGTGCCGAAGTGTGCGGTCTGTGCCCTAGCGGGCCGACCGCACAACCACACGATGGGGGGGACTAATTGCGCCCCCCCTTCGGTCAAGGGTAAGGCCCCATTGACCCGGGCCCCAACCAACCGCGGCGGCCAGAAGGCCATTGAGGAGCCCGTAATGCAGGTGTCGTAATGCCAGCACACCTGCATTACGAGCTTCTCCAAGTGAATGCCAACCACTCGGCTCGCGCACAGGACCTGCTAATGCAGGTCCTAGCCGAGTGGCGCATCGACGTGGCGGTCGTCGCCGAGCCCTACTTCGTCCCCGCCCAGCAAAACTGGGTTGGGGACACGGAAGGCTCGGTGGGCGTGGTGGTGCCGGCTGCCGGGCAGCAGCGCCTCTCCCTGAGAGAGAGGGGCGCTGGGTATGCGGCGGCAAATTGGGGAGAAGTAGTCGTCATCGGCGTCTACTTCTCCCCCAACAGGCCCCTCTCAGATTTTGAGAGGTTCCTGGGGGGCCTGGAGCCGGTGGTGCAAAGGGCATCGCCGGCTCAAGTGGTCCTGATGGGGGACTTCAACGCCAAGTGCGCGGCGTGGGGGTCCCCCATCACTGACCACAGAGGGGCGCTTCTGCGGGACTGGGCCGCTATGATCGGCCTGGTCCTGCAAAACGTAGGACGCGCCAACACATGCGTCCGGCAGCAGGGGGGGTCAATTGTGGACCTCACGTTCACAACCCCAGCTGTCGGCGCTCGTGTGAGCCAGTGGCGCGTCCTGGAGGAGGTGGAGACCCTGTCGGACCACCTCTACATCCGCTTCAGGGTCTCCAAAGCGCCCCGCGGGCCTCCGGCCCGGGCGGTGGGTGGGCGAGGCGGGGACTTCCCAAAATGGGCAGTTTCCCGCCTCGATCCGGACCGGGCGGAAGAAGCCGCCGTGGTCCGGGCGTGGTGCGCCGACCCCCCCGACACAATGGGGGTAGACGAGAGGGCCGTCAGGTTTCGGGAGGACCTGACGGCCATTTGCGACGCGGCCATGCCGAGGGCGCGAAAGGGTGCGCCCAGGCGGGCCGTATACTGGTGGTCGCAGGACCTGGCGGACCTCCGAGCCGCCAGCGACAGGGCCCGCCGCGCCTTCACCCGGTGCAGAAGGAGGCGGACTCGGGTGCCGGGCGAGGAGGAGAGGCTCCTCGCCGAACTGCGCGCGGCCAAGGCCGCCTTCAAGGCGGCCATCGCGTGTGCCAAGGATTCAGCTCATGCTGAATTCTTGGCCACGCTGGACGGGGATCCGTGGGGGCGCCCGTACCGAATGGTACGGGCGAAACTCAAGGTGTCCCCCCCCACGGAGGACTTTGAGCCGGGAGTCCTCGCCGCGGTGGTCGACGGCCTCTTCCCCGCGGGCCCGCCTTTCGACCCGCCGCGGATGGCGCCCCCAGAGGAGGAGCCCGCAGCCCCCGCCGATGTCCCCCCGGTGTCGGGGGAGGAAATGGCGAGGGTGGTCGGCCGGCTGAAGGGTTGCCGGAAGGCTCCAGGGCCGGATGGGGTCCCGGGGAGGGTGCTTCCCATTGCGGTGAAGCACCTGGGGGACCGGCTCTGCGACCTCCTCGACAGGTGCCTGGTCGCGGGGCAGTTCCCCCAGGCCTGGAAGGAGGGCCGCCTGGTCCTCCTGCGGAAGGAGAACAGGCCAGCGGACTCTCCTTCCGGGTGGCGGCCGCTCGTCATGCTGGACGAGACCGGGAAGCTCCTCGAGAGAGTGATCGCTTCCCGGATCGCCCACCACTTGACGAGCGAAGGGCCGGATCTTTCGGAGAACCAGTTCGGGTTCCGGGTAGGGCGGTCCACGTTGGACGCCCTATCCGCCCTGAAGGGGTTCACCGAAGATGCGGCCAGGAGGGGCCAGGGGGCCGTGGCGGTATCCCTCGATATCGCCAACGCCTTCGGGTCCCTCCCCTTCGGAGTGATAGAGGAGGCACTCCGGTATCACCGGGTGCCCCTCTACCTCCGGAGGGTTGTAGGGCACTACCTGACGGGGCGGGTAGTGCTCTACACGGGGAGGGGGGGAATACGGATGGCCCAGCCGGTGACCAGTGGCGTTCCGCAGGGGTCCGTGCTAGGGCCCCTATTATGGAACGTCGGGTACGACTGGGTCATCCGCGCGAGGGTGCTGCCTCGGATGGCGGTGTATTGTTATGCCGACGATACACTCATTGCCGTCCGAGGAACCACCCTCGAAGAGGTGGCAAGAAGGGCGGAGGTGGGAGCCACCCTCGTGATTCGGCGGATCGAGGCGCTGGGCCTAAAAGTGTCCCTCCCCAAGACGGAGGCCCTCTGCTTCCGAGGGCCCCGGTGGAGGGTGCCGCGTGGGGCTTCCCTGCGCGTCAACGGGGAGGCCGTCGAGGTGAAGGCCCACATGAAATATCTGGGCCTTACCCTCGACGGCAAATGGGAGTTCGGGGAGCATTTTCGCAGGATGGCTCCCCGACTCGTGGGCGCGGCGGGAGCCCTGGGCCGGCTCCTGCCCAATCAGGGCGGACCTGGTGCCCCCTGCAGACGCCTGTTTGCAGGGGTCATCAGGAGCATGGCCCTGTACGGGGCCCCTATATGGGCTGAGTCCCTCACCGCCGCCACCAAAGCCCTCCTCCGAAGGCCCCAGAGGGTCATGGCGGTGAGGATGGCCCGGGCCTACCGAACGGTGGGCTGGGCGGCGGCCGGAGCCCTCGCAGCCTCCCCTCCATGGGAGATTGAGGCGGTCGGGCTTGCCGAGGCCTACCGGGCCAAAATGGAGCGCAGGGAGCGGGGAGAGTCCCTCGCTCCCCAGGAGTTGGCCCGGGCCAGGGAGGTCCGGAGAGGGGAGGTGCTGGAGCGCTGGGCGGATGAGCTTGCGCAGGCCGAATACGGCCTACGCACGATCGCAGCCATACGCCCGGTGCTCCAGGAGTGGTGCGGGAGGGATCACGGGTCCCTCACCTTCCGCCTTGTGCAGGTGCTGTCCGGGCATGGCTGCTTCGGGCGGTACCTGCACAAGGTTGCCGGAAGGGAGGAGACGGCGTCGTGCCACGAGTGCGGCGCCGCCGAGGACACAGCCCAGCACACCCTGGAGGTGTGCAGTGCATGGGCTGAGCGGCGCCGCACTCTGGCGGCGACGATTGGCGGCGACCTCTCGCTCCCCAGCGTTGTACACGCGATGCTGGAGAGCGAGACGTCCTGGGAGGCCGTCACCTCCTTCTGCGACGACGTCATGTCGCAGAAGGAGGAGAGGGAGCGGGAACGCGAGAATGATCCCCTCGCGAACCCGCTCCGGCGCAGACGGACGGGAAGGAAGCGGCGACAGTTCGCTGCCAACCTTCCCTAGTGGTGCTAGCCGGCGGGGGATGGGGATCCCCTGTCGGCTGTCATAGCCCACACGTCTAGGGGGGGGACCAAGTATTCCGGCCCCCCCTCTCTCGGCGCGGGAGCCCCGGCATAGGCTGGGGCGGCCAGCGGATGCTGTGGTGACTCTCAATTCTCCCATGGCATCCGCAAATGGCAAGAGAGGGAATACCGGTGGGTTTTTAGTGGGTATGCTTCCCCCCCTCCTTCCATTAGGGAAGGAGGTTACGGGGGAGGTGAGTCCCACATAACTTCCGCGCCGTCCCCACGACGCGGTCGTATGCGTAACGCATTTTCCCACCGTCAAAAAAAAAAAAAAAAAAAAAAAGGATCGATCCGTTTGGCGAGCCTTGGGAGAGGCCTATGTTCAGCAGTGGACGTCTTTCGGCTGCAATGATGATGCACTTAGTTTATCAATTGTAAAGTTTAGCTCTCCAGCTTTGCACCCCTGGACCGGCGTAATTTGACATCTGTGTGTCGGATGCAGCAGGGATTTAAGGGCGGCTTTACGTGCGAAGGAAACCTTTATATGGCATTGTCTAAGCCAAAATTATTTGTCTTAGATGATGCGATAGTTGAGTTTGCGTGACATAATATTATTATGTTGATTTATGTGGAATTAGAACATAAGATCTTATGAGGCCCATCGTTAGCGGCCACGTCTCATTGCCATAAGTCATCCCAGGCAACACACACTGGTCAAAGACTAATTATATACGGTATGTATGTAAGATGTATGTAAGATTGCACACGGTCTTTAAAAAAGACTCGGCAAATGTGTTACATGTGTTACACACACAAAAAACACATCGGTCTTTGGAAAAAGACTGCAAATGTCCGACATTTGCGGAGTCTTTTTTCAAAGACCGTGTACAATCTTTATGGCCGGATACTGTACTATTACCTATAAATCTTTATGCTCAGTAAGCTATTTATGCTAGATTTTACTTACTGGCCGGAACATTTTCTAATATCTAATATATAAAAATCTCGTATCACGGTGTTTGTTAACGAACTCCTCCGAGACGGCTTGACCGATTTTTATGAAACTTTTTTCTCTGTATTCGGTAGGTCTGAGAATAGGTTGTAAGCTATTTTTTATACCCGTAAAATGGCAAAACAACGTTTGCCGGGTCAGCTAAGTTGCACAGATGTAGTTATGTCGCACGTTTGGTAGCAGAATAGAAAGTGTAATAGTTCATTTGTTTTTATTAAAAAACATAAGAAGGACGAAAACAGTATCGTCTTTTTATTTTCTCTCTTCTTAGATACTTGTTATATGAATGGAAATGTTTATTTCTCCAGCTTAGCAACCCTGTACCGGCGTAATTTGACATCGGTGTGTCGGATGCTACTGCAGCGATGTAAGGGTGGCTTTACACGCTATTGCTTCATTCTCGAGCAAATTAAATAAGTTACGGAAAACCTCAAGATCTCTTCATCATGCCGTATATCTATCTCTTCGCTACCAAGTCCGGAACGAAAGTTTTCGCCAGTGATGGATATTGGTCATCGCTTTGCTAAACTGAAACAGGCCTGGGCAGAACATAATCTGCCCGTTCCTTTTTTTTCTTTCTTTGAAACAAAGCAAAAATTTTACTTGTATTTTATACTATTTCTATACCGTGTGTTAGGAATACAGTGTACCTACCGTGTGTTAGGAATATAGAACTTTTTTTTTGCAAATGTCATGTTGACGTTACCTACATCTGTGGAGAGGTTCCACCCTCGACACAGTTTCCTTGATACTGAGTCTTATAGTTTGATTCAAGTCATGATAGCCTTGTGAGACCCCTGGCCTCTCAAAGAGAGGGGTCGTGGTTTCGAGGCAGGGCTCTCACTTCTGAGTTTCCCGAATTTAAATATGCGCGAAGTTACATTATAATATTTCATACTAAATACAAACTGAAATATAGATGCACAGAAAAAACCCCAGAAAAAAGACCAATGCTGGGAATCGAACCCAGGTCCTCAGCATTCCGTGCCGTGTGCCATACCCCTACACCACCACTGGTCTAGAGATTAGACACGAATCTTTCCTATACATCATACATTTCAGTCTGCTAAATCATCACCTTATGCAGTGACAAGCGCTCATCTATGTTACACCCTCTATCGAGAGATTTTAACACTCCTTCGGAACTAACCGCTCACCTGGACAAGAGATGGCGCTACTGTGCAACTTTAAACAAGTTAGCTTAGCTATGAAGTATCTTTTTGTATTTATTTTTTCAACTTCATTTTTTATTACTTTTACGGTCATCCCGTGAAATCATATATTTCATACTAAATACAAAATGAAATATAGATGCACAGAAAAAACCCCAGAAAAAAGACCAATGCTGGGAATCGAACCCAGGTCCTCAGCATTCCGTGCCGTGTGCCATACCCCTACACCACCACTGGTCTAGAGATTAGACACGAATCTTTCCTATACATAATACATTTCAGTCTGCTAAACATAACATTATAATGCCTTGAGCTTTACGGTGATGGGAAATATGCCTGCGAAGAAAGTCAGTGGTGTGTGTGAAGTTGCCAATCCCCATCGAGACCGCGTGGGACCCAAGCTCGTTCAAAGAGCGGGACGTATTAGGCTAAGATGATGATTTATAGTATTTCTACACTTTTATACTTAACTGTGTTAGGAATAAACTCAAACATTGTACCGCTAAGTTTGGTCGTTCAAATATTGGGTCTTTAAATTCGATGCAGTGGATATTATCCTTTACTACAAGACGCAATATATCGCAAGAAATAATATTTCCGCCGAGTTTATTGAAATATTCCACTTCGTATGACTCGTGGAAACTAGGTAACAAGATAAGATGACTTAGAGGGACTAACTTTAAATTCCCTTGCAGATGTCAACAGATATAACAGAAGTTAGTTTTATAGGTAATATTAGGATGCAATGTGTACTCAAGACGAATAAAATATATGATGAAAGGAAAGTGTGTAAGTTTACACAGTATGTAGAAAACCAATAAGAGGAAATAAGTTTACCCACAAAAACATTATTATTATTTCATGTTAAATGTTGCCAAGACGAGACCATGTAGCTCGCACTGTCAAAAAGTAATCAGATCTCTTGAAGAGCCAAGTTTCTAACCCTACGTGCCCAGCTCTAAATCTATAAGCCCTAATTTTACACTAATTAATCTCGTAGGCGTACAAACCGTGGACAAAACTGGCGAGTCGGCCACGACATTCAAACTTTGTATGTTTCATGTTTGTACTAGTTTCATTATATCTTGAAATTTTCAACTATTTAACATCATCCAAAGCAAAGTTATAAGAGTTCAAAAAAACGACGAAACGTTTCGAGAAAAGGTAGGTAGTGCCCTTGCGCTCCGCTTGGCTCGTCTTGGCGGGGGCACTCCCGTGCCCCCAGATTTAAATCAAATAGTTTTGAAAAAAGCCGTGGTGGCCTAGTGGTTTGACCTTTGCCCTCTCAAGCAGAGGGTCGTGGGTTCAAATTCCAGCTCGCACCTCTGAGTTTTTCGGAATTTATGTGCGAAATTCCATTTGAAATTTACCAAGAGCTTTACGGTGAAGGAAAACATCGTGAGGAAACCTGCATACACCTGCGAAGAAATTCAATGGTGTGTGTGAAGTTCCCAATCCGCACCGGGCCCGCGTGCGAACTACGGCCCAAGCCCTCTCATTCTGAGAGAAGGCCTGTGCTGTGGGACGTATATAGGCTGCCTACCAAATGTGGAGATTTTTTTTTTATAAAAATCGATCAAGCTGTTTTTGAGGAGTTCGATAACAAACACTGTGACACCAGATTTTAATATATTAGAAGAGAAAAAGTAAAAATTGTATCCAACGTTGGTGTAACATTAGACATTGGCACTATTTAGCACTCTAGATATTAAGTCAAGTGAGGGAGCCCAGATTTTTACTAGTGTGATTTTAAATATCGGCACATTGGGCCTTGCCCAACATTGGGCAGCGCATAAGCTGGATTACAATGAGGATTAATTAGTTTATGAGCGTGCGGCACGAAATTGTGATTTCCATAGCGGAGGTATGGTTCAGTGGATATTAATCCTGTATTGATACATTAGGGTTGGCATGTGTTTGGATGAATAAATGAATAAATCGCTTGTTAGGTAACTATCAGATTAAATCAAAGCTTGTTACTAGTTACGGAAGAAGGTAAAGCTTATATTAAAAATAATCTTACTAATATATAAAAACCGGTCAAGTGCGAGTCGGACTCGCGCACGAAGGGTCCCGTACCTTTAGCTATAACAACGGCAAAAAATCACTTTTGTTGTATGCCCCCCCCCCCTAAAATATTTGTTTTATTTTATTTTAATTATTTATTTTTAAAGTGAATATATAACTAAATATTCTGTGAATATTTCAAGCGTCTACCTGTTGCCGTTGTCAATATCAGGCAAAAACGAGCAAAAAAATCACGTTTGTTGTATGGGAACCCCCTTAAATATTTATTTTATTCTGTTTTTTATTATTGGTTGTTATAGCGGCAACCGAAATACATCATAGTCTGTGAAAATTTCAAATGACTAGCTATCACGGTTCATGAGATACAGCATGGTGACAGACGGACAAGTCTCAGTAATAGTTTTTACCCTTTGGGTCAACATCATCATTTCAGCCGAAAGACGTCCACTGTTGAACATAGGCCTCCCCCAAGGCTCGCCAAACAGATCGGCTCGAAGCCATCCGCATCCAATTCGTTCCGGCAACAGGCCGTCGCTCCATCTCGTTGGAGGCCTACCGACACTGCGCTCGGTCCATGGACGCCACTCGAGAACCTCTTGGCCCCACCGGCCATCAGTTCTACGAACAATGTGTTGCCCAAGGCCACTAAACTCTGGTGATTCTTAGAGCCAATGTCGGTGACTTTAGTTTCATTAATTATTCGGCAGTTTATCTTACTAATTATTTGTTGTTTATAAAGAACGGGGGTATAAAAAATATCCACGTTAATTGCAGTCAGCACAACCCTATATAAGATTTGGAAAATCGGCGACCACTCATAAGCTGGTACAGGGAAACGCTATTACTCGCGTAGCCAGTAAATGCTACCTATGTTAAATCGATATTAATCAGGAAATAACATGGCACAGCTATGAGGCTAATGCTTAAGCTTAATTTACTAATGACCGTGTTAAAATGACGGGTGAACATCATTCAGTCAATCTTCATTTAATTTTAGGCAATGAGTTAGTTATGGCAATGAGACGTGGCCGCTAACGACGGGCCTCATAAGAAAGCTCAAAGTCACTCAGAGGGCGATGCTCGGAGTTTCTCCGCGGGATCGCATTAGAAATGATGAAATCCGCGCAAGAACTAAAGTCACAGACATAGCTGGAAGAATCGCCAGACTCAAGTGGCAGTGGCAGCAAAAAGGTTCTCGAGTGGCGTCCACGAACCGGAAGACGCAGTGTAGGTAGGCCTCCAACAAGATGGAGCGAGGACCTGGTTAAGGTTGCGGGATCGCGTTGGATGTGGATGGCGCGGGACCGATCTGTTTGGCGAGCCTTGGAGGAGGCCTCTGTTCAGCAGTGGACGTCTTTCGGCTGAAATGATAATGATGATGATAAATTGAGTTAAATCTTAGTAGTCGAAATATGACGTTTCGAACCAATCCGTGGTTCGTTTTCAAGGTTAGTTCAAACCAACCGTGAACTGCGTGCCAGCACTCTTGCATCTCGGCTATTCGGCGTGGCCAAACCAAGAATCATGAATTGATTCAAAACATGAATAAATTGTATTAGCTTTTAGTATTTCTCACTTTTCAACTTACTCATTGTCAGTCCTTTGCAAAATGCCCCTTTCATCCCAGTGGAGAAGGATACTAACAACCCGATTCCCCCCGGGTTGACTTAACTTTCGAAGTTACCAAACGCTTCATCCATTACTGCACTTTCAAGAAGAGGATAAACGGGGTTTTTAGGTTTTTCTGCTCCGGCTTTACTTGCAAGAATTTTCACGCTCCGCCACTTCATCCACTTCAAGGTTGACTGGTAGAGATCCTATAAACACCACACAAAATCCCTCTAACCCTCTACGAGTTCAACTTCATCGCTAAGTATACCCACTGATATGTCCCCACTGAGCGAGCTCGAGCTACCTCGCAAGGCTAGCGCATGAGGCATAATTTTGTTCGACACAAGGTTCAAAATAGCACCGAAAATGGCTGCCTCGCGAGGCAGTTCGTTCGGTGGGGACCCGGCTGACAAACACCCAAGCACACATCCGCTACCAAACAAAACAAATGACGTACTAAGAGCGTGTAGTTACACCTTATTTAAGCACGACCTTTCTCCTCCAATTCAGGTGTACAGCCAAGTTGCCGGTACACTAGAACTAGCCCAGTGCATCAAACTACGTCGGCTTAATTAGCAAGTTGGGTCTTACAAGAATTGATGGGCGATAAGTTCGGGGCAAGCGCAGGGGCTTGTGAGTTGGGGATACTTGATACCGTGTAAACACACTCCGGGGATGTTTGGAATACACCTATATTCAGTCGCCCGTAGAACATTCAAATTACCAAAAAAATATAACCGTTTGTCTGTGTGAAATTCTTATAGATTTCGCCATTTTATGTACTAAAACCAAAGTCTTTCAGATCCTATCTATTTTGTAAAAGATAATGGCCCTGATCATCAACCTAAGTATGTATTTACATGCATCTATGTATTGGGGTTCTATCACTCCTGCTGGCTCGTGCTGAGGCACCAACTTCAAACAGATTACTTAGTCGTTTTTGGGGTTGATTTTTTTGTTTTATATGTAACTTGATAAACCTGTTTTTTATTGAAAGCAATGTTTTGTCTATCTGAATTTAATTTAGTACAAGTTTAAAACGTAATCAAATTCTAGTTAAATCCTAAAATTTCGGTCATCGCAAGGACCAAATGAGTCTTAAAATCTAAACCAGCCACAAAAGCGGTCTTAAAATAAGTACCTATTGCCAAGCGTAGCTATTAGTTTTTAAGTTGTTTTTCTTATTAATATTATTTTTTGTAAATGTACGTTGGCAATAAAGATTTTATTATTATTATTATTAATTTCAAACCTTATAATAACAGTACTTCAGGTTTCAGTACTTTGGAGGACAATTTCTCCAAATAGGTAGGTTGAGTATGGGCAGCTAAAAAAATTATGGGTCTGTTATTTTAGACTGCTCTCTAACATAATTATAAATCAATCGGAGCAGGATAGTTGGGTTCCTTACCTTGTTAGTCCCAAAGTAAGCTAAGAAAAGCTTGTATTTTGGATACTAAGTAACGGATAAACATACTTATATAGATAGATACATAAATGCATAATTAGAGCTCGTTCCCACTATGTCGTGTGTCGGTCCGTTTTTTAATCGTTCGTTCCAGTGGCAGAACATTTTATATGAAGCTATTCACACTCGTCCGACAACGATTTTGTGTCGGATCCGACAGAAAATATCGTGTGTTTTGTCAGCCCTCGTCCGGAAATCGTGTACAGAAGCCTCGAAATGACTGTGCGGTCGTAGAGTGAACAGAGGCGCCGACACCCGATTAAAATCGGAATCCGACACACGACATAGTGGGAACGAGCTCTAATATTAAACACCCAAAACCCGAGAACAAACAGAACATTGACAGGTGTTACCGGTAGTGGTTTTTATGGATTAAGTATCAAATAGAGGTATATTGTTGTCAATACGCAAAATTTGAATACCGGTATTGATTAAATATACCGCTAATCAGAGCTTTAGAGATATAAATAGCGAAATTAAATTTTAACCGGTATCGGTAGTAAGTATAGCAGTAACGATCCCTGCTTCTAAAACGAACGAAGCCGCGGGTAGCAGCTAGTTTACTGTAAAAGTGAAGTAAAAAGTACAAAACCCACACAGCATAAACAATGTTTACAAAAAACCTTTAAAGGTGAACAATCTCAAAGCCTCGTTATAATAATCGTTGTTTCTAGTACCAATTTCATCACAACCAAAGTGCTGGAAGCCATTTTGGATTCCCGTTCCCGCCAAAATTGCGCGAACAACAATATCCCTTAATTTAATAAGTTCAAAAGACGCCGACGAGTGCAGAGCTCTTCTTAGCCAATGAGTTCGGGCTACGGCGATGAGGCATGGTGCCAGAAACAGCGTATTAAACAGTATTAACCTCTATTTCACAAGTTTTAGTTCTAATAACCGATATGTTTCGGAACAGTATTTCTGGATGCTTTCAAATCAATCTGTGTTTAAAAATTAAGAAACCGGTTGTTTGTAAAGTCGGTTTACGGACGATAGTTTAACGTGACGTTACGTAACGTTACAATGCGTCATCCTTTTTCGTGTTTGCACCCGACGGCCGGCGTACATCGATTTATTAGACGTTATCACGTCAAAAAAAAAGTTGTCTGTCAGTCACAGAGCTTTATTTTTCACAACATAATCATGTTTTTTATAAATTTTTGTGGCAATACCTCATTTGCTCAAATATTACAAGTATATGTTTACTGTAATAGGAAAAACTTTTATGTAAACGGAGAGTGTGTATTATAAATTACAGTTACGAACTTTAGGACCCACTTAAGTTTGTCATGGTCACATGTCAATTGTCAAAATCAAAAGTTTTTTTTCATGACACGTCTCATATTATTATTGTAGAATCGGAAAGTACTATGGCCGCTATAACGACATAAGTAGTTCAAATAATTTTTGACGATTCGGAATCACTGGCATGACAGCCTAAAAAGGTTATTTTTAATTTTTGACGAAGATATTTGTACTTTAAACTTTTTTTTAAAACAAGACACTTTTATAGTAGTCCAGGCATGCCCGACATGTTTCAAAATAATTCGTATATGTAGTTTTAATTCAATGTTGCATTATATATTGCGTTTAAAACTACACGTTATCTTTAACGGTATTCGTACAAAGCCATGATAAAATATTCACACCGCTGCCGCTACCGCGTATGACTGATCGCTACCGCTCGTGAATGGCCGCACCGGCACTTCAATATTTCAGATAGAAGCGAAGCGGGATCCCGCATGCAGCCCTAGTGTACCTCAAATATTTATAAAGGTTTTTAGAAATGAAATATACGGGCATTACGCGGATTGGACAGTTTGAAGGTTTGCTGCGGCATTGTCACAAAAAACTTGGCAGAATATGAACGGGGTTTGCAATGGTTTTGAATATACTTGGTATAAAAGTTACGTATTTTTGAATTGCGTTTGTGTGTCTTTAATATACATATAGACTGTAAAAGATTACGCGGATTGGACAGTTTGATGGTTTCTGCGGGATTTTCGCAAAAAACTTGGCAGAATATGAACGGGGTTTGAAATGGTTTTGAATATACTTGGTATGAATGTTACGTGTTTTTGACTTGCGTTTGTGTGTCTTTCATATATAGACTGTAAAATATAACGCGGATTGGACAGTTTGATGGTTTCTGCGGGATTGTCGCAAAAAAACTTGGCAGAATATGAACAGGGTTTGCAATAGTTTTGAATATACAATCCAATCCAATTTGAAAATTCTTACACTAAACGAAAGCTGCAGTATCCCAGATTAATGCAAGTTATCTAGTACTAATACATTGTGATTACGTTCCAATCGATTACATAATAGGATATCTGTGTACAATGTATTACTTGACTGTGGTTGGTAACGCAGAATCCATTAGGGCAAACATCAAACAAGATCTAAGTTGGCGTAACTTGGCGTAACTCGACGTAACTTGGCTAACTTGGCCGGCCGCAACTTGGCGATGCATAAAAGTTCACATTACACATTACACACGCGGCTAGCTACGGTATTACAGTTTTCAATTAGTTACTTACTGCTTCGAAGGATTAAAGAAACTTACACTACGTGTTACATAAACAAACTGCTGCAGACAAGAATAGTGTTGTAGCTACGTTTTTCTAAAAGTCGGCTTAGGAAATTCAAGGTAGGTCAATACCTCAACAGCTCAATGGCTGTTCTTGTCATTTTAGGGATATTAGGTACGGCCGAGTGCAAAAAAAGCAAAGTGCAAAGTGCGTTGGATGTGGATGGCGCGGGACCGATCTGTCTGGGAAAGGCCTATGTTCAGCAGTGGACGTCTTTTGGCTGAAATGATGATGACGATGACGATGAAGTGCAAAAATATGTATAGATTTAATCCTCTCATCATTATGTACCTTAATTAAACGACATAAGTGCTATGGGACGTATTTGTGAGCAAGTCCTACCTACAGTCTAGAAAGTACTACGTGAATAAGAAATTACTACGAAGAAAGTTATACGTAAAGGAATAAAAATAAAAATTTAAGTAAAAATTTTACAAAAATTATAATGGCTTTGGTTCTTGTCACATTGCACACTTGGACATCTTAGTCAACAACTAGTACCTACTCTACACCTTAATTAATAATTCTAATTTTCAACCGACGAAAACAAAAAGGAGGAGGTTCTCAATTCGATGTGTATATATTTTTTTTTATGTATGATCACGCATAACTTTTTACAGAGTAGACCGATTTTGATAATTCTTTTTTTATTGGAATGCGTATACCCCGAGATTGGTCCCATTTAAATTTGGAAACAATATTCCTACCCTAAGGGTAGAAAAACAGGGGATGATTGATTGTTCAGTTACTGATTGTACTATATGACCACGCATAACTTATTACAGAGTAGTCGGATTTTGATGATTCTTTTTTTATTGGAAAGCGTATACCCCAAGGGTAGTTCCATTTAAATTTGGAAATAATATTCCTACCCTAAGGGTAGGAAAACAGGGGATGATTGACTAACTTTTTACAGAGTAGTCTGATTTTCATAATTCTTTTTTATTGGATAGATAGGGTTATACCTTGAAGTTGGTATTATAAATTTGGAAAAAAAATTACCCCAAGGATGGAAAAAAAGTATAAAATAAAAACTTTTCAACAAAAAATTAAACCGCCGAAAAAACTGAAAAGCAAAAAATAATACCTTTTTTGTTTGACCTTAATCTAGGTACCAGTTTGAAGTCTGTGCCTCAACACGAGCCAGGAGGAGTGGACCTATAATCGTCTACCTGATTGGCTTCTATCACTCCTCCTGGCTCGTGCTGAGGCACCGACTTCAAACTGGTACCTAGATTAAGGTCAAACAAAAAAGGAATTATTTTTTGCTTTTCAGTTTTTTCGGCGGTTTAATTTTTTGGTAAAAAGTTTTTACTATAGATACATACAAGGTAGATATTTCAAGAAAATTTCTCTAAACTGAAACCAATTTAATATCACATGTTGGCAGTACAAATCAACTTTAACCTCTTGAGGCCCAAACTATTTTTAAGACGTTTGTAATAACGACCCAGTGTCCTATTTATAGGCACTTGTACTGGTAGCCCAGGACTTCAATTATTACAAAATCATTATATACTTTAATATATTTTAGACAATATTATTGTAATTGCTAATTAGTAATTAGTGCGTGTTCTATTTTGGGACATTGGGACGCTATTTGATGAATTTTAACATTTACTTGAGCTGAAAGGATTACATTTTACAGTCCTGGAAATATTACGTTGGGCCTCAGGAGGTTAAGCTGAGGGTAAAATAGCATTTTCAAACTATCTAACAAATTCTATAGGGTGACATTTAAAAAATCCTGAAAACAGCACGGTTCTATATATTTTATGACAAACGTTGATAATGGCAAGTGAAATTATGACAAATGAAGTTATGGGAAACGATGTGATCCCATTGTTATAGTCCACTGAATAGGTAATGAACATTACAGTATCAGAAAACGACTTGAGCCATCTACGTGGCGTCTCCACATTAGGAAATAGCCAAAAGTCAAGCACCGATCACTCGCGAAATATCGGAGGCCATCAAAGTCTCCTTGCGACGGGAGAGGCTCTTGAGGGGCCCATTTCGTACGGAGTAGTTTTATTCAAATGCCGGATCCACTTGTCCCCGAACCACTGTAGAGTGTTTGTTCACTTCTTACGCAGGTATAGTGTTTTAATCGAATACTGTAATAGAACCCGAGAGTGCGTCGGGCATTATATTTACTAAAATGTCCTAAATATTTTCATCATTAGTGCTTGCTCGTCAATGGTGTTATTCCATGCCTGTGTACTAAAGGACAATGGCGTAAAATTACTACAAAACAATTTTGATATAAATATAAAGGTAACGAAGTTTCATGAAGCGTAGATGTTTTGTGTTGTGAAATTGAGTTTTAGCTAAGTTTTAATGATATTTATAAAACGTGGGCTGACTTGAAACCTCCTTAGGGCCGATTTTTCAATCCCCAGATAAAAATATCCGTCAGAAAAAACTGTCGCTTTCCTTTTCTCAAGTCTTAGGGAAAAAAAGAACAGAGCTTACATTTATCTGACAGATACAGTGGTGTTTGCTCTGAGAGGAAGGGCTAGGAATTAGTCCGGAACATGTCGAGCTAACCTCTATTAAAGACGTGAGTTATCTGCAAATTTCACTATGGAAATAACTTATTAAAAACTCAAATAGGTCATCACTTCCAGTGTATACATTAGATTCAATATAGCTAAGATGTTACCAAAATTCGTAAAGTCAAAATTTAACATCAAGACTTTTCGTGCAAACATTAACTCCCATTAAACATTCAAATCTCGTAGAAAATTATTTTCCGAAGCCGTATTTAACACGAATAGGGAATCGCGATACGAATACAAATTACAGATGTTCTTGCATATATGCCGGGTAATATATATGCGAGCCTATCTGTAGAAGCAAATAAACATATTAACAGTAAGTGGGGAATGCGACCGACGGATTTTCCCTGAGGGCCAAGTTAGGAGCTGGGGCGTTGTTTATACGAAGAAGCATGAAAAAAAGGAAAGAAAGACTGTATATCAGCTAAGCACAGAAACTTAGCCGATAAGATAATTAGAATGTTTGAATCGAATTGAGCAGTCAGTCAAAATTTAAGCTGTTACGCTACTAAAACCTGGTATGAAAGAAATATGTTTATTGTTAAATAGTTTTCTAAACACATCAAAAAAGTAAAAAAAAAAACACTATTATTATTATTATTATTATTATTTTTTATTATTTATTTATTTCATTAAGATAACAATGATCTCATTTTTGTTAGTATAAGCCTTAAAATAATGTTAGTACTTAAAAGTTAAATTTGATTTTACATGTAAAATTATTTTATTTAATACAGGACAACACCCATGATCAGCTATCATTTTTAGGATGCTGTTTGGGCTGCCCCTTGTTCTGCTCAGCAGTGACGCTGCTTTTTTGCACAACTATGAAGGTATAAATAAAATGATAAAAAGTACAGTGAGCAAAATATATCGCGCACGTATTTAAAATACCTATGACAAAGGACCATCAATGAATTTTCCAAAGAATGCGTCAACCCTTTGGTCATCTGTAGTTCAAGTAATCAAAATACCTAAATGTTTTTATTTTTATGCCTCTAATTGAAATTAACACGTTTTTTTAAGTATTCAACCAACATGATATAATTGACAACTCTCAAAAATAATTGACAACTCTCCACTATAATAGACAACTCTCCAAAATAACTGTCAACTCTCCAAAACAACTGTCAGCTCCTAAATAAAGCAACAGCCGCTTCAGTTTGTCCCTTACACTGCACCCGAAGTTTTCCCTGGCGCGTTCCCTGAATGTTTAATTTTATGGAATACTGATCGATCCCCACTTACACAGAACACCCCGGCCAGATGTTTGGGAACGGTCTCTCTCCCCTTTTTCCTTTTCTGTCTGCAGTTATTGCCATATTTTATACGGTTTGTTACTGTGATGGACTTGATTACGAGTAAGTGAGTTGATGTAGTTGCTGATGTCTGTAGAATTTTGTAAAATATTTTGTGATTACTTATCATCATCATCATCCCAGCCTATATCGATATATACTGCAATGTACGGTCGGCCAAGAAAGTGGTCTACCACTTTTGACAAAAGTTTCTGTGACATCTAAATATCCCTAAGTTACTGTCATCATGTCATTGCAAGGGAAAATCGACCTCGTTGTATCATGACGTGCAAATTAACTTCGACCGTAGGGGGTATATCATATTTTTGGCCGACTGTACAGTATCGAATTTGCATATTTTGAAGTTTCGATACTATGGCGCAGCGTACGGTTTCGAATCTGCCAAATTTGTATTTTGTAGTAATAGTTCCAGTTAATAGATGTGTCGACAGCACAAACCAACCTGCACAGAATATTTAAATTATGGTACATTTTGTCCTTACAAGCAATACCCAAAGATAAATATAAAAAAGTTAAAGTAATTTATAAGTATGAAAATAATGAAGAAAAGATT
Source organism: Archips xylosteana (assembly GCA_947563465.1). Lineage (NCBI taxonomy): Eukaryota > Metazoa > Arthropoda > Insecta > Lepidoptera > Tortricidae > Archips > Archips xylosteana. Next base: position 4,848,170 of record OX387361.1, on the reverse strand, counting down.
TATGGAACTTGGTTATGCAGGGCTGCCGTGTGCAAGGAGGTGGGCAAGCCTGGGCAATGCTGACCATAATCCCTGATGTCACGTGGTCTTACGCACGTTATTATCATTATAATTCTTTCATATAGATACAAATATCCGCTGTCAGATGTGTGATAAGTTTTCATAATAACTAAATCTGTCCTCTATTTATTTTAGATTTATTTTTGTTACTAAAAATAAAACAAGTAAGAAAAAATAACAATGAATAAAACTAAACTATAAACTAAATATTACAAACTAAATTTAAAACTATTACTATTTTCCAGTTGAATTTGAATATTTATTATAGGCATGCAAGTGCATTCATCAAAATAAAATACGAAGCTGAAACAATGCATTTTGTAGTTAGTTTCGATAATGTTCTGCCTTGGCTCAGAATGATATAGCTTCGGATATAGTTCCCACGTGCGTCCAGAGTGGATTAGGAACTTCACAAATCATTGAATTTTTCTTAGATGTTTGCAGGTTTCCTTAAATGGTTTTCGTTCACCGTTAAACCTCATGGTAGGTAAATTTCAAAAAATTTCGCACGTAAATTCCGAAAACTCAGTGATGCAAGCCCGTGCTCGGACCCACGACCCTCTGCTTGAGAGGCCAAAGGTCAAACCACTAAACCACCATGGCTTTCCCTACTTATTATGCTAGAACCACACAAACTAATCGACCAAAGTCAAAGACTAAAATAAAAAAGACAGAACGTTTGATTCATGAACCACCAGTGATTTATTTTTCTCCAGAAAGAAACTACTTAATGTAGGTAGCTTATTTTAGTTTTAACTTTAGTTTGGAGGACTGTAACGTGCTTGTTTGGTTTGGCTAAAAGCTTTGTAACTAGATTCAACCATAATCCTTCTGAGCCTCCACTACGCTAAAGCTTTTGCATTATCGATATTGCAAATACTGAAACTACCCTCTAGTGTAGAAATTTTAGGTAAAAACAGCACAAAACATAATATTTTTAGCAACAAATATAGTAACAACTTTTTATTCTCTTTCACTTTTAATCTGGTCATCTGTCATGGTGAATACACGAATCTGCACTTACTTACTTGCAACCACACTTACAACCTCCCCCACTGCTAGTACTGGTGGGTGTATAGTCAGCACATGATGATGCACTCTCTTTAATTCACGTCATTGGTGAATCAAATCATCATATCAACCAAAAGACATCAACTACTGGACACAGGCCGCCTGAACAGAGTTTGACAACGATCAGTCCTGCTCTGCTTGCATTCAAGTGGTTCCTGTGCCTTTATTTATACAATAAACGCTTCCGTTTAACCAGTCACGCCTGATGGAAAGCGGAGATGAGGCCTACGATGGAGCACGCTTGCCTATTAAATGCTCTTCACCCTAGACTTGAATTTAGGGGAATAAGCAGGAAGAAGGCAGTTGAGCGCGGTGTTGCGCGTGCCCCCAAGAAGTGCAAACCGTACAGCAAATACGAGGCACTGTAACCGGTACGCGCGCGCTGAACAACTGCTCAGATTCTTCCTCCAAAATAGCTTCTATAGGCAACAGTACGGAACACGACGAGTCGCTTGGCGGTATGACTCAACCTATAGAGTGGTGACCAGCCGCGACCACCGGAGTTGTATCGCTCGTTTAGCACCACCCAGGGGTCACGTGTAGGATCTTGAGAGTAATCCTACTCATACGGACGCAAGCGATTTCAAACCCTAAGTCTATAAAAGTAGTAGTCTTTTAAGTACATAAAAGTGACCCGTGACTGACACTTATCTTACCTGATGAAAAGTGCAGATGAGGCCAAAAGTGTCTCACTGGTTCAGTAACAGCCTAACACACCAAATCCACCTTTACCAGATCGACAATCCATTGAACAATACATGCCAAAATATTCTTTATAACTGAATTAATGTTCAATACAGTAAACAAGCAATGACGCTCTAAAAATAAAATCGCTCCTCCCGTCATTTCCATGCGAACGAGACCCATTTCCTGGTTTGATTGCAATCATTATTGATCATCGTTTAATCGTTTACTTAACGGTCAGCGTTGTATATCGATGATTCTGTATTAATTTGCTTTTTTTGTTTACAGGTACGTTAGGGCTTTAAATGATACGGAAGGAAATTCTAATTGTAAGTGAATTCACTTTGTGTATTCTTATCTTTTTAATAGGCTAGACGACTAAAAAAAACTGTTTAGTCCGTCAGTTAGATTATCAAAAAATATTGTACACGTATTTTTTCTTTTGTTTGACAAACAAAAAATGAGGAGGATACAGTGCTTAGAAGTTTCGAGTGACGTCACTATATGGTACAATTTTTACCTAAGGGTGACGTCACAAGCCCCCACTCCGGAAGTTTGATGATCTATATCTTTGTCGATTTTTAATAATTAGATAAACCAAAAAATACGTGTCCCATATTTTCCCATAATCTAACTGACGGACTAATTAGAATGACAAATTTTTAACCCAGTCGTCATACCTATTGTTTATATCTTTATCAAAAGTTTATTTCATTATACAAATAGACCACAGAAGGCACTAGTGTATCTTTTTCTTAAAAATAATTTTAAAAATTATGTCTGTTTATTTCATAACAATTATACAATAATGACATACCTAGCCAATATTTATTTTAAAAGATTCTAATTGCTAGGCTATGAGTTGCCCTTAATAAATAAATTCTTAATTATATTTTTAATGTTCTTGGGATTACTAGTTATTTTATCAATTGTAGTCCTGGGAAAATTCTGAATCTACCAGCACTTTCAGAAGGCGGTCCATGCAGTATATTTTTTTTTTTTACTTTTTTGCTTTTACATACATATTTCATGAGTATAATATGTAATAATCTGTGGTTAAATAGCAATAAAAAAATTGTAACGTCCAAAACAAATTCTGCCATGATTTTTGCGGCGCATTCTTTTAGGCAATTATAAGATTAATTATTTTATTTTAATAATACTGTAACTAGAACACATTGAAAATACCGGAAAAGACCTTTTACCTCGGAAAGATGGAAGCTCCCGTGGCATGCAATCGAATTTGCGGACTGCAGCTAGTATAAAATAATCCATAGAAAGCGTGCAAAGCTGCGTGTTTACGAATCTTATCTAAGGAAACAGGAAGAAATTCAAACCGCCTATGGATAAGTAGCTTTCATTATGTAACGATCTTGACAAATTCCCAAGCGGATTACGAAAGCTTAGATACTATCATAAAAGCTCATTCATTCCATTTAAGTTGTAAGTTGAGACATCGTCCGCGATTTTGGTATGAAAGCTGTAACATGATCCTTGTGACATGCGAATGCAATTCACAGTCTTGCTTTGAGATGTTTTGACGTTGTATCTATTTATTGCTTCCTGGTTTCATAAAAAGACAGCGCAGACATTGTTGTAAATGTACTGTACTAGCTTACAGTGTGTGGAGTGTCGTTAGACTACTCGGAACTTGAGAGAAGTGCATGTTAAAAGGTTATTCTTCCTGAGGTCTTCGAGCACAACTTTTCAAAGTCCTTTTCAGAGTTTCACATAATTTAACAAGTCATAATATGTATAAGTAGGTATCATTCTTCATAATCAACATTATTCATAACGTGATTTATTTCTGAAACGATTTTAAAAAAGTTGCCTAACCTAACCTACTGCAATCTATAAAATGGCATTTAAAAAAATACTGTTTCAGAAATAAATCACTTTATGACTAACGTTGATTATGAAGAATGTTACATTATGTATGACTTATTAAATTATGGGAAACCAAGGTCCGCCAACCAAGTCGACCAAGTAATTACTTTACCCCCTTAAGGTTCATTATCGGCTTTAAATATCGAAGGCTATTTTTACTTACAATTTAATGTGATAGTCAACCTTATCGTTTTCATTCTGATGTAGGTAGGAACTGTCATTTTAAATGGTAAAGCACTTACTGGGTCTACTAATTATACGCATGCTTTGCCGTTCTTGACATCACTGACGTCGTGTAAAAAAACAGGCAACCCGGTGGGAATCGAGTTGTCACGATGCTACGCCGCTGCTCTGCCGTCCAAAATAAAAAAGCAGTAATCGTTGATATACCGAAACAGAGAAAAATGGGTATTAAGTTTTTGATACTTTTAATAAGGATTGCGAGCGAATGCCATATGCTACACGCTTGAAAATTCACATGTAAGCTCAAAAATATTGTATGTTTGTACCCGACTGAAAACTGCTGAAATAATTTTAATTATGCCTGTAAAAACCTGATAACTGCCATTATACTAAGGAACTTTCTCCTGTTGTGAATTCTAGACACATAGAATAAAAGCAGTTTGTAGCTTTTACTGCATCTTTGCTCTGTAAATACAAGACGCTGCCTTTTTCCGTTGAATTTGCTGGCGCCTATTTTACTTTTTTAAACACAATAAATGCAGTTATCATTGTTATCAAAGTGTATTTACGTAGTAAAACACAAAAAAATAATACTTAGTGATATATTACTAACCATAGCTTTATTAAATTGACCAAAGAAAAAAATACTGTACACATTATTGACGCAACTGACTCTGTTCTTCTTTTCAAAATAATACATTCAAAACTAGACGCCCCGACACTATTACACGAAATTAATTTCAGAGTTCCCCGCAGGCGAGAACGCCAATGTCGTAGAAAAGAGCTGTTTTCTATGCCTCGTGGCAGGACATGTTATGCTAGAAATATGTTTATTAGGCGTGCGTGTCGCATTTTTAATAACAGTGAGGAACTGGTGGACATTGATATATTTAATTGTTCACTTAAGATGCTGAAGAAAGCTTTTAAGAAGCCATTGAATTGATTTGGGTACACTGGGTTTTATTTATTTTTTTCTAAATTTTTCCAACCATTTTCAATTCTATCAATCAAAGTTATAAAGAAGTGTATATGTACAGAAATTAGATCATATATATATATATATATATATATATATATTTTTTTTTTTCTTCTCCTTATATTTGTGATAGATATTTACTGTCAAACTCTTAGTAATATTATTCCTTTTTTTTTAATTACTAGCCACATTATCTGCTTACATAAACCTTAAGGAAACTATAGGTCTATATTATGTTAATTTAAGTCTTTGTATAAGACTGTTTGTTTCTTATCAATAAATAAAAAAAAAAAAAAAAAAAAATATTGTCCCCCAAAATATACGCACAATTCTTATTAAATGTAAGGGACTCGTTATTAAATCAAGAAATTAGCGATTTGATGGGTAAGTACATAACAGTCGACCTTATTTAATGTTAACTAAATTCAGATATTTAGATACTAACACAGGAAAAAAGAAGTAAGTGCAGTTTCACTGCTTTATTTCGTTGTACTCGATGTAAAAAACATTATTTAATTTAAAGCAGTATCATTCAATGCAAAGAAAAAAAGCAGAAAACAAAAATTTCAAAGGATAAAAGCAGCATAACCACTCGTTTACTGCTTTTTTACTTTGAAACGAAATTATACTGCTTATATTATTTGAAAAAAGTGCCTTTTAGCAAAAGCAGCATTATAATCGTATCTCATATGTTCACCCTCTATTTTTTTATAAAATTTTTAGTGAGTGATTCATATAGCATTTTTAATGCTGATTAAAAAAATGTCAAAAACCAAAAAGAAAATTTTTGTCGATTACTGCCTTTTCATTTTGGACAGCAGTGCTAGCTTGTGACCAGGTTTTGCCCCGTGAAAAATAAAAACAAACGCTGGCTTCCCAGCCCATGAGCATTTCATAAGATATATTCCTAGTGCACCCTATGATCTTCTAAAAATGTGTTGCCACATTTATTTTTATGCCCCTGGATACAGTGCGTATAGGTCCTATATTATAGGATATGCGTAAGCGTATGCGTTGTTAGTTGATCAGTCAGTCACATTACTTTTACATGTAACTAGCTGTGGCCCGCGACTCCGTTTGCGGAGAATAGGGGTATAAAAATAGCCTACGACCTATTCTCAGACCTACCGAATATAGACAGAAAAGTTTCATAAAATTTGGTCAAGCCGTTTCGGAGGAGTTCGATAAGAAACACCGTGACACTAGATTTTAAGATATATTAAGATTACCATTTTGTTACCATTATCTCATGTTCAAATCTTTATGTAAGATGTACCTCCTAGTAATAAATAAAAATAAATTGAAGAAGTAGCCGAAATAGTTGTAGTGGAAATATAAATAAAGATAAAGTAGATCCGTTTCTTATTTAAATATTTCAAATAATATAGAGGAAACTTTTGCTGCCAGGAGAGAATAATTTTATTGTAAAGCTAGATTTGAATATTTTCACTTTATAAATAAATAAATAAATAAATATCACGGGACAATTCACACCAATTGACCTAGTCCCAAAGTAAGCTTAGCAAAGCTTGTGTTATGGGTACTAGGCAACGGATAAACATACTTATATAGATAGATACATACTTAAATACATATTACACATCCAAGACCCGAGAACAAACATTCGTATTTTTCATACAAATATCTGCCCCGACACGGGAATCGAACCCGGGACCTCAAGCTTCATAGTCAGGGTCTCTAACCACTAGGCCATCTGGTCGTCTAAAATACTTGTGCATGAATGTTATTGTTACTTTATTTATTTATGTGTTGCTGTGTATTTATTTGTCTATACTTATTGTAAATGTGGATTGTATATGCTTATTCTTATGTATTTTTTTATTGCACCACTTTTTTTTAAAATCTACTCCTTACTTATAGTTGTAAAAGCTTGCCTGAAAGAGATCGCTTTGAAGCGGTAATGCCGTCTAATACTGACTTTGTATATTTTTCTCTATGTACTAACTAATAGCGTTCAATAAAGGATGTTGTAATTTTTACATTAATTAATGAACGAAATGTCGGGCGTTCTTGTGTTTCTTAAAATTCAATGCTAATTCTTCACTTCGGCAATGGACATAATATACAATCATCATCATCATCATCATCATCAAAATCATCATCTCAGTCTATATACCTACGTCTAGAGGGCGCAGGCCTCTTCTCCGAATATAAAAAATACTACCTCACCGCGCGTAAAAACAACTCGACTTTATCACCCATACAACCTAACAAACGTGTGACATAGCATGGAACACGTTATTACGTCGACGACATAAACGGCTATGAACCTAGATAAGGCTGGTTACGCAACCTTTCACTTTTCACTACTGGGTAGTAGGTTGCGCCTAACCTAGTAAGGCTGTGGCCTTATCGAAAGTGGCACACTTTGCGCTAGCGGCAAGCGCTTCATCAGATACTGATGGCATTTGGAAATTAAACATGATACTAGCTGACCCCGCTATCGTTGTTTCGCCAAATAATTTATAGCCTACAACCTATTCTCAGACCTACTAAATACAGAGAAAAAAGTTTCATAAATATCGGTCGAGCCGTTTCGTAGGAGTTCGATAACAAACACCGTGACACGAGATTTTTATATATTAGACTAGCTCTTGCCCGCGACTCCGTCCGCGAAGAATAGGGGTAGGTATAAAAAAATAGCCTACGACCTATTCTCAGACCTACAAAATACAGAGAAAAAAGTTTCATAAAAATCGGCCAAGCCGTTTCGGAGGATTAAGATAACAAACACCGTGACACGAGATTTTTATATATTACTAGCTGACCCGGCAAACGTTGTATTGCCTTATATCACCTAGGGGTATAAAAAATAGCCTACGACCTATTCTCAGACCTACGGAATATACACAAAAAGGTTTCATAAAAATCGGTCAATCCGTCTCGGAGGAGTTCGGTAACAAACACCGTGACACGAGATTTTTATATATTAGAAGTAGAAGATTGTGTAGGTTAAGGCCGTACCGAGCTTTAGGCGCATTTATTGCATTCATTTAATCCATTTCTGTATCATTACCAGCAAAGCATTAGTTCTGAAATTCATGTGTAAGATATTTGTGGATTCACTCAACAGTGTTTTTCGAAACACGATTACTTGTAGTTTACTCCATAAAAAAAAATCCAAAGTCGTCTCTAAAAAATAAAATAAATCCTTAGTACGGCGTAAATACTGCACGGCGGGTCATGACTTTTTGAATCTTAATATAACAATATGTTTTCTAAGGCCTATTATTGCTACATTTTAAAATATGTATTTGTTTTAATAATACGATGAAAATAACTAAATACACGCGCGGTCTGACCAACCTACCTTGAGCCGTCGAGCTTCCCCCTTGTCCGTGTAGTTAGATGCGTAAGTTCTCTTTCGGCCATCGGACGGGGAACTTGTGTCGCTTGCGCTTACGCACGGCTTTGATTCTAGCCGCTCTCACGCACACATCCACGAGCGCCCGTAGTTCCCCGGGCCCAGTATGGATTAGGAACTTCATACACATCATTTAATTTCTTCACAGATGTATTCTTTCGCCGTTAATTTAAAATGTAAATTCGTGAACTAATTTCGAAAAACTCAGAGGTCTGCGCTCGAACCCACGACCTACTGCTTGAGAGGCCATAGCTCAAATCACTATACTACGGCTACTCCAAACTAGTAAAGGGTGAGAAACACTCCACTTAATTATCAATTGCGCTTCAAATAACATTTTACAAACAAAATATCCGCCATTAAAATCCTCAAGTCTCCGTCCCACCCAACACTTGTCAAGTCCTTGCGTAAAAAAGCGCTTCACAAAGACCGACATCCATTTACTTAAAACAGGAATAAACATGCATTAGACTCCTGAAGAGTGCTCTCGAAGGGGGTATTACGAGCCGCGCGATATCGGAGCCGTGAGAAAACTTGTAGAGTGACCGTGGAAAAATGAGGACGAATTGACAGTTACCTTTTATGCTGAGAGCTGTTCTGCAACTAAAAAATTAGTCAACCGGAGATTGTCAAATCTCCTGGCTGGTTTGATATTGTTTATATTTATTGTCATCGTTATCATCATCCTCCATCATCAGGCCTCCTCTCAGAATAAGAGTGCTTGGGCCGCATTTCCCACACGGCCCAGTGCGGATTGGGTACTTCATGCACACCATTGAATTTATTCGCAGGTATGTGAAGGTTTCTCCGTCTCCGTAAAGCTCATGGTAAATTTCAAATGCAATTTCGCACATAAATTCCGAAAAACTCAAAGTTGCGAGCCCGTATTCGAACCCACGACCCTCTGCTTGTGAGGCAATAGTTCAAACCACTAGGCCACCATGGCTTCATATTTATAGTAACTTGATGCAACTCATTCTAAGTATTTCATAATAATCTGCTTATGTGGGCATGACATCATGACTCATAGACCTCAGATGGGCCAAAACAGTTACGAGTATTGCGTGGAAAAGGCCATCAGGCAAGCGCTACAGAGGAAGGCCATACTGTCACTTCAATAGCAAAGTCGCGAATCTGCAAAAAAACGTTTTCTTTTTCAGGGGAGTTTTTTGACTCGTGTCGAATAAATTTCTTACCGGTTTCACAACAGTTTTTTCTGAATTGTAGATTTTTCGACATTCACGAGTAATTATTACAGTTTAAATCGAAGACAGATAATTTGACTTGACTTGCCATCAAAATCCCTTTTGCCAAAATTGCAAATTCGTGACTTTTCCACAGAAATGACGACGGTGAGGCCTCGACATAAAAAAAAAATACTGGCCTACAAAATACTACTCAGGATTGAAATAAATGACAGGCTTTGAAGGAGCCATTTCATTGTGAAGTTCGCAATCGGCCCGCATGGAAACTATGGCCCAAACTCTCTCATTCTGAGAGGAGCCCTGTTGCCCAGCAATGCAATGGGGCATATATAGGCATAGATGATGAAAGTCATCACATTACACGAAAAATGTCAAAGTGTATTTTCATTTACTAGTTATTATATTTAAATAAAGTTTGTGGACGTAATAGCCCCCTGCGGTATGACTGCCCTTCGGGATGAGCACTGCGAGGACTGCGCTAAGCGACACTCAGCACTTACCGGTGTACGTGACTCACGGAAGTAGACGGGAACATCACTATCACTCTGTTACGTTTTACTTTTGGTGCTGTGACTAGGATTGCAGGAGAACGAAAATGCATATTTGTTACCTCTAGGTAATTTTTAAAATAATCAACCTAAATTTTCGTTAGAATAATTATATACATTTATTCATAGAAGACAAATATTAAGAAACAATACTTAACAATAATTAAAACTATAAACTAAATATCTAACTTAAAAACTACTAGAATAAGTCTAAAAAAGGCCCCCGTGGCATCGTACCCAAAAGGCTGGCAGCATTCCCTCGTTGAATGGCGATGGCGATTCGTTGAGAGAGATAGCTGCCGGCCCTCTGGTCTCCAGTGGTGTCGACCAGACGCTTTTGTATTTCTTTAATTAAGTTGTGTGCGCCAGGACCCCAAGGACCCAGGGTCTCAAAACCGACAGCAACAAAATTGTAAGCTGAACCGAGACCCTGGTAAATAAATAAATAAATAAATAAATAATCAAGAAAGAATAATAATAAAGAAACAAATTCCAAAATTAAATTACAGCAGCTCAAATAATAATAAACTAACAATAAATTACATTCAAGATTAAAATTAAACATCAAAATCAAAATTAAAATTAATAATTAAATTTTGAATTCTAAATTACATTTGACATATTTCCGACGGGATGCAAACCGCGAATGACACTTTACTGTACACCACAAAAAAAAGACAACACGAACAAAGAAAGGTAAATCACGGTCTACACCTCATTGCGAATATCTCTAAAGTAATCTATTCTAGTCTAGTCTGTTTCATCATCCCAGCCTATATACGTCCCACTGCAGGGCACAGGCCTCCTCTCAGAATGAGAGGACTCAGGCCGTAGTTCTCACGCGGGCGCCATAATGGATTGGATTTTTCACAAATATCATTGAATTTCTTCGCAGATGTGTGTAAGTTTCCTCACGATGTAATTTGCTCGTGGTAAACTCAGAATGCGAACCGAACTCGAAAGTGTATTTATTTTTCTTCTTTACACTCATTCATTGTTATGAGATTAAAGTTGGCATCACATACTCGTCGCTCTATTGTAACAAATACGAAATATGGATCTGAGACGTGGGCCGTTACAAAGGCCCTCACAATAAAGCTCAAGGTTACTCAAAGGCCAACTATATAGAGCTCTTCTTCGAGGATCTCTGCGAGATTGAATTAACAATGATGAATTCACGTTCGATTCAAATTCGAAAATATTTAATTCGGGATACAATCCCACGTAGGTACGTGTTAGTTTTTATTTAAAATAAGGTTAGAAAAAATTACAAATTTGCGGGTATTTACACAATTATAAAGAAGTGTAGAGTTGCATCTACCTTTGCAAAAGTGGCGAGTTCCACCTCTGAGTCAGTGCACAGGAGTCTGTTAGGGCTGCTAAACGTAGACCTCCCCCAAGTTTCACCAAACAGATCGGTCCTGCGGCATCCGCATCTAACGCGTCCCCGCAACCTTAACCAGTTTACCTACACTGTTTCTTCCGGTCCGTGGACGCCATTCAAGGACCCTTTAGCCCCATCGCCCATCAGTTGCCGAGCGATGATGAGCGATGTGCCCTGCCTACTGCCACTTTAGTCTGACGAATCTTCGGGCTATGTTGGTGACTTTAGTCGGTGAGTTTTTAGTTTTAGGGAAATCGAAATGACTTCCTTGTTTTCCATTTCAACGTTTAACTAAGTAAATTCGAACGTTTAACATTTTAGGCAAAAAATCGTTACTTAAACAGTTTATGCAAACGACTTAGCTGATAAAGGAAGTGGCGAAGGTCGAGTTTGTTGACCCGGTCAAGCGCGAGCCGTGAGTCAACGACTTAGCCGTGACAATGCCATGGAAAATTACTACGTTTTTTGAGTACTTGAGGCTCTTTTGTTCTAAGGTTGTAATTAATTTTTGTTTGGTTAATGTTGGAGGAGTTAAGTGTAAACTTGTGCGTTTAGAGGGTTCTGTTGCTGCGCTATTAATTTTCAGTTTTGATTTTTCTTAAACCTCATAAAGCCCGGTGTACTTAATTCAATACATACGCCAAAGCAAATGTGAACTTTTTTATTTGGAAATAATTTTCAAATTGTGATAGCAAAATTTGACAAAATCATATGAAATGAAAGGCGAACTATAAAATTAATAATTATGACATGGATGGGGACGTGTGAAAATAATTCCGATCCGCATTAGCGATCCCTAGTCTCAAATAGAGTAGGTATTTACTGCGTCAAAAAATATTTGTGTTAAATAAGTTAGATATATGTAATTAAATGACATTATAGATCTGGTTCTCCTATTGTAGCCCGAAAAATTTTAATCCTATTTTCACTACCACTACTTTCATTAACCCTAAAATCAAAAAGTCGATTTTTTTATTTTCCTAACTATTCATTAGCCCTAATTCCAGCAATCCGAATTTACATTTTTACCTAATTACACTAGCCCTAACATCAAAAGCTGAAATGGCGCTTGGCCGGCCGCTGCTGCAGCACGTTCGCTTCGCTCGCTCGGCTCGCGCGCTGTTGCGGTCATAGTTCTAATCTAACCCAACCTTATGTAGCTGTAAGAGTTAACCCTCACTTTCATTTACCACATGTGATGATTAGTATTAATAAAGATTAGGAAAGTTGAACTAAGTTTCAGCAAATATTAGGAGTAATGAAAATTATGTGAAACAATATTAGGAATGAAAGTTATATCCAACATTGGTAGGTGTAACGATAGTAGCACTTACGTTATAAGGTGAAGTGGGGGAACCCCCATATTCATCTCCTAAAATACACGTTGTTGAGTTTCTTGCCAGATTTGACTCCATGGAGTTTTTCCAAATGGTAGATGCTTCGATTTACATAAGTGCTTGTTATAGCCTAAATTGAATAAATATATTTTGAATTAAGTGTGAACAATATAAAACGACCTCCTGGTTAGGGTTGCGGCAAAGCATTGGATGCAGATGGCGCAGCACCGGTCTGTTTAGCGAACCTTATGGGAGGTCTAGTGGACGTCTTTCGACTGAAATGATGATGTAACTTTAACTTAAATTGAAAACCATATACCTCAGTCAACACAGTTCGAGTAAACAGGCGTTTTTTGTCGCATAGACAAGAAAACCTTTTTTTGACGCGCGCGTTTTCCGCACCGTGACAATTGTCACAAAAACACGGTCGTCGACCCCAGCACCATATTAATCACCCCATTATGTCCACACGTTGGCGCGACGACCTCTGGTGTGTAAACGTACCTTACGCTCTTTGTTCACGATCTACAAAGAAACATGGAAGTAACAGTTTTAGTAAGTGACGTTCTGAGAAGGATTACTATGGCACCTATCCTTGTCAATTCATGGCTTCGGTGCTTCATCCATCATCCCAGTTTATATATGTCCCACTGCAGGGCACAGGTCTCCTCTACGAATGAACACGCAGGCCCAGTGCGGATTGGGAACTACACACACACCATTGAATTTCTTCGCAGGTGTATGCTGGTTTCCTCACGATGTTTTCCTTCACCGTAAAGCTCATGGTAAATTACTAGTGCAATTTCGCATAAAAATTAAAAACAAATTAAGCAATTTAAATTGCTTGGATTATAGGTACTTTAGCATCCAAAACCCGACGTTGTCGGCTCAATAATACCGTACTTGTAGCATTATCATCATATTTGAGCCTAAAGACATCCACTGCTAAACATAGGCTCGCCAAACTCGGTCGTGCCATCCGCATCCAACGCGATCCCGCAACCTTAACCAGGTCGTCGCTCCATCTTGTTGGAGGCCTACGCCCACTGCGTGTTCCAGTTCGTGGACGCCACTCGAGTACCTTTTTGCGCCATCGGCCATCAGTTCTACGAGCGATGAGCCCTGCCCACTGCCACTTGAATCTGGCGATTCTTCGAGCTATGTCAGTGACTTTAGTTCATGCGCATACATGCATACTAAGTTTACATAAATTCCCTTTGCTGAGCTTGTCGGACTGGCAGCTAGGCTTCTTTCAGATAAGCTGTAAAAGCCATCAGATGTTAACAACAATAATAGTCCATCCGAAAAAAAAACTATAACATACAACAAGCTGGCTGGTTGGAAACTGATACGTAACCATTATTTGAGTTTAGAATATTTTTCTACGCCATTTTGATTGAATCGTCGTTACTTTTCAGAGCTTTACTATTTCGCGACCATGTGCAACATAGCTAAACCCGTACTCCTTCACTACGTATAGATTGACATTTGACACACAGATCCAACTATTATCAACACCACGCAAGTCGCTAAAATGTCTCAAACTCTGCGAGTGCATTTTTAACATACCTAACTCTGAGCACATAACCATATCCAAACAATAAACAGCGTGATCTTTTGTTTTTATGAAGGATACTTCAGCAAACAACAACAAGTCTTATGAGTTATAATATGTTAATGTCATCAACAACCACCATAGTATCAACCCTTAAAACCCCACCCTTAATTACTGTCATGCCACAATATATCCACACACATAAATAAAATAGCACGTAATATATGGCGTGCGTGAATCGTAACATATGTTATTTATTCCCAGTCCACGCCTCCTTCGAACAATGGAGATGGGAAAAACTATTATAAGTAGGGGAAATGGAGGGCGGTAAGATATGAGCTGTTAGCAGTTTAACTAGCTTTTAGAAGCCATCACAATATGACTTCAGAATATTTCTTCTAGTGGATAAGTCTGACTGAACGTGCGTAGATTTTTTGACGGAAATTGTCATTCAAGGTAACATCACGTCTTTGACGCGTTCCATCTTGCTGACATTACGTGGCTACCCCTATAGAAAAGAAACTAAATGCTTTTCTTAATATTGAAAAAAAACTTGGCCTTGATTAAACTTCGTCTTTAACCGAGACCCAAAAATCCTAGCTCAAAATTTGCCAGCGACCCATGGAGCGCAGCAAGCGTTCTTGGTGTTCGGTCGGAGGGCTGATAGAATCAGAAACACCGACCTGCGCTCCAGAACTCAGATTATCTAAGCCAAGGTTGATTATAACTCTGTGATATGAATTATTCAAAATAATGTAGTCACTCCTTAACCAGACACGAAGATTTCCGTACCTTTCAAAAACGCCTACAAAAGAACGTTTCGTCAAGAGGATCCCTTTTTTTTTTTGTCCTTATAATTGAACACTAAATAACAGCACAAGTACTACTGTTTCGACTTTCATTCCGCTTGTATCTTGCGTCGTCTTATAAACGCGAGAAAAATAAGTCTCTGGACGTACGTCGGGGGCTCTCCACCAGGGTTGACTCTCACAGGTTTTAGCGCTATTTGATTTGTGGCCGAAATGCTCTCGTATGCAGAATGAGGTGCCTTAAATCACAACCCTAATAGGACAGAATGTGTATATTAAGATAGTACTTCACTTTTGCTTGTGAAGCGTTTATCTTTTCTCTTTACGTAGAAATAAAACTTGGAAATATTCGCACTTTGACTGAGCTTACCACCGCTTTCCATATCCGACCGGACTGTGGTACTGCCCAAGGAGTCAAACAAAAAAAAAGAGTAACTATGAAAGTAGTTTTATATCAAAATCATACTGGAATGAACTTAAATTGACATGGAGAATGAAGACCATGATGGCACCATCAGAAGCTTGACAGAATGTCTTATACTACTTTGTATTAAATCTCAGTGATTAGCTTTGATATTTCTCGAACTTAATTCTTTCGAGTTTAACTTGAGTCTTAGTCTTTTAGACTTGAGGAAAAATTTATTTTGTAATATAATGTCCTGTAAGACATTTTTATAACACAGGTCCAGACGTGACAACCTTATTTCCCATTACGTAATCGTGAGAACAATGTCGGGCACAATCACTCATGTGTAGCGTCACATTTCCTGCTTTTTCCTTTTAATTTAAGATAAATTCTGTTTCTGTGTTACTTATTAGGGAGTATGTTGTAGTTGTTAAATTAAAACTTGTAATGTTTACTGGACTTATCAACAAAGAGGTTAAAAATGAAATAAAAAGAAAACGATTTCATCTAACGACAAGTTTAGGATAGAATCACCTAAACTAAATTCATGCAATTAAATACTGTAAAATTTCAGGTATTTCCATAAATAAATTGAACACTTATTTTGCTCCTTCGCGATGTATTAAGGTTAAGTCATTCAAAGTAGCTCCGTTTGCGTTGATAGTAATTTTTTATTCATTTTTTCCGCTCAACTCAAACGATCATGCAAATAATGTCAGATTCAAGAAGAATCCAATGGAAAACATTTGATTTTCTTCCTTCTCTTAATCCAGTTCTATAGTACGGCAGCTCTATCCTACCCCTTTCATCTTATCTTCGATTTCGAGACACGTATAACGGGATCCAATGGAAAACATTTGCAACTATAAAATCGTCCAAAAACATTTGCCATTTAGATTTATGTTTTAAATCTTTTATTGAAATGAATCAATATAGCACACTAAGTACACTAAACTTATAAGATTAACTTAACAAAAAGAAAATTTAAATAACATTATCGCTGCAAATTGTCTACTAAAAGAAATATACTTAAACAACTTTAAGAAGCTCACTAAGTCTATCGATATAAACTTAAATATACTTTGATTTTGTTTATTAATTTTCATATTATGTTTTCGGGTGGTCTTGTGTTCGCAATATACGTATATAATATTGTTAGTCATAATGTAATGTTTGCTATAATGATCATTTGCCCTAACTCTTTTTCTAAAACCGTAAATTTTTAAGGAACTTTGAAGTGGTCATTATGTAGAACTGTAACGGTTAGGTTAGGTTCCGTTTTGACAAACAGAGTTTTGGCAAACATACATTATTTACTTCACTATGGCAATGGATTTCAATATGATCATTATGGCAAACATTACAGTATGGATTTCAATATTTATGGATTCCTACATAGACCCCTTGCTTTCATATCTCACACTTAATTGGTAATTACGATCGTGTAAATATTTGGAAGATTGGTTAACTAGTTCAAGGTACTGACTCTGTACCATCACCATTCCACCAAACAGATTCTGATCACCGCATTAAACAGCTCGTAAATATTTATTGGGCTGTCTGTAATATCCATTTAATATCGGAAAGCTATTATTGCAGCGTTATCGGTACGATATCGCCTTAGCCTGGTTACCGCTGCCGTATTTACGCACGGTTAAAGTAAAGATTTTTATGTCTGTTCGTTATCTTTATTATTTGTTCAATTAATTTATGTTTTGGCATCGAAAAGATCATTATCGGTTTATGTTCTACGTAAAATTTGAAATTGATTTTAAGTTGAAAGTTTCGAATCCTAGCACTGTGTCTCATCTCTTTAAGAATATAAGCTTGCGAATATTTTTGATCTAGGTATTAGCCAGCGCTCTATATCCTGCAGATATATCTATAACGCAGATAATTATACTAAAAGGAGCTTACAGTGAAAAACATTTCAGCTAAAAGACGTCCAGTGCTGAATCCCTTCCAATTCACCAAACAGTCCGCTCCTGTGCTTTTCGGTCCGTGGACGCCATTCGAGAATATTTTGGCTCCATCGGCCATTAGTTCAAACTATCACTTGAGTCTGGCTATTCCTGAAGCTATGTCGGTGACTTTAGTTCTTGCGCGGATATGATCACGCAGAGAAACTCCGAGCATAGCCCTTTCCATCGCCCTCTGAGAAACTTTAATATATATATGTAATAAGTACACTAGACGTCAAAAAGTAAGTTGTACAATTTGCTTACAGCTGGCTTTAACTATCAAATCATGATAGAGTAAGCTATTATTCTTGCTCATGCCTTAAAATATGGGTAAAAAGTAAAAAGTCCTGGGCTACTAGCTCATCGACGCACAGCTCAAACCCTTGGACTTAGAAAATTGACATTGTGTTCCGAAGTTCTTTCAATGATGTAAAGTACGACAAAATTCCCATGGGAAATAGAATTCTGCGACGTAACGTAAATCCTATAATCATGCTTAGATACTTCTTTAGAGACGTAACCTGCTATAAACGTCGAAAACAATTCCATGGTCCTTTTCTAATTCTAACTCAGAGAAAAAAGGAAAATTCCGTGTAAACAGCTTCCTCTTACTTACCCATATAGCGATGTCGTTTCGCACATTTTCTATACATTTTCCTGGTATTAATGTATGCGGAGCACGCACGAGCGATCGCTTTACGGCTCGTACTTACTGTCTATTAACTAAATACGTCGGGTCTCGGGGTCCGTTTGGTGAATTTCACCTCTGCTTCCAAGGTTCCGGCTTTTGGTAGAGTAAAAGGTGTAACGCCTTAATTTTAGCTCTACAAGTTTATTAGTGGAAATGGCTCTAAGTATCTGTACAAAAAACACGACTCTGCTGCTAAGACATTAAAAGCTTCGGTTTTTTACAGGCTTTTTTCAGTGCAATCATGCGTCTTAATAGCAGCCGATTAGTGTGCTTCCTACTCTATGTATGAGATGACTTCATTGTCATCATTAACCCAGCCAATATACGTCCCACTGCAGGGCACAAGCTCTCTCACAATGAGAGGGCCTGGGCCGCAGTTCCCAATCAGGGCCCAGTGCGCATGGGAACTTCACACATCATCATCATGATCAACATTGCAGGCGAAAGACGTCCACTGCTGAACATAGGCCTCCCCCAAGGCTCGCGAAATAGTTCGGTCCCGTGCCATCCGCATCCAACGCGATCCCGCAACCTTAACCAGGTCGTCGCTCCATCTTGCTGGAGGCATACCTACACTGCGTCTTCCGATTCGTGGATGCCACTCGGGGAACTTCGCACACTCTTCCTTTTTTTTTTAATGTAATTTTGCACATAAATTCCGAAAAACCCAGATCCATGCCACTCTGCTTAAGAGGCCATAGGTGAAACAACTGGACCACCACGACAATCATGAGAGCTCACGACTTATAAATATCAAAAACCCACAGCAACATCCACATTTCACAGCGCACCCTAAACAACATAAAGGGGTTCCACGAGATACAACCCCGACCCCCGAACTTCATAATTAGGTACGCCGTAACAATAAAAACTAATGAAGCGACCTTAGACGATAAAAGACACCCGGACACCGTTCGCCAGATTTCACTTTATTTCTTTTGTTTTGAGACATTTCGTATGTTTGGGAGGTAACAAATTGGTGAATTTGGAAGTTATCTGTGCCTGCGAAGTCGAGGATGGCCGTGAAATTTTCTCATTATAAAACATCAAAGTCGAGATCATTATTAATAAATAACAAACTTGGAGGAATATTCATGGTATATATTTATTTTAATTTAATGATTGACAGATTTGCCGCGAGTATCTAACTTATTAACTTGCGTTTTGCCATTTAAAAACGATCTCTACCAGAAATCTTTAGATTCGTCATCAACACCTACCTTTACCTGCACGCTGAACAAACTTTTCTAAACTTGTTTTAAGATACTACTGTATTCTTGCAAATAAATATTTTGACTTTGAATTGAAGAATAGAATTTCATTGATTTGCTTGTCTGGTACGTGCAGGATTCGTCATGTTTTCCTTCACTGTTCACTAGTGGAAATTTTCAAATGTAATTTCGCACATGAATCCGAGATTTTTTACTATCTAATTAATATACTTTCATCCCGGAAAAATACAAAATATCCCTGGTATACTGATGTCTTCTACGCAGACAACATCACAGTCAACAGCTGGTATAAAATTAAAGTCTTAAAACTAGAATGTTTGTGTGTCATCTGGAGGTTAAAGCCCATTCAGGAGTTGCCCACTGCAGTGGAATGCTAAACGGAAGGTCACGTAGTGCCGCAAGCGCAGTTTATATGGCCATACAGTAGGCCAGGACGCGGGGTACTGTACTGTAGATTTCAATGTTAGTTTATTTGTAATGGGTTCATTCAAAAACCACTGAACTAATTTTAAAATTTCCTTCAAATACAAGGTGTCCCTAAACTCAACGATAACATGGTGCCGGGTGAGATAAGGTCAGGAAAAAGCTATGTCACTTAGTAAAGCGATAATAGAGTCACAAAACATTATTTTTAGCACTAGATATTTTCGAAAAAATTACTAAGTATTTATTTATTTAGGCGTTACTTTGCGGAGGTCCCTATTAATGAACTGAAACAATTACTTTGCTCACCCGCGGCCTTTATCATGTTCATTGCGCGGCCGAGACGCTCGCCGTACAGTGGTTACCTAGCGGCACATGTAAAGAACTGATAAAACGCTCGCCGCGCCGCTAAACGCGCGAAGTCGTGGCCGAGCCGTTAGGACCATCAAGTTATCAAACATTAAAAAAAACACAATAAATCAAAGTGCATATTACCCAAATGGCATTGGCCAGTTTCCTTTCCCTTTAGTCTTCTTTTCCTTTATGTGATTATCATATGGGCCACAATTGCCCGCCATTATTGGGCCAAAGTACCTCGTTCTTAGGCGCAAGCCACACAGAAGAGACGTGGGATGGGGGCGCGTGCAGTCCGCGGCGATTGTTTGCAGGCCGCGTCTTCACCCCATCTCTTCTGTCTGCTTTGGATCGCGACGCTTCTATACATTTAGGTAGTTAGTACGAAAATTGATTCAAAAGGGCAACTGCGACGCACCCTCGTCCCACGTCTCTTCTGTGTGGCATACGCCTTACAGTAACAAGCTTTCGACCTGCTGTAGGCTAGTCTCTTGTAGGGAACCCTGTGTAACTGGCACGCCAGTCCTGCAATATAAAACTTAAGTTTTCAATGTACGAGTCTGGCGGCTTTCTCAAACATAAAACAGCTTTTTGATATCATTCCGCAAAGTGTACAACTTGTATGGCAAATTTATTTAATATTAATTTATCAGAACATTGTAGGTACGGCAAGTATAAGGGTGCGCTTCCATAGAAGCGAAGCGCATACGTGCTACTATTACGTGCATACTATTCTAAAATGGAAAAAAATGTGCTGAAGAATAGGATACTTATTTCATACCTTGACCAATAAGGAGCAAGCTACCCAGAAGAGTCGTGGGACGGGGTCGCTTCTCAATCCGCGTCGTTTGTTTAGGCCGCGTCTCGCAGTGCGTGAAGTTCCCAATCCTGAGAGGAGATCTGTGCCCTGAAGTGGGACGTATATAGGCTAGGAAGATGATGACAGCATGATCGTATTTTTACAGTGTGCAATAAGTGTGCTGTACGGTTAAAGTAGTATAAAATTACAGGTCTCTCAATTAGTCCAAAATTTAATTTGTATCTAGGATGATATAGACTGGATTGGCAGTCGACATAGTACGGATCGGCCGCGGTTTTTGTAGTTCGATTATTAAATCTAGATGGCGCTGAAATATAGCCAGAGGCTTTGAAGGCAAAACAATAAAACTACAGATATTTCATATCACTGCAATTTTATTTTTCAAAAATATTGCATAATAATACATTTGCAGTGATATGAAATATCTGTAGTCTTATTGTTTTGCCTTCAAAGCCTCTGGCTATATTTCAGCGCCATCTAGATTTAATAATCGAACTACAAAAACCGCGGCCGATCCGTACTAAACCGACTGCCAATCCAGTATAGTTTTGAAGCAATACAGTGATTTTGGCCATTTTTGAATGACATTTCCACGGATGCGATTTCAAAAGCAGACTCCCGCATCGACTAATCTCATTTTTAACAATGACAAAGGGTCGAAATGTGGATTTCAAGTGTAATTCATCAATTCTGCGCGTCATTCAATGGAAACGCACCCTAAATCATCTTGAGTTATGTTAAAAAAGTATCTTAAATTAAAGGGTATCCATGCAATTTTGTCTTAAGAGGGGAGAAAAGGAAATTCCAATCGATCAATCAAATCAGCCGATGTCCAATAGGGTAAAGGTTCCCGTTTTTACGGCACTTTGCCCTCAAAAAGGCTTACAGAAATGTATTGAAAAAGCTCTTAGGTACCTTAATATTAAGGGTAAATTATGTTTACAAATATCGAAACAGAAAGAAGTGCTTCAGCGTGATGGGTAAAGGTATAATTAGAAAATAGATAAATATAAATATCACGACACAATTCACATCAATTGACCTTGCTGTTATGGGTACTAGGCAAGGGATAAACTTCCGTACTTATAATTATAGATAAATACATACTTAAATAAACACCCAAAACCCGAGAACAAAACATTCGTATTTTTAATACAAATATCTGCCCCGACGCGGTGTCGAACCCGGGACCTCAAGCTTCATAGTCAAATTCTCTAACCACTAGGCCATTTGGTCGTCAATCATTATTACGCGCGACTGGCGCTGGGGTGAGCGTTTTTCTGTTCATTGCGGCACTGGCATGGAAACCACCGTGCGTTGAGCGTCGCAGCCGCGCAATGAATAGCGAAAACACTTGCCTAGCCACTGTGCAACTAGCGTTGTCTAATGGTTTAAACTATGCATTTTCTCACGCACTCACGGTACTGTTTTATATAGATACATGAAATATAAATCTGTTACTTAACTGAAGTGATTCCAAAACAACATATCCAGTGTTGCCCAATTAGCGACTAAAGGCTTAGTGACTTTTAGATTTAATAAACAACTTTTTGAAGCGGTTCATACGTGTATAAGTATTTCAGTAACTCTTTTGTCAATATCGCATGACAGTCAATTTCAATTGGTGACATGAGAAAGAAAAATATACTAATTGCCGCTACTAAAGTTTACTTAAGAAAACATTTTTTTTAATGAACTAAAACAATTACTTTGCTCACCCGCGACCTTACAATAGTTACGTTTATGCAAGAAATGTGTGTTCATGCAGTTCCTCCACCTCCACACTGTACGAACACACACAAATCACATAAACAAAACTATCACCACCACCAAGCTACACTGACGCGTTTCGAACTCAATCATCCTCGGAGTTACCACAACCGTATGCTATGCTACCAAATGCTATGTTACCAAGTGTTATGTGAGTTTAACATTTGGTAGCATAGCATACGGTTGTGGTAACTCCGAGGATGAGCTCTGGTTGAGTTCGAAACGCGTCAGTGTAGCTTAGTGGTGGTGATAGTTGTGTTTATGTGATTTGTGTGTGTTCGTACAGTGTGGAGGTGGAGGAACTGCATGAACACACATTTCTTGCATAAACGTAACTATTGTAAGGTCGCGGGTGAGCAAAGTAATTGTTTTAGTTCATTAATATGGACCTCCGCAAAGTAACGCCTGATTCAATAAAACATTTTTTTTATTATGAGAGGTAGGCAAACGCCGCCGCCGCCCATGAATATCAACAACTCAATGAGAGTCACTGATCTCTTGCCGCCCTTCAAAGGAAGTATAAACCCTTTTCTTTTTCTCCGATATCCGATTGAAGTTGATTCCACAATTTAATTCAAAATAAATGGTAACCAATTCAGTGGCTCGCACGACGACTTCAGCGCTGGTTTTTAGCCGGAAACAATTCCGTTTGCTTCATAGTCTTACAATTTCGCTGGCAACACTCAATATATCGTGTTTGACAAATTAGCCAAATTCCAAACTGTAACCAAAACAAATGGCGGCTAACTTAACACGTTCAAACTAAACAGCGATGGAGTTCATTAAGCGAATGTTAGTCGTTACGTCTAACGACGTTTGTAACGACAATTTGTAACGTGGAACTACTAAACTCGTTACCGCCTGTCGTCAGGCTTAAATGCCAGGCTTGTCTTAGCGGGTTTGACGTGGTAGTGCACTTTCATTCGGTAGCGGTAGGAACGTAGGCCACGTCGCTCGAAGAACAGGTAACCGTTGGACAAGAATAGTTCTCAAACGGTGATCACGGACCGGAAGCCACAGCGTTGTCTAGGTGGGCCAACGATATCGAGAGAGTTGCTGGCAAGCGATAAAAAGTTGAAATTTGGCTGTTTCAGTCTTCAAACACCTTAAGATCATCCAACATAGGTACATGCAAGCTAGCTAAGCGATGTGCAAAGAAAAAAATCAACATATTCGGCCTATATAGCCGTTAAGGGCACTTTTAAATGTATTTTCAAAAAAAATAAATCAAAATTACAAAATTGCGTAGACTAAAAAGAAATAAACTAGTTTACCCACTAATGTTAATTCTTAAAAATTAAGTAATAATAACTTAAGCTATATTAATTATCTTAAATTGTAAGTTGTATTTAAAGTGTGTGGTGCGTGCGAGTGTGTGTGTGTGTGTGTGTGTGTGTGTGTGTGTGTGTGTGCGTGTGTGTGCGTGCGTGTATGTGTGTGTGTGTGCGTGTGTATGTACGTGCGTTAATGATGTATGGGTTTATGTGTGTGTTTCGTAAATTCAGATTTTGTTTGAGTATGCCTCATTGTTAGGCAAAGGCTTTCTCTAAGAGCTTGTGCTGTAGCTCCCGCGCGGGAACTCGATCTCGAACCCATGACCCCCTACTTAAGAGGTCAAACTACTAGGCTACAATGCAACACAAAAATAACAGTTTTTCTTAGAAACACTACACAAATTAATTCGCTTGATTTTAAAATCATACGGGCCTAGTGCACGTGTCCTACTAGTTGGTCGGTTATTAACATTTCCATCCACCGAATCGGGTACCAAGCAAACCAAGAGCTTTACAGTTTGAATTGTTGAAGGGGCTTATCTTTGAGCACACGAATATTAGTTAGACAAGGACAAGGTCTGATGCGGAGCCCGACTTCCAACTATCCCGAACTTTCCGCATGATAATGCAAGTTCTGCGTGAATTCGTAAATTGAATCAGGAGTGTTAGGAGTACCAGGGAGGGAAGGTTGTCTAAGAAAGTTTAAGCGTAGTTGCTCTTAATAATTTTAGGTTCAAGTAATTTATTGAATCAGGCGTTACTTTGCGGAGGTCCATATTAATAAACTGTAACAATTACTTTGCTCACCCGCGACCTTACGATAGTTACGTTTATGTAAGAAATGCGTGTTCATGTTAGACTAACATTTGGTAGCATAGCGTACGTTTGTGGTACCTACTCTGAAGATGAGCTCTGGTTGAGTTCGAAACACATCAGTGTAGTTTGGTGGTGGTGATAGTTGGGTTTGTGTGATTTGTGTGTTCGCACAGTGTGGAGGTGGAGGAACTGCATGAACACGCATTTCTTACATAAACGTAACTATCGTAAGGTCGCGGGTGAGCACAGTAGTTGTTTCAGCTCATTAGTTTTAGGTACAGTTCATGAATTGATCCCTAGTTGGACCTCCGCGACGCTTGATTATCATCGGGTGACCCGTATGTTAAACTCTTTTATCTTTTCTCTATATCTATCTATGAATAAAAGTGAAACGCCAAATGTGTTGCTAAACGCAAAACTTGAAAACGACTGCACCAAATTGGATATTTCTTTTTTGTTAGTGTTGTAACTGTCAGGATAAGGTATTTAAAAAAAACAGCTAGTTGTACATAAAAATATGAAAATAACAGATGACAAGAAAAATAGACGTACGTGAGTGTAAGGCCGAGGCGACGCGACGGCGACTAAATCAAACATAGGTCGAGTTATGTGAGCGGCCGCAGAGGCCGCAGCGGCGACGGCGACTAAATCAACTATGTTTGATTTAGTCGCCGTCGCGTCGCGTCGCCGGTCGCCTTACCAGTGCGGCCCCGGCCTAAGGACTCGCTGCGCGCTCCCGACGACATCGTTACGCTGTCGTGGCGAAATAATACGTTCGACAGTATTATAAGGTTCTAAAGGTAAAATTCACCAAAGCAATTTTATTGGAGGTGCCAAAGCAATTCTATTGCACGTAAAGCGAGTATGATACTAAAGAATAAGTTTCTGTGCATTAAGGTCTCTACAGAAGTAGACCTTAGCGTAACATACTTATTAGTCCTTCATTGTTGAACTTCATTGTTGTATATTGTATACTTAACAGGAAACTTATTTATTAAAACAATAACAATTTCATATGACGCATATTTTTCAACAATCGTTCAAGTCTGTACATAAATTTATCACGATATGATTATGTTCGTGAATTTACATATATGAATACAGTTTAGGTCGTGTATCACACATTTATATCACGAAGTGCTATTTATATGGCATAACGTGTTTCCTACTTACCTTATATAAGGTTTCTACGTCAACCGTCTTTGTGTTTTTTAGGGTTCCACATACAATGGCTCCAAACAGAGCTCTGTAGGTATATCAACCAGAAGAAACCATATATCAACCAAAATCAAGAGCGCCATATTGCCTAACGCACGGGCGCTTGTTAAAGCTTTCACCATCTTTTTCTGTCACCATGTCATTCATTTCATTCATTCATTTTTATCATTCATTGTCGTTTGGCAGAGGTCAGAAAAAATAAACAAATTGGGAAATGAAATTAAATTACCTATGTTAAAAAATAAACGATTTGATTTGATTGATTTGATTGAAACATTTGGCAAAATCTAATACCTTTAAACGAGCAATTCTTGTATATATGTATATATATATATAATCAGGATCTCGGAAACGGCTCCAACGATTTCGATGAAATTTGGTATGTGGGGGTTTTCGGGGATGAAAAACTGATCTAGCTATGTTTCATTTTCAGAAAATCGCTTTTACTCGTGTTTTCCGGCTATTTTTGTTTGCATTAGAATATAAAGCTAAATTTCGCCGACTTCGAGCAGATCATAATGGCACATTAGGAATCGGGTGGTCGCGGATCCAGCCGACCTCGGTTCGATTCCACGTTTTTTTCAAGATTTTTGTTTTTTTTTTTAAGTTTATTTTTCATGAGAAAACGTCAAGTTTCTTCTTTTGTGAGAAAAAGTTAATTTTTTGGTAGAAAAAGTATTATAGGGAACGTGCAGTAACTATAGGCGGCAGCACTAATGCGACAGAAGAGACACTATGCGGACAGTAAAACAAACTTATCAAGGTAAAACATTCAAATTGATGGCACCCTTATGGCACCAGTTGGCAGCACCGTCTATATGCACGTTTCCTATTGGGAGCACAGAACAGGAAAAGCCGGTTGTCTGTAAAGTCGGTTTACGGACGATAGTTTAACGTGACTCACCCCCCCCCCCCCCCACCCCTCCGGTGTTTTTGTCAAATATCTTGAAAACGGTGCATCCTACGGCAAAATCAATGAAATTTTCATCCCCCCTTTAATACCCCCCGCGCTCCCTCCCCCGCATCCCCTCCCCCCCTCTCACCCCCCCCCCCCCACCCCTCCAGTGTTTTGATCTCGGAAACGGCTCCAACGATTTCGATGAAATTTGGTATTTGGGGGTTTTCGGGGATGAAAAATTGATCTAGCTTGGCCTTATCTCTGGGAAAAGGCTTGGTACCGAGTTTCTGCCCGAGCAGAGCTCGGTCGCCCAGGTACTATGTTTAATTTCCCAACTGTTTATTTTTTCTGAAACTGTAAACTTTTCAGGATTGTTTTATAAAACAAACCTAACCTAACCTACAGACGACCAGTACCTCTACCATGAGTTACACTAGTTTACAGTGACCGTACTCGCTAGCGACGGCGTAAATGATTTGTATGGAGAATTGTACTTCCGTAAGTGACCGCTAGAGGCGCTGTACATGATTCTCCATACAAATCATTTACGCCGTCGCTAGCGAGTACGGTCACTGTATACTAGTGTAACTCATGGTAAAGGTACAGTTGGCCTAGTAGGTAGAGAACCTGACTACGAAGTTTGAGGTCCCGGGTTCGTTTCCCGCGTCGGGGCAGATATTTGTATGAATAATACGAATATTTGTTCTCGGGTCTTGGGTGTTTAATATGTATTTAAGTATGTATCTATCTATATAAGTATGTTTATCCGTTGCCTTGTACCCGTAACACAAGCTATGCTTAGCTTACTTTGGGACAAGGTCAGTTGGTGTGAATTGTCCCGTGATATTATTATTATTAGAATAGTTCTGAAATATATTATTATTTATTTATTAACAACAATACAAACATTAATTAAATTACACTGTATTTTTATGCGAGTGTGTACATGTGTGTTTGTTTTTTTTTTTAATTTGTAATTTTCCATGTATTTTTTTTTGTTTTTTACACTGTATCACTTCACACTCATAAACTTTACACAAGTTTGTGCGAGTGTTGCACATTCCCTTACCTCGCGCTATAACAACAGCGCACGGGAAACCGGTTCCTGAATACTTTAAAATTATAGATAGTTAAGTTGTTTAATATTTTTGTTAAGACAATAAGTGTCCATTTCCTTCTCAGAGTACTACGAGTAACATGACGTGCTGATGTAGAGGTTTGACCTATCTATGGCCTACCAAACAGAGGTAAGGGTCGTTTTTCGGTATATACAACAAAATTGCATTAAAATTTTACCTCGAGCCTTACGGTGAAGGAAAACATCGTGAACAAACCTACACATACCAGCGAAGATAATCAATGGTGTGTGTGAAGTTCCCCTTCCGCACTAGGCCCACATGAGAACTATGGCCTGCTTCCCTTCTCATTCTGAGAGGAGGTTTGTGCCCTGCAGTGGGACGTATATGTATAAGTCGAGCGAGATGGTGATAATACTTAACTACGACTACCAAATTCGTTCTTTGCATGAACTACCTTGGAGACTTCATAACTTCTACCTGACATCAGCCCGTTTCTAAGTCGTTGGTGATTATTATACCAAACGCATTACCTCCCCGAAAACGCCGCATAGCGAGCCCGTAACGAATGACGTAATCGTTCACGTTTAGAATGACGTCGTAAATTATAGTCGCGTAACTCAATCCAGAGCAATCAGTTTTATTGTGTTTAATTCAGATTTTAACGCGTCTGGATTAAGGGACGAGTTAGCATGTCGGTTAAACGTATGAGGAGTACGTTTAAAGGGCCGGATAGCGGCAGTACGAACGAAGCTTCCTTCGACGTTCTTAGCCATACCGAGCTTTTGGCGCTAATCGATTTTAGGTATTCTATGCACTCGTGTATGTTTGCATGAGAGTGGCTAGAACCAAAGCCGTGCGTAAGCGCAAGCGACACAAGATCCCCGTCCGATGGCCGAAGGAGAACTAACGCAACTAACTACACGAACAAGGGGAAGCACCAAGGCTCAAGATAGGTTGGTCAGACCGCGCGTGTATTTAGGTATTTTCATCGAATTACTAAAACAAATACATATTATTTTAGACGACCAGATGGCCTAGTGGTTAGAGACCCTGACTATGAAGCTTGAGGTCCCGGGTTCGATTCCCGTGTCGGGGCAGATATTTGTATGAAAAATACGAATGTTTGTTCTCGGGTCTTGGGTATTTAATATGTATTTAAGTATGTATCTATCTATATAAGTATGTTTAACCGTTGCCTAGTACCCATAACACAAGCTTTGCTAAGCTTACTTTGGGACTAGGTCAATTGGTGTGAATTGTCCCGTGATATTTATTTATTTTATTTATTTATTTATTATAAAAATGTAGCAACATTAGGCCCTAGAAAACATCTTGTTTTATTAACATTCAAAAAGTTATGACCTGTTGTGCAGTATTTACGCCGTACTAAGGATTTATTTTATTTTTAGAGACGACTTTGGTTTTTTTTTATATCTAGCAAACTACAAGTAATCGTGTTTCAAAAACACTGGTCGCAGTGCAAGCCGTACAGCAAATACGGGGCACTGTACCGTATCCGGTACGCCCGCGCTGCTCAACTGCTCAGACCATTTTTCCAGAATGGCTTCTAACTATAGGCCGGAACACGACGAGAGTCGCTTTGCGGCCTGGCTCAACCTATAGGCACAGATTACTTAATACATAGTTACTTGCTATAGGGGTGACCAGCCACGGCCGAAGCCTACCACCGGAGTTGTTGAGTTGTTTTATTCAGATTTGCTTTTAAACTAACCTAATCCTAACCTACTGCATTTTAAAAGACATTTAAAAATAGTGCCAACTGCGCGCTACAATATGAAGGGTCCACGGAAAGAACAAGAACATGTCTAGTCACTTTTTTTTGAAAATGAGGTTTTAATGCCAAAATGTAAAGCAAGTAATAAACTATAACTTACATCTACTGTTGCAACTGTATTATTATATTAACATGGCTTTTTTTTACTTATATAAAACCTGTACCCGGAAATAACGTGTGTATTAGATACATGGAAAAAACATCACACAAAACAAAACAATACATTAGAGAAACTTTTCTGTTAGTATATCACATTACAAAATGAGAACGAATCACAGAACAAATGAATGGTAGGTATTAATTCCGAGCTCAACTTATGTGACATCGGATCGGAGTCTTTGCATTATTTCATACAGATAGGTATATATAAAGTAATGGAGTTATTAGCTAATTTTAACTATTTTTTTTCCTTACTTACTTAAGTTACTGAGCTATTAGATACCTTCCTATAGATGACATACCTAGATTGACTAACATTTAAATAAATATTATTATTTAATAAAGACAATAGCGACTCCATGGTTTTTATAACCACGGAATATGTACTCAAAATATACCTAATTAATATTCAAAGTTACCAGATTCCAATAAAATATACTTTTATGCTTTGGACTTTGCATGGTTATTTCCTGTAGTTAAGTGACAACGCATGTTTCTTCCGTGTTCAATAGGGGTCTGGTTCGGTTTTTTGGTATTAATAATAACAATCCGTCACTTTTAACTAATATTCTATTTATTTAAACTTTAAAAACGCGATAGATGTTCTTCGAACGTCATGTTCTTTCCGTAGACCCTTCATATATCCTATGGCAAACGTTGAAATAGCAAGTGAAATTAAGACAAATGAAGTTTGAAAAACATAGTGATTCCATTACGGAGATGGCTGGAGGGGGTCAAGTTTCATTTCTTCCTGCGCGAACGGAGTCGCGGGTGGAAGCTAGTATAACTCTGGGCCCTAAGAACCGGCAATATCCGTAAGTCTCTACACATATGCAACCCTTCCACTAAATACGATCGCATAAAAACAAATGAGCGTCGACGGCGGTTAGTACACAGTTTGGGGTCAAACGAGATCGTTCTGTTACGCCTCACAGTTACCCAGCTAAGTAGATAATCGTGTATAATCACGTATAATCGTGTGTAATAGTTACAAGCAATTCTTGTTTATACGAATTTGGATACATTGAGACTTTGGATGGAGGTTATGAGTCGCATCGTAATATTAATTATGAGACTCTGTTTTGTAGTAACTAGAACATTTTGGCATTTGAGCTATCTTTTCTAAGGATCCGTGCCCGAAGTAGTGGAAAAATCACTCTCTGCAAAAATCTCAGCCAATTCCCTAGCTTCAATGGTTCAGACTGTGCGTTGTCTGCCTGTAAGTCGGCTAATCATTCAATAACGTTACTTTTTTTGTAGGATAGATAACGACGGTCTACGTAATGTAAATAAATAAACTGGCTGTCTCACTCACTCTACTATAAAAATATATGAAGTTTTTTAATCTAAATGTTTTACTTTTTCAAACATTTCTCTTCAAACAAACCTTATTCTGACAATTTCAAATGGCGTGATAGTGGTCAAAACGCAAGATTGTAAAAAAAATGTACATACAACAGGACAATTTACTTAAGTTTTTTACCTATAACGCAATTACCCTCCTAACCTACGTATCGATATAAAATCAATCTGATTGTTCAATCGTCATTTTACCGCGAACCTTGTTCGTATGACCTTGATCACTTTCACTTTAAGATCGGCCTCGCTGAATGTCGAAGTCAATCTGGCTGGTAACAATGAACTTTTTATTTCAATAATTAAATATCTTGGAACAATTAACACGTGACCTAGTCCCGTTTTTAGTGTTCCGGAGCCCAAATGGTAGTCTTGTCGTTATTGGTCACTAGGCCACACCAGAGTCCATCTTATTTTTTTATTATTATTGTGAGTGTTGAAAAGTGACACAAGAGCTTAGAAGATCTATGATACTATATAGACTTAACCTCTTACCTCTTTTTATGTCCCCAATACAGACGATTGGAATTAACAATTTAATCTAACTCGATGTTCACATTTTGTTTTGTATTTTTTTTTTGTGTAATAAGGCTAATTTTATATTTTTTATATCTGTTTTGCGTAAGTTGTTTTGTATAAATCTCTCAATCACAGGAACCATGTCGTGCGCACGGTCTTTTTTTTTAGGTTATGTATCGGTCGTTTGTTCTGTTCGCCGCCAGATAGCGCTGCTCGTTGCAGTCGCAACGGCTGCGTTCTGCATACCGCGTAAGGCCGTGTTGCACGGCAGGGTTTCTGTGACTGATAAAATTGGTCTCGCCGGAAGATCAGCGCTGGCTCCACCCCAGGAGTCCGCATTTATGCTGAGGCAGGACCTTTTTCGTACACTTTTTAATACATTATTTTTTATTTTATTTCATTTTTTTTTGTTTGCTTGTTTTTATTTTTTTTATTTCTTATTGTTTTTTTATATTTTTAAATTGTATTGTCTTAATAGTAATAATTGTTTGTGTTTTTTTATTTTTGTGTGTGCGAAATAAAATTTTTTCATTCATTCATACAAATCTGAGCTTTCTTCGTTTCTGTTTCTTTTGAATAAAATATATCTTAAATCCGTGATGGCTAAACCGCTATGTAGGTACATCTCTTGGTTAAAATATCTTAGTGCACCGAGGCATTGATCAGGGATTCATTAAACTGGCTTGTATTTTTTTTAATTTTGATGATACTTCTTTTAGGGCGTGGTGGCCTAGTGGTTTGATCTATGGCCTCTCGAGCAGAAGTCGTGGGCTCGAGTTTTTCGGAATTTACGTGCGAAATTACATTTGAAATTTAACATTAGCTTTTAGGGCCTACGCTAGCTGACGCGTACTGAAAATCCGTCGCACGCGCCCGCGCCACTTAGCGCTGTTCATACAATTTCTTATTAGACGCGCGCACGACGGGCGTCCGTTCCGGGTAATCCGCGTCAGCTAGCGTAGGCCCTTAGTTAGGCGAAGGAAAACATCGCAAGGAAACCTAGAAAAGAAATTCAATGGCTTGTATGAAGTTCCCAATCTGCACCGGGCCCGCGTGGGAACTACAGCCCAAGCCCTACAATGGGACGTATATAGGCTGGGTGGGATTATGATGATGATAGTAAAATCATTCTTATTTAATACAGTCTTCAAAACAGTGATTAGCATAAATACGAGTATAGTTAAGCAGGAAGTTCGTGCCCGCTATCAACGTTTATGAGCTAAGTTTCTATATATAGACATACACATGTCACTTACTGCCCTTATTTGGCACTTGGAGGATAGTATAGGCTTGGGAGAGATAATGTTTATGACCTCTTTGTGACCATAGTCATAATAAAGTTGTTTAAACCGTGTACGAACATTGTTGAAAGGTGTTTGTAAGTTGTATTAAATTATCATCAGTTGAGGATATCTTTATTAGCAGGGACCGGAATTTTTGCGGGACTTTTGAGCTGTCATAGCGACTTCTCATTGATCGACTTCTTAATTATGTTTAACTTGAAGAAAACTAGAGTTTTTTGAGTGAAAGAAAAACGAGTACCTATGATATTTAGGACTGGCTTTGCAATGTTCAGTTAACAGTATCTGTCAGATAAATGTAAGCTCTATCCTTGTTTTCCTATGACTTGAGAAAAGGAAATCGTTAGTGACGGATACTTTTATCTGAGTATTGAAAATCGGCCCTTAACGGTGTAAATATAGAGTGACGACAGAAATGGAATAGAAAATAATATTCAGAAAATTCAAAACACGCACATTAAAAAAATGGCCAGAACGTTTAGTTTAAAAAATGTACAAGAAGTTTTAACAGTTTATTTATTGAAGCAACATAATAACGCACATTATCCAAAATCTCCATTAAGGGGCTGTTTCACCACCCTTTGATTAATTTTTAACTGACGGATAAATGTGATGCCGTCTCCGTCTATTCGAACAAAACAAACAGAGACGGCATCACATTTATCCGTTAAATAAATTTGATCAATGGATGGTGAAACAGGGGGTAAGAGGGGGTAAACAACAGGCGGTCTTAACGCTAAAAACCTTCCAGGTAATCATTGGGTAGAAGAAAATGAAATGAAATCGCCATGTTCATAAAATCCGGAATATTATGTCAACAGGTGTTTGTGAACGGGCGCGTGTCCGGTGGCATAAAATTTTTAGTCATAATGTACCTATTGTTAGTCATAACTTTTGTTTGTTATAATTTTTTTCCCGTCGAAACCGTAAGTTTTCCAGATATTTTCAAATGGTCACCTGTAGAACACTATAGGTTATAGGTTTGTTTTATAACAATTCTGTACAATTTGGATTCAGAGTAAAAAGAGTTATGGATAACAATACATTGTGACCTTCAACAATTATGACACCCACGTTTGTGAACACTCCTGTAAAGATTCAAGACTTAAGAAAGATTGACGACTCTCCTTAATACACACGCAAATTTAACATACCTACACATTGGAAATTAACATACGTGGGAGTAACTTAACCAAATTATAGGTATAAAAAATAACAAGACAAATGTCCCCGTTTCGAGGCGCGCCAATTTGAACGTTCGTTAGCTATACAAATGGAGACGCAGTAAAGGCTTGTAATTGTAATTAAAATGCTTGAATTACCGCCACGTTCGCCGCTTTTACACTGTTACGAATATCAGCAGTGTTACATAATATTTTACAAGTTTTTTTTTACATAAAACTGACCCAAAAACTAACTGACATTTGTGTTAAACTATGCGACACCGTATGGTAAAATAACGTTTGATTCAAATAAATACTGGCTTTTTTGACTATTTATTTATAATACTGTCATATAATATAAACGTAATTTAGAATTCAAATGAAGTGATGTAAATTTGAAAACCCCTGAGTTTAAAAAATTTTTTAGGTTGTCCCGCTTTCGACGAAAGTATCCCGCTTTTTTTTACTCTTAAGGTTTAATAATCCCTGATTATTACCCACATTTGAGTAGGTACTAATGATATTTTTGTTTTCAGGTACGCCCTAATATTTGATCAAGATAAATTCAACGATTTCAAAGGTAACAAATGTAATACGTAGTTCTTAGTGCCTAATCTATTTCTAACTACTAGAAGTACCTACATACGTAACTTGTTCTACATTTCCCGTAGAAGCTAACTTTGCTACTTCCAGTGTTGGCCGCAAACATTGGCGTCGTTTGACCAAAGGATCTGCCGCCTTCCAATACTAAGGTAAGACACAAGCGGGTGAGAAAAATAGTGCAACACATTACAATGCCGCGGTCAATGGAACATTTATAAACGCATGTCTTGTACCCCGCAATGAAATGCAACTCGCACGATATATCCCGCTCAGTTTAAATAAAGTATTACACGGGTACGTGTCTGTGTAAAAGGCGTCTTCTACGTAAATTAAGTTAATGGGTTCGAACATTTCCGACTATTTGTCTTCTTACGTATGGATGTATAACTGTGGATACAAATGTGGTAAGACAGAATTTGACTAATATTTTGATTCGTATTACTTTAGGCGTAAATTATGTTTATGAATTTGTAAAGTCATACTCAGATATTAAGCGTATTTTTCATTTTTTTTATGTAATTGACATCGATGCAATAGGCAACTGTAAAGATGAAGTGACGATTCAGTTGGTGTAGTAGAAACTGTTGATCGACGTCGACAAATCCACTCTACCATTGATCGATCGATTGGTATGGTAACACCCTTGGAACTACATAGATGTCGTGAAACTTGATCTTACAATTTTTTTTTCTTTGTCTTTTTAATGTTAGTAAGCAAATTTAAAAAGTTAGAGCAGCGGACAATAATGGTTTTTTACAATTTTTTTTTCCTTTGTCAGTTTAATGTTATACGAGTAGTAAGCAAAAAAAGTTAGAGCAGCGGACAATAATGGTTTTTTATATTTGCTTTTTTGGCCTATGCAAAGAATGTAGGGAGCCATAAACAAGGAACTTCATGTCTTCATTTCGTGATATTAACGCATACATTTCTGAGCATGTTTGAGAAAAGTTTATTTTATGCCTTATAGTCATTAAAGCGTATTCGTCCGGCCCGGTACCAGGTTATTGTGGAGTTTTGGGACATCCTGTATCATCATCATCATCCCAGTCTATATACATCCCACTGCAGGGCACAGGCCTCCTCTCAGAATGAGGGGGCATGGTAGTTCACACACTATACTATACTTTATAAACATAAATTCCAAAAAAGTGAGTTACGGCACCTGCCCACCAAATTCCTAGATTACTGTACCTACTTTAAAGCTCTGAACTCGATTTAAAAGCCCTTTGATTGCCGCCGTGATAACATCGTAAAAGCTCATTTTGCTAATTAAAACTCAAGGTTAATGAAAGCATCATTAAAAACTGGCTGACAGTAAAACTGCCATCTATGACCGTGTGGACTAGAAGTGGCTAGAATTATTTAAAATACTTAAACAGGATTTTTTTCGCGAAGGACAGAGACGGGTGGAAAGAAAATGGGAGGGCTTTACCTGGCAGTGGGACGTATCCAAACCTTAACTTGACGGCATAATTTTCCAATGCGTTCCGAGACAGTTACGAATCTTTTGCCGCCTAGCACCGTCTATGTAAAATGCATACCTGTACAAATCTACACACTTTAATAAAGCATTTAGTTAATGATATTTGACAACCGGTATATTGGATGGGGTTCAAATTCAAACCTTCATGTTATTTCCATAAGCGTTTGAAGTATTAGATCGTTCATTTCGGGTCGAGAAAGACGGAGTAACATTTTAATCGCATTCGGTATATTGACCTATTGGCAGCTCAGGCTAGGATTAACTCAGCCGGCCTCAGGATAGGCAACTGCCTAGGGGCCCCGCGCGCGCAACAAAGAAATTAAAAAGGTTTCGGAGTGAAAATTTAATTGGAAAATTTGAAACCTCGATGACAATAAGTATTCTTGCTATTTTTCGATGCAAGCTACCAGTTGATTTGATTTCTTGAAAAGTGCGGTTGATATTTGGCTGAAAGGGGGCCCTGGACATTGCATTGCCTGGGGCCTAACATTGTTAATCCAGCCCTGTAGCAGTCCCACCGCCGGCGCTAAGTAGTCTCAGGGTCTCGGTTGTAAACTGCCAATGCCTATAGAATCACTATAATCTTCGGCACTTCCTGCCACGTACGGTGAAACTGTGGAACCAGCTTCCGGCAGCAGTGTTTCCAGACAACTACCGATGACATCGGGGCTTTCAAGAAAAGGGTTTATACTTACTTTAAAGGCCGGCAACAGATTGGCGACTCTCTTTGAGTTGTTGATATTTATGGGCGGTGGTGATCATTTTCCATCAGATGACCGCTAGCTCGTTTGCCTCCCTCTCACAATAAAAAAATAGAACATTATGTGTCAACGAAAGCTGTGGAGAAATACGCCATGTATGGAGTGTCACAGCACTGCCCTATTTTGCTAGACTAATCTATGAACTCTATAGCCACGTAGCACTCATAAACCTTCTTTACGTCGTAATAGGTGCCCAAGTTTACTTTCATAGTTGCGAGCTATTTCAGGAATTTGACAACTTGCCTTTACGGCGCAGATCTGGAACTATGAAGGTTTACGATGTCGAAACTATATCAGTAAATTGTCTTTGGATACGGTTGATAATAATTGTTATGGCAATATGGCGGATTAAGAGAGTATGACAATAAATTGAAACTATTGAAAGGTACAAACACAATACTATAGTTTTAATACGCAGTTTAGCGCGCATTACATCTGACAGTTGAAATGATATTCCGTGATAGGGATAAGGGAGAGAAGAGTTGAACTATTTTTAAAAAGCCGACAACGAAACAGTGACTCTCACGGAGTCGCAAATGTCCATGTCTGACCGAACTTGCTTATCTTACCTCTACTTTGGTTAGAAAAAAAAACTCCAGGTAAATTCCCAATAATTGTACCTGGGTGAAGACCAAAAAGTTGCGCACTGTTAAAGCTTCATTAGCAGGTAGTTAAAATTATCATTAACTTTTTCCATTGTGACGCGAAAATTAACCATACAAATGGTATGGATAATTTTCGTGTCACAATGGAAAAATTAATAGTAATTAAATTAATAGTAATTATAAATACCTGCTAATGCAGTTTTAACAGATTCAACTTTTTGGTCTTCACCCACCTACCTATTTTATTTAAATTGCATCTAAAACAGTAGTTTTTTTGATCCCGATCCCGTAGGAATATTGGGATAAAAAGTATACTTCTATGAATTATTTCGGAGATCTATGGACATATCAAATTTTATTCAAAATGAGTTTGGGTCCATATAGAGCGATCCTCTTCATATCTGGTGTAGCAAAATATCTTTAGCGATTCTGCGGAGTAGTGCAATAAGTAGCACTTTTTGTCCAGGGTGGCATCGGCCCGGGGATGGGTTTAATGACGAAGCTTGTTGAGAGGATCATTCATTAGTTTATTTTTTTTTTTTTTTATTTATTTAAGAAAAAAAGAAAATTAAGTATACATAATTCTAAACAGCGAGCGAAAATCAAGAACGATTTATCTGTCGCTGATTGTAATACGCTTCCAGCGCCTCATTGACATCATATGGCTAGATAGATAGTACATTCTTATATTAAGGTGTTATTCTATGGTCTCACAAACAGCACATACTGTTCTAAACTACCCACTTATTTGTCTAACAACATTAATTTAATTATTTGTTTACTTTTTAGTGGGTTATTTATTTGGTTCTCACAAACGTTTTCAGGCCATTCATTAAGAATGTGTGGAACTAGGTATCTCAAGGTTCGTTTTCCATACATATTACTACACGGAGGATATATTTTGACAGGTACAATACTTTTCGTAGGTTTTGAGCTCTAATTATATTTCTTAGTAATGGCAAGTTTTTAATTTCGTCACATATGATCATCATTTTACACTTATCATATACATTTATCAGTTTGCAGTAACCAAAAAGTTTTTCATCATCAAATTGATTGATGAATGCTATTACGGATGTCTATCTGTTCAGACATGACGAAGCCTGTAGCGGATTTCTACATTGTTCATCTGACGAAACTTGCGCTGTTAGTGTGGTTTATAGTGTATCCTTTTATGAATTAACTAGGTGGTGGCCGGGACTCCGACTGGGAAGAATCCGTTTTAGCGTGAAAGAGTAACACACATCCACACATCCATCCATACATACAAACTTTCGCGTTTATAATATTAGTTAGAATTATAAACCCATCTTGGTACAAACATAGATAAAAAAAGATAAAAGACATATTATAAGCCTTGTAATTGTTATGTTTAATGTTCATTTGGGCACAAACGGTAAAATCTTACTTACATCTAATGTGCTTACGTCTAACATTAACCAATAAAGATGCCACCATTATTTAACTCATAAATACAAATTGGGTGAATTGGTGTTCTTAGACTTATCTAACACAACACACGACAATCTAATGAAATCCGCAAAGTTAGTAAGCATTCACATTTATTTTTTCGCGCGAACAAACTCGTGTTTGTACACGTGATGCAGTTAATTAATAAAACTACTTTAAAAGCTCGCAATTTATCATTCTACTAGTTAACACTCTGAAAACAAAACACAACGGCGCTGTCATCAAACAAAACGGTGTGAAAAATGTGAAAAATTTGCCAGAGAAAGCAAAAATGTAGTGAAAAATATTCCCCTGAAAAATACCGTGCATCGCTTCATCATAATCAATCAAGTCCATTGTTTTCGTACACGTGCATCTTTATTCTTTTTGGGGTTTTAACCCTATACTTTTTTTCTATGCTTTTAAGCGGGTTACGAGGGTTTATCGGGCGATTTCATTTTGTTCGGTTTATTTGAACATTTTAGATATTGAACTTTTGCGCATCTTTTAACTTCATTAATTATGCAAGTACTTGGAATAAACATAAGAATATCTAGACCGACTTGAAACCTTGGTTTGTGTAAGTTTGTTACGTTACACGATATATTATATCGGGTCAAATCTTGGAACTCGAATTTGACCCACTTCCAGTGGTCAGATTCACTTGAAATTTGGTATATTTATGTAAGTTGGATGACAATGCGAGTACAGTCAACAAAAAGTACAGTCAGCGAAAAAGCTTGCATTGAAAATTAAATTTTTAACAAAAACTTATTTAACTGTCAAAACATGATTCTCCCATGGCTTTCTCTCCCTCTGTCATTTTGTGCGGCGATTCCTAGGTATGGCGTCAGTTCTATTTCAACTCAATCGTTTATATTTATTTGCTTCAAAGCAGTTAAAACAATTATGCAGTTAATTGAAAATTAATCTGATTTTCAAGGCTAAAATTATACTTGTATTTTTTTTACGGGTTATGTTTTAGAATTATTAAATGGTGTTCTTATTTTTAAGTTTGCGTTTTGAGTCGTAAGGTAAACAGCCCTGTGCTCGACACTGACCCGATACATGGCACCTTCAACCTTATGTCATAGTAAGACAGGTGACAGATGGTTGTCATCTACTGGGCGTTGAGGTGTCGAGGATTGGTACGTTTGCCTTACACAGGGAAAGTAACAAAAGTTGTCTCTCCTGTGGACATAAAATTAGCGACTCCGAGTCAGAAAACTTGAGATTTATTTAAATAGGCATGTTGGTTGACGCCATTAAAAAATAATTCGAAGACACGACTTCAGTAAAAAATCGCTTAATTTTAGCACTAAAAACCAGATCAATTTTCGATTGACTGCAAAATTAGATTTTTGTTGTTTTAAAACAAATAAATAGTTGAGTTAGCTGGCGAACAAGTGACGTCATAAGTTGCTATTGCCATTCAAACTCTATGGGAGAATTGTGTTTTGACAGCTCATAAAAAGTACGTCAGTTGGCCGAAAGTTGACCAGGCGTCCCCCACGCCTATGTAGACTTGAGCAAAAATATTGGCTACAGGCCCTTAACTTTTCCAAGTCCGCAGGAGAGACGCGAATGGCCCTTTTCTTTTTCAGTTTTTCTTTAACAATAACTGGATTACATAATTATGAAATTGTTTTATAGTTGTTAGTTCCGTCAGTAATGTTCCACGGTCGCTAGCGTTTTACGTTTACAACGCAGAATTAACCTTTTCGACGCCAACGACGCATATATCCACACCGCAGGTTCTGTGCCAACGACGTATGTATCAGTCACGGCGGGCAGAGCGATATCTACCTACATAAATTACTGTAGGGTTCAACTTCGCGTTTGACATTCCGATGTCATGGCGTATGAGTGAGAGCTGATGTATTTGACATAGCGTTGAAAAGATTAAAGAAGTGGCCATAAAGTTCTATATAGAGGGATGAGAGATCCTTTGCTCAGCAGTGCAACAAATATAGGCCAGCGAAAACATACAATTGATACGTCATACTATGTTGTGAGGAAGCCATTTTGTTAGAAGCGCGAGTTTTATGACCATCAGAAAGCTATGAACCGTAAAATATCGAAATTGTTCTATATTCTACTTTGTTCCAAGTAATTTTTTAGTGTTATTATATGATACTGTGTCATAAAATACAGATATATAATGAAATAGAAGGAATACAAATAAGATAACAATTGTATAAA
Organism: Archips xylosteana; assembly: GCA_947563465.1. Lineage (NCBI taxonomy): Eukaryota > Metazoa > Arthropoda > Insecta > Lepidoptera > Tortricidae > Archips > Archips xylosteana. The sequence continues at coordinate 4,806,748 of OX387361.1, read as the reverse complement.
CACGTAAAAGATATAAAAAGAACGGTTTGAGGAGATAGTTTTTGTCTGTAAGTATGGACCATATATTTTTAGTGATTTTACTTGTATTGTTTTTGGTACAAGGACAAAGCAAATTCTCTATCTAATTTATAAAGTCATCTCAGCCTAAATAATTCCCACTGTAGGGCACAGGCCTCCTCTCAGAATGAGACTTTAGTCCCTACGAGGGCCCAGTGCCGATTGGAAACTTCAGTCACATCATTGAATTGAATTTCTTCGCGAATATGTATACAGGTTTCCACAAGATATTTATAGATCGATTTACAAGAGCTGGAACGAATTGATTAAATGAGCGAATGAAAGTAACTGTATGTTACCCATTGAATACATCATCATTCAGGTTTAAGAGTTACTCTCTTGTCGGTGGAGTATCTTCCTCTCATGCCTCTCGTGGTCCATCCCCTTGACCTCCTGATACGAGACGACACCGGCTTTTTCCTTTCCTTGATCCATTAGGGTATAAGTTGGCAGCCGACCGCACGCAGCAACAGCAGACGACGTGTCGCTAGCTACGCCAACTTATACCTTATTTCTATGAAATTCCCTCCGTAGCTAGCGTAGCTAGCGACACGTCGTCTGCTGTTGCTGCGTGCGGTCGGCTGCCAACTTATACCTTAACGCTGCATCTAGGCCGACCACTTTTTCTTTCCCCTCGATCATTCCTTCTAAAATAGTCTTGACCCTTTATAAGGCAGACGATTTAGCGACCACATGGTTTGAGTTGGAATTTCAACCTTATTGATTACAGTTTACGTCACAGTTTCCATTTTAATCATTGAAAATACGACTAGCTTTAAAAATATCCTTTGTCAGGTACGCATTCGATTGCTGCTTTTGATTCTCTGGTAGTATGCTCCAATAAATGGGGCCTTATAAAGGGTTATATATGTCGTGTTGAAAATCATTTGAATACACTTCACACAAATATGAAAATGGCATGCATCAGTCATTCCTACAAAATGTCAAACTGCCATTACTTTCGTTCAATCCATTCGTGCCAGCTCTTTTGAATCGACCTGTACTTAAATCCACTTTCCTCCGGGATGATACACATTGCCGAACAAAATCCCCTTCAAAAAATGTCCGAACTTTTTTATTTGTTTGCATAATAATTAAAATCATCACCTACACAGAAATTTGAACCTAGTCTTTACTTCATTACAGTCGAATTTCGGTTGACACTTGGCAGCTAAAGTTGACAATTTCACGCAACGTACTGAGAAAAAAGAAGGCCACTTTTATCAAAGTGGCGCTCATTTGGCTCGGACATTTTCGGGCGCGCGACTGTGGATCTACAGTTATAATTGATCAAAAGGGAAAGGTATGCATTTTTTCCGATAGTACCTACAATTTTCCAGAAAGTGCACTTTCCAAAAAAGCCGTATTTGTTCATTATTAGGTATATAAACGTTTTAAGTATAAGTATAAGTTTTCTTACATTTTCTAACCATCGTACTTCGCAACTATCGCTATTCGTCTTAACTTCAGTCAAATTTCACAAAGCTTCAAAACAAATAAGGTTCCATTTCTCGCAAAAGACACTTGTACCCTAGTTACATTCTAATTATAGTTCTAATTGTAACAATTGGTAAACTATATATTTTGTGAAAATGCCCTAATTGGGAGAGTGTAGGTACGATTTGGTCTTGTACGAATCGAGAAACTGTATTTTACGGTCCTAAGCCGACCTAACGAACGTTATACAAATAAGTACATAATTTAATAAACTCCTAAATGTATCATATCTCATCATTAAATCTAGCTCACGTAGACATAGAAATACAAATTAATTTACATTTCCACAGCTGTGTCTCCTGCTCCATATTCCAACCTTGCATAAATAAATTAAAAACAAATGAAAGGAAGTTGCAGTCCTGAATGAACCACAATTTAGCTGCCGTCGCTGTATATTTAAAAAGTTACATTACGAGAAAAGTTAACGCAGTTAACGACTTAGGGTTGGCGAAAAAACTTCATGGAAGCATGTTGACTAGCCAAGAGTTTTACATGGTACCTACTGTTGTTCTAATAAATAAGGCATTCATCATCATCCCAGCCTATATAATATACGTCCCACTACAGGGCACAGGGCTCGTCTCAGTGGCAGGGCTTGGACTGTATTTGACCTTTACTTCAGTGCGGATTGGGAACTTCACACACACCCTTGAATTTCTTCGCAGGTGTGTGCATTCCTAACGATTTATTCATTTACCGTAAACCTCATGGTTCTCGAGTGGCGTCCACGGACCGGATGACGCAGTGTGGGTAAGCCTCCAACGAGATGGAGCGACGACCTGGTTAAGTACATAAATTCCGAAAAACTTACAGGTGCGAGCCCGGGCTCGAATAAAACTATCCCATGTCCTTCCCAATGTCTCAAACTATCTCCACACCAAAATTTATCTAAATCGGTGTAGCGGTTTAAGGTCGGTTTATATCTGCAGACATTGAGCGTTCCAGACACTTGCCGGGACAGATTCCGTTTTATTCACATCTAGCAGAAGCGTATCGTGTCAGACATCGACAGACACCGTCGTCGTATGTCTCGAGAGTCATCTGCACGATTCCGGTGCCCTATTCACAATGACCTGCAGATATTCACAGACACTTACCCTAGGGCTACACACATCGCGATAGAATTATCGCGTTTTATCGCTTCGTCTTCGGCCTACGGCGAATGAATGTGCATGGCCACACTGCTATAGAGAGCAATGCCGCAGAGTTTATCGCGGAAAAATGGACGAAGCTGTCGCTCTGTTTTTTATGAATACACAGTACAAACATGAATCACGCAGACAAGATACTCTTTCCACACATACTGGCCGAGCACAGCCCGAGTCTGTCGGCTTCTGCGCGGCTATGTTACGAAAGATATAAATTCGTTAATAGACACTGTATAGAAGAATATTATTTTGTCTGCCACGGTACGTGACGGCACGCTCAATGTCTGCAGATACAAACCGATCTTTAAGTGTAAAGAGGTCGCAGACAGACACATTTTCGCAATTATAATATTAGTATGGGTTGTACCTCTTCATTCACCACACCTTTTTACAATTTAATTACGAAACATGCAAATGGCCCCTTTGTCCGGCATAGCGTTTCACCTTTATACAGTAATGGTAGCTTCCGCCATAACAGCTTCTGCTCCCGAAAGGGCATGATTTAATTTTTTTAATTAACCCCCTCGCTGCCCGGACACGCACGCTAAATTTTCACCCAAGTTGTGCATGTTTTTAATCCCTCTTCTCGACCTTTTTGTAGATAGAATGATGTAGAGTTGTACTGGAATCGACTGCACTTATCATCATCATAATAACCGAAAGACGTCCACTGCTGAACATAGGAATTCCCCAAGGTTCGCCAAACAGGGCGCTGCGCCATCTACATACATCCTACGCGTTCACGCAACCTTAACTAGGTTTTCGCTCCATTTTACTGGAGGCCTACCTTCACTGCTTCTTCCGGTCCGTGGACGCCATTCGAGGACCTCTTGGCCTCCTCGGCCATCAGTTCTACGAGCGATGAACCCTACTGCCACTAAGCTTATATTTCACACCTATTACGATTGAAATTTACAACGAGCTACACGCTGTAGGAAAACTCGCATACACCTGCGAAGAAATTCAATAATGTGTGTGAAGTTTCCAATTCTCAGTGGACCCGTGTTAGAATTACCTTTTTTTACATAAAACTTACCCGTGACGATAAGATAAGATAAGATAATTTATTCAATAATTTGTAGTACAAGTTAACAATAAATACAATTTCTGACAAAATGGCTATATAACACGTGTGCCTGCACTAGGGTTACTAAAGAACTCTGAACTCTATGGTCATACACAATGTAAGAAACAAAAGTTGTCTCTCCTATGGTCATAAAATTAGCAACTCCGAGTCAGCAAACTTAAGATTTATTTAAATGGGCCTAAAGTTGGCCAGGCTTCTCACACGCCGATGTAAAATTGGGAATGTCTAAAAAAATATCAGTGATTTTCATATTTTTTTTGTATAGAATAGTCAATTTATAAGAAACTTATTTCAATATTTTGTCATTTAGTTCACTACTTTTTTCAAAATTAATTATTGAAACTAATTTGTTTGGTGACGTCAGATTGAAATTGAGGGCTCCCACACTGCCAAATTTCTAAATCTATCTAAATGCGTACGATAAGGCAACCCCTTTAATTATTTTTTGCGTAGTGGTACACTGTAACTAGCGTCACTTTACTGGCGCTGTCAAAGTGCTAGATGTCAGGCAGCGGGTCCAAATCAAACTCCGTAAATTGTGAAGAATTCTAACCACACAGAATAAAGTTGGACCGGTCACGCAATTTACACCAATGTCAAATGAAGGTCATTGCTTATTTGTTGTGTGATAAATTCATTACATAATATTAAAACTAAATAATTACAGAAAACGAGTTAAAAAGCATTTATCTCGAAATGTTTTCGATTACTACTCGTATTATATTGCAATCCCCAATTGTGATGATGATGATGATGTATAAACATAGCAAATTTAATAAAAGCTTGTAGAAGAAAGCCAATTCCACGTATTCAGTCAAAACATATTCCATGTAGCCTTTCGGGTGGTCCACTGAAAATTATTTAGCGTTTTCAGCGTCGGCCTTTTACGATTCAAGAAAAGCGGCGCGTTGTTTACCTAGCTTTTAATGTAATGGATGCATAGATGGTTTTCCTTTTTACATTGATTCGTTAAGTGCATTTGCCGGGGGAATTCTGTCTTGTTTTATTGCTATTGTTTAGTGTTGTTTTATATTAAAAGGTCTTGTGGAAACATCGCACCGCCATATTATCCTGTAGTGTTACTTTAAGTTAGCAACTCTAAGGGGCTGTTTCACCACCCATTGATTAATTTTAACTGACGGATATGCGATGCCGTCTCCGTCTATTCGAACAAAACAAACAGAGACGGTATCACATTTATCCGTCAAATAAATTTGATCAATGGATGGTGAAACAGGGGGTAAATCTGCAAGTGATTTGAAATGTCGTCGCTTTAGCATAGTAATACTAGCAGTTTCCCGCGACTCCGTCTGCGAAGAATTCGTGTATTGCTAACCCGCGTGAAATATGCATTTTTTTTTGGATAAAATCTATAATTTTTTCCTTTCTAGGATCTCAAACTATCTCCATACCAAATATATAGTTCGGCACCACTAAACAATGTTTACAAAGAACTAGGCAAAGGTTAAAGGCAATACCTAGCACGTGCGCTGCTCGCGCCGCCGCTAAGTCGTTCCTGTACCGACTTGTTCAACATCCGCATCCGCATAAACTACGCATTGATTTGGTATATCCCAGGAGTTCCATATTTTTCAGTTCCATATGGAACTAATGATATAATAATTTTAAAGGAAATAACCCAGTACATATTCATATCTGACGTCTAACTCTGTTCCTAAGTACGATTTTAAACCGACTTCAAACTTAACTTTTGAAACTAAAACGTCTTGGATTACTCGCGGTAGTTCCTTTGGCAATTTCTTCGAAGGAACTATTGCGTTTTTTTTCGCAGTAGTTCCTTCACAATAGTAAAGGAACAAACGAGGCCCTTCAAAGGAACTGCTAAAGAATCTGCCGCGAGTAAACCAACCGACTTATTATTTCCAACCCAATATTCATTGACTATTTTATTGAACTCGCATTTTTTGCCAAAATCAGTTTCAAGCCAAAGTCAGGTGTAAAACTTAGTATGTAGTTCCATAAGGAACTATTGGGATCATTCATTTGACATTTACTTTTGTACCGATTGTTCCATATGGAACTAGAACTATGAAACTCCTGGGATATACCCGATTTTATTCGGATTCTGATGCGAATATTAAATTTAATGCGGATAATCCGGTTATCTGTAAAGGAGTAGGAGAGTAAGGATTAATCGGATGAATAAATAAACTAAACTAGCGTATTTCAACTGGCAAATACTTTTCAGTCGCCAACTTCTGATGGTTTCCAGAATTCGACTTTCATCTATTTCCCAAAGTTCCCTCGGTATGTCGGCGAAGCGACAAACAAAAAGGACAGAGTTTATTGTTTTCTTCTTGTCGGGAATAAAATAGTTTCGCTTGTTCTTGTAGGGATCTCGTTGTGTTATCGGGCAGCTAACCGGTTTGCGGACCGTATGTTTACTTTGTAGTTGGACGTTTTACAAGCTTTCATTTGAGATCAATATCAAAGTCAGAAAAAAGTCCCTTTTTAGGGTTCCGTAGTCAACTAGGAACCCTTATAGTTTCGCCATGTCTGTCTGTCTGTCTGTCTGTCCGCGGCTAAGCTCAGAGATCGTTAGTACTAGAAAGCTGTAATTTGGCATGAATATACATATCAGTCACGCCAACAAAGTGGTATTTATTTTTATGATTGTCTGGTTAATAATTCATTATCATCCCCAATCTATATACGTCCCACTGCAGGGTAAAGGCTTCTCAAAATGACAGGGCTTGGGCCGTAGTTCCCACGCGGGCCCAGTGCGAGTTAGGAACTTGAGACACACCATTGAACCCCTTTTTTGGGGGTGTTTGCTGGTTTGCTCACGATGTTTTCCTTTACCCTAATTATTAGGAGATGTGTTTGTTGTTCTCGTTTGAAATATATTCGCTGCTTCTCATGAAGTGTCACATAACAAAATGGAATGCAACTCAATTTCAAATCTAACTAGAAAGAAATATAATATTAAATGCAACAGCATTTAATTTTGTGTTGTGGCACTATTCTCGATAAGAAGCGTATTTAGTTGGTGTTCAATGGAACGAGAAGGGATGCTGAGCGATGAAATCAAATGTTTCTCCGCAGACGAATTCGCGGGCAAAAACTAGTGTAACATATAACCCGATCACTAGGATTTAACTTTGTTAAGGCTAGTCCAAAGTCCGAGCTTCAATATACTCGTAAGGAGGTACTATTTTCTAAATTCACATCCAAAATTTAACCTCGCCCTATAAGCTATAAGGTTGATTTTCTTTTACTAAAAAAGCAAACGTAGAACCTTGTAGCGATCGAATGCGATAGCTTCTGCAAATGAAACTTGGTTGAATTGAGTGCTCTAGATTAGGGTTCAGTATGTAGATTGGGAAGGGGTTGCATTGCCGACATGGCCGGTTTAATTTGTTTGAGATTCGTTTAAATGTCCTCTGGACCACTCTCCAGTAGTCTAGAATCAATAATACGGATATCTTGAACCAAAGTAATCAGTTAATCCGTAACCGATAATCATGCGCGCCCGTATTTAATTCTACTTGTGATGCTTGCCGGAAAGGAATGAATGAGAAAGATACAAAACAGAAAGGAATGGCGTATAGGTACTGTTCAGTAAAATAACTCATAAAAATATCAAGAAAAAAAAATCTAGTATTCTAGACTATCGCGGTCATTACTAATTTTTTTGAGTTAAAATCGGGTTTTGTTCCGCGTACCTTGATTTTGAAGAAGCCCGATATTTCGGCACAGTTGCATGCGCCATGATCACGAGACGACATCTCGCACGCGGAACTAAACCCGATTTTAACTAGTAAAAAAAATCTAGTATCGTTATAGGTACTTTAATTTTTAACTTTACTTTATTTTTAGTATTTGCTATCATAGAGGCCACAGTTGTACTATTGCGCTATATGCTATTCAAGTTCAAGTGATAGAGCCCTGAGACTGACGGACGGACGGACAGACAGACGGACAGACAGCAGAGTCTATCAACCGTTGGCACCCTTCGAATTGAAAATTACGAGGATTCTATTACTCAATATAAAATGGCCGCACTCTGCTTACATTTATATAGACAGCCTATATAGACAGCCGTTTATAGCGTATATTTTAAACATGCGTACATTGTACTTGACCAGTTTTTTTCTAGAAATTACTATAAAACACCAAATTACCTTTTGCTAGCGTTCTTTGCACAAAATCCCTAGTGTCGAGACCAACATGCACATGACCGGTCATTCTACTAATATCTCAAAGTTTCTCCCCACCAATTTTATAATTGGACAGAACCCCAAGCCTCAATCACTTCAAACGGCAAGTTAGCGAATGAGCAAATTTCTCAAGCTCTGTTATCCAACCCTTATCCTTCCAGGGCAACGACCGCTAGTGCTTGGCGAAAGTTTCGGCTTTCAGCCAATCTGTGACATTTAAATTTGATTATTCCTAAAAATAGAAAGAAAGAAGACATTTATTCATTTTCACAAGAAGTCACACAAATACAAGAAAGTACACACAATTTCACACAAATACCTAAACAAAAATCATAAACATGTTTTAAACTTTCGTGATTTTCACTATTTTATAAATATTATACTAAACGGGACTGACTTATCACGCATGACCACGGCTGTTGCAAAGTGGCCGAAACGTCGAGGTAAATATTGTTTGCTTGATTAGTCCCGTTTAGTATAATAATTACTTAATCATAAAAATGAAAATAGTAAACAAATTCAAAATTCTGCAAGTGTTGCTACCGCAAAAAAATAGCCAAACTACAATAATGATGAGCATGAAGAGACCAATGAGTTTCACACTGAGATAGATAGAAATTGATTTCTTTTATGTACTGGTTTTAAATGAACGCGGCCAGTCAACCTAACTTTTTGTAAAAAAAGTTGGCTTAAAATCATTCTTGTTTGAGTATTGGTTAGACTTATTTTAAAAATTACGATCTAGCTATGCAGAATTGCCCTTTTGAAATTTTGTTTAGCTATTTTGACGCCAAGATTTAATTATTTATAATTTCATTATTTCTTATTTCCTTATAGCAACCAAGTTTTCTTAGTAAAAGTCTAGGCAAAGCTAAATATGCCAAATAACACCGTTTCAGCAATAACCTATTAACTTAATCTTAAATAGCTATAGGTTATGTCGGTCCGGAAATACAGACAATGGAACATCTCTCATGATTTCGGCGAATACCTACCTAAAACTTTGCTTCGGTCAATCTCTAAATACCTAAAACTCCGCTGGGCGACCTCAGTTCGATACTTTATTACATAGCTTGGTTCACCTGCACTTAGACGCAGATTTTCTTCTTATTAAATAAGTTTGTTATAAGTTGAAAGTTAGAATAGTTTGCGCTGAAATAAGTCCGTCATTTATTAAGTTTTTGAAGGTCACTCTTTAATGATATTAAGTATATAATCCGGCTGTTTTTCGCCAAAAATTAATCTAAGATTGGTAAAAGCTCATCTTGTTTTCTTATTGTTGAGACATAATACACTCTTAACTTAAGTTAAAAATAATACAAGGAAAATAACAGCAAAAAACAACATAATCTTATTACGTACACACACAGAACCCTTTTAATAATCCTACCAAACACCCAATAAAATAATTTAATCTCGCCATATTAACAAAAGGTTTGTTCCCCATCACACTCATATGGAAATAAAAACACATTTTCATTCCTAAACACGTCCCCGCCAGCTTCATTAAGGGCGTATAAGATTATGTATTATACGACTATGATATCGCTAATAGGTACTGCCGCGTATAATCTCGGTGCAATTTCAGATTCGTAGAGAGAATAAAACCTTCTTGTTTTTCGTTTGGTGCAGTTTTACTGTTTACCATGAAGTAATTAGTTAGTTTTATAGGGTTCCGTATCTAAAGGGTGTCAACGGGACCCTGTTACTGAGACTCCGCTGTCTGTCTGTCTGTCCGTCCGTCAGTCATAGGGCTCCGTAATAGCTAGACACTTTAAATTTTCATCGATTATGTATTACTGTAGCCGCTATAATAACAAATACTAAAAATAAAATAAAGTTAAAATTAAAGAGGGTTGTTATACAAGAAACGTGTTTTTGAAGTGAAACTTCTAATGCGACTTCCAACAAGGTCGCGTTAAACGTTTAACGCTGCCATGGAGGGGGTATGAAAGCATTAGTATATCTACTGCCGAAGCAAGTAATCTCGCATTGTATATTATATACTAAAAGATGTTAAAAACTTCGACAGTGCGATGCACAACTCATACTGTCTGTGCAAATTTGTATGAGACTTGATAAAAGCGCCATCTAGTGAGTAATTTAAACACATAGATGCATAAGTAAATTTAGTTCTTTAAGACTAGTTATTGCAATAAGGTTCATATTGATGTATAAGTGCCTTTTTCATTTCCACCTTACGAAGTTTCACTTCTTCCGTGCGGAGGAGTTGCACGCACGATTTTTTTTTCAGCGTTTTTAAAATGCGATCTAAAGGCGTTAACTAGATACTTGAAATTTTCACCGATTACGTACACGTACACGGACAAACTATTCCGATGATACAACGGCTGACTGACATGCAGAGATGTGACTTATTTGAAATACTAGTACTTAAAATGCAAAATACAAAATGCAAAATACCTATTTCTATTTTGTATTTAAATACTTTTCTAGGAAAAGTATTTTGTATTTTATTTGAAATACCTTTTGCAACATATTTTGTATTTGCAAAATGCAAAATACTTTTTGTTAAGTTCAGCCCACAAAATCAATAAATTTGATAAACAATTATGAGTTATTTCCCTCAATATGGCAACACTGAACTGATAAGTTTACTGTACAACATTCTAAGTGTTTACTTACTTACTAGCTTGTGCAAGCAGTTTCGCTTTCATTGTTAAACTCCTTGTCCCTTGAAAATTTCGATGAAATCGTTTTATTATTTTACTGTCTACAATCTACATTATTAAAATCAGGTTTCTAGATCCAAGGGTTAAAGGATTGGCATCGATGAGTCAGCCAGTGAGATAGTCAGTTTTTTCTTTTTTATTTGAAAATAAATAATAAATGCGGAGGACAGCGCCTGTGTTTTGAATTCTATTGACATGTCAGCTAATACGATCTACGGTTTGGTTACAAAATTAAAATCTAACGAACTTCTAACGATCTTTTTTGTTAAAAAAAACTTAGGTATTTAAACCTGAATGAACATTTTATTTGGGAAAAGTATTTTGGAAATACGTATTTTGTATTTAGTATTTAAAATACATAACTAATAAGTATTTTGTATTTTGCATTTGAAATAGAAAAATCAAGAAGTATTTGCATTTTGTATTTAAATACATTTCATAAAGTATTTTGCACATCTCTGCTGACATGGCATGCGACGCGCTAACATGGCGGCAGCATCCCACCAATATCGGCACAGGAAAAGGACGCGCCGTGCGTGGAGCATTCCTATTGGTCAATTGCATTTCCTGTGGTTCTAAAACGTGTCTTATACGCTGGTACATCGGTGAGCCATATTAGATGTTTACTACTTAACGGTGGTTGAATTTAGGCATCAAAATAAACCGCAATTCGGAGTATTGCATCTAGCGCTGTCAGGGAACTTAAACTCGTCCCTCTAAAATCCAGCGGGCGGGAGAACAATGGAAAATTTAATATCCAGTATAATGCTAGAAATATTGTTTGCGAAAACTGTCGTATGGAATAGCGGGAAATTTATTAGAAACTTGCCCCCTGGGTGGAGATATGAAATGTCTAAGCACATATCATCATATGTGAGAGTTTTGAGGATGTTATAAAGCAGTAAACATTTTATTAGATGTCTTGGCGTTTCTGGGACAGATTCAGTGATGGTATTCAGTAATACCTTGTTGAGTTTCTTGCCGGATTCTTCTTAACAGGATTTTGTCAAACTAGTGGCAGATTCTGCGATTTTCATAGGAGCTTCAATTGAAGCCTAAATTGATTTGAAAAAACATTTTTGACTTTAACGGACAGTCTCAATACTTGTTAGTATTACACGACATTACAAATAATATAATAATATTATTAATTGTATTGTTGTTACAAGAGGATTTTGTTGGGCACGGGCCTCCACTCAGAATGAGTTGAGCTGTAATTCCAACGCGAGCCTACCGCGGATTGGAAACTTCACACCGCATAAGCAGCCCGCGTCCAAGTGGTTCCACTTTTGGTAATCATCGTTCCATCTTGTTAACTAGTATGTATGTTATAAAAAACTCATTTTTGTAAAAAAATAAGACAGAAAAAAAAAAGTTATTTTATCAAACATTAAAGTTTTACCGCCTTCGTGTTGACCGATTGATTTAATATTTAGTAAGGACACTTATCAAGACTTGGCTTGTATGACAATGTAACTGACAAGTACAGTCAACAAAAAATACAGTTAGCTAAAAATGTTGTATGAAATCCTGAAATAATATCTTGAAAAATCATTTGATTGAAACTGAATTGTACAATCACCTCGAGCACCAGTTAAATTAACAGCACGGCGTACCTCAAACTTTGTTATCGGCAATTATCGGCAAATCGGGTTGAGTCGACGAATCAATGACTCTTGGGCTCAAGTGCTGATAACATCTAATGTGGAGATATTAGGGAAGTAAGTGATTTTGGGAGATCAAGTATTTCACCGCTCTCTGACAAGTTCCTGATATATTATAGGACTGATTTAGGTGGATTTCAAAAAGTTGGATACCTTAACGACATCAGTTAATATGAAATCTTTCGTTGTGACACAGGAATTAACCAGTTATATGAACGTGGTAGCCTATTGACCTATGGCCTGTCAAGCAGATGATCGTGAGTTCGAACCTGGTCTGACCGAGCTTCTCAAACATGTGTGTGTCTCACATTTGAAATGCGCTTTACGGTAAAGTAAAACATGGAGTCGAACCCTGCACACTGCGAAGAAATTCAATGGTGTGTGTGAATTTCCCTATCCGCACTGGGGCCGCGCGAGACTTCGGGCCAAGCCCTCTCGTTAAATATTATATTAGGGGACAATCTTACACAAATCGATCTAGTCCCAAACTAAGCAAAGCTTGTACTATGGGTACTAGACGACGATAAACATACTTATATAGATAAATAAATACTTAAATACATAGAAAACATCCATAACTCAGGAACAAATATTCGTGCTCATCATACAAATAAATGCCCTTAACGGGATTCGAACCCAGGACCTCTTGCTTCGTAGGCAGGGTTACTACCAACTAGGCTAAGCGGTCGTTAGCGGTCTGTGCCCTTTAGTCAGATAGCCAATGAAGAGGGCAAATAAGCAACATCACAGCTTGCTATTGCCATACATTTATAGAAATGTCACGTGTTGACCGCTCTCAGAAAAGGCATGGCAATTGATTTTCAGTGTCAACTACCCAATATGGTGAAAATATTGTTCCCAATTTTTGAAGAAACAACAACTTATACACGGCAGAAAACGGCAGCCTTAGAACGTTAATCCTATATACAATTTTTCTGAAGTAAAGCTGACGTCTACGAGCTACGGCGTAGCACGTCGCGTAGGCCCTCTACGCAGGCTTTCATTTCGTAGCTCCGATTTATCTGCCGCGTGGGCAGTAAGATTGCGACAATTAAGGCTTTGCGGTGACTTCATACGTGCCGTGTATATATAAAAAAATATTCACTTTATCAAAAAATGATTTTAGAAAACCCCCATTTATTTTAAAATACTTTATCCAATGATATCCCACATTATAGGGTTAGACGAGAAAAAAAATCACGCCCACTTTACGTCTATGGGAGGTACCCTAAAAATTTTTTTTTAGTTTTTTTAATTTAACCACTTTGTCGGCGCGACTGATATATATATTCATGCCAAATTACAGCTTTCTAGTACTAACAGTCTCTGAGCTTAGCCGCGGACGGACAGACAGACAGACATGGCGAAACTATAAGGGTTCCTAGTTGACTACGAAACCCTAAAAAGTGGTAGTCTAGAAATTGTTATGTGTTTTCTAAAAAAAAATACTGTGCTAAGTAAAGTTTCTTGTGGCGCATTCTTCTTGGCATTCATGGTATTTCCTAAACTAGTTTCTAGACTCAAAAAAAGATTTGCCCTTACCAGCCTACTTCCATAAATAAAATTTTAATTGTGATTTTGATTGATAGTAGTGATATATATGTCCTCTGAGTTTTCTCTACGCGGATTACCAATAACATTCATAAAATAATACAATAGTCAATAGTGTTAATTTTTTATATTTTTTGTACAGTAAAAGGTTAACATAAATACATAATAAACACTGGTCACTCACTTACTCACGTACGGTAGGCTTTCCGTCTAACTAAATCAACCTTGGGAAAAAATCGCAGATTGGTTTGTAACATGTCCGGCATACCTCAACTAATTTATTGAATCAGGCGTTACATTGCGGAGGTCCATATAACTAAGGTCGCGGGTGAGCAAAGTAAGTGTTTCAGCTCATACCTCAACTACTAATACGTGAGAGATTCGTTTTTTTTTAAGTTTTTTTTAAATAAATTTTTAAAATAATGTTCCTTTGCCAAACCTAAACAACGGTTTTGCGTTAGTTCCTGTATCAAAACGGATGGAAGAGATTGCATTTAAGCGATAAAATTGCCTCCTTTTGTCTTTATTTTGATGACCGGATAGCCCAGTGGTTAAATCAAATCATTTATTTTGCCGTAAGTACACAAGTATACATGCAAATATATATTTTTTTTTAATGAGTCGCCAGAGGGGCCAAAGACGCGAAGTCTTTGCTGTTTTTTTACTTTAAGCATGCGCCAGACGGCATTCTATCACAGTTTCTGCCAGGTGACCTTGGTAGAAAAACAGTGGTTTTAAACCATGTAGCCAGTGGTTTTAAACCAAAATTCGATTGACCTTTAAACGCCCTTGGTAGAAGGGCGTGCGCTTCAAACCATTGGCAGAAACAGTGGTAGAATGCCGTCTGGCCGTTTGCTGTAAACCATTCGAAGGACAGTCTCGCAGCCGCACGCTTCGAGTGTAGACGCTTCATCCAAATTCTTTTCTTTTTTGTTTTTTTTTCATCGATTGCACACAAAAGAGCAAAACAAACTCCAACTTTTTGAAATTTCGACAAATAAATACAGAGCCATAGCGTTTATAGGAGTTTTGGGCACGACGTTATCTCAGCACAAGCGCTTCAAGCACACTGAAGTTTGGGGCTTGTTTTAAACCATGTAGACAGCAGCGCTTCTACCGCGCTTCTACCGTGGTCACCTGGCAGAAACTGTGGTAGAATGCCGTCTGGCGCATGCTTTAGGGTAGGAAGAGTGACTTGTGCTCGGGAAAAATCCCTTCGGACGAACTGGGAATGGAGGGCCCAGACAGTGTCCGACTTGCACGGACTAAAAAACCCGGTCACAAGTCCCCTTCTCTATTGATTATTAATAAAAAAAACGTGTGCTTTATATTTTGAGGAGGGGAGGGGACTTAATCTACCCACAGTGTCCTGCCTCAGCCATTTGCTGGAAGGCCGGGAGAGGAGCATGCATTCTCCTGCTGGGCACTGGGGGGTGCTTAGGTCGGTCTTTTATGTTTTTACCCGTTGGTTTATTACTTGACCGACCCTTGCCCAATAAATGATGCAAATATATTAGACCTGACTATGTTAGACTTGAGTACGAAGCTTGAGGTCCCGGGTTTGATTCCCGGTCGGGGCAGATATATGAAAAACACGAATAGCACCTCATGCTTCGTAGCTAGTCAAATCAAGAGGCTTAAGCTCAGGCTGATAGGACGAGGTAGCCTTCCGCTCATAGGCACTGGTCCCACCGCCAGCGACGAGCGATAAACGAGTAGAACTAGAAACGAGTGGGCGAGCGGCGAGAAGCGAGTGTGTAGTTTCGATAGTTTTGTCGCTCGGCTATAAGCGAGTGTTCGAGTGCGACGGGCGACTGTACGGTAGAATGATCGCTCTGATCGCCAAGCGTTCATGGCCGAGTACCGCTGAGCGAGTTTTATCGTTGATAGCTTTTATTGCTGCGATCAACTAGTGAAGAGAGAATCCTCGCCGTCAGTGTGAACAGCCAGCGATGAACTATAAATTATATATCTCTCTCTTTTATTTACACGGGCGCGATTATCTTTTGTTACTCGCTTTTGCTTACTCGCCGGCGGTGGGACCAGTGCCATAGAACACAATATCTCAACTATTAGCTGGCACAAAGGCTTTAAGTAGAGTTATATAACAAACTAAGTTTCAGGTAATCTGCGAGTTGCGCAAAGCAGATTGCAATCTAGGCAACAGCTAGGTTTCTCTACCCAGCATTACTGCTCGGGATAATCAGTTTAGCCCTACATTGTCGACCAAATTGTAATAAACGAATATTTTGATGAAAACTTTGTTTATTACTTATTTATTTCTTATAAAAAATAAGGGTACACGTAGATTATATTATTATTAATGCCGAATTTCATCTGAACCCGTTATTTAAAATAACCCTCCTTCGGCAGTCAGTTAATAAAGAATTAATATAGTTCAGAGTTAAGTATTCAATTCTGGCTATAACTAGGACTTATGTCAAGGAATCTAACCACACCGGTTCAAAAAAACCAAGATCAGAAGAAGCCGGCAGTAAAATTAGGAAATCTCAAGCTAATACCCTATTGCTTTTTAATCTGTTTACTTATATCTACTTGATTTAGATTACCTGCGGCATCGCCTGTGAGACAGAATTCCCTCCCTATCCCGTGGGTTATAAACCCGCATCATACTGTGTGTTAAAAAAATTGATTTTAATATGAGCTTTTTTGCTGACTGATTTTTTTGTTGACTGCATGGTCATCCAACTTGCAGTTATTTAAGTGGAGTATTTATAAAAATACAGTGCAGCTTTCTATATTATAGATGCAGTGAAATAATTTTTGCACGACTGGTAACAAAGAAAACGAGTATTATTGTTATAATCAGTTCTGTCGTGAGATTGATTACCTTTTGCATACAAACAAACACACAATCGTTTTTTGGAAGACGCAGTGTAGGTAGGCCTCCAACAAGATGGAGCGACGACCTGATTAAGGTTGCGGGATCGCGTTGGATGCGGATGGCACGGGACCGATCTGTTTGGCGAGCCTTGGGGGAGGCCTGTGTTCTGCAGTGGACGTATTTCGGCTGAAATAATAATAATAATAAATATTTTATTTTCAGACGTAGTCCATAATGAAAAAAAAATGAAAAGATGATAGGACATATTTAAAAAAAAACTATAAAACTACAGACTAGTTAAATACTGATACAAGTATATGCATCCCTTATGCAACCGAACCCTCAGTCACTAATCTGAGCTTAAAGCCACGCGGTTGCAATAGCACCAAAGTTTGCTTACATTCGGTAACAAAGCGATTCCGCCATTTTTGTTTTTGCTTGTGGTTTCATTTAATTCGTTTGTTGTTCTGTTTGTACTCACATTTCCTCTTTCAACTTTTCTTCTACTAAATGAGATGCTAGTTCTATAAAGTTGTTAAAAAAAATAATGCTTGGAAATATAACAGAGTATTTTAACTAAGTGTCGTAGATTTTTTTCTTATTTTTCACCCGACTGTCGAAGGAGGGTTATGTTTTTCGAGCGTACCTATGTATTTATGTATGTATGTATCATTTTTAGCACACCCTGCAACACGGCTCAATGGATTTTGAAGTGTGAGGTGTCATTAGATTCATCTCAGTTCCGCGAGTGACATAGAATATATATTTTTCCGGAATTCTCATGGGAATGGGAATTATACAGGCGGGTTTTTTTCATAATATAATTAGACTTTTCGTCCGGAACCAAATTATCGTTCAGGTTTAGGACACCCTGTATACGCTGGGATGTTGATAATGATACACTATTTCATACTAGCTGTTTCCCGCAACTTTGTCCTCTTTTCCGGCATAAAAAGTAGTTGTTTTCATACAAATTTCCGCGCTTTTAATTTTGTAGTTCAGGGAGCAAGTGTGATTCACACTTAGATGTTTTTTTTAACTGGTAATAATCCATTTAACAACTCCGTTTGAACATTCTTATGTTCCTAAATAGGGATGGATAAAAACGTTTTACGTTCCGCGACCTCCTTTTTAAAATGCAATTGCAACCTGCATTTTAGTAAAGTGAAACTTTGTACAACCCGCTTCAAAAGTGAATTGTAAATGGTCGATTTAAAATTCAGCAAACTCTCATATGCAGCAGTAAAATGCATCAGGATCCTTTGATAGCCATGTGCTATGGGAGTCTGTAAAAATGCAACATGTTCGCAAACTGCACTGCGTTATTGCAATTTAAAATCTAACGCCGCTCTTTGATGTTGGAAGTAAAGCGGTGAGTTGAGTCGGCATTTTGAACTAAAGTCATCATCATCATCATTTCAGCCGAAAGACGTCCACTGCTGAACATAGGCCTCCCCCAAGGCTCTCCAAACAGATCGGCCCTGCGCCATCTGCATCCAATGCGTTCCCGCCACCTTCACCAGATTGTCGCTCCATCTTGTTGGAGGCCTACCCACACCGCGTCTTCCGGTCCGCGGACGCCACTCGAGAACCTTTCGGCCCCATCGGCCGTCAGTTCTACGAGCGATGTTCCCTGCCCACTGCACTCGCGATTCTTCGAACTATGTCCGTGACTTTAGTTCTTGCGCGGATTTCATCATTTCTAATGCGATCCCGCAGAGAAACTCCAAGCATAGCCCTCTCCATCGCCCTCTTAGTGACTTTGAGCTTTCTTATGAGGCCCATCGTTAGCGTCCACGTCTCAGTGCCATAAGTCATCACTGGCAACACACACTGGTCAAATACTTTTGGTACCTGCGGTTAAAAAAGCCGTGGTGGTCTAGTGGTTTAACCTATGGCCTCTCAAACAGGGTCGTGGGTTCGAATCGAACCCAAGCTCGCACTTCAGTTTTCTGAAATTTATGTGCGTAATTACATTTGCTTACCATGAGCTTTACGATGAAGGAAGACATCGTAAGTAAACTTGCACTAGGAAACAATTCCGACACATCGTCGGAGCATTTACAGGTCACTTCGATACTAAACACATACTATTAAAGAGGGGCTACAGGACAATGAAAATTGTAGAATATGTGGTGAGGAAGATGAAACAATGGAACATATTATGTGTGAATGTGACGCCCTCGCCAGAT
Organism: Archips xylosteana; assembly: GCA_947563465.1. Taxonomy (NCBI): domain Eukaryota; kingdom Metazoa; phylum Arthropoda; class Insecta; order Lepidoptera; family Tortricidae; genus Archips; species Archips xylosteana. Next base: position 4,787,833 of record OX387361.1, on the reverse strand, counting down.
TAAGAATGAGACTCTTTGACGACGGATACCCCGCACCAGGAGACTTTAAGGCACTACCGCTACGTCATATCATCCAATTTATGGACGAGGTGATAAAAGCAATGGAGTAAGTGCGAAGGAGGGGTAATTACACAAAAAATCCCTACGGCCTCTAATACTAAGATAAGATAAGATAAACTTGCATACACCCGCGAATAAATTCAATGGCGTGTGTGAAGTTCACAATGCGCGGTGGGTCTGCTCATTCTAAGAGGAGGTCCTTACCAGTGGGTCGTATAAAGGTCTCCGCCTCGATCTTTATCTCGATCTCAATGAAGACTAAGAAAATAAGACTTCGTTTATAGCTATCCCGCGGAAACTAAACAATTTTCCGGGATAAAAAGTATCCTATAGGTTAATCCAGGCTATAAACTATCTGTGTACCAAATTTCATCTGAATCCGTCAAACCGTTTGAGCGTGAAAGAGTAACAAACATCCATCCATCCATCCATACCATACTTACAAACTTTCGGGTTTATAATATTAGTAGGACAGGATTTTCTACCGCGAAATTTAAAATTTGAAGACGTACTTTAAACAAATTAAAAAATGTAACTGTAACGACAATATTTAATTTCACGTTTGAAAACGTAAAAGTAGCTAATCGTCAAAAATCCATTTCAAAATACTAAAAACCGATAAAAACTTTTCAGTAACTGAGCGCTTGCGCTGCAACTGAAAATTGTAATAATGAATTCATGTAAGTTGCTTTGCAGAGTTTGCTGGAAAGCTCTGCGAGGCTTTCCCGGTTCGTGGTGAGAGGGATTTGCTTTAGACTCGGCGGTCAGCGAATAAATTCAGAATGAGGGTATTAAGTAAGTCTTTGTATATGTCAAAAGTCACCGCTTGGATGGTGATCTCTTTTAGACTATACCAGCGTCGCTATCATTTGAGCTCTGGGGCCATTGAACACAGTTTTGGAAGCTCTCGCTCGCTCTTGGGATGTTATCGGATTCACTGACACATCGCTATAAAATGTGAGCGAGAAATCCGATAGCTTCCCGTCATGATGTTTTCCTTCAGCGTAAAAGTCACGGTAAATTTTAAATGCAATTTTGCACATAATAAATTCTGAAGAACTCAGAGGTGCGAAACCAGGCACGAACCTATGACCCTCTGCTTGAGAGGTCAAACCACTAGTCTACCATAACTTCGTCTGAACCATATTGAAAAGAAAAGAGTTGATTTGTAAGCCTATACCATGGATCCATCTGTTTATCCCAACTTTGATGGAATAGGAATACACTCACAAATTATAAAAGCCACCTGAATGTTTTTTATTAATATTTCAGTGCAGGACTAACATAGTCTGATGATGCTGATGATAACGATGATGATGATAGTAACATATTAAAACAAAAGCACATTTTTATCCCGAACTTAAAAGTCTTTTCACAAAACATCTCACAAAAGCACTCAAATATCTTTGAAAAATGTTTCTCAAACATGCAGACAAATAAAAGTTATCCCAACTTCGGTTTAAGGTCGTAAAGATATTCTCAAAGCTTGGTCCAGAGAATGAGTCCCAAGTTCCAGAGATCCAGTTTTATTTTCACCAAGGTCAGGACAGAGGACGATTCCACAGTACACAGAGAGGAAAACAGCATGTCATTTCGAGCGTCCGCTTCGATTTTAGGTCACATTTTTTACGAATTGGCGGTAGATCTTAATGGCGTTTTCGGTTATTTATTTGACGTCCTGCACTTTTTATGAATAACTGGATACTGTATCCGAATCTTCTGCCATTTCTATAAAAATGTGTCCACGTAAGTGATTCGGAACAAGCGTTCGAATGCAAATCTAAGTACTAAAACTAGTCTAGTTGTAAACCTGACTTAACACTTGGTCAATAAATAAAATTAATAAATAAATAAAATAAATATCACGGGACAATTCACACCAATTGACCCAGTCCCAAAGTAAGCTCAGCAAAGCTTGTGCTATGGGTACTAGGCAACGGATAAACATACTTATATAGATAGATACATACTTAAATACATATTAAACACCCAAGACCCGAGAACAAACATTCGTAATTTTCATACAAATATCTCCCCGACACGGGAATCGAACCCGGGACCTCAAGCTTCGTAGTCAGGTTCTCTAACCACTAGGCCATCTGGTCGTCTAAAAATCAATAAAAGTAAATTGTTGTTAATTCTCCCGTGCTATTTATTTATTCCTAGCTGTTTCCCGCAATTCTGTCTGCGAAGAATTAGTTTATGGTATTATGGCTATCCCAAGTATGCAATTTTCCGGGATAAAGCTATCCTATGCCCTATTCTGAGACTCAAACTATCTCTGTAACATCATTTAAATCTGTTTCAGCGTGATGAGGTAACACACAGACATACACACTTTCGCATTTATGATATTAGAATGTACTATTGTAATTAAGGCAGTTTATTGTATTTGTAGCATACTGTCCTCTCAGGATATACTGCGCTACCAGCCGACCTCATTCGCTAGGTATCTCATTAGGTCGCTTCGTCGCTTAATTTTGAACTTAAGTGAAAATTTTTAGTAAAACTCCGCTCAGCGCTAAACATAAAACGCTTCCGACGCCATTTTAGTGGCGACTTGCAACTAATAAACTAAAGGCGGTCCTAAATAAAGCTGTCGGTGTTTTTATTGCGTTGAAATATCCAGCATGGGTCTTTTTTGGGGTCTACATTTATTGATCATCAAGCGTATCGTATATCCGTAGCATACCGACGAGTATTTAGAAATGTTTGGTAAGTAGTAAATAAAACACCCTATTAGTTTGAAGTGCAGGGACGGAATGTATTATATTTTCAAACAAGGTTCTATTTATAGCAGACTTAACTAAGGTGCAACTAGTGAGGGTAGGCGAGATCATAATCACGCCTCTAAAAGGTGGCATGATCATGGCGTGTTGTGTGTTGACACCCACGCCGACGCGCTGTCGTAGTGATCGTCGGTGTGGCTCTACTATTATACGCGCAGCGCCAGAGTTGATATCAATTCGCCCGCGGACGTCAATGCGCAAGTAGCCAGGTCTCCAGTGACCGAGCCGCCTCGCGAGGCAAGCGCATGAGGCATGATTTTGTTCTACACAAAGATCAAAATCGCACCGAAAATGGCTGCCTCGCGAGGCTGCTCGCTCAGTCAGTAGGCGGCTAACACCGCACGCACTTTTGCGAGTGTTTACGCCGAGCGAAATGTTTCTTGACAGACGTCAGCTGTTAATCTAGTATTGTAGTTGCAGCTAGCAGCTACAGTATCGAGATCGTTGGATTGCACGCGAAAAGATTTATTAAGAGTTAATTTACCGCCGCTTTAGCCTAGTTGGTAGTGACCCTGCCTACGAAGCAAGAGGTCCTGGGTTCAAATCCCGGTAAGGGCATCTATTTGTGTGATGAGCACGAATATTTGTTTCTGAGTTATGGATGTTTTCTATGTATTTAAGTATGTATTTATCTAATATATATATATATATAGATAAATACATACTTAAATACATAGAAAACATATATATATATATATATATATATATATATGTTTATCGTCGTCTTGTACCCATAGTACAAGCTTTGCTTAGTTTGGGACTAAGTCGATTTGTGTAAGATTGTCCCCCTAATATATATTTTTTTTTTTTACCTGTTCGAGTCTCACAGCGCTAACAATTGCAGATCATTTAGACTCCAAGTTGGATGTGTTGCATGCGGATGGCACGAGATCGATCTCTTTGACGAGCCTTGGGGGAGGCCTATGTTCAGCAGAGGACGTTTTTCGACTGAAATGATGAATGATGACGAGATTCCAAGTTCCTGCCAAGCACCAACAGATGTTCCTGCGCTCCGACTTCTGGCCGGAGCGTGTGGTGTTCCGTCGTTCTAGGGTATAGTCCGCCAAGCTCGTGCGTGACCCTCCGCGGAACCCTGTCGCAGTCAGCGTTTGCCGCACTTATTAAAAACAATCTTGTTAAGGACAGCAGGGTCTCCCTGCGACGGGGTTCCGCCGAGCGCCGCGCAAGAGCTTGTCAAGGTATAGCGACGAAGACGAATTTCTAAAATCCCTAAACAGTTGTGTTTTTGTTGTATTATTGAGTTGTGCTGCGCGTTGGTTTTTACTGCAATGCTATATAATAATTTTCATTGATAAATAAATAAATATTTTTTAGACTTGACCATACCTACCACTCTTTTGACAATTCCTCTATTTAAGGACCACATTACTTCCTCAACAGAAGAACACTAGCGACACTGCTGTTTGCGGCGAGTCATTTTATACAACTTGGTACTTCTAGAAATATAAGACTCGTTCGGAAGCCCCAAGTATTCCAATTAAGCGGGATCGCTCTTGACTAATGATGTACACATGTGAAGTTTGGGAATGCTTTGCAAATACTTAGCGGATACTTCTACCGCCTGCGTGGATACCAGATGTAATTACACCTGGGGGGCTACGAAATTTGAAGCTCCTATCGTGCCGTTCCTTTCACTCTTGTATTTAACACTATTAGTGTGAATGTTCGGCACTATACGAAATTCAAAAATCAGATTTTGTAGTATAAGCCTTGGGCGTTAAAAGCCGTGGTATCCAAGTAACCAAGCAGTGAGTCGTGAAAGTCGTATTTGGAATTTACGTATGAACATTTGAAATTTACCATGAGTTTTACGGCGAAGGAAAACACACAACCCTCCCCTTCCCTCCCTCTCCTTTTTCCTTCGGGCTGACAACGCACTGGCATCGCGTAAAGCGGGTGTCTATGGACTGTGGTGATCATTTAACATCAGGTGACCCACTAGTTCGTTTGTCTGGCCTCTCTAACATAAAAAAAAAACACCTGCCAAGAAATTCAATTTTGTGTGGGAAGTTCCCAATGCGCACTGGGCCCGCGTGGTAACTTCAGCCCAAGCCCGCTCATTTTGATAAGCCTGTGCCCTGCAGTGGGACGTATATTAGGCTAGATGACGATGATGATCCAATTCTACTCATGTTCTAGACTAGTTCAAGCCTTTTTAAATTGACTAAGCTCTAAAATTCAATTAAAACGACAAACATTCGCTCAAAGCTAAAGTGCTCTAATGACCTAACTTCCCGACCTTCGTCAAGAGATGGCGCCACGGGCGTCCGTTGGGACACATCGTTCGAATTAATCCCTAGCATGAGGGTAGGTGAGAATTGTTTACTAAATAATAAAGTGTGAACTAGGTTAATCTCCGTGTGACGCGGGGGATGTAGGTACTACGTCGGAATATGAAAATGTATACAATAAACAATGTTGTGGAAGGATTTTGTGAACGGTGTCACAGTAAAATCAGACGTTTTGTTAGTTTTGAAATTAATTTATTACGTTTCTGTTGGAGCTTGTCTAATTTAAAATGACGCGCGCCCAACCACCGTATTCACGCACATCTGCCAAGAGAAATATTTGTCTATAGTAGCTTAAATTGAGTTCCAAATCCTGTGCGTAAATGCGGTGGTGGGGCGCGTCATTTTAAATTAGACAAGCTATACATGTCACTTCTAATTCGCTACGCTCTCGCAGTGTTGCCAGGTCTCCTGTTTTTACCGGAGGTATCTATTGTTTTTGTCTGACTTATAGTTCTTTCTGGTACATTTTATCATCATCATTACGCCGACAGTTCTCGAATGGTGACCACGAACCGAGAGACGCTGATAGGCCTCCCACCAAGGAGGAATCCTTTGTTCAACAGCGGACGTCTTGCGGGTGATGATGATGATTAAAATAAATATAAGTAGTAGTAGGTACCGCATCCAGTATTCGTAACTCCGTCCCATTTCATCCCGAAGACTGTCTTGTTATTATAAGGCTGATGTAATAGTGAAAATTAAAAATAACACGGCGTGAGTGGTTTAGAAAAATGAGGTCGGGGAATTGAGTTTTTCTCAAACATGCTATGAAATATTGACGTTATGTTCCTTATAATACGCCACGAAGTGTCACAATGCAGGCGCGGCGTGGTGTGCGGCTAGACGAGAGATCAATAATGGAATTTCATACAACATTGCTGGCCTGGGCTAGATGATGATGATGATGATGATATGCATGTTTGAGAAAAACTCTATACAAGCCTTGGCCACGAACAGGGATTGCCGGCCTCGTATCTCTAGATGGCTCGTTAACACTCGGCCATCTATAACTACTCGGCCCGCAATCCCCTATTTCGCGGCCGCTGCCGTAATGTACTATTGTATCGATGATATCGAGATAGAAACTGGTTCGAAGTGTCAGTTTTCTTAGTACATATGTATTATATTTCAGAGTTATTTTTTAGATGAGGCACAGAATATATAATAGTACTAACGTACAGAATGGACACGCTCCGCCCCGCACCGATTCGAGTTACCCCACCCCCCAAGGCGCCGATTGCTTTACGCCGCTGTTCAACAGTCGGGTGGGCAACGCGATGCATGTCGGCCGCACGGCACTAAACTTTTGCGAAATGGTAATATATTGTGCATTGTATGGGTGTTTGGCAACAGCCAAAGATAAGGAAAGGAGTTTTTTCGATTCCCGAAGGACGAAAGAAGGTAGATAACCAACTTTAATTAGCAACATGAACAGTGTAGTTTAAAAGTTTGTTACCTATAATGTATAAATAGACGTCTTATATTAGTAGGTATTTGTGAAATTAATTTGTTAATTATTTCCTATCAATAGATCAATATCTACAATTACATTCTCTAATTGTCTTTACAAAATTAATTAGGTATACACTCATTCACTTGTTTTTAAACACTTAATTTAGACAAACGATAAGTTTAATTATAAGTACTACGATAATTAGATTACCTACTCATTTTTATTTTACATTATTACATTTTTTTTATTTTTTTTTTATTACAACGTTGCTCGCGCTCAACGAACGGCGCGGCATTCACTTTCCGCAGCTATCTCTTTCTATCTCTTTTTGCAATAGTCAGCCCTGTGCATCTTACGCACACATTGACGCGTGTACAGACGTCGTCGTGCTTGTGTGGATTCAGGAACGCGTGTTTTGTGCGTCGTGTCCGCCGTGTGGATGAGGGAAGATCCTTATCAACACTATAATTATAAATGTGAAATTATGTTTGTTTCATTTTGACGCCTTGACACATAAAATAGGCTACTTTTTATCCCAATGAAAATAAATTGGAATCGAGAATTTTAGAGACATGAAGTTTAGCATTCGGCATAGGTACAACGCAAATGAAGAATACGATGTAAACTTTGGGATTTTCTTTGGAAATTGAATAAAATTCCGAAGTTTTATTAATTTTATAGTCTGAGAGCCTATGCGTTACGACTGGGCGGAATATTCATTGCAAAAATCAAACGACATGAGAGATTGACCGTTATGTTGTGTTTTATCGACTCTCCCAATTATTTTGTTAATCTTCATGCAAAACAGATCTTTTCTTGGTAGACTTTAGAGTGTCCCACTGCATGGCAAAGGCCTCCCTCATTAAGGGCTAATTTCGTTACCTAAAACATGTCTAAGGCGCAAGCTACACAGAAGAGACGTCGCGGCTTAACCTTGAATCAGTCAATCAATCAGTATTCATACCAAATGTATAGAAGCGTCGCGATCCAATCAAGACAGAAGAGACGGGGCGGAGACGCGGCCTGCGAACAAACGACGCGAACTGCGACGCGCCCCCGTCCGTCCCACGTTTCTACTGTGTGGCTTTTGCCTAAGTGACAATTAATCATCGACAGTCTATAAAACACAATGGTCAATCCCTCGACGTTTGATTTTTGCTCTGAAAAGTTCGCCCCTTGTATGACATAATAATAGTGGGGTATCACGTAAGCAAATTTTATCATTCCCCGGCTTTACTGTTAGCTAAAGTTCGCCGACTTTTTATTTTCCAATGCATTTGATAGCAGTAAGCCTGCACTTCAGGTGGCCGGTGCAGACGGCTACGAGCAATAAAACAAGCCAAATGCAGCTTTTACAGCGCTCTAGGAAGTACCCACGCTAGTATGGAAGCTTAGGTTGATGTCTAATCGATTTTAGGGTTTCGCAGACTGCTTAAAACGAGGCATTTGAAAGACACGACGACCATACTAGCTAGGCGACCGGACAGCCAAGGGGTTAGAGAACCTGACTACGAAGCTTGAGGTCCCGGGTTCGATTCCCGATATTTGTGTGAAAAATACGAATGTTTGTACTCGAATCTTGGATGTCTAATATGTATTTATCTATATAAGTATATTTATTTGTTGTCTAGTACCCATAATACAAGCTTTGCCTAGTTTGGGACCACGTCAATTGGTGTTAGGAGCCCGTCTTGTCTAACGCGCAAGCGGTTGCCATCGTTTCACCATCTCGTTCTGTCACCATCTTTATACCGTTTGATAGAAAGAAATAGTGAATGCGATCAAGCGTCCGCGCGTTAGTCTGGAAGCTCATGGTTAATTTTAAATACTATTTCGCCGGTTCTTTCGAAAAACACAGAGGTGTGAGCCTGGGCTCGAACCCACGACCACGCTTGAGGTCAAACCGCTAGGCTACCACTACAATACAAAACAATACACTGACTCTTTATTGTACACCACAAAGAAAACAATACAGAAAAACAAGTATGTACATGGAAAAAAATATAAAAATATAATATTATACCTACTTTATAACACCGTGATGTATGTACATGGCTATACAATCAATAAATAAATAAATAAAATATACAAGCTAAGCAATAGGTGCTACATCTCTAAACTAAACTAAAACTAAACCAAACCAAAAACTATAAACATGTTTGGACTACGCCCGCTTCTAACTTGCCATAGCTAAATACTGCCACATCACAGGTGGTAATGGTGGTTCGACGCCTGGCCGACCGCCAAGCCTTTTTATCTCGTCATGAAGACTTTTGATGTCCGTGCTATTTGGTAACTTGGTTCCTGAGCTTCGTTCGCATTAAGGTGCTAAAAAAAACTATAACTTGAATCACACATGAGCTATTTTCATTTATACATGCATTTTTGTTAAAAAGTAAATTTTCACTCCATCCAAACTTAAAAGTCTCTTATCGGTGGAATTACGCTCTTGTCCGCGGAGTCACTCTCTTGTCGGTGGAATTACGCTCTTGTTGGTGGAGTAACGCTGTTATCGGTGCAGTTACGGTCTTGTCAGTGGAGTTACGCTTTAAAATATAATTTCGCACATAAATTCGGAAGAACTCAGGGAGCCGGGGCTAGCGAACCCACAGACCTCTGCTTGAAAGGCTTTATTTAGGTCAAATCACTAGGCCACCACGGCTTTTTATAACGCATTAATTTTATGGTTGGGATTTAATGGACGCTTTCAAAAGTTTATTCGAGGAACTACATAATACGAGATTTGTACTTAAAAATGCGTACATATACAAACTAAGCGAGTTTACACTTGTTACACAAAAACATAGTCGATTGCCGTCGTCACTACTTCATCAATATGTATACGCAAAATTTCCACAGAAATTGCTTCTACCTCCGAAAAGCTATAAGACACGTAACACATCAACGACGTATAGAATGAGATGAGTTCGCTAAATCGACGGCCGTAACCGCCGACCTTCGACTGCGAGCTGATAAGCCACGTGTCAGATTTGTGTCACGTTTAATGATGTGCCAATTTTCGCGATAGAGGCTGTAGCCGCGGTTGGCCTAATGGTTTGACCTGTGGTTTGTCATGCGAAGGTCGTGGGTTCGAATCTGGACTCACATTTGTGATTATTTTCGTAATTTAATTAATTTCATTTTCTTTATCTTTGCTAATCCTTACTCGTTACTAATATTATAAATTCGGAAGTATCTCTGTATGTCTGTTACCTCTTCACGCTTAAACCGCTGAACCGATTTAGGTGAAAGGTATGGAAATAGTTCAGGCCATAGGATTTTATCCCATAAAATTGCATAGTTCCCGCGGGACAACAGCTTTTGTACTTACCTATAAGAAACTAAATAAATAAATATTAGGGGACAATCTTATACAAATCGACCTAGGCCCAAACTAAGCAAAGCTTGTACTATGGGTACTAGACGACGATAAACATACTTATATAGTTAAATAAATACTAGAATACATAGAAAACATCCATGACTCAGGAACAATATTCGTGCTCATCACACAAATTAATGCCCTTACCGGGATTCGAACCCAGGATCTCTTGCTTCGTAGGCAGGGTCACTACCAACTAGGCTAAAGCGGTCGTCAAAACTATAAATATAAAAAACGTAATAGGCAAGCGGAGACGGGAGTAAAGACTGGTATTTATAAAATAAAAACTGAAACATTATTCTCAAAATACATTGTTTTAAAATCAATTTAGCTGTTTTATCGGAACTATATAAATCGAAATCTCAGATTCATGATCTCACGTGACTGAATGTTTTTAAGATGACCGAATTCATATATATATGTATATATTTTAATTAACATATACTTCAACATGATTAATTTAATTTACTAAAAAAGCTAACAAATATAATAATAACCCTCTCGCATACTGGTAAAGTGTCTCAACTAATCCAATTAGGTTAAAACTTCGCCCTTCAAATACCAGCAGCTGTTGACACGGTTTCGCTGTTAAATTGGTGCCCTAGAGACTGCCAAGGTCATGGACTTTGTGGATTAAAAGTGGGTGAATTTAACATAAGGGTAGGGCATGGATAATTTAGATACGCTCCAAGGGATCCTAGTTAAAACTAGTAGGTATATTTTATTTTTGGATAGCTAATATAATAAAAAATATCACGGGAAAAATCATCACCAATTGACCTAGTCCCAAAGTAAACAAAGCTTGTGATGTGTATTAAGCAACGGATAAACATACTTATCTTTCTGATATATAAAAATCTCGAGTCACGGTGTTCGTTATCGAACTCCTCCGAAACGGCTTGACCGATTTTTATGAATTTTTTTCTCCACATTCGGTATATCTGGTCTGGTCGCAGGCTATTTTTTATACCCCTATTCTTCGCGGACGGAATCGCGGGCAACAAAATTATAGATATATAATATAAATATATACATAATTAAACACCCACGACTCGAGAACAAACATTCGTATTTTTCATACAAATTTATGCCCCGACGCGGGAATCAAACACGTAACTTCATGTTTCGTAGTCAGGTTCTAACCACTAGGTCATAATCATAAGTTTCTTGCCACATTCTTCTCAACAGGGTTTTTCCGAACCGGTGGTAGATTCTTCGACATTCATAAGTGCTTGCTATAGCCTAAATTGAATAAATATATTTTGCCACAAATTAAAATTAAATCCTGACACAATGCACAACTAAAAGTTTTTGATATTTGCCAATGTGAACCATAGGAACAATGCTATACTTACAGTAAAATTACATAAAGTTTACCACTGACAGATGGTTTGCCTTCATTTCTTATTCAACTTTAACGACCTACAAATAAAGCCAATTTTAGAATACTGTTACCCATGTTTGCAGATTTTGTAATAGCTACTTTGTTTGTATGGTATTAAATTTGGAAATGAAATGAAGGCAAGCCATCTGTCAGTGGTAAACTAAAAGTAAACGTAATGTACATACTCTACCACACAGAACAAGTGAGTGTAGCATCATTTTCCTATGGTTGATATTGGCTATATTCAGAGCCATATCACACTGGGGATTTGCGATCGTATTAGAATTGGAGCGAACGCGCGGCGTGTTCGCCAAGGCGCGCAACGGATTCATCACAAACGCGCAAACGTATTAAATACTTATGTCTAAACTAGCCTTCCGACCGCAGCTTCGCCCGCGATAAATTAATTTTCCCGTAGGAAAAGGTATTATCCCGCGGTAAAAAGTAGCCTATGTCACTCAGTGATAATGTAGCTTTCTAACGGAAAAAGAATTTTTGAAATCGGTCCAGTAGTTTCGGAGCCTGTTCAATGCAAACAAACAAACAAATCTTTCCTCTTTATAATATTAGTATAGATTAGTATAGATACGTTGGCAGCCGTTGTAGCCGTGGTGGCCTAGAGGTTTGACCTATGGTCTCTCAAGTAGAGGGTCGTGGGTTCAAATCACGGCTCGCACCTCTGAGTTTTTCGAAATTTATGAGCGAAATTACATTTGTAATTTACCATGAGCTTTACGGTGAGGGAAAACATCGTGAGAAAACCGGTATACATCTGCTAAGAAATTCAATTGTGTATGTGAAGATTCCAATCCGCACTGGGCCCGCGTGGATACTATAGCCCAAGCCCTCTCATTCTGAGATGAGGCCTGTGCCCTGCTGAGGAACGTATATTGGCTGGGGTGATTGATGATGATGATGAAATACGTTGGGCTTCCGCAGCGAACACGCCGCACGTTCGCTCCTCTTCTAATACGTTCGCAAATGGCCAGTGTTATAATAATATGGCTCTAAGATTACTTCGTAGCTATGCAATAATAATTATATCAGGATTTACTTGATACTTACCGACGATGACTGAATAAAAGTGTTTTTAATACTGCTACAATAGTCCACGGACCGGAAGACGCAGTGTAGGTAGACCTCCAACAAGATGGACCGACGACCTAGTTAAGGTTGCGGGATCGCGTTGGATGCGGATGGCGCGGGACCGATCAGTTTGGCGAACCGTGGGGGAGGCCGTGGTAGCAGTGGACGTCTTTCGGCTGAAATGATGATGATGATGACTATACTGTAAGAGTTATTTTGGCGCATTATTAGTGCAAAATAGATACATAAAAAAAAAGTGTCAGCAAGGTCGTCTATAGTACTAAATAAAACCATATTCGCTTTATTCATATCTATTACAGCGCAACACTTTAAACATTCTTTTATGTGGTCCTGTAAGCGTTCTAAGAGCTAAATTATAGAACATAATCTTTAAGAACGAAAACGCTCTGATGAAAACCTTTATAGTACAAGCAGTCACATTGGTTACCATTATAGGCCTACTATATCACAATTTGGTGATAAAAAGCCTTGGTTATAGAAGTTTTTGTTACTTGGGGAAGTAGACACAAATAATGAATTGATGCACCTACTTTTTATGTATTGTAAAAACACGAAGCTCACATAGATTTTGTGAGCCAATACTTTTATTAGCTAACTCAATCGACTGTTTATTTGTTTCAAAGCAACGAAAAATTTAATTTTACAGTTGATTGAAAATTGATCTGGTTTTTAGGGCTAAAATAAAAGGTTATTGTTTTATGGCGTCAACTCCCCTATTGGGACATGTAATAATTATGAGATGCAGTTTTGCGGAGTATCAAGCGTACAGTTTTTCTAGTAATATAGTCTCCCTTGAGGGCAGAGCTCCCAGGACTTACAAACTTGCCCAGTACACTTACTACAATTAAAAAATACATAATGTGACAAACGGACAGACAGGCCACCAGATGAAGAAGGTTACGATACCATAGAGACATAATAAAGGCATAGCTACAAGCATGTATTGTCCTTTGTATTAAAATTGAAGACGTTCCATCAAAATAAAATAAAAACCTTCTAAATTTAAACTTTTCCTCATTCGCACTCACACTGGCCAGCAATGTTATACTGCCTTACTGTTAAAAGATTCGAAAAATAAATTTTACTTCATTCAATATCAAACCTTTAGTTGCGAATCATAGGGTTGAAATTTCATCACCTTCTGTTCGTGCCAGCCGAAGCGTCGCTCCCTCACGCATTCGTACGGAACGCACCTTCCTGTCCTTCCCCAATATTCGAAATAAGAACACCATTTTTAAATCGACTTTAGAGTTCAGAGCTTTAATTTTAAACGATGCTCCTTTGTTTTTGTTTTTCAACGGCTAAACATAGTTGCAATATCACACGCGTCGGTAATTTGAATTCCAATTTCAAAGCAAGTTCAAGTCGCTTTATTACAAGCTTTTATTTAACTCGCCCTGTTTGCTTTGGTCAAATTTTGGAAGTCGAATTTAACCCACATCCAGTGGTCGGATTGGCTTGAAGTTTGGTGTCAACAAAAAAAATAGTCAGCAAAAAAGCTAGCATTAAAAATATTTTTTTAACAAAAATTTCGTCGTCGGTTAGACAAGCACAAATAAAGAACATCAGAAACATTTCAAAAACTCGCCGAACCTAAACTTAAACCACCTAAGCAATTAATTTTTAATATTTTTTTCCTGACTGTACTCTCATTTCCATTCAACCTACATACCAAATTTCAAGTCAGTCCGACCACTCGAAGCCCTTTGTGAAAAATTAGGCTAGTTTTTCAAGATGCCTACCTAGCCTACGCCTAAGTTTTATCGGTCTAGAAATATATTCCTGAAAGCTGATTCCAAAGTTTTATCGTGCGTGGCAAAAAGTTCTGCAAAAACCGAACTGTGGTAGACCCAACGGCTAAGGCAGTGAGGGACGAAAGAAAGGTTGTTACTTAAATACAAGCTTCTAAAAACACAAGCTAGGTCTTCTGAGCTTGTATCGAAAATCTGGGCCCTATTTCACCTTGCTGACAGGTGCGACGCTTCTACTTTCACGAAGAGCTATTTTGATAATACGCGTATGTTACCAATGACGGCAACAGGTAGACGCTTGAAATATTCACAGAATATTTAGTTATACAGGGTAATTTTTTAATCAGTGCACAAATTTTGATACGTGATTCAGTATCGTTAATAGATCATCACGATTTTCAAGATTTTTTTTTTACATTTTGAAATTTGGGTTGTTCATAGTAATTTATCCAATGAATTGGCCGAGTTACTATGAAAAATAAAAAAATAAGTGATAAATATTATAACGAAAAATACTGAATGTCATTTTAACGACACTGTATCACATATTAAAATTTGTGCACATATTAAAAAATTACCCTGTATATTCACTTTATAAATAAATAATTAAATTAAAATAAAACAAATATTTAAGGAGGCTCCCATACAACAAACGTGATTTTTTGCCATTTTTATAGATAATTGTACGGAACCCTTCGTGCGCGAGTCCGATTCGCACTAGGCCGGATTTTCATTTGTTGCCAGCGACTCCGTCTGGGAAGAAATCGTTAGAAACTGCGCAATTTTCCGATATACCAAGGTTTATAACAAGAGGTTGAGACCCTAGGAACTATCTCCACACTAAATTTCGTCTATATCAATTCCGCGGTTAAACATGGTAACAGACAGACAGAGAAACTTTCGCATTTTTAATATTAGTCACAATAGTAAGGATTGTCACACAAAATACAGGAAGAATCCTGTTTTGACAGCTCATAAAAAGTTCGTCAGTCGATTGGTGATGTCATCATTCCTGTTCAAACATGTTGTTTGTGAGTAGAGTTCCCAACGAATTAGTGGGAATGTATTTTTTTTGACATGGGTTAAGACATCTGTCAAAACGGATGCTGCACAAAGTCCTACCATCGCATTTCTCGGGTAATAAGAAATGAACGTATGATATTAATACTACTTTGCATAACGTTGGTTAGTATAACGTTCTCTAGATATAATGAACGAAAGATATAATTTCAAAATATCTAATTAGTAATATTATAAGGTATAATGTAATAATATATTTCGTTGTTATATCTCGTGGGACGCTCACAGTTTTCTCTCTGACAATCTGTTTAAATATATAAATGAATTCCTATTTCCCTTGGTCACGGCATTACGCGTGAACGACTGGACCGGTTTCGGTAATTCTTTCAAAGCAACCTTATCTTTTTAATAACTAGCTGATATAGAGACTTGTTTTGATACTTGGCAGATAGATTTTAGGATTATTTATATAGGTGCAGTGAGAGGAGATTTATGGAATTTCCGCGGCCGAGAAAAAACCGTGGAACACTAGTGGTTTGACCTATAGCCGCTCAAGCAGAGGGTTGTCTGAGTTTTTCCGATCTTATGTGCGAAATCACATTTGGAATTTACCATGAGATGTGTGTAATGTTCCCAATCCGCACTGGGCCTGCGTGGGAACTACAGCCCGAGCACTCTTATTCTGAGGGTCATTTCTGAAGATCATAAATGTATTGTTATTCATAACTCTTTTTTTACTCTGAATCCATTCATATAAACAGAATTGTTAAATACAAACCTAACCTAGCCTAACATATATTTACAGAGCTATGAACATTTTTTTTCACAAAAATTTGCGGTTTCGACGGACAAAAAATTATGACAAACAAAAATTATGATAAATTTTACCTTATGACTAAAAATATTATGCCTTCGGACTCGCTCCCATACAGGCCGAGGTGATAATGATTATTATGAGGATGAGGGAGTTGTCTATGTATTTTTTTTTTCAGAGCAAACAAAGTCGCGGACAAAAGCAAAAGCTAGTTCAAAATACTAAGCTTACTATATCTATCGTCTTTTACTTCACACGAAAATATTCCCGCTATTCGATAGCGGGGCTTCTGGTATGTGCAGGCCGTCGATTTCCCACTGCACGGCGTGCCGTTTCGCGTTTACCGATGCGAACGCTTTGACAGTTGAAAAAAGATGCTAAACAGGGAAGGTCGAGTGTTAAATATCAATAGAACTGGCGTCAGGAGTTTGGATTTGTCGTCGTGCGTCGTGACATCTGTTGAAGATAGACGTCCTTCCTAATCCTTCCTAACATTATAAATGCCAAAGGAACTGTCTGTTACCTCTTGAAGCTTAAACTGCTCGACCGATTTACATGAATTGTGGTATAGGGTTAGTCTGTAATCTTGGGAAGACATGGGATAGATTGTATCCCAGAAAATTGGATTATTGCGTAGATGTAGTCGCGAGCAACAGTTGGTTTCTCAAAAGTTTCATTTCATCATGGTCCCTGTCTATATACGTCCCATTGCAGGGCACAGGCGTCCTCTCGGAATAAGAGTGCTTGGGCCGTAGTTCCCACGTTAGTTAGTTGTACGATTGTTGTATTGTACGTTTATTCTTATTATTTTTGCTAACCATACCCAATTTCGCTCTCACGCATATTTCGACATTTATACAGCGTACAGCCAAGGAAACTGAATCGTGTACCAGGGTAGAACCTTTCCACAACCAATTTCATGATGATTTTATTGGCAGATGTATGTAATGTCAACATGACATTTGCAATAAAAAGGGTTCACCTTGGTACGTGATTCAGTTTCTTCGACTGTACGTAGTTACGTTAGCAAAGCCCGCTCGCCTTCCTGAATTCGAAGAAATGTACTAAAAAGGACTAAGAAAAGGATGGTACGGCCGTATCTTTGTTTTGCTCGACTGTGCCTCTTTGACATTGACAATTCTTACGAACCATTTGATTCTTGACACACCGTAGAATGTTCTCATATTCGTAGTGTCATAATGAATGATTTTTCTTGTCAGGAACTGTAATAGCACTATGACATTTTCTGTAAAAGGATTCCCCACCCGATGCGTCAATGTCAATTGTACGGTTTAAAACATCAAATACTATTTTCAATCACATTTCAATATGAGAATCAGTCTTATTGGGTTTTATTCTGTCAAAAAAATGGCAAAGCACTTACTTGATCTCCTATAGCTACCCTAATTTGACCCCTACACCGTTTTCACCCGCCACCGTTTTGCTATCAACACAAAAAAAAATACAAGTCCAAACGCAAAGGAACTGCCCATGTCCATAGCGAAATGCATTCAGGATCTCGTAGTCCACATCACATCGCTTCAAAGAGTCCGTTGGGGCTCATGGACCACTGCATTTTCATCGATACATGCCCTCTCGTCCGGAACACTCCCAGCTGTCGGCCATTTTGCTTTTCGAACAGGAGCTCCGTTTGAATTTTACTTTTTAAATTTTAAATGGCGATCAACGGATTCCGTTCGGCCAGTTTTTGCATTTCCGGGGTTGTTTCTGTTCGGATTAAAATGGGAGTGAAATAAATTTTGGAGATGAAGCTTTTTTTACGAAAAAATATATTGCGAATGGTATAATTTAATAATGTTGACGTACTTCATTGTGCCACTCATATCGCTATTTTTTTGAATATATCGTTATTTCATGAACTAAAACAATTACTTTGCTCACCTGCGACCTTACAATAGTTACGTTTATGCAAGAAATGTGCGTTCATGCAGTTCCTCCACCTCCACACTGTACGAACACACACAAATCACATAAACACAACTATCACCACCACCAAGCTACACTGACGCGTTTCGAACTCAACCAGAGCTCATCTTCGCAGTTACCACAACCGTATGCTATGCTACCAAATGTTAAACTCAACATAGTTAACATCATCATCGTCATAGTTTAACATTTGGTAGCATAGCATACGGTTGTGGTAACTGCGAAGATGAGCTCTGGTTGAGTTCGAAACGCGTCAGTGTAGCTTGGTGGTGGTGATAGTTGTGTTTATGTGATTTGTGTGTGTTCGTACAGTGTGGAGGTGGAGGAACTGCATGAACGCACATTTCTTGCATAAACGTAACTATTGTAAGGTCGCGGGTGAGCAAAGTAATTGTTTTAGTTCATTAATATGGACCTCCGCAAAGTAACGCCTGATTCAATAAATATCGTTATTTAATAAAGATCGCTGGAAACTATTAAATAGCAGCCAATTGCATGTACAACAAAATTGAGGAAGGCCTATGTCTAGCTGTACGACTAGACCCCTTTCAGCTGTGATGTTGATATTGCTATTGTTGCTACATTTTTGAACTAAATTCGAGAGAGCGGTAGCCATATTTTCTAGAGGCATTTTTTTAAATTGCTGTTGAACACCATAATATTATCATTGCAAAAAACAAGTACCTACCGAATAGCCTAGAGGTTAGAGAACTTGACTACGAAGCTTGATGTCCCGGGTTCGATTCTCGGTCGGGGCAGATTATATGTATGAAAAATACGAATGTTTGCTCTCGAGTCTAGGATTTTTAATCTATTTAAGTATGTTTTTCTGTTGTCTAGTACTCATAACACAAGCTTTGCTTACTTTGGGACTTAGTCAAATGGTGTCAAGAGTCCCGTGACATTAAATTTTCAGCACATTTTTGAATATCGAAAGTTAATAATTATAGAATGTATTAAAATATCGAATGGATTATAACATCAGAAAGAAAGAAATGCGATTATGATTGCGAGCACGCTGGACAATACTGCCTCCTATGAGATTCTATTAAATTAGTTAATTATTAGCTGTTTCCCGCGACTCAGTCCGCAAAGAATCCGTTTATCGCTATCCCTTGAGAACTACACAATTTTCCAGAGTAAAAAGTATGCTATATGTTAATATAGACCATAATACTATCCGCATGCCAAATTTCATCAAAATCCGTCAAACCGTTTTAGCGTGAAAGAGTGACAAACATCCATACATCCATCTATGTATACAAACATTCGTAATAATATAATTATGTAAAAATATTAGTCAGATTATGATTGTCTCAATGTTAAGGCGACTGACGAAGCTGCCATTCAGAAAGCTCCCAAAATGTTTTCCAGATATAAAATGTTTTGCCGCTGACGAATAGATTTCAAACGCTCATAAACTTTCGAACTTTTCATAGCATTATCAGACGCGAATTCGAGATTTCCGCCAGTATCTACCGATATTTATGAAACTTTTCGCCTTCTCCAATCACTGATACAGATAACACAACACAAAGGTTTGAAACTTTTGCTTCCAAACAATAGCATCTAATCTTAATTAAATTTGGACCCGTTGTCCCGAACTTAAAGATGGAAACTCGAAGATAGAATTGAAATGCCTGTAATTGGGGAATAAGCGTGGCATTGAATGCGTGATGAGTCCGTAAGATGCACAAGATAGGATGAATCAAATTTTAGGGTAAATTTAAACTGATCAGTCCGACTGGATTTTTTTTGTGGTCTCGAAGGTTCAGTTTCGGTCTCGGTCAGTTTCGACCACCAAATCTAGTTTCGGCCAAATGTTGGCCGAAACTCCGTGTTTGTCTCGCGCGTCCTCGGACCAACTGGTCCGAGCGCGCGTCATTCGGGTGAGTAAACGTGATTGCTAACAGGGGGAGGCCTAGGGCCAGAGGCTCGGAATCATAATCACTTTTACCACTTCTTTCAAACGTTATAGGTTGATGGTTGAAAGAGATGGTAAATGTGATCGTGAGTGGCCGGGCCGCGCGTTAAAAAATACCGCCTCAGTAGTATGCGTTTTTTTTTTGGCTGACAATCATCATGATAGGTTTGTTGTTTTAAACTGTCGCGATATTCACTCATAGATATTAGTAGTCATACCTATGTCTTTGCGGATGACGCAGGGCCGATCAGTTTGGCGAGCCTTGGGGGAGGCCTGTGTCCAGCAGTGGACGGACGTCTTTCGGCCGAAATGATACCTATATCGTTTGACGTCGAAAAGTCTAAAAGTAATTTCATCAATAAATTGTCACAATAAGTCTTTGCTGTAATAATAACTATGATCATGATTATGAAGAGGATATCATTAAGTATATAATTTTGAGAGAAGGCCTGTACCCTGCAGTGGGACGTATATAAGCTGGTATGATGATGATGATGATGATTATGAATATAAAATAACGAAAAACCATTTTTGTTACACTGTCGTGTTTATTTAATCCATCCGTCAGTTAAGATGAAATTTTATTCAAATTTTGGTCTTCTAGAGCAGGGTTTGGGCCGGGCGTGGATGAGTCACTCAGTGAGTCAGTGAGTGGGTCAGCCAGTCGATCAGATAGGACTTCTATTTTTATATGTATAGATTACGATGAGGAGTCGTGAGCTATTTTACTGAAAATAAATCCATCAACACTTTGAGACTCGATAATTTACTATCGTTAATTTATATTATAGACAGATACTAGGGGGTCTGTTCTTGAAGATTTCTTTATGCCTGCCATGAAAATGAATGTCAAGTATGTAAACAATAATTAAAGTGGACCACACACAGTTTTAAGAACCGCTGAAAGTAATAAATGGCTACTGTTAACAAGTTATTGGACCCTTGACCTACCGCGTTGATCTTTTTATAGTTACATGATGAATAATTAAAATAAAGGCCCAAGTGCGAGTCGGACTCGCGCACCGAGGTTCCCGTACAGCCAAGGGAAAAATATATATTTAGGTACACACGATATTTTTTTTAATGGACAATTTAATTTAGATTATCAATATAATAAAGTCTTAACTTTCTTAAGACTGATCGATCACGCTTGACCGATTTTCATTATTTGTAGATATATGCAATATTTATCTCTATTGCCATTCCGAGTATGAACTTTGGTACGAACCACGAAGACGGAGACAGAAGACTTTCATTGTAGTTCAAAACCACCCCCTCCAAACGCCATATGAACTTCAACTTGCTCACTGCATCTGCAAGCTATGTCGTCGGCCACTTAGTAGGAGGCATGCCAACGTTACGTCTTCTGCGTCTTGGTCTCGAGAACTTTTCTACTCTAACGGTTATCTGTATGCTTAGTATAAGTTTTCCTTCACTTCAATACTTCTCGATCGCGTTTACGTAAAAATTTCAATTCTATGGAAACATGAAAGCGCGCGCGCGAAGGCGCTGTCCATGTTTCCATAGTAATTGAAATTTTTACGTAAACGCGATCGAGAAGTATTTTGGTGAAGTAAAACTTATACTAAGCGTACAGGTCGTCGCTCTATCTTGTTGGAGGCCTACCTATACTGCGTCTTCCGGTCCATGGACGCCACTCAAGAACCTTTTTGCCTCATCGGCCATCAGTTCTACGAGCCCTTAATAGGTATCATCATCGTCATCACTTCAGCTTACACATTCTCGAGCTACTTTACTCTATTTTTTGCCCGAATTTCATATTGCCATCACCTTCGGTACAACAGTGTATCATCTCGAAATAATACACCATTTTAATTTAGACTTTACTTAATTTCCGGAAAGTCTAAATTAAAATGGTGTATTATTTCGAGATGATACACTGTTGTACCGAAGGTGCGATTATCGTTTTCAATAACATTCATTTGCCATAATGTAATTTATTTCTGAAACAGTATTTTCTTCACAAGCCACGCGGTGTGGAGTTTTTTCACAATTGTTATTAAACTAACCTAACCTAATATATTATACAAGAGCCATATTACACTAGCGATTTGCGAACGTAGTGGAAGTGTAGCGAACGCGCGGCTTGTTCGCCGCGGGCGCGCAACGGATTCGCGGCGCACGCGCAACGTATTAAATTAAATGCTTATGTCTAAAGGTCGATTCCATATCTACAGATACCGAGCGTGTCAGACACATGCCGTGGCAGACAGAATAATATTCTTCTATACAGTTTCTATTAACGAATTCATATGTATCGTAGACCGCGCAGACGCGGGCCGTGCCCAGCCAGTGTTGCCATATCCATTTTATGTAAATCCGTAGGTCCAGGCGAAAAAATCCGTAGAATTCCGTAAATCACCTGAAGAAAAATCCGTAGATCTACGGATTTTTTTAAATTAGGTGTTTTCGACTGCACCTGAACCTTTAAATGCTATTCAAAATTAGATTAGAGTCTGGCTAAAGTAAATTGGCAATAGAAAGTCGACAAAAATTAAAAAAAAATTGGCAATCTATTCTGGCAAGGAAGAAATTTTCTATTCATACGCTTCGGTTTCCCGTTCATTCCGTTCCGTTATGTTCATTTTTGATAGTTGTCAGCGAAACTAGTAGGTAAATTTTAAAAAATGAGGCTAGTCTGAAATTCCGTAGATTAGCCAAGCATTTCCGTAGGTCACAATGACGGATTTACGGATGTACGGATTTTTCCGTAGATCTGGCATCGCTGTGCCCAGCCAGTATGCGCAAAGAACATTTTGTCGGTATCTGATACGGCATTCGCCTGACACGCTCGGTGTCTGTAGATACTTACGGATCAACCGTTCCGTTTGCAATCACCAGTGTGACATGGCTCTTAGATGACATTTCAAAAAATCCTGAAACCAGTACGGTGCCATATTCTTTATGGCAAACGTTGGTATGGCAAGTGAAATAAATGTCAATGAAATTATGAGAAACGAAGGAGGTTTACGAATCCTGCTATCGCAAAAAAGCTTGCTTGAAGGAGGTTGAACTAAAGTTATAATTGTATACCGAATGATCCGGACTGCATATGCCAGCTGGCCATATGCGGGTTGGATAAAGAAGGGCATTGTTTTGCTGCGTGTTAAGTGAATGAGGGACGAGGAATGCTTGCGGTAAAAAAATGTCTTGTCAGAAAAAAAGGAGTCAGACGGGTTGAACTTGGTAGAACGAAAAAAGTAGTTAACACGAACAGCTGTTTTGCGTTAGGGTGCCTTTTCACCAGAGATGTGCTACGCTACGGATGTGTCTGATATCCTCCAATCATGTTGGAAACGGGTTCAACTAAGGTATTATTTTTATATGGAACGATGCGTGCCCTGGATGGGTGCTATGGATGCGTGCTATGGACGCGTGCTATGGTTCGTGCTATGGATGGTCGCGAAGCGGTGCAAGTGTCTCCCCCCTCACCGCGCTGCCGCTCCGCGTGCCCCTGTCGACACATCGCATAGGCATAGCTCGAGCTGCGCATCTTCTTCGCACAGCTACCTCGCGGCTGCTCATCTACATAGCGCATCTTCCTCGCGCAGCTACATAGCTTAGCATTGGTGGAAACGGTCACACAGTTTCGTAGCGTAGCTTTCACATCTTCGCAGCATAGCTGCATAGCGACCGCTTTAGCCTAGTTGGTAACCCTGCCTACGAAGCAAGAGGTCCTGGGTTCGAATCCCGGTAAGGGCATTTATTTGTGTGATGAGCACGAATATTTGTTCCTGAGTTATGGATGTTTTCTTTGTATTTAAGTATGTATTTATCTATATGTATAAGTATGTTTATCGTCGTCTAGTACCCATAGTACAAGCTTTGCTTAGTTTGGGACTAGGTCGATTTGTGTAAGATTGTCCCCTAATATTTATTTATTTATATTTATTTATAGCACATCTCTGGTGGAAAGGCACCCTTATGGCCCGGCCACCGCGCGACCGGCGGCAGCGGCGAGCGTTTTCTCCGTTCATTGCGCGGCCGAGACGTTCGCCGCACAGTGTTTATCTGGCGGCACACGCAATGGACTGGTAAAACGCTCGCCGCTGCCGCCGGTAGCGCGAATTCGTCGCCGGGCTGTTATTTAAAACTCGTCGCACTATCACATTACTAGAGGAACGAATGGGACGTGGATTTCAACTAATGATCGCATTAGCATTCAGCAGGTCGGATTCTAAACGTCTGTACTCCGCCTCAATGGGAGCGAATGATACATGCGCTCGAAAAACGTAACTCTCCTTCTGCAGATAACTAACCGGTAATGAGAAACAACTATCCGCATTCAAAAGCTGCATAGTACCGGTTTGCACTAACTCATTGTCTACGTCACTGCATTAATGTCTTACTGAGCTTTTGACGCATTTGTTGCATTCATTTAATCTCGTGCTGTATCATTACTAACAAAGCTATAGTCCTGAAATTCATGTGTAAGATATTTGAGGATTCACTCTAGTACAAGTGTTTATCGAAACACGATTACTTGTAGTTCGCTCGATAGAAAAAAAATCCAAAGTCGTCTCTAAAAAAATAAAATAAATTCGTAGCACGACGTAAATACTGCACGACAGGTCATGCCTTTTTGAATTTTAATAAAACAAGATTTTTCTAGAGCGTAATGTTGCTACATTTTAAAAATGTGTATTTGTTTTAATAATACGATGAAAATACCTAAATACACGCGCAGTCTAACCGACCTATCTTGAGCCATCGTGCTTCCCCCATCTCCGCGTGAGTGCTGCTTTAGTTGTCCTTCGGTCATCGGACGGGGAATTCGTGTCGCTCGCACGCCTTTGATTCTAGCCGCTCTCACGCACACATACACGTGTCATCGATTAGCGTCAAAAGCACGGTAGGGCCTCAATGCAATACACATAGAACTGCAACTGGCGATCGACTCATTATTGGTTTATTTCCATTTAGATAAGTGAATGTACGGCCGATGGAGTGAGGTTAGAGTGGCGGCCGCGAACCGGAAGACGTGGTGTGGCAAGGTCCCCAACAAAAGGGAACGACGAGCTGGTAAAGGTCGCAAACCACTTCGACACGGGCGAGAGTTTGCTGACTCGAAGGCATTAATTTTATGTCCACAGGAAAGACAACCTTTGTTCCTTACTCTGTGTATGACCCTGTAACGAAGTGAAGTGCAAATAAAGAAAGAAAGAAAGAAGATATTTATTCACTTTTACAAGCCACACAAAGACAATAAAATACACACAATTTCATAAAAATAAACAAAGATCACAAACAATGGAGTAAGAAATATGTACACACACAATTCTGCATGTGTGTCCCCGCAAAAGTGAAACTAAAAAAAATTAAAGAAATCTAAATTATTTTTGATATTCCGAAAATTACGTACTTTTATGCTTACATAAAGGAATGGCAATGATTGTAGCAAACGAACTTACACTTGCTTAAGGATAAGAAATACGCCCGCAGTTTCGCCTCTTTTGCAAAACGCCTTATTCCATGAGAATTCCGTAACATCAGGCATTAAAGTTTAAGGTTGCGGGATCGCGTTGGATGCGGATGGCACTGGACCGGTCTGTTTGGCGAGCCTTGGGGGAGGCCTATGTTCAGCAGTGGACGTCTTTCGGCTGAAATGATGATGATGATGATGATTATAAAGGAAACCTCTCGGCAAACATCTTTCTATGCCCAAGGGTTTGGACAGCCCGTCGATGAGTCAGTTAGCCTCAGGTCTTTTTACATTAAGATTACGTTTACAGGTATTTACCCGAACAATGATCCCACGTGTCTCAATAAACATAATTGTAATGAATCATTTTCTTGCTTCCGTGAAACTTAAAAAACGAGCAATTTTAATCATGTAGTCATCATAATTTAATCATCGTATTTTCCTAGAAGTTCTAGATCGAGTATGATAGTTGCTTCCGTCTTAGACAATCACCCACCAATTATGCCTAAGTAAGTACCTAGATTTTGAGAAAGCAGCCATTTTGAGTTTACGCTCTAGTTTTGAAAATATTATTTTGCAAGGCTGCCATTTCCATTTTGCTCAGATAATTTACAGGTAAGTAATAAAATCATTATTTTACAAAAGATTTATTAATACGATTTGAATAAGACAAGAAAAAAAACATATAGATACAAAATTCTGTAGAATAAACGAATCATGAAATAATTATTCTACATTAATCGGCGATTTAAAAAAACCATGATTTAACCGTTCGATGACAAATAGTCGATGAAATGAAAATACGGGAAACGTTGTCTATGAACTAATAATCAATGAAAAGATTGTCTACGATTCAAGGGTAAATAATTTACAGGCACTTATGTGAGTCAAAGAATCTGCCACCGGTTCGACAAACCTGAAGAATATGACCCGATAAATCAAAATAATAGACTGTTGAAAAAAGAATACTATGTAAAACATCTAAATTCAAATTTCCTTAAAAACATTAGATCGACCAGGTTTGACCAGAGGCCGTCTTGTCTAACGCTTTCGACGCTTGCCTTCGCTTTCACCATCTCTTTCAGTCATCATCTTATACCGTTTAATAGAAAGAAATAGTGATTGCGCAGGCAAGCGTCAAAAGCGTTAGACAATAAGCCTGCAGGTAATCCTTGTTATGGTTTTAAATCTGTTGGGTTAGTCTTCGGCCACGATGTAGAATAGGTTCCCAGACTTCGAATAGGGATGTTGACACCACCAATCAACTGACGTACTTTTTATGAGCTGTCAAAACACAATTCTCCCATAGAATTTGAATAGCAATTACAACGTATGACGTCATTTGTTCGCCAACTCAATCAACTAACTGTATTTATATGTTTCAAAGCAACAAAACATCTAATTTTGCATTAATTGGCAATTAATCGGTTTTTCAGGGCTAAAATAAAGCCTTCTTTAGGGTTTCGTACCCAAAGGGTAAAAACAGGACCCTATTACTGAGACTCCGCTGTTCGTCCGTCCTTTCGCCCGTCTATCCGTCTGTCACCAGGCTGTATCTCATGAACCGTGATAGCTAGAATGTTGAAATTTCGGTTGCCGCTATAACACCAAATAAACAGAATAAAATAAATATAAGGGGGCTCCCATACTGCAAACGTGATTTTTTTGCTCGTTTTTGCTTGATATTTGATAACGGCAACAGGTAGACACTTGAAATATTCACAGAATATTTAGTTATACACTCACTTTAAAACAAATATTTAAGGGGGGCTCCCATACTACAGCCCATACAAAAGAAGCCGTGTTTTCGAATTAATTTTTAATGGCGTCAACATCCCTATTTTTATAAAATTAAATGTTATACGAAACATTCCATGTCTTGAACAAAGCGAACCAAAGTTTTCGGGAACATTTTACGTCCGCATTTACTTTACCGTTCCCATTTCAAATGTAAATTCCTATGCATATGCAAATGCAGTTTTCAATAATTTGCAGAGCGAAAAACATAGTACTGCGATCTGTATATTATTTAAGGCTTCCTATTCAGCAGGATCTTAGTTCAGGTGTGAATGTGTGATCAACCTAGATAACCTAGGACCCTGGTGAAAAAAAGAAATCGGGATACCAAATTATTTCTCACTATGTATCTTCTTTTACAGTTAGTAAGTAATTTAGAGAATCAGGCGTTACTTTGCGGAGGTCCATATTGATGAACTGAAACAATTAAGGTGCGATCAAACCGCCGCTTAAAAAACGGTGACGTTACGGAATCGCAGTGACGCACCGTAAACGTCACAACTTTACTATGGAGAGCATGCGGTAAATTCTGACGTTTACGGTGCGTCATTGCGATTCCGTACCGTCGCCGTTTTTTAAGCTTCGGTTTGGTCGCACCTTTACTTTGCTCACCCGCGACCTTACGATAGTTACGTTTACGTAAGAAATGCGTGTTCATACAGTTCCTCCACCTCCATACTGTACGAACACACACAAATCACACAAACCCAACCATCACCACCACCAAACTACACTGACACGTTTCGAACTCAACCAGAGCTCATCTTCAGAGTAGGTACCACAACCGTACGCTATGCTACCAAATGTTAGACTTAATGTTTGACTTTGAATTCGTCCTTGTTCCTTCCCTACGTCATAAAAGCAAAAAATTAAAAAAAAAACACTTATCTCTTATATACCGCTGTGGGTTAACGACCGTTTGATAGGTAATTTTAAAAGAAAACATTATTATGTCAATGACCTGGTACACGGTCAACAATTTGAACAAATACGCGCTCTCGCCACATTTTCTGAAAATTATGAATTTTCACATAATAAGAAAGCCGTGGTGGCCTAGTGATTTGATCTATGGCCTGTCAAGCAGAGGGTCGTGGGTTCAAATCCCGGCTCGCAACTCTGAGTTCTTCGGAATTTATGAACGAAATTACATTTATAATTTACCATGAGCTTTACGGTGAACGAAAACATCGTAAGAAAACCTGCATACACCTGCGAAGAAATTCAATGGTGTGTGTGAAGTTCCCAATCCGCACTGGGCCCGCGTGGGAACTACGGTCCAAGCCCTCTCATTCTGAGAGGAGGCCTGTGCCCTGCAGTGGGACGTATATGCTGGGATGATGATGATGATGATGATGATACAATCTAAAATTTTCCTATTTGGAATTCGCAGTTATGTTACATTAGGTACATCCTATAGAACTCGCGCTGCACAGTATGCTCTTACTACAACAACCGTGCAGCTGCATGTAAAATCCCATAGACCATAGTATGCAAACGCACAGCGTATACATTATAGATGTACCAATACCACGGCCAGACGGCTAGACGACGAGACAGGGGGGCTGTGGTCTGCTAATGAAATCACTGGGGACACCACACTGCGCTATTCGTACTTACTTCCTATAGTACTCTTGTTTATTGATTGATACTTTGTTTCAGGTAATTTTAAAGGTGTACGCTGTAGCTGGTAAGGTAAACGTTAAAGTAAGGAAATGAGAAGCTGCTAGCAAGTCGTGGTAACCTATACTCCATTTAATTTAGAATTATAAACAACAACAACATTATATTGCGGCTCGTGAACTGAACTGTAATCTTTTTACAATTTGTACTAGAGTAACAATTGACGACACGCAAATAAAGTGACAATAAAACAATTTTATTTTGCGGCTCCCAGACTATTGTACTGTACTATTTGCTAGGTAAGAAATAGTTGACGAGCCGCAATATAATGATGTTGTGATTTTCAATTCTAAATTAAATGAAGTATAGTGGATACTGTAGACACTGGCCACCGACACCGTGTTGCTGTTTCAAATATTTAAATTTTACGGCTTCTGGAATTCGAATCAAGAAATGAACGTTGGACAGCGGACGGTCTGGGCAGCCATTCTTGGTTAGGCCGTGCCTCGGGAGTGTTCTAATAATTTACATTGTACCTACTTATGATCAAAAAACCGGCCAAGTGCGAGTCGGACTCGCGCACCGAGGGTTCCATACAAATTTATATCTATCTATGAACATCCAGTCTTAGCAGACCCGTGCTCCTAAGCAAAATGTGCGGAGTGTGGGATCATTGTAGATTGGTTACTGATATAGACAGACAGACAAAAAAAATTATGCTTTTCGCAATTTTTCCTTTACCTGTGCTATAAGACCTAGCTTCGTACCAAAGTTCAAGATTCTGAGTTCACGGGAAGTACCCTGTAGGTTTTGATTCCCTTGCGAGTTTCGAAAATATGCGGAAATTTGCGTCATAAACGGCTGTATCTTTTGATTGCGTTGGCTTAGATGTTTGATTTTTTAACAGCTCCAAGGGACAGTAGACTTGAGTATTTGATATAAATTTCAGCTTGATACCTCCACGCGTTCCTGAGAAAAAAGGTCTTGACAGACAGACGGACGGACGGACGGACAACAAAGTGATCCTATAAGGGTTCCGTTTTTCCTTTTGAGGTACGGAACCCTAAAAATGAAGTGTTACAGTGGAAATCCAAGTTTTCTTTGAAATAAGTACAAGTTAGGCTCTTAGGCATTATTTTCCCTTTCAGAGAGTAGGGACCCCCACCACAGATTGGTGGAGGTGCGGGGTACAATACCTATGGAGTCGTGAGATTGAATCAGAGCTCGCACGTCTGAGTTTTTGAAATTTATGTGCGGAATTACATTTTAAATTTACCACGATGAAAGAAAACGTGAGGAAACCTATCAAGCATCTGTGAAGGAATTCAATGGTGTGTGTGAAGTTTCCAATGGGCACTTGGTCCCCGTGGAAACCCTCTACTTGGAACTTCGTGGAACTACGACCTATCAAACTTGCATTAAGTATATCAAATGACCATTATGTATTTCGTCCATTATTTTTTTTAACCTTATGTATTTTATCATGCCCCATTCTTTCGATAAGCCAAGGAAATCAACGTAAATAAATCAAATCAACCGTCAAAAGGTGTCCTGGTACGTTTCAGATGACTACTACGGAATTCAAAATTGGAAGTTCGTATCGTGCCATCCCCTTCACTCTTTTGCTCAATACTATAAGCGCGAAAGGGACGGCACTATACGGCGCGGCATGTAATTATAAGGCCAGTTTCCACGACGGCACCTAGCGCAAGTGTAAACACCTTGCAATTTGCAGACATATACTATGTCCTTAGACAATATATAACAGCCAGACGGTCCGCCAGACAGTCCGGATTTACCGCCTCGCCTTTATAGCTTCCTAGACAGGTGAACTTACATTGTAAAGTTGCAAGTTAAAGTGTAGGGTGGTGGCATTTTGAAGGGTAATTATTTTTTGTTAAAAAAAAACATTTTTAATGCTAGCTTTTTCGCTGATGTTTTTTTTTATTGACTGTTATCTTTGTCATTCAACCTACATACCAAATTTCAAGTAAATCCGACCACTGGAAATGGGTCAAATTCGACTTCCAAGATTTGACTCGAACATACATATATAAGTACACATTGTAAATTAAACAAAAGCTTGTTAAAAATTCCCCAGGTTGGTAAATGGCCATTTTCACTTTAAAATTTACCCGCTACTTTTTTTAACAGAATTAGGTAGTTTTGAGGTTTTCTTGATCAGACAGAATCAAGAGCGATATTGATTATAATTATTAAAAAAAAACCTTAAATTTCATACATTTTTGGTGTTAGTGTCAGTGGCGAGCCATATATAAACTGTATGAAAAAGTCACAAAAATAAGTTAAAAAATATGGACACTTTTCTTTATGAAAACTTATAGATAGTCGACCAATAAATCGTTGCCCTCCCCTTCTAAGATCAAGAACTTAAGTTTCACTTCAATTCGCAGTAGACTATGCGTAACCCCAAACACGATTACAAGCGGCGCTTCCCTGTCCTTTGCGCGGCTGAGATGCTCGCCGCCCAGCGACTACCTGGCAGGACACGCAATGAACAAAGAAAACGCTCGTCGCACGGGCCTGCCACGCCGTAATCCTATTACAAGTCGTGCCGTTTGACCTTACGTCTAAAATCGCACACATCGGAGTTATTGAACTAAAAGTTCATTGCACAACTACGCGATATTCACGTCGTGCCCTCTAGGACAATGTGTTGAAACACTAACGTCGCCTCCTTTGTCTGCTTTATTTGTTGACTTGTCTTCGCACGCGGCTTCGCGTGCGGGAACAATTAGGTCTGGCATTCGTATTAGAATTCTGGGATTACCCAACAAAACCCAAAAATTCCACCATGAGCTTCATTCCATCATCATCATTTCAGCCGTAGGACGTCCACTGCTGAACATAGGCGCCCAATCATTACGACTGGAAGCTACTTGCATCCATCCTGAACCTGCGGGCTTCACCAAATCCTCTGTCCATCTCGTTGGTGGACGTCCCACGCTGCGCTTGCCAGTCCGTGGTCTCCATTCGAGAACTTTTGGCCCCAACGGCCATATCTTCTGCGTGCTATATGACCTTTGTTAACGTTAGTCAAAAAAAACAAAAATTAAACCAGGCGGTCACCCATCCAAGTACTGACCGCGCCCGACGCTTAACCTCGGTGTTCGGACGGGAACCGGTGTTTTGTCAAATATCTGGAAAACGGTGCATCCTACGGCAAAATCAATGAAATTTTCATCCCCCTTTAATGCCCCGCACTTTTCTCCCGCACTCCCCCCCCCCCCCACCCGCATTGAAAATTACCCGAGCGATAGTACTAATATTGTACATGCTGGCGTTCGCTGCTCTCTTGTAGGTACATGTACGTTACATTGCGTCATCCTTTTTCGTGCATGCTGTTCATCTATTTCTTAGACGTTGTCACGTCAAAAAAAACACCTGTGTCTTCATCTCTAAACGTGGCGGTTGAGATTTTGGGATTTTATCCCAGTCCCGTGGGAGTATCGGGATAAAAAGTAGTATATGTGTTATACCAGACATCCGGCTGTCGACATGCCAAATTACACCCAAATCTGATAACCGTTTTAGCGTGAAGGAGTAACAAACAAACACACACACGCACTTTTGTTTCCATGAAAATCGTAGCTTAAATCATAAATTATTATTGAGTACTTCATAAATTAGAATTCTCAAGACTGTGTACACAAGCTCACATTTCAGAATTACAGTTCCAACAGTTTGTCCATTTCGGACGTACAATGAAATTAAACTTAACAATAGCCTAAACTTAATCATCTGAACTAAAATATTCATTTAAATTGTAGAAACATCTAAGTAACTGGCCATTCTTTAAGTTTCCTCTTAAATGCACGGTACTATAATAAAGTCACTAGTTTCTTTATTATTTTCAACGTACAAACATACATTGATACTAACTTTCATAGGAACATCGAATCATTGACGCTTGGCTCGCCATTTGTTCTGTCCCGAGTTCAAGAAAACCATTAGTTAGACTCGTTTTCAATTGTGCGAAGAAATCGGGAAAATACAGCTCTCTTCGGAATTATCTGTTTTTCGGTATCTCACCTTTATTAGAGGCTGGAGGCTCTTGAACAGTTTGATTTGACGTCAAAATCGTTGCGTTAGCATAAGTGACGTCAATGTATCGAGCGCGGGTGTTCACGTTCAACAGAAATATTTATCATTACTTATAGTATGTATACATTGTATGCCGTTTTATTTTTACAAGCTTTCTTCCGCGAGTTAGTCTGCGCAGCATTCAAATATGTTCTAAGGGTGGGGTTCCCCTGGTGCGTTGCGTTGCGTCGCGTCATCGCAACAAATAAACGCATTGTATGCCACACTTGCGCTGCGTCGACGCACGACAAATATGTACATTGCAGCGGTTTCACCCGCCCTCGCTCCGTATCTTGTCCGTCGATCGTTGAAACGTCGCGTGCAATGTGGCATGTCATAAAAAATGTATGTAAAACGTCGCAGCGTCAACGTTGCGACGACGCCACGCACTAGTGGAGCCTCACTCTTAAGTTGCTTCATCTCTTTCATTAAATAAAGCAAAAATTAGGCAAAGAATATCAAAAAATCCATCATCATCGGTACCAGTTTGTGAATACAACGGACATCTAGACGACGGAAGCGTCTTCATCCATATGTGGTTAGTATTCCATTGGCCCCCCCCCCACACCACAAAGCGGTTCGCTTTGTCTTTCCTAATACGAACGGCTAAGGAATGGAATACGCTCCCATCGTCTGCATTTCCCGATAAATACAACCTGGGGCCTGGTTGCAACAAAGTACAACTAATATTACAAGCGGAACTCTCGCTTCAGTTATATTAACGAGAAAGGGAGTTCCGCTTGTAATATAAGTTGTACCTACTTTGTTATGCAACAGGGCCCTGGAGTCTTTAAAGCTACTTGCGGCTTATTTTTTAATGGACTTGCTTTGCCAGATAGATAGGACTCGAGTTACCCCGACATTTCCCATAGATGAAATGCATGTTTGCATATTCTTGAGGAGTATAATCACAGTACGTGGTATAATTCTCTGGCATAATTTATGCAACAAACGCACTACACTTAATCTTATCTAAACCAAAGTAAATCATAGTAAAAATAAGAACACGAGTCCAAGATGCACAATGGAAAGTTAATTTGTCTAGTTAAAATCCAAATCACAAAGCAAACATGAGTCCAAGATAAGCAAAGCAAAGTCCATTAGTTAGACAAAATCCGAATCACTAGGCAAAACTCGAGTCCTATCTGGCAAAGCAAGTCCATTTAAGAAAATAAGAAACCAAACCAAATGATGCACATCAAATGAATTAACGAAGTGCACTGAAATAACTAAAATAATCTTTAGTGTGAGCCCACACGAGCGTAATTTTGTGAGTTGTGAGCGGCAGAATTTCGGATGCGCCATACATTGTGTCACGTGAGTGTCACGTGATGGCCCGCATATTGTATGGCGCGAACCGAAATTCTGCCGCTCACGACTCACAAAATTACGCTCGTGTGGCCTCTCCCTTAACCAAAAAGCCGACTTGAATTCGAATTTTGAATTGTGTTCCGATTTCAAATGAGGTAATCTTCAAATCGGATTTTTATTCGAAATTCAAACTCTGAGCCTGGTAGGTGGTTGGGGCTCTGGTTCCAAACTATGGAATAATTGCAGTTTAAGGCCCTTTTGAAAACCACAATAAAATTGCTATTTTTTTTTTTTTTTTTTTTCAATAATTTTACACGGCATTACATTGTTCACCAATACACCGTTTATGTTGTGTGCCAAGTTAGTTTAGTAAGTATACCTTATTAAAACTTTTGCTTATTTTTTTTACCGCTATAGCATCATGGCATGTAATAAATTTAGATTAAATTTGATAGGATATGTTTTTGGTCGACTCCACCGACAAGAGCTAAGCTCTTAAATTAATGATGATGATGATGTTTTTGGTAACATCCTGCAAAAACAGATTTCTAAAATACTTTGCAGTGGTGGCAATCGATACACTAATGCAGGGTATCAATAATCACGAGAATTTTTAAACTGCAATTATCTCGAAAACCATGAAATTTTCATTAAGGTCAAATTTACTTAATCTGACTGCTATTTAATAATAATAATAATAGGCCTTTACATCTGAGACAGATGAATTAAATAGCACCCTGGCGACACTTGCGCTCGTGGCTAAAAAGACCGATACGGGATAGGATCCCTCGGCCGCACTCGCGACAAGTGTACGCAGCCCCAGATGGTCGGGGGTTGGTGGCCCGGTTGTGGCGCTTAGTGCGTTTTTCCCTCAGCGACTCAAACCAGGCATCGTCATGCTTTGATTGGCCTGCTTGCTGCTTATGTGTATGTATACATAAAGGTAGCTTCTATACCTCTGCTTAGAGATGGTGTCAAAATATTTCGCTTCGAACCCAAAACCTCAAGCTTCAATCAGGTTCGCTAACCAGTAAAGTTTCCAAGTCCCGAAAGTATCGAGACTAACAGGAATAGATTGAGATTAGAGGTCAAGGCCTCTCGGTCTAAATAAGATTAATTAAAGTACTCGCGCCAAGCGCGTTCGGTCGAATTAATTAATTTATTACACTTTGTTATAATTCCTAATGAATACTGGAGATTTCTTGGTTTTAGTTTATAGACGTTGTAATCACTAATAAACTGTTTTTTTTATTTCCGTTAAATTTGACACGTTGCTCGGTATATTAACTGAAAGTACTATTCTTAGATTATTTATGCACTAGATAGAGTGGCAGTAGCAAACATTGCGATACAAAACGTCCAAAAATCTATTTGACAGCTTCATATTACGATCGCGTTACGTCATTCAAACTGAAGGGAGGCAAATGACATATAAGCCAACAGTTGGCTTATATTTTTCGGGACGTTTTCATGCCGGTGAAGCTCTATCTAGTGTATAAATAATCTAAGGTACTATTATATAGAATTCTGTAAAAATGGAAAAAAAAATAAAAAAAAAATCGCGGCATTTTCCGTTGAGATATAAACACGATTATTGATACAATACCAATGTTTACGATTATGACATTGTTGCGTCATGCGACACGTAATACCTGATTTACACTCTCGCCTCGTCGCCTCGCCTCGCGCCTCGCCTCGTCGTCTCGCTCCGGACGCGAGCCTCAAAATCAAGGCAAATCACGAGACGAGGCGCGAGGCGCGCCTGTTCACACTCTCGTCTCGTGGCTCGTCCCGCAGTTCGTCTCGCCACTCGTACGCGAGTGTAAACCAGGTATAATAATAGAAGAAAAAGTACCTATGTAATGTTGAACGAACTCGCCTCAATAATCTCCTTGTAGCGAATAGCTATGAATGGAAAAATCTTTACTGACGAAATTTAAAAGATAAAATAACAACAGGGCGTAATGAAGGACCTTTTACACTGGTTCAGCCATTAAATTTAATTACCTATGGAATACCTCAAAAATACGTAGTTACGACACTTAGTTTCTTCGAGAAATTAACTCTCTTTGACCTGAATAATCTTCCCTTAAAGTTAACGGAAATAAAAAAAACACGTAAATGTGTTACGTCCTGGAATTTTCGTCATAATCCTAATAACCAAAAGACGTACATTTCTGGGCAGAGGCCTCACTCAAAAGGGTTCCACAAACCAAACGCAATAGCGTCATCTATGAACTCAATTAAAGCCACTGCTAGCTGTACCCAACGAGTTTGAAGTGATCAATCGAACGCCACAATGTAATGCAAGTTGGACGTTTTTATTGCAGGTCTAAACTGCGGTTTATGCTAAGGAGCCATTTTTAGCGTTCCGTACCCAAAGAGTAAAAACGGGACCCTATTAATGAGACTCCGCTGTCCATACGTTCGTCTGTCTGTTCATCTGTCACCGACCGATCTCACGAACCGTGATAGCTAGACAGTTGAAATTTTCACAGATGATGTATTTCGGTTGCCGCTATAACAGCAAATACTAAAAAACAGAATAAATTAAATATTTAAGGGGGCTCCCATACAACAAACGTGTTTTTTTTTTCGTTTTTATAGTTAATGGTACGGAACCCTTCGTGCGCGAGTCCGACTCGCACTTGGCCAGTTTTTTTTTGACGTTACTTAGAACTCATGCAAGTAAGGATTATATTCCTTCTTTAAACATGTAACTTTGAACAGCGATAGATACCTTCATTAACCGGCGTGGTTAGCGTTTTATCTTTCATTATTACCGCTTTTATCTCTTTTATCAGAATAATCCTGTCCCGTTCGCTCGCTCTGTTCGCTTGTTAACATTGTATCGCAATCAAGATGAATAGAAATGAAACTCAGAACGTCTACGCACACAGTCACACGCTCACGCACACTGTGTTGCGAGGTGTCCTGTTCTCCTGTTCTTATAGATCTAGGGTAAACTACCCGTTATTGCCCATGCATCAGTGATTGACCACTTTAAAAAAAACATTGTCAAGTGCTATAAAGTGTAACTTAAACCCAGCCTATATACGTCCCACTGCAGGGCACAGGCCTCCTCTCAAAATGAGAGGGCTTGCGCCGTAGTTCCCACGCGGACCCATTGCGGATCGGGAACTTCATACACACCATTGAATTTCTTCGCAGGTGTGAGCAGAGTTCCTCACGCAGTTTTCCTTTCCTGTAAAGCGCATGGAAAATTTCAAATGTAATTTCGCACACAAATTTAACCTTTTTAACGCCAACGTCGGATGCATGCGTTACAAAGGACAGCGTCAAATTGATCTACACGCAATGACGTAAGGTTCAAAGTTGCTTTACGTTTAGTTTTGTAGTGGTAGAGCCATGTTGTAGCTAGCCGCTGCATCACGAATGGGCCTGCTCGTCCGGGGCAGTACCACCCTCTCACAGAACACCGGCGTGAAGCAGCAGTAATCCTGCTTGCGTTTCGTACGGTCAGTGAGAGTGCCGGGGGAACAATACCTCACCCCTTCCCTCTCCCCCTCCCTCTCCCCCTCCCTCTCCCCTTCCCCTATTCCCTCTCCTTTAGGGCCGACAACGCACTGGCATCGTGTAAAGCGCTGCGGGTGTCTATGGACAGTGGTGTTCATTTAACATCAGGTGACCCACTAGTTCGTTTGTCTGGCCTATCTAACATAAAAAAAAAAAGCTAGGCTTGGCGTTGAAAAGGTTAAAGAGGTGTGAGCCGGGATTTGAACCCACGACCCTCTGCTGAGGGCATCGTTCATACCACTAGGCCACCACGGCTTCGGCTGGACCCGCGTATGCTAAGGCGCAAGCCACACAGAAGAGACGTGGGACGGGGGGCGTAGCAGTCACGGCGCCCCATGAATCAGTTTTTATACTAAGGGGCTGTTTCACCACTTTTTTTAAAGTTCGGATTAGCTTGATCATAACATTATTTGTCACATGGAATAAAAATTTCTGTTTCACCAGTCTTGATTAGCGCTAAGTGACGGACAAACTATTTCTTAATTTG
Source organism: Archips xylosteana (assembly GCA_947563465.1). Lineage (NCBI taxonomy): Eukaryota > Metazoa > Arthropoda > Insecta > Lepidoptera > Tortricidae > Archips > Archips xylosteana. The sequence goes on along the minus strand of OX387361.1, from coordinate 4,749,591 downwards.
ACCATCAGATCAGGTGGCATTTAGCATTTTTATCCGTCACATATATTTTTAATTAGTTAGTTTATTTTTTTGTGGCCATGGTTGGAGAGCACTTCAGCCGGTTTCAGAAAAATAAATCAAAGTATTTATTATTTTTTAAAGAAAGAAGTCATGCTAAATTGCAAACGAGAATTCAAATATCAAGATTTGAATAAAAAATATAGGTACGCTTTTATTTTGTATTTAAAAATAAATAATTTTTTTTTTGTATTTAAAAATAAATCCAAAATTCCGTAATATTTTTTAATTACAGACTTTTTTCCAGTGGCACAATCGTTTGTTCTACCTGAACTTGTACATCGCCATTAAAAAAAAAGTTAATCTGTCAAAGGGTTTGGCGCCACTTTTCGATTCGTTTTACGTGATTTTATTTTTCTTTGTTATTGTTAACCCAAGTATCGTAAATAAATACCGTTTTTGGATTAATTATAATGTTACACATTTGTTTATGCAAAAAAATAGATGTGTTTAAAAATTACATAGTTTACGATTTATTTTGCTTTAATAATGAGCGACTCTTTGAATGAAAATATGCGAACAGGAACCCGTGGTCGTGAAATGGGACGTTGCTATTCCGACTTTTTGCTAAACCGACGATTAGTTAAGTGGTACTTAGTTTGCACAGGACCGGATAAAATGTATAGAAGTATAGAAGTATAGAAGCGTCGCGATCCAAAGCAGACAGAAGAGATGGGGCGGAGACGCGGCCTGCGAACAAACGACGCGGACTAAGGCGCCCCCGTCCCACGTCTCTTCTAGTATGTGGCTTGCGCCTCAGCTTCATCATCATCATCATTTCAGCCGAAAGACGTCCACTGCTGAACCTTTCGGCCCCATCGGCCGTCAGTTCTACGGGCGATGTGCCCTGCCCACTGCCACTTAAGTCTAGCGATTCTTCGAGCTGTACCCGTGACTTTAGTTCTTGCGCGGATCTCATCATTTCTAATGCGATCCCGCAGAGAAACTCCAAGCATAGCCCTCTCCATCGCCCTCTGAGTGACTTTGAGCTTTCTTATAAGGCCCATCGTTAGCGGCCACGTCTCAGTGCCATAAGTCATCACTGGCAACACACTCTGGTCAAAGACTTTTGACGTGAGACACTGCGGTATATTGGATGACAAGATATTGCGGAGGTTTCTGAATGCTGCTTGTGGCTTGCGCCTAATCAAACGCAAATTATAGCCAGAGCACTTGACAGTGTTTTTAACCCTCAACACAAAAAAGGGGTGTTATAAGTTTGACCGCTATGCTCTGTCTGTGGCATCATAGCTCTTAAACGGGTGAACCGATTTGAATGCGGTTTTTTTTATTAGAAAACAGGTTTTTTTGGCGATGGTTTGGATGGTTTTAAAGTTATCAGCTGTTTCTTTAGCTGCGGAAGGGATCTTAGACGCATAATAGGTATTTACTTTAAGTTCAAACATACGGATGACATAATTGCGTTGGGGGTTTTTAAAATTTTTAATTTATAGTTATTCTTAAAGTGGTCAATCACTGGTATATCTGCAGTAAGTGGGTAGTTTACCCTACTATTTTTGGCCGACCTGTGCTGTTCTACTGATATTTGTTCAAACGGCGATAACAGCAATTTTATGACATGGAGCTGATCTGATGATGGAGTTGGAAGGTGGCCTTAGGAACACCGTAATAAAAGTACATAACCCCATCGAGTCTGGTCTCGTTTCATTCGTCTTGACGAGTACTTTGGTAACCATCAGGGGCCAAAACGACAGTCAGCAAAAAAGTTTGTATAAAAAAAAAGATTTTTTAAACTTATTTGAAAGTTAGGTACTGGTTGTCAGCCAACATGAAAGCTAGGTTTGCACATTTAGTTTTTTTTTTACAATTTTAAATAAACTTAGACTCAGAAGAAATCCAAAACAAAATCGAAACCTAAAATATGGCTAGCTAACTTGTTGGTTTCTGGCATGTCACTTCGTGCATCCCTTTCATAACGATTCAATCAGAAAAGGACGCACTGTAAATCACTCATTAGTCTTAAACGTATTTGATTAAGGTTCATAATAGACTAAAAAGATCTGGCCCATACAAAATCAAGCTGTGATAATGTTATTCATAGTTCTTATAAATGAAGGTTAACTTAAAATAAAATAAAACGTTAAAAGTCAGATAATATCGGAGATCCATCAAAATGTATCATCGGTTATGGTTCACCTGTAACAATACTGTCTGTGTGTGAGTGTGAGTGTGTGTAATTTAAAGCAGGGTTGACACTTCCATAGAAGGCGATGACAAAAAAATTTGATGTAGATAAAAAATTAAAGAGAAAAATAATGTGAAAATTCTTTGTTAAAACACATTAATAACTAACGCGTATTATAAAATAAATTATTTGGATTTTGATCAGTAATGGCGCTCAGCTCACTGGCCACTTTTACTTTAGCATTCAGTTTTATAATAATAATAATAATAAAGGCGTAGAGATGTGACGACCTCATCGAGGCGTAGAGATGTGACGACCTCATCGCCCGCTGGTGTTGTCGTGTCACCAGTGCAGCCAGTCATCGCAGGGCGGCTTGTGGCGAGCTGTTTGTGCGTAGCAACACCACGAACCCGAAACCTCCAGGGGTACATATACACACATGCGCTTATACACACACTCGCACACAGTTACACACCTACCCCGCCTCTAGTTTGCCTTTGTTGGCCGCCTAGAGTGGAGCGCAAGAGCTAAATGCTCGAAGGATGGATGTGTTTGGCCGTAAGTGGCGAGTTGGCATTGTTGCATGTTTTGATAAAAACGTATTGGTGTGGGTAGATTTTGTGAAATAAAAAATCAGTCTTAGCTCGATCTGCTTTTCATTTACAACATGGTGACAGCGGTGCTTAAATAAATTAGTGAATTAGTGCGAGTTTTGAATCTTTGTAATATCGAGAGTGTGTATTGGACGCGTGTTGTTACGTAAACAACAATACGATTAGATATGGAGCACGCTCGACCTCCGCCGGAGCTGAGCCTAGCGGGCGGCCCGGCCAGCCGCGCCGACGCGTGGCGTCGTTGGTATACTATGTTCCAAGTGTTCCTGAGGGCTTCTGGTGTATCCAAAGAACCAACCGACGTGCAAGCCAGTCTTCTTTTAAATTTGATTGGTGCAGAAGGGTATAATGTGTTCTTGACTTTTAAATTTGCTAAGGAGGAAAATCGTGATAATCTAGAAACGCTAGTGAATAAATTTAATCAGCACTTTGGAACGAAGCAAAACACAACGATGGCCCGTTTTAAATTTTTTACTAGGAGCCAGGAAAACGGGGAATCGATCGATGAATACGTAACGGAGTTAAAGATACTCGCTCAGTCATGTGAGTTTGGGGATCTCGAAGAGAGTTTGACACGCGATCGCATCGTTTGCGGTGTCGCAGATAGTAAGGTGCGTGATCGTCTCCTTCGTACTGTGGAGCTAACTCTCGAAAAGGCGATACAAACGTGCCAAGCAAACGAAATGTCAAAAGAAGAGAAGCGGCAAATCGAGGAGACCAAGGTTGAAGCAGCGTCGTCATCGGCGGTGGACGCCGTGTTCTCGGCGCAGGCGCAGCGGTCCTTGGGGCACCGGGGCCGGCGCCCGCAGCACTGGCGGGGCCGCGGCGGCGCGCGCCGGGGCGCGGCGGCGCGCGGCGGCGGCGGGCCCGGCCCGGCCGTGCCGGCCCGCTCCTGCAACGCCTGTGCTAGTATCTATTGTGATGGAGCATATCGTTGCCCGGCGAAAAGTGCCAAGTGCTTACTGTGTGGTGGAATAGGTCACTTTAAAGTGAGATGCCCCTTTCAGGGGTCGAGTGCGTTTAGTGCAAGTAAAGTGTATCATATACAAGAAGACGACGACTGCAGTGATTACGAACTGTATTACGTTAATGTGATTGACGGCAATTGCAGTAAGGACTCGAAAAAATGGTATGAGACTTTATTATTAAATATTAATGGTGAGCAAGAAACTTTTAAACTCGATACGGGCTCTGATTTAAACGTGTTGTCAATAAATACCTTTAAGAGGTTGGGCCTCGATATTGTTAATCTAAAATCTGAGGGTATCAGAGCTCAATCATTCAATTACATACCCATTTTGGGTTCCTGTGTCATTGACTGGCAATATAAAAATCAATCGTATCCGTTGCATTTTGTAATAGCAAAATATAATTGTCAAAGTGTCCTAGGTAAGAATGCTTGTGAAACGTTAGGCCTCGTTAAACGAATTTTTTCACTAAGTGTAGATCAATACGAGGACCTTTTTCACGGCCTCGGTAAGCTGCCAGGCCAATACACTATTGATGTCGAGGAAAACGCACAGCCGTCGGTCTGTCCGGTGCGAAAAATACCTATCGGTGTGCGTGACAGGTTGCAAGGTGAACTCGATCGCATGGAAAAAATGGGAGTGATCAGAAAAGTCCGCCACCCCACCCCGTGGGTGAACGCGATCGTGGTAGCCGCCAAGAAGGACGGCAGCCTGCGCGTGTGCCTGGACCCGCGGCCGCTCAACCGCGTGGTGCGGCGCGCGCGCTTCCCGCTGCCCACGCTCACCGACATCGCCGCGCGGCTGCA